>CM046443.1:90595848-91203348 GCA_025506515.1 Flaveria trinervia
ACTGTACCTATTCAGAGAGGGACAATGTTGAGTACAACTCAATGTCCAAGCTCAAAGGAGGAGCAAAATAGAATGAAGGCTATCCCATATGCATCTGCTATAGGATCCATCATGTATGCAATGATATGCACTAGACCAGACGTGTCATGCGCTTTGAGCATGACAAGTAGATACCAGCAAAATCCCGGTGATAGTCATTGGATCGCTGTCAAGAACATTCTAAAGTACCTAAGGAGGACCAAGGACATGTTCTTGATCTACGGATCTGGTGAAGAGGAACTCGTTGTAAAAGGTTACACGGATGCAAGTTTCCAAACCGATCGTGATGATTCACGATCTCAATCGGGGTACATCTTTATTCTGAATGGGGGAGCTATTTCTTGGAAAAGCTCAAAGCAAGAAGTCGTAGCGTTGTCCACTACAGAGTCAGAATACGTCGCCGCTTCAATGGCAGCACAGGAAGCTGCATGGCTGAAGAAATTCATAGCCGATCTAGGGGTTGTCCCTTCCATTCAGGATCCCCTAGAGATCTTTTGTGACAACGAGGGTGCGATTGCTCAAATCAAGGAACCTCGTGCTCATCAAAAGACTCGGCACATTGAACGGAGATTCAACTACATAAGGGATGAAGTTGAAAAGGGAAAGATATGTATTCGCAAAGTTCACACTGATAAAAATGTTGCGGATCCACTCACAAAGCTCCTCGAAAAGGCAAAGCATGAGGGTCATGTTTGTGCCATGGGACTTAGATATTCAAGTGACTGGGTTTGATGTTGTATTTTGCATATAGATATTGGAACTAATGTTATTTGACTTAATTATATAGTTATAATTTCATTTGTTCTTCTATTTTAGCATGTTTAAATCCATGAATAAATAAGTTATTCTAAACGTCCGCAGTCGATTATACTTGTGGGAACAACTATAAATACAAGACTATAATGAACTTGGATTGGTTGATATTCATATGGTATGAATATACAGCAAGAGGTTGTTACCAAGGTTCATTGATATCTATGGGATATAGATATTGGACTGACCCGCTCTCAATTATTTCTGCATGGAATCTTGCTGATTTGTCATAAGAGATTTTGAGTAAAGGCGAATATCATTGTATCCTCAGACCTGAGATACATATTGGGTCTTGATATTCACCAAGTATTGTACCTTGACTTAGTTCTTTGCTGTTCTGAAAAAGGCAGTACATAAGGTTGAGTTCAGGTATAACATGAGGTGATTGTGAGAGACGTATGTAATCGAGATGGAATTTGTTCCTCTTATTCGTTGAGAGTTAGATGTCTAAGGCCTGCTAAAGTTAAATCATCAGAGAATGACAATTCTGTGTCTCTTGGATTTAACATGACATCTGCAACAAAAGGATAGATGATTAATTCACCTAAAACATATTCAAGTAAGGTACTTGAAAAGGATAATGTTATTGAATGGCACTTAGTCATATACATTAGGGGTAGCAAACCGTTGCTAGACGTTATTTGCTGCTTGCATCAATCTTCTATAAATCTTGTGCAAGTGGGAGATTGAAAGTATTGATCTGCCCAAGATTCATATTAAATTGATGTGGCTAGTGTAATATGATCCAAGTCGGGTCATACCCAATAACAAGCAAACAAACACCAAAAGGTAATTTATTTGTTGATAAGATCACACAAATAAATAATGACACCAATTTAGAAAATTGGATTTTCTAAATTATTGCTTTTGTAGATGAACATCATTATATAGATAATTTGTTCATAAAAGATTATTTGTACATTATTTAAATTAGTTAAGCAATGGCAAATAATTGTGTGTGTTAGTGATATAAAATTAAAATGGTTTTAATTTTATAAAACAAGGGATGTGATTGTATATTTTTTTATAAAATTTGAATTGAGAGGGAAACAAAAGGGGGCCATTTTCGGCCGCCCCTTTTGGTCTTGGATGCCCCAATTTTATTAGTTCCAAGACATGCAAGTCTTGGACACTTGAACACTCATTCATTCTTCACATCCAAGAACACACACAACCAAAGTTTTCTCTCTACTCTCTCCTCTATCTCACGGTTTTTGGGCAGAAAAGGAAGTAGAATTTCAGCCCACAAAAGGTGTTTTGTAGCTGGAAATTGGTGTCAAAGATCCTAGCATTCAAGGTGTTTTGTTGATAGGCTTGGGGTATGCTATCTTGAGAACTTCTACCTTGAAGTTTAGCCACAAGAACACATCCTTTTCATCTCTTTAATTTCGGTTCTCTGCAGCTCCAAAGGTTGTGGTTCTTTACTTTTATGTTTCTTTCATTGTATGTATTTTGTATAATGATCCATGGCTTTGGGGTTCACATTAAATGGGTTAATAATCATCTTATTAACATGTTTTAAATCTTATATCCGCTGCGTTTTTCATATAAATAAGGTTATATGAACTTTGATAAACATGTTTAACCCCAACAGCTTTATCATATGTAATGACTACCATAAGTTTCTACATGTTATCCAGTTATCCAGTATCATATAGGGATGATCAACTCAGTAAAATTGCTAACTATGTCAGGCTTATCTTCAAACACTACTAGTTGGGCCAAAGACAATGATCATCTCCTCAAATGGGTAACCAAAGTCTCGATTATCCTCTAACACTACCGATTGAGCCCAAGACGATGATCATCTCAGTAAAGCAACTAACCATGTCTTGATCATCCTCAAACACTACTATTGGGCTGAACTCGCTGATGACAATGATCATCTCAGTAAAATGCCTAAACAAGTTTGTATTATCCTCAAACACTACTAATTGGGCCAATGGCAATGATCATCTCAGTTGAATGGCTAACCATGCCTCGATTATTCTCAAACACTACCAACTGGGTCAAACACTGGTGGTAAATCATGGTCAGTCCATATTACCTCACACAAGAATTTCTAGTATTCACCTTACACTAATTGTCATTAGTTCTAATAACATGATGCAAGAAAGGTCAATCATAGTATAGTTCTAGCAATTCAATATGATAAGCTTCGTGTCCCAAAATCGCTCATCATTACTTAACCAAAATAAGTTCTGAATTAACTCCACCTTTCCTACCAACCTCCTATATGTAGTTGCATGGTTATGGAGTCTTAGATTGTGTTTAGTAGAAAACTATTTCTCCTGTTTTCAGGAAGTTTTTCAAAATTTCCATCTCTGAAATCTGGAACATGTGTTCATAGTTGATGCATTTCCAGTTTGAAAAAAGAAAAGGCATGTTCAAATGCAGTTATCTATCAGTTATAAATAGTACGAACCAATCACTAAACATAGCGTCACTTCTGATAATATTTCTACAATTCATAGATATTTAACTGATCATTTTGAGAAACACAAGAGCTTAATAGCCATAAACATGCAAAATGACTGATGTCAGCTTATATAGCATTGAATACTTCTGATATTATAACTTGCAGACATGACACTCAAGTTGAGTATATAGCAAGGTTTTGCTTGAACAAAAAGGGAGGGTATTTCAGTAATTGCCAAACAGTTGGAGGTAGAGGCTACTAACATGTTAATATATTGCATGACCTTGACCTACTTCTACATGCATGAAGTTGCTCAAGTGAACACTAGCAAACTCACTCCACATGTGACATGCCCCCTCCACTTTCAGATTTTGTCCTGCATGTCATGCGATGATTTTACAATTGGAATAATAATTGACAAAAGATTGAGAAAAGAACATACTGATAGTTATTCTATCCACTAATATCTTACACAAGCATACGAACCAGAAAATCATTAACTAAGTTCATCTCATACTAGAACTTTTAGAAAGACGTGTGGCACTTACTTGTGATCAGATGGATTCGGCATTAACTCATAAACAATTGTTGCAACAACATCTCTCTTCAGCTGTACAATCATAATTCATAAAAGTGAAATTATGAACAAAACACACAACACAAGAAAGGAGATATGAGGGTAAAAAAAAGAATAGAAATCTCAAAACTGAACTTACCTGAGTAGCTTCACCTTTTAGCCCAATGTATTGTATTCTAGATGTGTCACCACCATAATTATCAGGAAAATGTAATGTCAGATTTCCAACACCTTGAAACCTAGAGTATCTGGTACACACATAGATCAACATGCATTAGAAAGTGTCATCTTATTAGTTTGGTATATTAGAAGCAAAAGAGACAAAAAGTATAACATATAAGACCTCTCATTCACATATTAATACTCTACACAAACACAAGTCGCACCTTGTCTGGTATTCTAAGACTCCTTGCAAATTTTCTGCCAATTCCCACTCCTAAAGACAATATAAAGTTTCAGCATAAAGTGAAAATAATTGCAAATTATAGATCTTGTGACATATATTGCGAGCAGACCTGAACAGCTTGCATACTCTGAGCATCTGAGAAATCTATTCCTTCTCGGTTGATAAACCTACATACAATAAGTACACTTTAGGGTTTGGTTTGTGACTACTAAAAGTAGTTGTTAAAAAGTTAACCAAATTATAGGAAGAGACTATTATCCAAAATCATGATAACCAAGGATAACAATTTTCAAGCTAAACATCATTTCAAACATCGTTATTTGAGAAGAAGATGAGAAAAAAATCAAACCTAACGAATTAAAAGAATGAGAACATATAAAGGCCTATAAGTTTGAATCCTTCAGTAAATTAAAAGCATTTTATCTGAACAGTCAAACAAGATTAGTATTCAAAGGGTCTAAATTGTTCTTTTCATTATTAAGTTCACAAGTTGCATTCTACTTATTACATAAAACCGGAAGACCCTATCTTCATTAGTTACTAGTAACTATTCCTGTTCACGTAATCATGTTCATTCCATTTAGCCTCTAGAGGTCTATAACATTTCTAAGCTTGTACTTTTAGAGGTTATTACAAACAAATTAGTTACTAAATTTACATCCCTAACATTATACAAGTTAGTTTAAATACATATTTATTGTTAGGTTTCATTTTAAACAATGTAGATAGGAAGATGATTTACATATGAACTTAGAAAGTAGAATCGAAGTGTTAGCATGTAAAGTTGATTAGATATATCCAGCTTAGGAGTTGGGAGTATTCAGTACAAGACTCTTAGTGTGTTCTCAAAGTTTTGGAAATAATTTGTTCGTATTTCCACTGCAAACAAACCTTCATAATTCACATTCTTCAATTAATGAGAATTTTGAATTATGAATATCTGTTAATTTGAGTATTCAACCCCTCAGTGTTAATTTGAGTATTCAACCCCTCAGTCTGATATGTGCTTGACTAACAACCTTTATAATGGCACAAACAATATTGTGCACGTGTAATTTTAATAGTTTCCTAAAATGTTCAAAGCACTAAGAAAATTAATTATAAGGTTTGCATGTCAGCAGATAGCCCACATACATTATCATATATTGGGTCTCCATCATTGTCATCACAGGTCTTTACCTAATCTTTCGCGAGGAAATTTTCCCTTCATTTGAAATGTGGGCATTTTGTTGATGGACTCATGTACCATGACCATATAATTGAAAATACAACTCTGTACATAAATGGTGTGACTTCTTTAATATATGAATCATCAACAAGACAATAAATTAATTTAGCTAAGCAAATTCGTCTGTCGGTTCATACATTAACACATGTCAAGTTTTTTAAACTTGCTAGACAAAAAAAGAATCGTTCAATGACAGTCTGCTTTAAAATTTCTATAATTAAAATCGTTAATCCAGTAACTTCTCACCATATAATTGAAAATACAATTCTGTACATAAATGGTGTGACTTCTTTAATATATGAATCATCAACAAGACAATAAATTAATTTAGCTAGGCAAATTCTTCTGTCGGTTCATACATTAACACATGTCAAGTTTTTTAAACTTGCTAGACGAAAAAAGAATTGTTCAATGACAGTCTGCTTAAAAATTTCTATAATTAAAATGGTTAGTCCAGTAACTTCTAGGAAATCATTAAAGTAGGTGTAAAACAATTATACTATATTTTGCAGATAATTAATATACAAGTATCGATGTGCTTATTGTTCCAGAACAGGATGAAACCCTGAAAGAAGCAATAGATAGTTCCAACTAACCAAATTAAATGAAAAAGAGTAGCAGAAATATTAGATTTTTTTAAATTTCTACTTACGCTCTCATCTTGTTTGGACTCGTCCCATCAGCACCACCAACAATTGAAATGCTCTTTATTTTAACATCAGATGTAAATCTGTAACAATCAATTCTACCAGATTAACATAACAGTCCACTCACAAGCCTGTAAGCATTACACATCAGTATAAATAACATTCTCTTCTAACATGGTTAGTTTCGTCAAAAATACCAGCAATAACATATTAACGTGATATTATATCTTGAGACATGGTGTAGTGGTTTCCGATGCAATAAATTGTTAGATGCCTTCATATCTTACACCTTATTACTGGTATCTCTTATTAAGCCATTTTGGTATCTAGATGTATTAGTGATGAATTGGAGTTTCTAAAATTTTATTTTAGGCCAGTTTATAATGAGGATTTTCCATACAACAAAAAGATAAACTTCTTCTCTTGCCTTGTCTTTTGGAATGACTGTCATGTTAGTGATGAATTAATGTTCACCATTCATAATCACTATCTCACATGCCTTTCCATTAGAGATCCCAACTTTACCTTGATCATCCAAATGATCATTTCTAAATAACTTATTAGTTTACTGTCGTACATCTTCAGGATGCCAATACAAGAAAGCCCAGTTTGTAAGATGTGTAAGGAACTAAGGATAAATGAAAGCATGACAAAATAAAGCAGCAAAGATATCATGAAACAAGTAACAAACCAAGTCAACTAGTGTTGTCATAACTTATCTTGAAATATAAATGAAAATGTACAACTTACGGAATAAAAACAATCAACTCAGGATCACCCTCATTGCTTTCCAAGAAACCCTATAACCATAAAAAAATATCATTAATCACATTTAGATAGAAAAGCTAGAAAATGTCACTGGTAAGAATCACAGAGTAGTAAGTCAGAAAACACAATATAAGAACCTAGAGTTTGCAAAGCATCTCCACCGCCACCAACAACATAAAGAGGCTTTGGTAAAAATTATAGAAGCCCAATTCCATGGGTTACATATGGAAGTGGGAAAAAGGAGCACACACTCACGAGTCACAAAAGCATAAGTAAAAGAAGAGAGGGGAGAAAGACAAACAAGCAAGCCCCTCTATCATGGACATTATGCTTTACCCCTGGTGGTGAAGAGAGGAAAGTTTATGGTACTCTTTCCTCTGGTAGTGTGTTAACTATATATAACACTTATTAAGTTGCACTTGTTTATGACCTATAGGCCCGATATAGGTTTATTAGGGTTTCTCACTTATATATATTGAGGTTTTGATAGTCGCTTTAATGGTTTTCAAAGAGCCGAGGCGATAACAACCAAAGTCATTCCACATCGCGGAGAAAAAACAACCCAACTCCCATCGCTTGGCAAAGGGGAATAACTTTCATTCGTTAACTTAAAAAAGAAAAAAAAATGCGAGGTTGTCTTAAAAAAATTCAATGTTCTAATATAAATGTTTGAAAATAGAGTCGCATTTAAATTGAATATTTTTTTGTGTCGTAACCGTAGCGAGTGCAATTACCATTGTGCTACCGTGACAGACCAACTAATTCCGAGCAAAAAAAACTGTTGCCGATATTGTTATTGTCAATACCAGTTTTGGTATTCGCTTTTATGGTTTTCGACGAGCCGAGGCGATTACGACTAAACTCACACCGCATGGTGCATGGAGAAAACGACCAAGATCCACCACGTAGCGTGGCTATAATGGTATAGGCAGGTCGTGGGCCAAGAATGCCTGCATATGCTTGTTGATTTGAGGGCCTGATGGGCTGCTGTGGGGCTGTTGGAAAGGGGCGGGGTGGAGCGGCCCATTGGGCTCATTGTTGTTGAGACCCAGGCCAATTTTGGGCAGCCTGTTGCAAAAGCATCAGCCAAGGGTGCCACATGGATTGCTGAGTGGGCCTAGGAGAAGGGCTCCATGGAATGGCTGGACGGCCGTGACCGGATGGGTTGGGGCGTCCCCGCCCACGACCCCTGCCACGTTGACCACGTCCTCGAGTAGCAAAATCACTGCGGTTTTGGCTGTTGTCGGTGCGGTTTGGTGCAGCAGCAGTGGCATGAAGGGCACTAGGTTCATGAACCGACATGTTAGCTTTGCGGGTTTCTTCAAGAAGTAGTTTCGACCGGGCATCACTAATTGTAGGGAGAGGGTCGGATTGCTGAATCATAGTGCCAATCACATCATAGTCACGAGTAAGGCCGTTGACTGGTTGTAGGACCAGACGGTCATTGGTAACCGTGGACCCTACATTAGCTAGTTGATCAGCTAATGCTTTTAGAGCTTGGCAGTAGGATGAGATGTCGGGGAACTGTTCAAGGCGGGTGCTGTGAAATTTGGTTTCAAGATAAACAGTCCGTGAATGCTTGTTATCTTGATACAACTTAGCAAGGGCAGCCCATGCTTTCGCGGCTGTGGTATTTGGAATGACAATTGTGTTGAGTAAATCGTTTGAAACGGTTCCATAGATCCATTGTAACACGATTGAGTCGATCCGTTTCCACAGTGGGTCGGTGTCTTTGGCTTTAGCAGATTCTTCAGTGGACAGAAAGTGTTCAATCACTTCGAAGGCTTCACAGTGTATCTTGAAAAGCTCAGGCCATGTGCTGCTGTTGTTCGTTTCAAGTTTGACGGGAATGAAGTTGTTGATGTTCGTGACAGTAATTGCAGGGTGTAGGTTGGAGGAGGAAGAAGAGGGTGTATTTGTTGTGTTTGTCATGGCTGACAAAAGGTTGGAGATCAACTGGAGATGGATTGATTAGAGGAAAGGTGACGGCAGGGAAGGGAAGAATTAGGGTAATCAGAGAGAAGGCTCTGATAACATTTAGGAGAATGAATTTCGTTGGCTCTTCTATTATTCTCCTCTCTATAGATATACAAACATAATGCCTATAAATTAGGCAATAACCAATCTCAATCAATTTACAATTTGACAGCTAGCAAAACATTATATACTATCCATTAAATTGAATGGCTTATTTCTTGGTGCATCCATCGGTCCAAAAACACCACTTGGAAAATTATGAATTGTTGGCACATCATCGACTTGAGGTCAAGTCATTTCTTCGGGCGGGAAGTATTGATAAGTATCCAATGGGTCAAATAAACCCAACTGGATAGTGAAGACCTGTTGACCTGATATAATACGACCCAGTTATGTAGCTCCCAAATAAGGTGGAAGTTAAAGTAGTGGGGGACAGAATGTTAGTAGCTAGTAACTCCTCAATTTACGTTTAAGTATTCCATATTATGTTCTAATTTAGGGGTCTTGTTGTTAGTATTTTGATTTGAGGTTATCACCTTGTTCTTGGAGATCATACCCTTCTCGAATTGGGTACTCTATTTGTACTTTTATTTGAAGTTAATCAAGCCGACTTTTGGGTTCTATCAATTCAGTTTTATATATAAATACACGAATTGGGTACTCTATCTGTACTTTTTTTGAAGTTCGCCGAAAAGCTACCAGAATCTCGTTGAAACCCTACCGGAATTTTGCCAGAATCATATATTTTTGGCCGATTAAGACCGCCTAGGTCCACTTTTGACCTTCGTTGACCGCCTAGCGATTAGATTAACAAAAAATTACAAGGTGACTTGCCAATTTCCGATTGATCAGCGATTAGTCCCGAATTTTGCAACACTGCTTGAGATGTTTGTTAATAGCAAAATCATATCCCACGCTAGCCTTCGAGACATTCTAGTGTCTACAACTTGATTTATGTGTAGTTTCACTTAATCCCATTTTTACAAGACAAATTTAACAACAAAAGTTTGGATACACAGTTCAAAATGAAATGAATAATCTAAATGATTGTACTTGGAATTACTCGCAAATTCAAGACTACACTATACCATTTTTGCTATAGGCTTCACCACATAATTGTTTCTCCATACTGATTCATTAACTTTGATCATTTCTATTGGCAGGGGCGAAACTAGCATTTACATGAAGATTAAGTAAATTGCTCTTCTCATTGCAGTAGCATTAAGTGGTTCAACAAGGCGCTTGAGTTAATATTTTTGCAGTAGCATTGAATAGAACAATCAAGTTCTTGGTGCTAAATTAATATTTTTCAAAAGGTGTCAGATTGTAATGGATCGCCTTCATAAGATAAAAAATGCGTAGGGAACTACAAAATGTAATATTTCTTTAATTTCTTTTGGTATAGTATTTTCGTTAACATTTCAATCTAAACTAATTATGTATATTTTGACCCAACCCGGTCCAATTGGACGACCCAGAAAATTTTGTGTTGTCTCGTTACATATCTAATCATCAAATAATAGTGACCCCTAGAAAATAATTTCTGGTTTCGCCACTGTCTATTGGCATTGATAAACATCTTAAAGAACAATGTTCAAAGGACAATTACCTCTGAAGAATTCAGTCGCTGCTCCCAAGCTTTAAAAACCGACTTCACACTCCCAGGCACAGCCTCATTCAGTGCAGAAACCTTCGGAAAGCAACCAAAACAAAAGAATTAACTTTTCTAAATTCACAAAAAGTATCCACTATGACCTAGGGTTCCCACTTATATAGCAGAACTACCAAAAAACCCTATCAGCTGCTCACAAACATGCATCATCACTACTTCTAATCGTTTTCATTTTAGTTTTATCTTGCAGCATTTTCATATTCGTTATAGTTTCCTCGGAATATATTCGCCATAGAAAATCTGACGCTTTGAAATGAAGCTCAATCCAAACAATCAGTAACACCAAACTTATTAATAGATGAAACGTTGAACAATTACTCCAGAATCATGAAATCATCCGCAATTAGATACCGAATTAAACTTTAAAGAGAAAAGAGGGACCTTGGGAATGTCTATGTGTTTGTAAAGAGACCAATCGGATGAACAGTCGTGATCTTCGCAGCTGTGATCATGCAAGCACGCCATGGATTTCGCTTGATTTATCGGAAGATGATCAGGATCTCGATGGCGATGGGCTCTATAAACCTTCGATTCTCCACGAATTCTTTGGAGACACGAAACGAATTTGGAGTTTGAGGGGTAAAAGGTACACGTATGATATGTAATAGATAGTTGAGGAGGCTAATTGTAGGATGTCATAGTAGAAGGGGAAATGTTGTAACAAACGAACTCGTTAGTCGTGACTAGACGTAGTGATGCCTCTAAAGGGTTTTAAAGGTGTTGATATGAACACGATCAAAACATTCAAGTCACTACGTGTTAGTTAAAAGGGAGTTTCAAACTTATTTTTGGCCAAAATTTTAACAGGCGTTAAAAGAGATAATTTAATTCATTTTTTTCACTTTTAACTAAAAATGTTTTAAACCCACTACACTTACCGAGTACAAGCAAACTACAAAGTTTGAGTATGATTCTTTCTTCGCTAACATTTATTTTTAATTTTCTATTAGTTTTCTTTTGTTATTAGTTTTTAAAAAAAAAAGCATAAACTCTATAATACAAACAAGAGAACGATAAAAAAGTATGTGAATAACTAAGAGATCAACTAAATCATATACCGAATTTAACATATTGCTACCAGCGTATGTTAAAAAGGTCTTCCTCTCTAAATAATTAAGACTTATAAGTCCCATGGTAAACATATATATAAATTTGAAAGTAGGAATAGATGGTGCATGAGTTATTTAATATTAAAAAGATCATAAATATTAAGTTTTTTCAAATAAAATACAAATTAATAAGATAAATGTAGTAAAATTTACTTTATTGAAGCCAAAATCAAAACCGCTTGGTTTGGAGATGATGACCATGGTGATTTAAAAGATGGATTGTGATTTAGATCTTTGTTGATATGAATTTAATGTTGATTTTCCTCTTTTAGAGTTGTAATCTAGCTGTAATAACTAAAAAACACTCTTGTTAGAGCCCAATGCTTTAAGCCTCACGAACACTCTACTGTTTAAGTCAATCAGTACCACGTTATATACCATCATATTTTTATATACAGGATATTACAATCTTGGTTTTGGAAAGCACGCCTCAGGCGCTCTTAGGCGCAAAGCGACATCAGGCGCAACTTCAATCGCTTTTAGTAAAACAAGGCGAGAACTATATAGGAAGTGATGCTTTGTGTGTTTTTCGTTGAATCGCTAAAACGAAGAAACGATAGATTCTTGTACACCATGAGACCTATTGGGCCATAAACATTTTTAAAAGCAAAATGGGCTAGTCAATTGCTTTTGCTAAGGCCCAAAATCGAAAAACTAAAGCCCAATTGCTGTAGAAAAGATACAACGGTAAAAAACATCAAGGTTTTACACTTTTACCCTAAATCAAAAAAATGGAACGTCATCTCTTCTCCCGCTCTCTAAATCACGACTGGCGACGTTATGTGTTCGGCGATAGATTACAGGTGCGTTCGGTTGTGCAACCACCCTCCCCCTAGTATCTTTTCGATTATGTGTTCTTGTTTCGTCACTTGGTGCTCAATGAACCACAGTGGCCACAACCTTACCATTTCAGGATTTTATGATCCACTTTTTTATCTTCTTTACTAGAATTATGATATGTTTGTTGTTAATTGTTACAATTTTAATTAGAGTTAATTTTTTAATTACTAAGTTATAATTTGTCAATTTCATAACAGAAAGATATTGCAATTTATGTTGGCTTTTCACTATGATCTATTCATTTTTTAAGTTTAGAATTCTAATTTACATGTTGTGTGACTTTTCTTTCATTTACTATACTTTTGTTGAATTATTGTTAGATTATTAATTTATACTTTCATTTATTACAATCTAGGATTGTTGGCCTTTTATGTTCAAACTTCATGTTTATGGTCAATTGTTCATTCTTTTTTCATTTGCTTTCAACTTCTTGTCTATTTAACTAGTTTAGTTAATTAGTTTATTTTGATATTAAATGTGTTAAGTTTTTTTTTAATTCTAGTTAAATGGACGCCGATGGAGATGAAGCGGTGTCGATACTTCAAATGCAACTTATATCAGTGACCCCGAGTAGAAAATATGAAACAGTTGATCACACAAACAAAAAGCGATGGACGTGCAACTTTTGTGGAAAACTAACAACTGGGGGTATACCGGTTAAAGCAATACTTAATAGGTGGATTTAGAAATGTGCTTGGATGTGTCAAGTGTCTCGAACATGTGCATGAACAGATGATATATTTTATGTTAAAAAAGCCAAAAATAAACAAGCAATGGACCCTACAGCTGATGATTTTGATTTGGGCGATGAAGAGGAGGCGGAGTGTGTGGTAGCGAAGGTTAAAAGAGTAGGTGGTTCGAGTCAAGCATATTCATCTATAAAGCCAAGACAAAAATGACCTATCGATATTTTTCGCTTCTAAACTTGAAGATATACTTAATGGTAGAAAAGAAGGAAGACATCAAACAATCAATGAAGTTTGTAAAAAAGAATTAAGAGGCAAGGCTTGTAGGGAGATAGGTAGGTGGATTCTATGACACGTGCATTCTTTTCCATGTCGCCACTTATGATGGCTTCAACATTATGTTAGAAGCGATTACCCAAATTGGTTCGGGATTCCAAGCATCATCTATGCATGAATTGAGGACGTTTGTCACACCCCTAAACCACAGCGGTTTCATGCGGGGTGCGAACATCATGATTTCATAGTCACTGATCGACCACTACATGGTTTTGTAAAACATACATCTCAAATAAGTTTAAAATACATCATTGTTCAGAGTTAAATTTGCGGAAGCAATAGTAATAAGGTAAATTGTTTCAAAACATGACAATTATGAAAATGAATGTCCCAAACAACATGAATGACCCTAAACATGAGATGTTCCATGCTAGCTTAACTTGGTGCATCTATCAATTACCTGAGAAAACATGCATGAAAAATGTCAACATAAAGTTGGTGAGTTCACAGGTTTGAAAGTATTAGTAAACAGTGTAATGGACCACAAGTCTTTCCATGATTTGATTGTTGATCATATAATACTACAATATTATATAAGCACCGCAACCGAAGTTAGACTGTAACTGTAACAAATTGCCCCTACCCATGCCTACCCTAAGCATGAGTGTGAACAGGCTAATAATGCACCCGTTTAGACCTCCAGTCAAGATTAGGGTAATTAATCCGGGTGGGGGTAGTCAAACCCAATAGTACTATCCATGATTACCTCGCTTTGGGAAATAAACTAACGGTCCGATAACAGGGGACTTTATACGGTAAGTAAACAACTTATATAACATGTGAAATCATTAACAAGTAAATGTGTCCTGGAAAATAGTAATTTGCATGTAATCTCCCCCAAAAGGGAAATAAGTAAAATGGGGCCGTGAAACTCACCTGTAATGCACGCGTGAATTCTAGCAATAGTCTGTATGTATGATTGGTCTAGGAATCTCCTAAACAAATTCACAATATATTCATGAGGTCATGATTACTAACCCCAGATGGTCATGCATAACTCATCCACAAAATTAGTTTTGAAAATGTCACTTGACTAATTAGACACGTCGAGTCTTAAATGTTTTATTTAGATTCTTGTCTTCATATCTATCTTCCTAAAAGTACATAATGTATTAAATGTGTTTTATATTAAGTATAATGGTATTATACTTTCCATGTGTATGGGTTTCCCTTTTTTATCAAATATCTTCAAAAGTTTACTTTATATAAATATGGGCATTTGACAGAATCAAATGGATTTTTGGGTTTGGTTGTCATCCTCTTTTCATGATAAAAAGAATTTTTATAAAATCTGATATTTTTACCATATTTATATCTATGTCTTAGGATTCCAAAAAGGTATATCTTGCAATATTTAGCTAGGTTTAAGTCCCTCGAAATGGGTCATGAAGCAACAGATGTCAGTGCAGCATTTTTCTGTACATGTCCAGGGATTTCACCTTTTTGAGGGGTCAAACCTTACATTCACAAATAGAGACTATAGTACTTTTAAACCTAACACTTTAAGCTAAGTTATCACAGAAGGAAAATCTCTATTTGGTTACTTTAAGCATAACTTATGCCTCAATCTTTCAGCCCTATCTATTCTGCCAAAAATTCAGGTTCAACACCTTAATCATGTTTGCACGTTTTGGATAGATTATAGTCATCTAAAAATTTCAAGGTTGGATGGGTTATAAACTAGACATCCTAAGGTTAATGTTAGGCTCAAGAAACTGTTCATTTAACCATGTTTAGGTCGAGTTATGGTGTCGAAAACATAGAACATGAATCTGCCAGAAAATGTCTTACATGTTTTGTTACTTTTTAAACTTTGCTAGAGCACTTTTGGATGAGTTAGTGAATATGAACACATCATGATGGTGTATCGAAGATTAGAAACAAAGTGCTAACCTTAAACAAGCAAGGAGAAAGAGATGGTAGTCTTGAAATGCAAGAAAAAGAAGATTTGATCCTTTGAACTAAGAACCAAACAAGAAATAGGTGGGGAAGATGTTGTAGGATGCTTGAAAGCTTCAAAAATCACTTGATATTCAACCAAAGGCACTTGAGTCACCCAGATTTGAAGGAAATAAGTTGAAAATCAAATGGAGTGGTGGTAGGAGTGTCTTGGCCGAATTTTAGAGAGGGAGAAAGAGAGAAGATGAGTGTGATGTGTTGGTGTAGTTGAAGTGAAGGGTGCATGTCTTTTATAACACTCAATCCTCTTTAAGTGTAAAGTTCTTGGAGCATGGGCTCCTATTCACGGTCAAAGGATGGAGAAATGGTGTTCCAAGAGTGGTAAGGTAGACATGTTGCTTTAACACATCAAAAGAGAGGCTTCATGAATATGACAAGTTGTGTTTTGTCAAATCTTGTAAGTTTTGTGAGTTTTATTGGGAAGGAGGTGGAAGAGTAATGTGGTGGTGGCTTGGATGACCACATGCATGGGAAAGGGGGATTTTGGTTTTCATATTTTGTGTAGTATTGGGTATTTAGGTGGTATTTGTTGCACCATAAGTACTTTTACATATTTTTATATTTTTACTTTTTACTTTTTAAAATGCATTAGGATATTGTAACAACTTGCATTAGGATATATAAATATTGATGGTATGTTAATGATGCATCATGTAGTTAGTAGGTCCGTTAAAAGGATTCGTTCCGGGTAAAATATTAATTTACGTGATTAGGTTTATTTATAAATTTAAGATTTTCCGGTGTATTTAATTTGAATTAAAATACTTTGAAACAATTTAAAGTATTTATTAGTACACATATATTAATTATCACCAATGTTCGTGTGTGCCGGTTGTATCGCATGTATAAATGGTAATTACGCCGAATCACCGATGCATGAAATGTAATGCTTGAAATGTTGCAATATATGAAATTTTTCAATGCATGAAACGACTTCAATAATTGGAATTTAATTGAAAATCAAGTATTATAGATGTAATTATAACCAAGTCAAGGTCGGGTATTGACCTGAAATTGCCGGTTCTCACAATGTTGTTACTTACAAATGAAGTGGATGACACCAAGATGGAGATGGATGATCACAAAAAAGAATGGGCTATCAAAGGATGTTCTATTTATATCTTATGGTTGGTGTGATTCACTTTCAGAAAGATATTATAAACTTTTTGGTCAATTCTCCAAAGGCTCGGTGTTTTGAAGTCAATAGACGCATAAGTGATTACAAAGACGTCATGCATTAGTTAAAATGCTTGATGAAATATGATAGGAGAATGTGGTGCAAGTGGTGACAGATAATGCATCAAAATACAAGAAGGCGGGTAAGTAACTTATTAAGCATATGACAAAAATTAGTATGTTATACTAGTATGATATTAATTTTCTAGTTGTTCTATATGTACATATTTGAAAGCTTCAAGACGTCACTTATATTGGACACCATGTGCTGCTCATTGTATTGATCTCATGTTCGTGAATGTTTGAAAAATGCGATGTTTGTGAATGCATATATATATATATATATATATATATATATATATATATATATAAAGATATATGTATATATATGCATACATACATATATATATACATACATACATATATATATAGATATAGATACATACATATATATATATACATACATACATGCATAATATATATATATATATATATATATGGTAGGGTTATCTTAAGAACCATCTTTTTTTTAAACTCCAGAAAACAATCTAAGCCACTCATTTTTTATCACATGCAAATCATATGTCAATTCCCCTTTTTTTAAACGTTCATAACCTTTTTTCATGACATAAATTTTTCAAAAAAAAATCACCATAAAATTCAATATTTTTTATCTTTCCAACGCCTACCATATTGATATACTTTTTTTTTAAAAAGTCGTTCATCCGTTATTTATATATGTGTAAATCTGGTTATACACATGTGTAATACTGGATTTACACATGTGTAAATCCGGTATTACACATGTGTAAAACACATTTTGTTAAAATGAGATTTTTTTTATTTTTTATAATAAAAATTTATATTTTTTTATGAAAGAGTAAAACTAGGGGAACATTTTTTTGATTTTATTTTTATTATTTTTATGTTATTTGCGATTTATAAATTTTTAAATAAAATTTGTTAATTACAATTTTGTCATTAAAAACTAGTGGTTGAGAGTGGTTCGTAGAGTTCTCACAAAAAAGTTAGTTCTCATAAATACCACGTTGGTCTTGTGAACATGATAAGAAGCTTCACAAATCAAAGAAATTTACATACACCCGTGGTGACTCGTTTCGCAACATCATTCATCATTTTAGCACAAATGCACAAACAAAAAAACAATTTGTGAAAGATGATTGTCTTTCATGATTGGAAAGATAGCGAGTGGGCAAACCAAACGGGTGGAAAGAAAGTAGCATGTATTTTTTTTTCAAGAAAGATTTTGGAAAAATATTGTATATGCTCTCAAGTTGAGTGGACCACTTGTTAAGGTTCTTAGAATTGTTGCAGAGATAAAAAGCCAGCCATGGGATATGTGTGTGTGTGTGTGTGTGTATATATATATATATATATATATATTATATATATAGGATTAGGTTTATGTGAGAACCCTAATAAATTGTAAGAACCTTTTAACTCAAGATCTATCCATTGGTTTAATATTAAAAAATATAGATGCCATTTAAAGGGCGGAGATAAGATGAGGGGCATATTAGTCATTTACTCATTTTTTGCTTTATGCTTTTGTCAAAAACATCTTTGCAACTTTATTTTATGTTTTCTTTGATTTTATCTTCAAAAATTTTAAACATACCACAATCTCATCTCTTTCATCCCTCTATCCTCTCTTTCATCTTCATGCCATCGCCACCTCCACACCACCACGCCATCCCTCTTTTCCCTCTGACCACCACGGGCATACCTGGACACCACCATGCCATCCCTCTCTCCCCTCCGCCCCCTGCACGCCATCTTTCTCTCCCCTCCGACCACCGCCACCTGCAACACTACCACCACAACCAGCTCACCTCGCCGACAACCCCACCACCACTACCATCGCACTTTCTCCAAAAAATACAGAAACCAATGCCATCGCTTTGCCACCGCCACCATACTATTGCCGCCACCACCCTGATGTTTATATATGGGTTCAGATCCGGGTTCACAATATGTTTTAGATCCGGATTCATCAACGATCTCAGGTTGTATGTTTGGTTCAACCATCAAGATATACCACCACAAACTGGACCAGGTATGGCTGGAACAACCATGCATTAGGGTGAAATATAGAAGGGCACCAGTCAAGCCAAAAGGCATCACCAAAAAGTCGAGGAGTCCCATCGTGCTTCTTTTGAAACAACACTGGTACATCATATAGGGTCTTTGATAGCTTACAAATCCGGCATCTAACAACTCCCTCAATTTTCTCCTCAGCTCTTATAGCTCTAGTGGGGAAACACAAGATTGATCTGACTAGAAAGTCATTAAAAACTTGATCGAAGAACCAATGTTTATTGAAGAAGCTATAGACGAAAGGTTCTTAGTCTAATTAGAAACAGAACCCATTAGTAACCATAATGACTATATGCTTAACACATCTTCAGATTGAAGAAGGACTTTTTTGGAATGGGAATGGATGAAATGGGGTGGAGGAATGGTCAACTCATCAGGCATAAAGAGAGAGAGTCTTATCTTGAGAGCGAAAAGAAAGGGTAAGCGATTGAAAGGATAGTCCCTCGCGTGTTCGCGAGAACTACTAGAAAATGGTGAGATCATTGGACCATTAGTGAAAGAAGGAACAATGATGATCTACCAAACTGTCACGAGAACTTGCGAACGATTGACCTACTGATATGTGGGTTTCTATTATGGCCTTACCTTTCTTAAGGAGATTTTTATCACTACCATCTAGTCATTGCTTTCCCCCCCTTTGATTGTAATACGAACTCATGAACTACCTTACTTACTAGTACAAACCCACATATCGGTAGGTCAATCGTCGCTCATCCCTCGTGTTCTCTCCCGTGAAGTGATTAATCCAGCATTCAATCCTTATGGAAAAGCAAGTCTTTCGATTGGGGTAAACCCTTTCTTGCATACCACTTTTGGGAGTAGCGTGTTGTAGATAGAGCTTATGGGGCATCCGAACCGGTTTATTATACTAGAACAAATACGTCAAACCAATATAAAGGAAAGGGTGTCGCTCATTCCACTACCGCTACTCCCAAAGTACAACCTCATAAATTAAATGAGTTAATTGATGAAGATGATGAAGATGAAGAGATGGAAGAGGAAATTGGAGTGAGTGAAGATGATGGGAAAGATGTGATACTTGGTGTTTATATTGATGATAAAGATAGTGAAGAGGGTTTCTATTTTTATTATTATTAGTTCATTGATCTTTTGGAAACATTTGAATAATGTTTTTTATTTGTTTTCACTTGCCATAATTTCACTTCATTATTAGTTACTTATTCGATTATTTTATGCTACCTAAGATAGTTAATTAAATTTATATATGATGGTGTTTATTTTTTATATAGTGTGGTTATCACTTTATGTATTATAACTTATAAGTGAAATAAATAATGTACATTTTTTTAACTTGTGCGCTTCGCGTACGTGAAGCGGTCACTTTTGCGCTTCTGTTTTGGACCTTGTCGCTTTTTTGCACTTCTCGCTTTTTAAAACCAAGATTATAATATATATTATTTCTTTTGGTCAATTGCTACATTAAGCACCAGAGATATTTTGGTAATTTCACTCAAGGGTATACACGTGTTATCTTTGTTTCTTCATCTTTAGATCTTTGTTTCTCCCTTTGCAATCCACACTCCAAACAAAAAAGTACCAACAACAATACAACGATTAGATGAAAGAATTGCGTAATCACTCAAGTTGTTGTTGCCGAAGCTTTGGCACTGGTCCACATGCTTTTTGTAATCGTGTTCGTCTTCGTTTAATTGTTTAAGAGTCCTTAACAACCACTATAGCCACTTAACCTGCTAGATATTGCTTATGTAGTCTCTAACATGTCCCCTAAACACACCATCAATAACCATCACCCCAACCTCCCCAACTTGATGGTTCCTGCTACATGGCCCCTTACAGTAGAGTACTGCCTTAATCGACTAGAAGCAAAAAATATTTTAGGCAAAGAAAGGAGATAAGGTGTGTAGAGATGGCCGACGACTATGGAGGGGTAGATCTAGGGTTTGTTGATCTATTATGATGATGCACTGGTAAGAAACAATGGACAGTTGGAGTTATTATCACCAGCGAAGGATGTTGATTCATAGTTTAGTGTGATGATGAATCGCCGACAAAACCTATGTTCAAATAATAAATGTTAATTTTTGTGCAGCGAACCAGTGAAGTACATAATATATTGACATAAAGTAGTGTAAAAAGGCAAGAAATATAATGACATAATATAACTTAAAGGGTTAGATTATAAGAACATCTATTTATGTTATTGAGACACCTTATTGTATCCATCTCTCTTCATATATCTATATATATGTATAGAAAGAGATAGAGATGATGAAATAAATTGGATGCATCAATAGCATACCCCTAACGTGAAACTGAAAAGCAAGAAATGACAGATATATTACTACCTTGCTTTACGTCGATGAAACATGAAAATATTAAAAATACATAATTTTTTTTGTTTCATTTTAGTTTTAAAATTATTTTTTTTATTAAGTACGTCATGAAATAATTTCATATGAATTATATAGTCAGGTTAAATATAAAACGTTCTGTTTTTTTTATACACACTTTGAGTTGTTTTACGTTTTGACATAAGTTTTGTTTGGAAACGCATTTGGTCAATTAGAATACGTTTTTATTCAGCTATATAAATCCAAGTACTGTACATCTCGAAGTAAATTTAGTTCGAAAGCGAGTTGGGACGATTGTATTCTATACTTTATCAAGTCGAATACGACATCACAACACATGTTTTATATATACGCTTTAAGTTTGTCTACATTTTAATATAAATTTGTTTGAAAAAGGTTTAATCAAATATTATATGCTTTCATTGAATGATATAAGTTTTAGTTATTCTATGCTTTGATGAAAATTTAGTTCGGAAATGAGTCGTATCAATTGTAGATAGAGAACAACATGTTTTTTTTATGGTAGATGACCTTCTTGTTTAAAGAAAGTGTAACTGGACTTAAACATTTTGGGCCCGGTTTAATTTGTTGTTTGTTGGAATTGAGTTCACTTGAAACATGCAAAACTTTTGGACTATAGTCCAATTATAAATATAGCTGATCATACTCTATTATGCACTCTATCCATAACTTATTTCAAAACACACTTCTATACAAAGACAAGTAGACTATATTTACATATAAGAGTATTTACAATCCATCCTCATCAGCATAACTATAATTACATTAAATATAACTATATTTTTCTCTATTTTTCAATAAAATAATACTTTTTTCATACATTTATCATTTCATTTTCTCTCTCATTCACTCACAATCGCTTTAAAAAATATTAAATTTTTATGGGGTTTGTACCGTGTACAATCCCCATAAATTTTCTAACTCTTTCACTCACAACCACTCGCAACCATCCCCTATAATATAGGATACCCACTCACATAAAACTAGGGAACACGCTGTGAATGCTTTAAAGTGTTATCGTATTCCAAGTTCCAACCCATGATTGTGAAGCATGCCATATTATAAGCGCACACATTTATTATAAAAATAAGATGTTAAAGCTGCAATTACAACCAAACTTTCACCGTAGTCTTAAGTGTATATAGGGTATGTTTGGTATGTGGTAATGGAATGGATGAAGGAATGGAATGAATAAGGAAATAAAATGGATAAGAGAATGAAATGAATCATTACATTCCATTGTTCTGTTTGGTTGTCCTTTAGTAATAAACGAATCATACTTTTATTTTATATATTAGGTATAAAAAACGAAACAATGAAGTGTAAAAGTAGTTAAGATGGTGATGACGAGCGGGGGCGGTGGCCGTTGGTGGTTTCCAGTGGCGGCGGTGGCCGGCGGTGGTTTCCGGTGGTGGCGGTGTCCGGCGGCGGCGGCAGTGGTTCCTGGCGGCGGTGCCCGACGATGGTTTCCAGGGGCAGCGGTGCCCAGCGGTGGTTTCCGGCGGCGGCGGTGGCCAGCGGTGGCTTTCGTCAGGGGAGGTTTCCGGTAACAGTGGTGGTCGACGGCGACGGTTTCTGGCGACAGAGGTGGCTGGTGGTGGTTTCCGATGGCGGTGGTGGCTATAGGTGGTTTCTGGAGGCAGCGGTGGCCTTAGGTGGTTTTTTGCGATGTCAGTGGTAGCCCTCGGAGGTGGTTTCTTGCGATGGCGGTGGTGGACTTCGAAGGTGGTTCTTGCGGTGGTGTTTCCCGGCGGCGGCGGTGGCCTTTGTGGTTTCCAGCGGTGGTTTCCGGCGCCAGCCGTGGCCGGTGGTGGTGGCCTTCAGTGGTTCTCGGCGGGGCAGCGGTGGTAGTGTCCAGCAATGGTGTTCCCGGGGTAATGGTGGCCGACCGCGGTGGTGCCCGGTGGTGGTGACTGGTGATGAGAGATCTTGGTGGTTGTTGTAGGGGGTGGTGTTGGTGATTAATTATGGAAGAAGGTATGGAATGAGAAAAAAAGGAGAGGGGATGGAATGAATTTGAGGGAATGGAATCAACTACGTAATGGTTCATTCCATTACCTCCACCAACCAAACATGTCTTTATTCATTCACCCTCAATGGTTCATTCCATTTCGCCTCTCATTCCTGCATACCAAATGCTACCATAGTGTTAATAAATCTCATGAGAAAGGGATCACATGGAAACAACCTCTGATATGATATTTAAGTTAGTATCTTAGTAATAGAGTTAGCATACCATGCATGATACAACATATACTATATAATTACTATATAATATGTAAGTATATAAGGGAAAGAGGAACCGAATAACATTGAGCTCTTGTTGAGTGGGAGGAATTCAGAAAGAGATTGTTAAAGGTGATAGTTGGAATTTGATTAAGCTTAACAGACTAAATGTTGACACATTTAGAGGTAGTGTAAATCCTTAAGTTAGTTGCATTATACAAGAATCATAGTCTCACATCAATAGTAAACTTTGCAATTATCCAAACAAGATGATGAACCACAATAAGGTATTGAGTTCACTCAAGTCTAGTAATGTTTCTAGCTTCCAACAACACGTTCAAATTGTTGGAACTCATGATACCAGCTGAGGGTTGAAGGATGTAACTCTAATACGATAGCTAGAATTGCATCTAAGTTGATATTTATAAGGTTGAAAGTGAGATCCTAAGAATTTCTTGTAATGAAGTTGTAAGCATAAGAAATAGGCAGATGCCAATCTAAAACTCAAGCAAGAGTCATGAGAAGTTGATAAAAATAAAATTAATGAAGTCAATGTTAATGTATACAATGTCAATAGAAACCATGGAATTGCATTAAAGGTTATTATAAAATATAAGAATTCTGAAAAAACAATATATCATTGAAAATCATCAAACTCTCAATTTGATAATGGTAACAATATTTAACATCTGGTTATATTTTCTTAATTGTCGTTGATCATATGACACATATAGGTTTCCAATAACACTTAAGTCATTAAGTAAATATGCTTTTTTATCTACAATCACGTGGTTATGTATACACGTACAATAATACTATGTAATAAAGTCATCAATCATGCTAAGTCATTAAGACAACAAGTTGAATTCATTAATCATGCTAAGTCACTAAGACAACGAGTTGAATTCATCAATCATGCTAAGACATCAAGATAAGATATTCGTTGAGAAAACATGTCCTACAAATGATTAATGCGTATGGTCCATTAGCATGAAGTTGTTCATGCGTATGGTCCGTTAGCATGGTCCATTCACATAAGAACTTCACACGATTAAGTTTAAGCATGTTTCTCAATCGTTGTTGACTAAGAACTATGTAAACAACCACAAACCTATATCGCAGTTCAATAAACGTTAACACACAATAATCAATGAAATATTAAACATTATAAGCATAAACCACGCATTGTATTTCATTCAACCCTTTCAGTTACATATATGTAAGACATGAAAGACATGTTACATTAAGCTCATAAACTAGGTACATATGTATCTACATAAAAAAACAAGAAATATAATGACATAATATAACTTAAAGGGTTAGATTATAAGAACACCTATTTATGTTATTGAGAAACCCTATTGTATCCATCTCTCTCCATATATCTATATATATGTATAGAAGAGATAGAGATAATGAAATAAATTGAATGTATCAATAGTATACCCCTAACGTGAAACCGAAAAGCAAGAAATGACAGTATATTACCACCTTGCTTTACGTCGATGAAACATGAAAATATTAAAAATACATAATTTTTTTTGTTTCATTTTAGTTTTAAATAATTTTTTTATTAAGTACGTCATGAAATAATTTCATATGAATTATATAGTCAGGTTAAATATAAAACGTTCTGTTTTTATTTTTATACACACTTTGAGTTGTTTTACGTTTTGACATAAGTTTTGTTTGGAAACACATTTGGTCAATTAGAATACGTTTTTATTCAGCTATATAAATCCAAGTTACTGTACATCTCGAAGTAAATTTAGTTCGAAAGCGAGTTGGGACAATTGTATTCTATACTTTATCAAGTCGAATACGACAACACATGTTTTATATATACGCTTTAAGTTTGTCTACGTTTTAATATAAATTTGTTTGAAAAAATTTTAATCAAATATTATACGCTTTCATTGAATGATATAAGTTTTAGTTATTCTATGTTTCGACACAAATTTAGTTCGAAAATAAGTCGTATCAATTGTAATAGAGAACAACATGTTTTTTTATGGTAGATGACCTTCCTGTTTATAGAAAGTGTAATTGGGCTTAAACATTTTGGGTCCAGTTTAAATTTGTTGCTTGTTGGAATTGAGCTCACTTGAAACATGCAAAACTTTTGGACTATAGTCCAATTATAGATATAGTTGATCATGCTCTATTATGCACACTACCAATAACTTATTTCAAAACACACTTCTTGGAAGTGACTTCTATACAAAGACAAGTAGACTGTTAGGATCTGGTATTTGACCAAACACCAACCAATTAACGTCTTAAACCAAACCAAATAGTGCGAAATTCTATTTGATTGGTGATCCAATCAGTGAGAACGCACGTAGACACAATAATGTATTGAATCTAATGTCAAAAATCGATTAGGAATCGATCTACAGCGTTCTATGAACTTGGAGTACGAACTTAGAGGCTTCTGGACGGCTAGGGTACGTTTGGAGTCGAAGAGGATTGAATGCTTACGTTTTTCCACGAATTAGGTGGTATTAATAGGTTAGGGTTGCTCATTCGTGCGACTGAACCATTAGCATGGTTCATTCGTGCGATTGAGCCATGCGGTTGATCCATTCGCATAACTGAGTATTCAGTCATGCGACTGAGTCAGACGTATGAAGTTGTTCAGGTGTATGAACTATTTAGGCGCATGGACACCCAGTCGCATGGCCATTCGGACGCATGACCACTGTTGGGGTGCATGGTCCAATCGGACGCATGAGAACTTCACTTCACCAAGTTTGAATGTATTCAATATTATAACATTATGCATAACACTTCAAACAATCACAAACCTATATAATCAAGTCAATATGCGTTAAACAACTCATTAATGAAATATTAAACATTATAAACACAAACAAACATATGTATTTCATTAAGTATCCAACGATTACATAAGTGTAAGACATATTACATTCAGATCAGGATCTAGGTACATATATGTATCAACAAACTCCCCCTTGGACCTAGATCTATCTATTGTCTAACATCTTTCATAATTTCCTCAAACTTCTTGTACTTAGCTTCTTTGGTGACTCCTGTGTTTATCTCAAAAGCAAAACAGAGTCTTATCACTTTCTGGAACTGTAAAGCTTGTACAATATCCTATGGGTCGTAGAACAGTGGCCATTTGTATGAAGTATAAACATCTTGTGCTGACAAGTTGGTGAGCCACATCGGGTCAAACACCCTTATGGTTTCCATTGTGCCATTCCTGTTCAAGACTATTACAGCCTCTCCCGTTCTCCAATCGTAGTACCACCATTTGAAGTGTGGAGTGAAGTCCTGAGGCATCTCACGTAGTGGGATTTTTGACATTGTACGTGGTGGACTCCACTTCAGCACTACTCTAGGTTTGCCAGTTATGGCATCAACCTCAGATCTTCTGATGTACCTTGTTGGTTGTTGAGGTTTGAAGTTGACCTATCTGGTATGGTACTCCCTCTTTAGAGCAGCTTCAAACCAGCCTGACATCTTACGAGGGTCAGCATATAGCAAGTTTAACTTTGCTAACTAGTTGAGCTCAAAACCTGGAAGAGTCTTCAGATCATGTGGAAATCTGAAGTACTCAATTCCCTTCTCACATTTAACCGCGTAAACGTTGAGGTCTACAAAATGTGCCCACGCTATGATTCTGCCTACCACCTTTTGATGTTTCTTGACCTTATACAGTTTGGTGTAGACAGTTGACGTTTTAGCGCTGCGTTGGGCTCTGATTTCTTCAAAACATGCTGCCCATTCAGCCTTTTTGATGTTGACTTCTGCGTTTGAGGCTTGGGCCTTCTCTTTATCGTTTTCTGACTCTTTCTCCATTTTATCCAGAGTCTCAAAAGTGTCATTGACAAGGGTTTCTCCCACATTAGGAATGACATTTCCCTCATTGTCAGTGTACGTGGATAGGGTTGTGTAGTGACATCTTCAATCTCGATCTCATCGACATCCTGAAGCTCATCGTTACTCTCCTTTTGCATAGTTGGAGCATCTTTCACAATTCATCAGGATTGAGTCGGAACATTTCAGCCAGTTGCTCGTCGGTGAGATCATGAATTATTTCTCCTTCTTCAGGAGTGTAATTCACCGATCTCCTGACAATCCCCTGCAGATCAAGAATCATTATGAGTTAAGTTTTGATCTGTTGGAAGGGAGCAACATCATATTCATCTCCTTGAAAATGTGGATATGCTTGATTTAAAACATGTAACACATCAATCATTTAGTCAACAAATAGAACAGTAAACATTAATAATAACCATAAACATTAATTATATTTATCAGATACAATATTCAAATACACATAGTTTAAATAACATAAACAGCTATGCATTACTCTTGTCTTGAATAGTTGATGTGTCAGTAGGATCAGCAGAAGATGATGGGGCTCCTTGGTCTTGATTTTTCTTTGTGTGCCTCTCTTGATCTTGAGCTGATGTAGATGCAGTTGCATATCCTTCTTCATCATTATCATCGTGATCGACATTATCACCTGCATCAGTGTCATCCCCTTGATCATCATAGTCATCATCTTCATCATCATCACTGTCATCGTGATCACCATCATCTCCATCTCCTTCTCGGATCTTTAGGGGCTCATCTTTGGATCCCTTCAGTCTCAGCATAAGCTTCTTGTTCTAGGCCTCTAAATCTTGTATCCTCTATATTGAGGATGCATGCATATCTCTCAGCTCAGTAATCTCTTGGCTCTAGGCCTCTATCCTTTGGGCTTGGGATGCATTAAGCTCCATTAGCTGATTAAGCTGAGAGGCTCGCTGTTCATCCGTCGCCAACAACTTCAGCACTAACCTGTTAAGGTTAGCCAACTGCTCCTCCAACCCGACAGATGGGTAAGAGGATCTAAAAACAGGTGAGACCTGTGAAGAGGTCCCAACTCCATGGGCTGTGGTGGTGGTAGTGGATGTAGAGAAGATTGGGGTTGGTATCGATGTGGATGGCTATGGATGAGCTGTAGTGGTGGTGGATGGGAAGTGTGTATCTGGTGGAGTGGGTGTGGAAGTGATGTATGAGCTGGTGGTAGTGGTGGGTGGAATGGTGGTAGTGGTGGTAGGTGGAATGGTGATAGCTGTGGTGGTGGCTGTGGTGGTGATAAAGGTGATTCTGCATTTCTTCCTTTTCAAGCCATGGGGCTGAGCCATCCTCTTCTTCCTCGATCCAGTCGAGGAGGATGCTCCCCCTAGAGTGCGGCCTGGCATATGAGGAGTATAAGTAGGATCATCAGTGGCCTCTCCCAATCCGCCTGGGCGTTCACCGACCGCCCGGAGCCCTCGTTCTGTGGGAACGACTTTACTTCCCACAGTCCGAGTCAGTGGCTCTCATCTGACTCCTCCTCTTCCTCACCAGGCATGAAATCCTGGTGGAACCCAGCAGTCTCCGCTCCTGTCTCCAGTGGGGGCAAATGCTGGAGATGGAATATCAGCAGTGGGTCCTACATCTCCTTCATCCCCGCTATCATTGTCATCAGAGTCATGCTCTGGGAGCAGTAGCTGCTCGTCGTCGGAGTCACTATCTGTGTGACGCCACTTATGTCTCCCTGGCGCCACATAACTCTCATTGGCCAGATGGCCTATCAGTCTCTTCACTTGGGGCTTTACTTGCTTACCCCTATAAACTCTCATACAACCCAGGGTCGTATCATCCATGATCACTAAAACCACAGCATCGTGGCTTTCCTTAGGAAGGGATGGAAGCTTCTCATTGAAAATCAGCTGTAAGAATCTGGGGTACATGCAAAAACCCTCCTTAACCTTTGCCTCCAGATTCTCCACAAGGTAAGAGAAGATCATGCTCGAGAAGCTGAAAGGATAGTTCAGCACCAGTGCCACATAGGCATTCTGGATCTGGTCTGAAAGATCATCAAACCCACCTCTTCTAGAAGCGATGCACTTCAATATGACATGTGCTAAGTACTTGTACTGGGGACATAGGTTGCTTTTATTGAGCACACCTGAGTTGATGTCCCCAACATACTTAATCCTCAGAAAGCATCCTCTTACTGTCAGTGGATGTAGCTTGGTGGGATGATCAGTATCGTCCCCCAGCTCAAGTACTCTCTGGATATCGGCAACAGTGATCTCGATACCCATCCCATAAATAGAGCTTCGTATGCTATACGACTCTTGTGATCGATCAACAGAAGCATTCTCCCAAAATGCCTAGTGTAAAGACCTGTAGGGAGTGCAAGGAGTAGAAATGGCCTTGTGGATCCTTGATCGCCTAAGAAATGCGATGATCTCTGTAAACTTGGCGCCATTCCGAGTAGTATGGTCTAGATGAGCACATATGTTGTGCTTAGGGTTGATTGACCATCTAGCAGCCATCAATCTGATACACAAGACACATAGTCATTAGATATTCACAAATCAGTTCTAAGAATCTTGTTTGAATTCATTTTGATTCATTCATGCGAATGAATCATGCGACTACGGTCAGTCGGTTATCCTATCATGCGACTGGACTTATTCAGGTGAATGAACAAGCGACTGAGTTCAATCGGTTGGTTGATCCTACGATTGATTCAGTCGGCCGACTGAGCTCATTCGCATGTCCCATTCGGCCGATTGAGCTATTCGTCCAGCTCAATCGTGCGATTGGAGTTCATCCATCTGACCAGTCGCATGACTTACTGTTTGGTTGACTTAGGTTCGAGTCTTGACCAAATCATGAAATTAAACATTGTGAAAAGGTTCGTTAGACTCGTAATCACTTAACTAATAACCTAATAACCTTATTATTAACATTTTACATGGTTTCAGTGGGTTATTAGGCCATTGAGTGGTCTGTTCTTGTTTCAATCGCGAATCACTAATTAGGGCACAAATTTCTTCTGATTTCGGTGTGATTTCATCTTATTTTACCTGTAAGAAAGCAGATGCACTTCAGAATATCAAGAAGGAGGATTAATTGAAGTCTAAAGAGATTTGGGCAGAGTAACGGTATGATGTGCGATTCAAGGGCGATTGGAAGTGGTGAGAAGAATGCGATCGACTGTGGCCCTTTATATACTGAATCGGAGTTCAATCGGCCGACTGGACTCATTCGCTCAGTTCATTCGGGTGAATGAAGCTCAGTCGGGCGATTGACTCAGTCGATCACCTTCAGTCGGCCGACTGAAGCTTAGTCGGTCGACTGACTCAGTCCCATACTCCTAATCGGACGAATGACACATTCTGATAACCCATTCGGGTGAATGGCTCATACTCATGTCCATTCGGCTGTTTAATGCATGAGTATGGTCTATTCGCCTGATTGGTCCATACTCATGGTCGAGTCGTGCGAATGGGTCATACTCATTAAATTTTTCTAACTTTATGACCATTTGACTTTTAGACCCGTTTAAACTGTTGATTTAACATTATGAACACATGATCATCTCAGACATGATCATTTTAACTTAAAACTTTTAATCACCTCAGACGTGATCCTTTTAAGATGATAAGGTCCCTTATGAACTTCCATGACATAGTCCGATACTAACATACTGAATTTGACAAACTTTGTACAAAACTAAAAAAAATAATACTAAAAACTTAAACAAACTTAGACATGTTTTTGTGTTCTTGTGAGAGTTAATTCCTAAGATGTAGTTCTAAGGAATAATTATTCTGAGAGAGCAGCCTCAATCATTTAAACCATACATGGACCAATTTAAGTTGGAATCATACAGGATATTCAAATCATTCAGGACAAGTTATTAAAAACAACTTTGATGCTCTTTCCTTGTTTTTCATCTGGTGACATTTAGCAAATTTAGGAAATCATACTAGTACTCTTAGGTCCCCACACTGATTTGAACTTTCAAGAATTGTAGCCACAGTGATTGTTAGTATACTTGTCCTCTTAAATCCATACACAGACTTTCAACACGGTTTGGTGATCGTTTTAAGGTTTGTTTATTTCAAGAAGCATTTGTGGATCCCACACTTATATGGTAATCAACATTCCTCATGAGATTTTTGAGCGGTCTTAGGGTAATGTTCAAGAAGCTACTATTCATAGAATTTTCAAAGAGAAGCCAATCCTCAGGTCAGTGCCATCGCATAACAGAGAGGCGGCAAACAACAATGAGTTCTAGAATATATAGGTTATGTTTATCCTCAGGTCAGTGCCACCGCATAGCAGAGAGGCACATAATCTATCTTCTTGTTTGAGAAATTTTTCTTCTTTTAGCACAAATCTCACCAACAACCTAGGTTATCAGTTTGATTGTATTTTCATTTTTCATGTGCTTTTGCTCATGCTTTGGTCTTACGCACACTTTTGTGGCGTTTATTTTGCTCGTCACCTCTTATTGGAATCTTGTTGATTGTGATAACCAGGGATAAGGTGTTACCCATAGCTAGTCAAACATTTTACTTTAATCTTAATATCACCAAAAGGTCTAGTCATCTATTGTGTTGAATCTACAGACATATCAACTGTGGTCTAGCAACCTCTAGGTCTACTTTCTTTGTGTTATCTTAGTAGTAGCTAGCTTAACTATCATATTTCCTTTTATATTGCTCAGACTACACAGACTTATACTTGAACTTTACATCTTTTTCAATTTTAATTTTTAAAGTCCCAAATGGTTTGTACCTGTGTACTATCATATTCCACACATTAAATCGGTATCACACGTACGATCTTATTTATTATCGGCTTGCCTCTCCTTTTTCCTCGTTTTTTTATTATTTTTTTTATTTTTTATTTTTTTATTTTTTTATTTTTTTATTTTTTATTTTTTTATTTTTTTTATTTTTTTATTTTTTTTATTTTTTTTATTTTTTTTATTTTTTATACCTATTTACCTATTCTCCCCCTAAAATACTGAAACCCCTAAGGATTTGCGTCTTAGGATTTTAATGGGCAAGAAAAGACACTAAGTGTAATTAACAAACTAACATTTAACAAAAATAAGAGAATTAAACTTAAATAACACTAAAATTTAAAAAAAATTAAAAGAAACTAGACGCGACGCATCGGACTTTCAGGAATGACCTCACTTTTCTTTTTAACGCCATTGACCTCTAACAGATATAGAATACGTGGTTTGTCAAAAGCCTTGTATAGAGGTCAACGCGTTGAAAATCGGTATTTATTTTTATCACATCGATTAAATTCTTTTCAAAACAGTCACGTATGAAGTGATATTTGATTCCGATGTGTTTGGTCTTAGGATGTTGGACCGGGTTCTTAGTGACTGCAATCGCAACAGAGTTATCAACAAATATAGGAGTGGAAGTGAAATGAAAACCGTAATCCCGCATTTGCTGTTGAATCCATATGATTTGGAACAACAGCTTGCAGCGGCAACGTATTCTGCTTCACAGGTTGACAAAGCAACCGAGGTCTGCTTCTTACACTGCCAGGTTACTAATCTTCTCCCAAAGAACTGACACCCTGCTGATGTAGACTTGTAGTTCATCTTGCAGTCTCCGTAATCCAAGTCACTATACGTTGTAAGTTCAAAGTCATCATCATGAGGATACCACAACCCAAGTGTGGGTGTGCCCTTCAGATAACGAAATATCCTTTTGACCCCAATTAGATGATTCACCTTAGGCTTTGCCTGATATCGTGAGCATAAACATGTAGCATACATGATATCTGGTCTTGAGGCAGTGAGATACATGAGAGATCTAATCATCCCTCGATACATAGTGGCATCTACCAGATCACCGTTCTCATCGGGTGCTACATCATAGTTTGTAGCTAGTGGAGTGCCAGCTATGGAGGCATTCTCCATGTCAAACTAATTGAGAATATCCCCTACATACTTGGTCTGATGTAAGAAGATTCCATTTGGTGTCTGATCCACCTGTATCTCGATAAAGAACTTCATCTCCCCAATGCACTCATCTCAAACCCCGCCTTCATAACTGCTTCGAATTCTTTCCGTAATTCTTCATTCTTTGAACCGAAGATTATGTCATCTACATAGATCTGTACTAGCAGTAAATCTCCATCTTTTTCTTTGATAAACAGTGTGCAGTCAATGACTCCTCTGCGAAATCCGTGTTTCACGAGATGAGTTGAAAGTTTCTCATACCAAGCCCTTGGAGCTTGATGAAGCCCGTATAGAGCCTTGTCGAGTTTGTAGACTCTATCCCGATGATATGGATCCTCAAATCCCTCGGTTTGACTGACATACACTGTTTCTTTGATCTCACCATGAAGGAATGCACTCTTCACATCAAGTTGATAAACTTTGATTTTCATATAAGATGCATAGGCAATAAAGATGCGGATGGCTTCCATTCTTGCCACTGGTGCAAATACTTCATTGTAGTCAATACCTTCAACTTGTCGAAAACCCTGAACAACAAGCCGAGCCTTGTTTTTGATGATCACCCCTTGATCATCTTTCTTGCATTTCAAGACCCATTTGGTGCCAATGACTTTAGCACCTTTAGGTCTATCGACTAGTGTCCATACACCTAACTTCTTAAACTGAAGAAGTTCTTCTTGCATGGCACTAACCCAAGCCCCATCATTTAGTGCTTCACTGACATACTTTAGTTCAAACTGAGACACAAAGCAACGGTAAGCACCATCGTGAAGGTATCCTTTTTCCATCACGGAGGCATAATCAGCTGAGTATAGCTGATTTCCAGTCTGAACTCCTGATCTCACATCTCCTATAATATTATTCAATGGATGATAGACGTTTAGACGTGATCCAGGAGTTTTTGGAACAACCACCTCAGAGTCAAGATTATGAGCATTTGGTTCTAGGTCGGAGGCAGCAGGAGTTTGAGGTTCTGATGATTCTGAAGTATCACTTGCCGATGCAGGTGAACTTGTGTACGTTGGAACCTGTACATTCTGGTTGATCTGATCATTTTTTCATTTTCTTCATCAGAGGAAGAATCACTCGCATCATCTGCTCCCCTGAGTTGGTAGTATCATAACTTGTTGAATCTTGAGATGGTGTGTTCAATACATCGTACATCATCTTGTTTGCCAACTCGTCTTCTGAAGCGGGAACAGGTATGTGGAAGGTCTTGAAGAATCCATCATAGTCGAAGAAGTAGGTAGGCCCTTTTCCAGCAGGTGGTGTGATATATCTCTGAACATCAACATTGCACCACACCTCTACTTGCCTGTTGAGTTGTTGTAAACTCTCTTGTTTGGTATGTTGTATTCTAGAGAGATCCCTTCATCAACCTTCTCACTGAATTTTCCCTCCTGAGTCTTCTTGAGCAGGGTGCACGGAGCGCCAAACGGCTCGAGATATTCCAAGTTAGGTTTACGTCACTGTAATAACTCGTAACATGTTTTTCCATGGTGTTTAACTACTAGAACTTGATTAGAGTATAACATGCATTTGCCACTACTTCATTCCAAAATTGGATAGACAGTTTCGAGTCTACCAGCATTGTCCGTGCCGTCTCTATCAAGCTACGGTTCTTTCGTCAGAAACGCCGTTCATCTGAGGGGTATAAGCTGAGGTAAATGATGCACAATTCCCTTTTCCTTGCAATAGGCCTCCATCCTCTGATTCTTAACTCGGTTCCGTTGTCTGAGCGCACCTATCGTACCTTCAGCTTGTATAGGGATTCCAGTGTAGTTACCAATTCCTTGAAGGTTTCAAATGTTTCAGATTTGGATTTAAGAAACATTACCCAAGAGAACCTTGAGTAGTCATCAGTAACTACATAGCAATACAAGTCACCAGCGATGCTTCTTGTACTGACTGGACCAAACAGAACCATGTGAAGAAGCTCAAGAGGAAGTTCTATAGAATGAACTTTCTTTTCCTTATGAGACTTCTTTGTCTATTTACCCTTTTTGCATGCAACACAGAAATCCGGGAGTTGGAAGTTTTTGACATTTACTCCTCGCACAAGATCATTCTGGATCAAGTGATTCATTTTCCTCGGATTTATGTGTCTCATTCTCCTATGCCGGGAGATGGAGTCCTTCTCAGTAGCTTTGGACAAGAAGCATTGGACTTCACTATCCGTTGTGGATGCCTTTGAGAGATCCAAGACATAAAGATCATTATATCTTGAAGCTGACATAAGGATCTGGTCCTCCGGGATCATGTATTCTTCTTTAGAATGTAACACTTTTGGTTGTCAAAGACTACCTTGAATCCTTTATCACAGATTTAAGAGACAGAAAGCAGGTTATTTTGTAATTGTTGGACAAGTTTACCTTATCAAACTAACCTTCTCATTTCCCACTTCTCCTTGGATGTGATATACCCACCTTTGTTTCCAGCAAATGAAACATGCCCTCCTTTAATTTGTCTGACATTTGATAAGAGAGCGTTGTTCCCTGTCATGTGCCTGGATGCTCCACTATCTACAATCCATGTGTTAGTCTCGGAACTATAACGAACACCCTGCACATTCAATGAAAACATTAGTTCATGGTAGGAACCCAAGCCTTAACTGGCTTGGGTTTCCCTGAGGCATCACATATCACAAACTCAACCCACTAACCCTTTGAGGTTAAGGATTGATCATAATTCTGTTTGTTCTTATTTTCAGGCACTGAGGAGGTTTTTCTTTCCATAATCCAGATTTGTGTAAGGCATGTTTGTGATAAACAGACGATGGCTGATGGGTTAAACTTTGGGTTCACAGTCCCTTTTAGGAGGCGTCATTGAGTTCCTCCTAAAAGATCTAGATGTAGATGCAGAAAGTTCAACTTTCTTCCTCGGTGTCTGGTAATAAGGACAGTGAGACGCTATGTGACCATACTCTCCGCAATTATAGTAGGATCTGCTTTCAACTTTATAGTTTATTTGTTTTGGTGGAGATGTACTTGTCACACGGTCAACCTTATTGTGTTTGGACTGAGACACTACTTTATTAGATGTATGAGTTGGTTTTGCAAACTTAATTGCTTTACCTGGTTTTACATCTTTAATCTTGTTTCCCTGGACTATGACATGATGCACATGATTGATTAGATTTTATAGTCATTTTAGGTTCTTGTTTGACTTTGATTGACCCTGACTTTAAACTAACTTTTCCAAATTCTTTTTCCAGGTTAACACATGGCATCTTTCCTTTTTCCTTTGAAGTGTCCTCTTGTTGTTTAGAATCGGATTCACTTGATTTACTTATGGAATCTGGATCATTTACAAGAGGCGTAGACACCACATGATCCTTGATGGGGTTATTGTTAGTGGTTTACTTTTGGTGTTCATCAAGGTTCAGGTGGTGGTGGAACCACTTTGTATCCCAGTCCCTCCCCATTATTTCTCTCTCTCACTAAGTGTTGGACAATGTGTGATGAGCTTGTCCAACTATGCAGTTTTTGTTTTAATGAATTGACTTCTACTTCTAACACTGCTTTTTGCTTCTTAGTGTCCTCAAGAGAATTCAGATAGTACCTAATGTCATTTACTTGGTTAAAGGAACTACCTCAGTTTCCCTAAGCTGTTTATTTAATAGGTCTGTCTTTTCCTTGTAACAGTGCTCGTTTTGTTTTAACACTCTATTCACTTCTGTGCACAGTTCTAGATCCTTCGCTAATCTATCATTATGATCTAATAGCCTCGTTAATTTTGAATCTATAACTTCTCTGAATTTATTACATTCTAAACAAGCATGATTATTAAACAGTTGGTCAGTAGTACTTACCTGGGATGTTAAAGAAAAATTAGCCATGAGTGTTGACTCGGTTGTCTATGGTTCTGGTGATTCAGATGGTGATGCAGATTTTTCTTCATCAGGTAGGTAGTTTACCACATTTACAGTATCTTCAGAATTTGACATCGCGAGCTCTACTGCTATATCTCCTTCACTTGCAGAATCGTCATCAATATCCTCCACACTAGCTATATTGGACTTTCCTGGTGAGACAAACCGAAAGCTCAAGTCCTGTCCTTCATCTTCATTAGCAGTTAAGGCTTTTGGATCCTTACTTGATGAGTCAGAATTACTAGCTGTGGACTTGTCTTGACGGTTAAATGACGAGAAGGGATTTCCATTACCTGTCTTCTTTGGTTTTATACACTCCCTCTTGAAGTGACCCTTCTCACCGTAGTTGAAACATGTAACCTTTGACTTATCAAACCCAAAGATTGTGTCTTTTGTTGTAACCAGGTTATGTCCGGTCTTTTTGACAAACTTTTTAGCTCGTTAGACAGCACTTGCTAGAGCCCACATTATGTCCATGCGTTCCAACTCCATTTCATCCACCTGCTTATATCTTCATCTGCAGGTGACAATTACCTATCTTTCCAGTAATTAATCCATCGTAGGATTGAAACACCGCAGCTAAAAGGTCCATATGTTCTCTGGCCACCTCCACAGTTACATTCCCGAGGTTGTAGTTTTAAGCTTTAATGCATTAGCTTCAGGTATCATATATTGGGTGCTAGAAGACCTTGACATTTAGGATCCTGAAGTTGAGGGTTGTGCTGGAATTGCTACGCTTGAGATGAAGGCGGTTTGCAGTGGTGTGCTCCAGATGTCTTGACCGAAGGAGTAGCATTGTAGAGTGCAGGATTCTGATCGTAGTTCGCCTTTTGGGCTCGATACTTCATCCTAATCTCCTCTTCTCTCAGTTTCAGAATGAAGTCATTATATCTAATTCGAGAGCATTCCATTCTGTCTGAGATTTGAAACAACTAAGCCCATTTTTCTGGTAATCCATCAGCAAAGTTGGATATCTATCTTCCATCGAAGTAACCACTCCATGAGTGTGCATCTCACTCATCAAGTGGTAGAATCTATCGATCACATCATCAAGGCCTTCTTTTCCCATTGAAGAGAAGTTGTCAAACTCCTTCTTCAAGGCTTTTGCCTTGATAGCCTTCAGAGAGGCATTTCGTCACACCTCTTCTCCAACGCATCCCAAAGTTCTTGGCTTGAGTATACTCCAAATACTGATGAAAATATCCTTCGAAATAGACTGAGTAAGCAAGGCGTAGACTTTCTTCTCAGCGTTGTGTTTTACCTTCTGTGCATCCAACATGCCACTTAGAGTAAGTTTTACTCCGTCAGCTCCTACTGGCATGCTGTACCCCGACTCTATTGCCTCCCACAAATTGTATCCACTCCATTTAAGTAGATTTCGAAACGTTGCTTCCATTGTGGGTAGTTGTCTAACGTGATAAGCTTCGGGGGTTTATTGTGAATCCCCACTTCGTTCTCCAACAGCAGTAGATTCTGAATATGTGTCTCTACTTGCCGTGTATGCTGAAAACTGATCCCATTTCACTTAACTTTACTATTAACAAACTGCTGATGATGCGAATGAAGGTATGCGATTGGGCTTATTCGGGTGATTGAACAAGTGCGGATGGTTTAATCGTGCGACTAAACAAATGCGGATGAGTCAATCGTCCGAATAAACTAATGCGGTTGAGCAGTCCGAATGAAGATCTCAGTCGTATGAATGAGGGTACGAATGAGTTCAATCGTGCGGTTGAAGAAAGCGAATGAACTCAGTCGTGCGATTAAGCCAATTGTGCGACTGAACCTGCTGAAGTTTGATAATTCGTAGTTAAACTTGTTTGGGCATTAAAAACTCAAATTTTACCAAATCCTAATAGCCGTATGCCAGAAAAACTACACTTTTCGATCAGGAAACGTCTAAGACTCCGTTAGACACAAAAAGATTGCGTTTTTGATGCAAAACACAATTTTTTATCAAAACTATTGGATCAACACGTAATCAAGAGCCAAAGCTCTGATACCACTTGTTAGGATCTGGTATTTGACCAAACACCAACTGATTAACGTGTTAAACCAAACCAAATAGTGCGGAATCCTATTTGATTGGCGATCCAATCTGTGAGAACGCACGTAGACACAATAAATATTGAATCTAACGTCAAAAATCGATTAGGAATCGATCTACAGCGTTTTATAATTGGAGTACGAACTTAGAGGCTTCTGGACGGCTAGGGTACGTCTGGAGTCGAAGAGGATTGAATGCTTACGTTTTTCCACGATTAGGTGATATTTATAGGTAGGTTGCTCATTCGTGCGACTGAACCATTAGCATGGTTCATTCATGCGATTGAGCCATGCGGTTGATCCATTCGCATAACTGAGTATTCAGTCGTGCGACTGAGTCAGACGTATGAAGTTGTTCAGGCGTATGAACTATTAGGCGCATGGACACCCAGTCGCATGGCCATTCGGACGCATGACCACTGTTGGGGCGCATGGTCCAGTCGGACGCATGAGAACTTCACTTTACCAAGTTTGAATGTATTCAATATTATAACATCATGCATAACACTTCAAACAATCACAAACCTATATAATCAAGTCAATATGCGTTAAACAACTCATTAATGAAATATTAAACATTATAAACACAAACAAACATATGTATTTCATTAAGTACCCAACGATTACATAAGTGTAAGACATATTACATTCAGATCAGGATCTAGGTACATATATGTATAAACATAGACTATATTTACATAAGAGTATTACAATCCATCCTCATCAACATAACTATAATTACATTAAATATTACTATATTTTTTTATTTTTCAATAAAATAATATTTTTTCATACATTTATCATTTCACTTCTCTTTCATTTACTCACATCACTTTAAAAAATATTAAATTTTTTATGGGGATTATACCGTGTACAATCCCCATAAATTTTCTAACTCTTTCACTCACAACCACTCGCAACCATCCCCTATAATATAGGACACCCACTCACATAAAACTGGGGAACACGCTGTGAATGCTCTAAAGTGTTACCGTATTCCAAGTTCCAACCCATGATTGTGAAGCATGCCATATTATAAGCGCACACGTTTATTATAAAAATAAGATGTTAAAGTTGCAATTACAACCAAACTTTCATTGTAGTCTTAAGTGTATATAGTGTTAATAAATCTCATAAGAAAGGGATCACATGGAAAGAACCTCTGATATGATATTTAAGTTAGTATCTTAGTAATAGAGTTAGCATACCATGCATGATACAACATATACTATATAATTACTATATAATATGCAAGTATATAAGGGAAAGAGGAACATAATGACATTGAGCTCTTGTTGAGTGGGAAGAATTTGGAAAGAGATTGTTAAAGGTGATAGTTGGAATTTGATTAAGCTAAAAGACTAAATGTTGACACATTTAGAGGTAGTGTAAATCCTTAAGTTGGTTGCATTATACAGACTCACAGTCTCACATCAATAGTAAACTTTGTATTTATCCAAACAAGATGATGAACCACAATAAGGTATTGAGTTCACTCAAGTCTAGTAATGTTTCTAGCTTCCAACAACACGTTCAAATTGTTGGAACTCATGATGCCAGCTGAGGGTTAAAGGATGTAACTTTATAAGATAGCTAGAATTGCATCTAAGTTGATATTTATAAGGTTGAAAGTGAGATCCTAAGAATTTCTTGTAATGAAGTATTAAGCATAAGAAATAGGCAGATGCCAATCTAAAACTCGAGCAAGTGTCATGAGAAGTTGATAAAAATAAAATTAATGAAGTCAATGTTAATGTATACAATGTCAATAGAAACCATGGAATTGAATTAAAGGTTATTATAAAATATAAGAATTCTGGAAAAAAACAATATATCATTGAAAATCATCAAACTCTCAATTTGATAATGGTAACAATATTTAACATCTGGTTATATTTTCTTAATTGTAGTTGATCATATGACACATATAGGTTTCCAATAACACTTAAGTCACTAAGTAAATATGCTTTTTTATCTACAATCACGTGGTTATGTATACACGTACAATAATACTATGTAATAAAGTCATCAATCATGCTAAGTCATTAAGACAATGAGTGAATTCATCAATCATGGTAAGTCACTAAGACAACGAGTTGAATTCATCAATCATGCCAAGACATCAAGATAAGATATTCGTTGAGAAAACATGTCCTACAAATGATTAATGTTAATTAAGATCCAATATAGTCTAGCATGAGATCAACATGTCATAAGTAAATGATAATAATCAAGGTTTTAACAACACAAAGATTTCAGTGTGAGGTACTCAAAACATGTAAATATGAGATGACATTCGGTTCAAGTCATACTTTAAGGGGTTGTTTGATGCAACTGACTCTGACTGAGCCAAAAACTGACCCAAATAGAAGTTCTCACTGAGTCTGCATCTGACTGAAACTTGGTTGTTTAATAGTATCTGACTGTTGAATGATAAAATCCCAAAATCGCATTTTCAGGTTTCATACTTTGAAATTGATTTAGAACATCATCATAAACAAAACCATAATTTCTAAATCCAAACATAAAATCAATTGTAAACAAACCATGTAATCAGGTTGAGTCCATCGATCGAATTTTGCTTACGAAAAAGGAGAAACCGATGAGGCAGAAGTAGAAACCGGCGGTCAAGTGTTGTTAGGGCGGGAGCCCTAAGAAAAAAATCAATTGTAAACAAACCATGTAATCAGGTTGAGTCCATCGATCGAATTTTGCTTACGAAAAAGGAGAAACCGATGAGGCAGAAGTAGAAACCGGCGGTCAGGTGTTGTTAGGGCGGGAGCCCTAAGCAAAAAATCAATTGTAAACAAACCATGCAGTTTGGCCGACGCAGGAGCGCCTGAGAGATGAGGGTGGCCGACGGGCAGCGTTGTGGGGGTTGGCGAAGCGAGTGGCAGCGCCCCTTTTCTGGGTCAGCATGTTTTAATTTAAGGTCTAGATCAACACCTACAGACGTAGTCAGAATACAACACAACCACATCAAACACGTTGATCGGCTGATTGAGTCAGACAAAATCAAACAAGCCCTAAGCAAAAAATGTTCAAGCTTAAGCAAGAGGGATTTTTTTCCAGTTGTGGGTTTCCTCCTGTAAGGATTGAGGGTGCGGTCTGGGCTAGAAAACAACAAGAGGGGTTGGGGTGCAATCGTAGCTAGCAAACGGATAAATGTGTCTGATTAAGATAAACTTATTCTCCGAAACATGTTCATGCATTTATCGTTAAAAACTAGTACATATAATTAATCCATATACTAGGGAATGAGATATATGGAGCGCTAAATTAAAAAAAAACCATATATTTTTCTATGGATGATGGTTAAATTAAGGATTGGAATCATGTAAATGCTCTCACTTGATTGGGTAACCTATTGGTAAAAGCTAAACCAGACACTTCGGTTAAGAGTAATTTTAAAGACACTAAGATAAGCTATTGCTGTTATTTAAAAATCGAAAATCAACAATTGGTTAGACTTATGAAATCAATATCATGGTCGTGGTGTACCAAAAGTATTAATTAAGAAAACTTGAAAAACTTATTATTATAATGATGTTGTCCGAAAAGACGCAGACTTTGAGCAAGTGGGACATTACATTTCATTTCAATTCAATAAATCCATCGACCATCTCTCAACTTATATTTATCCAAACAAAAACATCTCCCCTACACTTTCAATTCATCTCTCTCTAGTCTCTATTTCTTCTCTACACTTTTATCAACAAAAACGAAAACGAAAACGAAAACAAAAACAAAAACAAAAACAATCAACACTTCCATTGACATCATGTATCCCACCTCCAATCCCTCTTCTACACCACAATCTTCAAGAGATCACACCAATGCCACCACCGCTCACGGCGGCACCACCACCGCCGGAGCCATCGGCCTCGCTCGCTACCGCTCCGCTCCGTCTCCTTCCTAACCACCACCGTTGACTCCGTCACCAATGCCGACGGAAACCACATCGTCGCCGCTGCCGGAAGTACCGCACCTCCTCGCTTCTTCTCTCCGCCGGACACGGCGTCGCCGCCGCTCTCCTCCGCCGTTGAACGCCCGCAAACGACGTCGTTCCGGTTGAACGAGTTGCAACCGCCTTCAATGGATTGAAAACCGCAACTCCGTCGCCGTCTCCGTCGCCGCCGTTGTTCCGGCACGGCAGCTCGCCGGCCGGATTTCTGAACACGCTGGTGTCTTCTACACCTACCGGTACGCCCTCTTATTATTATTATTATTACTATTGTCATTGTTATTGGTGTGTGGTGTTTCGTTACTATATGGTCTGTATGTTAACCTTTTGTTCGTATTGATCAAGAGCAAACCCTAATGTTATATATTCGTAATTGCTTCCAACTTGCACTCTTTGATCCCCAACGCCTTTAATCGCCTTTTAATAATGTACAAGTTAACACACTTTCCCAAACAATTTCGAACGAAATGTTAACTGAACAATAAAATGTTTATTAGTTTGTTGAGTCTATTGTATGTTAATTATCGAGTAAACCCTAGCTAGATCTTGATATGGTGATGATAATAATACTCTAATTAACTCTATACATACAACATAATAGAATAGAATATCTAATTAAACACATACAAATATACATTTCTGGGCTAGATGTATTTTGTAAACAAAGACAATTAGGCCTAAAACACAAGCAATTCTCACGCACAAAGCTTTCAAGAACACGCATTCAATCACATATCAACAGTATATATAAAGATACAACATATTGTCGAAAAAAACCGTGATATAAGAAAACTAATTACGTTATAACATTGATCATAGGGAAAATTTAACTACGTGATATAAGAAAATTTAACCAGATTTGATACTGTAGGTTGATTCATGCAATGAAATGGAATTTATAGTAGATATATACTAGTATTTCCTAATTTAGAGATCATAGTTAGATTAATTAAGGTTGAACAAAAAGCACAGTGCTTAATTAAAATAACAAACAAAGATACGTGATAAAATCTTATACATAACAAAGTTATTGTTAAAGTCTAAAACTAGAAAGGTGTGATATCTGAGGATAAACCTCTCTGTTGGTAGATATATTGGCTAAATTACAAGGCTTAATTAGGATAAAGCTAACTACTTTTCATATGAGGGCTAGACTTAAAACAACTACTAATTAAGATAGTTGATTTGTGATCTTAAGTCATGAGTTTAAAATATGAGACAGTCTCCTGCAAAGTGAGCCGATAAGACTTTGTATATCACACTATTGATATAGCAGGCTGGCTAAGTCAAATACCGGTATGCGTTAACTATTTTCCACTAATTAAATTAAAATGACTACTGAACAAACACGCAACCAAATTATATATAGTTGAAACAAGAAGACATAGACATGACTTGATGCATGTCTTCAATTTGTGGACTTTGAGATGAAATAAGATAATCACAAAACAACTTACTCGATCTTAAACTCAACAAACACAAATCAAATCTTGGATAGTCTCCAGCTAGCTCAAAGAAATCGAGTTGCATATGTAACCCAAACAAAAGTTAAACAATATGGCTCAACTTGCATATCGATCAAGAACACTTAATTAAATACTTGTCTTGTGCTCACTTCGATCAAATGAATAATTGTTATTCCATAAACATTTTACATGATCATCTGCAATATATAACTTAATTGTCACGATATAAATTCGTCATAGGATTAGCTGGAAGTATATAACGTGTCTAGTGCGGGCTGAAAGTGCATGTATGACTTAGTTCATAATAATGTTATTGTTGCTTTGGTGAAGCTATTTCAACATTCTTGCTTGGCTCAGTATGCAGCAATCAAATGTGATATTGAATAACTTTCTCCAAAGTAATATCCCAAAAGTTGAGATAACATATTTTGAGACATACATAACTATATATGAAAAAATTACCAACTACCTGAAATTAACATCATTATATCATATGCTACCTTGCTACTAATGTGCCAAAAAAACATTGAAATTTGAAAAATTCAAGTAACATATAATATTATCAAGTTGACTAAAGTTACACGGAACTATGTTTTCATCTTTCAGAAGAATTTCATTTTATTATCAATTACATCTCAAGAAAAGATAAGAAAGTGCTGAAAGAAATGGAGTTACTAATTAATGTTATATGATTCATTAGTGATCATTTCAAATTGCTAATTATATTACTTCTTTCACTCATTTTGTGTAGAGTGTTTTAAATAAATATTCACATAATTAATAATAATTAGGTTTTAAACTTACATGTTTTACTTAAAGTGTTTTGTATCTTTAAGTTAGTTTTAGTAGCTGTTTCAATAGGATTTGATATTTTATAGATATTAAAGTTTGTAATTAAATAAGGCAAATCCAAAATATATGAATTTTAATTAATTACTGTGTTCTTTTTCCAAATAACCTAGCTAAGTGTAGAAGCAAATGGTGAAATAATTTATTTAATAGTAACCGATTATAACTAATAAATTTAGATCAAATTGAATAAAATCAAAAATATATATAAATCGTAACCAAGATTAATATACTATTTATTTGCCTCAGCTGATTTCCTAAAATTTAACTTACAGGTATAAAAATGTTACACAGAATCAAAACAACTAGTGAAAATTTAATGATTTTAAAGATACATAAGTAACTTTAATATAACACTTACGATATTTAAATTTTTAATACGATTTTTTTTAAATTTACCCCTTAATATAACTACAAAACGAAAATACGATCAATTAAAGTTTTAAAAAATACTGTCTAAGACTATACGAAAATATATAATATTATATATATATATTATCTTATGTTTCTATGAAGGCTAAGTGTTAGATAGATTCACATTAAACAAGATTGAACAAGTAGGTAATAAGGACCAATAATACAAGGTATAAGAGGGCAAGTGGGACTTAAATATTATCCATTGGTTTTAAGCAACGCCCATGGTTTCGCTTTTGGAATATATTTATTTATGGTAACCGTGATGGTTGATTTTTAGTTGAATAAAATTAATTTTTGAGTCAATGTTATATTTTTTATGATTTATTTAGGTTATAGTATTACTTATTATAAGCAATTAGGGTCTTAGAATATTAATAGAAGACATCAGTTAAAACTAGAATGAAAAGGAAAAACTTTAAATCCACAAACCTCTCTTTTCTTTTCTTAAATTTGTAGTTCATTACAACATAGCAGGTTTCATTTTTATCTTTTCTTCAAAGATATACTTGTTATATATTAATCTATGTTTCATTTTAATTAAGTATTATTTTATATAAGTACTTATATTTATACTATTATATAATATTTCTTTGAATAGAGATGCAATTACACAAAATATACAAGTTTTAAAGCAACATATATAAATGAATGTAAAATATTAATAGGGGTAGAATAGTGAATTGATTAAGATTTTTAAGACAATTTAAGTGTAATATAGTAAAGTTATCCATTAAATTTTATATACCTTGATATTTTTGTCTCTGTTATTTCATATATTTAATAAACATTATTAATTATATTTTTATAACTAAATACTATTTAATTAAGATCTATTTTATTTAAATATAAAAGTATATAGCTTATATATATCTTCATATTTATAATAACTATAATGTTAATATTTTTTAGAGGTATATTGTGAGTTAATAATTTTAATATTTATTATAATACAAGTGAAAGGATGATAAATAATAATTTTCCATATGAATTAAGACACCATATGAAAAACATGATTAAATTTCAAAAAGCTAACCATTTTATTTTATTTACGTTCTTATAATAAAGTATAACATAGATGCTTATAGCAATAATTCTCTTTTTATTTTCATTGTCGGTTGTTAACAACCCAATAACAATCAAGATGATATTTTATGATGATAATTTCTCCATTAACTTTTTCGTGTCTATACAAATCACTACCGAAAGCTGTATCAATCATCATAAAACTCTAACCTACGTTCATAAAACGAACCCCTCCTAAAATATAAGTAATAAGTTATTTTCAACCACAAATGTCACACATGTTTTCTCTAATCTTGTTGAGATAATATATTATCTTATAGACTTTTGTAATATATGCAAATTTTCATTTAATTTTTAATAATTATATTTTGATTTTTTAATTTACATCATAACGCACAAGTCGGTATTAACTAAAATGAATTCTCAATAAATCGCGTAACAGTCGTATCGTGTAACGCGTGGACATTTACACTAGTATATATAAATGATGTTAGTAAAAGATTACTTGTTATATTATTTTTACGTTTTATGTTTTTTATATAGCATATACTAGACAGATATCGTTTTTTCTAATTGTGTAAATCTAGATATTGATCGAATGCCTTTAATTATACTTAGTAAATAATTTAATACAATAAAACTGGCTTGTTGCAAAAAACAAAAAAAAAATGCACAAAAACTAGAAAAGTACTAGTCGGTCTTGGTAATATTGACGAGTTTTAAAGTATGTTTAACTTTATATATACAACTTGTTGTAATGAATTTTCAAACTGAACTTTTAATAATATGAGTTAATTCATTGTAATTTAATTCATTGTAATATGAGTTAATTTATAAACATACATTCTTTTTGAATTTATTTTTCTATATGTTAAATCTTATGCTTTTAGTTTTTTGATCTTTTTAACTATGTATGAAATCTTAATCTATATATAATTATGAATATAAATAATCATAAATTATTATATTACATTTACTATTGTTGTGGTTATTATCGATCACCAAACTACATTCTTTCATTACATCCACCTCACCAATCTATCATATGCAAATCAATATAATTATAAAACATTGAAACAAACTATGCCGATGTCGATCTCTCACCACCACAAGCATTAATATTAAGCAACATTCGTCAAAACTCAAAAAGAGATTTTGATTCAAAAATGAAAAAAAAAGAAAAGATTTCACTCTTAAAACATTTATCTCAAATTAACATTATTTATTATCGTATGTACGTATAACAAGCATGCAAATAAAACCTAACCTGCCGAACACCCAGATGCACAATTAACGCCCAACCCTATATTGATGTAAAAAAATAAAGAATGCGTAATAACCGGCTATAAAGATTGCTGATAACATTTCAAATCAAATGATGACGAATTATAAGTTCATTACACTAAGATGTAAATTTGACTGTTCATTACATATGATAATAATTTAAAGTAAAGTATGTTTTTGCACTTTCAAGTACTTTTCCTTTTTGATCGATATAATAAACAAGAAAGTCATATGTAACAAGCTCTCAAACTTAAATTTTAATGTAAATAACTTACAACAAATAGTTGTTTTATGTAAGCGATATATAATGTGTAGGTGAGTTAATGACATGATAAATAATTAGTTATCTTTTTCGTTCATCTTTTCTGACGAGATTATCTTCTATGACATAACCCTTCTATTAATCCTTTTCGACAAATTCATTTTCTTTACTCATCGCATAAAAAAATTTAAGTAAGAAAAAAAGATTAAAATAATTACTATTACAATATCATTGATTGTAAGGCAAAAATATATAAATTATTTACATGCAATAATGATTATGTAACTCATCTATAAATAATATAATTAATTTTTGCTTAAAGAATATTAGCTTTACCCTTTTCATTACTTTCTTTCTTAACTTAATATAAACGTTAACAAACATTATAATCATAATTATGTTCACCAGAAACAAATATTGTAATCTGATATTCCATGTTTAGCTTCATAAAAATTACAACGGTACATAAACAAAAGATAGTTAATAATTCATTCATTAGACACCTTTAAATAAAGACACCAGAAAGAAACTAAGACGGTGAACAAAACAATCATTTCACTATCCTTTAACTTGTTTTCCTTGATATATATCAAACGTTAACTTTAAATTATATGTTGCTATTATTATTATATATTAATTAAAACGTACCTTAACGGTTATTCTATATAAATTTGCTTCAACTAATTAAAGAGTGTCTCAGAAACCAAAACATGCATCAGGTTAAATTAAGACACTAATGAAGAATAAATAAAATATAATAAAACAAATATGTTGCAATATGTTACGCCTAAAGAATGATAATTTATTGATTTTAAAAGCAGTTTACTGACACTAAAAAACAAAGTATATAGTAATGAAAATTAAATACTAATACTAAAGTTGTAGCAGTTGCAAGTTGCATTTGCAAGTTGATAATTGTTTAGTTTGCAAGTTGATCGATTGGAGGAAGATCCATTGCATCAATGATAACCTCTCGTACCACATGCTTCCTGTTCTACCCCACCATCACCCCACTCAAACCTATGGTCGAAACGCAATTAATCCCATAGCTTTCATTTGTTTTCTTATTTTATTTAGGAAGTTAATTATATACAACCAACTTAAAGAAATTTACATGCATTAATTTGATGTAAAGAATATTTTTAATTCGGTTTTTATTAAAATCATAAAAAGTGTACGTCTTTGGTCCAATGAAATGAAATAACAACGATTAAATGAAATAGACATGTAATGAAATGTGAATTTAAACAACTTCACGTCTAGTTTTATAGGATCTAGTTGGTAGTACGTTCAGAGCTTAATGTCGATTAATCTTGCTAAGGAACTCGATAAAATGAAGTTATTTCATTCATAGAAATGATCGAGTTTATTTACCAATCGAATCAAACACTCGACGAAGGACCATTTCATCATGTTAAACATGTAAGCCAACTAAGAGAGTCGAAAGTCTTTTCAAAGTCGATTTTTTTCTTTTTGAAGTTCAAGAAATGATTTCTTATATCATATTTAGAAGCCTATGAATAACTTCTCTTTCTTTAGTGCAACGGATTCGGTTTCACTAATTGCCAATGCACTCACCCTTTGGAGTCTACCCAAACATTTTAAACCTACTTTGAACCATCGAAAGGACCGACCTTGCAACATTCATATTATTTTTATCTACGTTAAGTTACTTCATTCATCGAACTAATAGTTGGTTCGATATATTACTACTGAATTCAGGAGTTAATCATTATCTTTATTAGTTTGATATATATGTATGCATGTATTTTTCTTATAAAAAAACTATTTGTATTCATATTACACTTGTTTACTGATCACATGAATGAATTGTAGAGGGAAGGGGTTCGAGGTTGAGTTCTCAAATCAGTTTCGCAGCTGGAACAAGCTCATTTTCTCATGAAGAAACTAATATAACAAATCCCCTTGTGTTTTCCTCCACCTCGCATAACAAAAGAGCTTATAATACTCATGATGTTAGTGGTCTTAATATCATGGAGTCCGAGGTACGTACTCAATATATGTGACATAATATATAGTAATGTTTAATATTTTAATCTATAGTTGTATATATTGTCCGTTGATAATCTAATTACATTACGGTTGGATCAGTTTAATTTTGGATTATCAGAATCCGGTCTAGAAGCAACCTCGGTGGACCAGATTCCTCATGATTCCGTCCCTTGTAAGATTAGAGCCAAGCGTGGTTGCGCGACCCATCCTCGAAGCATTGCAGAACGGGTAAGTCAATCACATCAAGCTAGCGGGTTGCAGGTTGACGGGTTAAATAGTCATCATTTTTTTGTTGTGTAGAAATGTCAACCATAGCTACCTAACCCACACGGACTTAAGTAAAACCACGTAACCCACACATAATACGTGTCAAACGGGTAGGCAGGTTAATTGGTGGTAATGAACAATTGTCAAGTGGTAAACTTGTCAATCAAGTTGGTGGGTTGTTTGAAAAATAGATTAAATGGGTTAGTGGGTCCACTTGTTTCATTAATTAAACAGATATGTGGAACGATACTTTAACTACGCAGGTTAAACATAACCTAACTATTTAATTAACAGGTCAATTCACACACAATTTACTTTTTAAACATTCGGGTCAATCATGTAAACTCAAAACCTGATTGCTTTTTCTTACTTCATTCGTGTTGTTAGAAATTACCACCTTATCCTACTGGTAATACTATAATTGTATAGTATATAAATTGGATTATATGTTTAAATTAAAACCTACATGATAGGCCTATTTTAGTTTTTTCATCTATAGGCTCCCTCTTTTTATTCGAACAATACTTTTAATTTTTATCATTTACCCTTGTATTCTTCTTTAGATGTTTATATGTGTACGTTTATAGTATGCATTATAACTAAAAGCATTTATTATTTTTAAAATTAGCTATTATAACTATCATAAATACTACTTAAAAATTAAACTTTCATAAAAAAACACATACACGTATATATGCATGTATGCGTTTCTATATATAGTGATAATTTTTAAAACCGTTAAATCATAAAATACTTATTCATTAATGAGAAATCTACTAAATCAACGATCTTATATATATTGCTAATATGGTTTTCAATACATGTATGTAGGAAAGAAGAACAAGAATAAGTGGGAGATTGAAGAAGTTGCAAGATCTTGTTCCAAATATGGATAAGGTACGTGACAATAATCCATCTCCTTGGTTCCTCACTTATATTTTATTTCTTTTTTCTTTCAATCCTGTTTAATTTCTATATAATAAATTAATAAAGGTTACAGTTATAATTAATATTTTTATATCCATACACGCACACCATATTAAAACTTAACAACCAAGATGAAATAAGTGTATTTGACATAATAAATTCTAGTTTTCATTTTAATACGTTCAGCAGCTTCAATATATTCTAAGTAACATATAAAACAATCCTAAAACCTAAACCTTATTTTAAAGCCTATATCAGTGAGTGTAGATTAAACTCATTTCATGCCGTTTCTAATCAAGAAAAAGGCCACCATGCATGCAAGTTCATGCAAGAATCGTGCGTGTGGCCACCATCGTCTTGTTACTCCCCCGAATCATTTTATTCTGGCTCCTATGACGAAATTAAATTTGAATATAAACTCATGTGCGTTTGTGTATGTATGTATGTATATACACATGTTACAAAGATAAACGATATTAAAGTTATGAGGCATGCAATGTGTATACTAATGAGATATTATTATGAAACTCTTTTTGTAGCAAACAAGTTATTCAGACATGCTAGATCTCGCAGTACAACACATAAAAGGTCTTCAAACTCACGTTCAGGTCTGTCAATGCCCTCCATAGCCTATAAATGCATGCATACACACATACATAGTATGTGTATTATGTATATATACACATGTTTTATATATAAAACATTGTTTACATCTAAAATGATTCTACAAAATGACATTGTGTGATGTGATATATTGTTTTGTAGAGTCTTAAAAAGGAACTAGAGAATTGCTCTTGTGGATGCAAACCAAATTGAGAAGCGTTTGATACTGAAGAACGGAAGCCTTGAAGGGAAACACATAACAGATATTGATAATCACAAGAATCCCATTAAATATACACATTGAACGGCAAAAGGGTGCATTTGAAAAAAAAGAAGCAAAAGTATCTCAGGGTTTAGCTTAATGTAGTTGTTCATTTTTGTATTTTTTTTATAACAATCGGGCACTTTATGCGTCTAATTCTTGTTCAGGATATATCTTAGTTACAGAATTTGTTAAGTTATATGAAAATCGGATCATGTGCAAGTACATTGCGTATGAAAGTGTGCCAAGGCAATAAGCCACAATAGAAGGGTTACTAGGTTGAGACTGTTAGTTTGCAAGGAGAATTGCTTAGTATTGATGTGATGTGAGTTCATTTTTCGTTTTCAGTTTTTCCATAGTAATCGTTGAAAATCAAATTCAATAAGAGTGAATAGTTGATGTGAGTTTTGTATTCTTGATTTCATATTTGATTATCTAGTACATGGTCATAGTAACAATTGATATTAGAGCATGAGTCAATTGCTCAATTTTGGCCAACCTATAAAAGCGTTGATGTCCTAGTAGTAGAGGTGAAAGGGTCATGGATTCTCTATATGTTCTTATCACATGACTATATAAAAGCTTTTTAAAGTTTGAAGGTATGAAGACCTTGGTACAATCAAGTTTAAAGATGATGGACCGCACAAAATTCTTAAAAAGGTGTTGTAACTTTCAAGTTATAGAATGACAATAAGATGAAATTGCAGTATGTAGGTATATTTATGTAGGTATATTCCAAATCTTAAGAGGTGTCTACTGTCAAGTGTCGTGGGGTACATTTGAAAGGGTGGTTAAAGGGTCAACGGTAATTTTGCTAGGCACAAGAAGAGATAACAACATTTGATCTTTCTTGATGGTGAAATGGTGACAACATAATTGTCTTTTGTTTTTAAAAGTAAAGGATAGTGCAATTTGAACACTTTAATAACCAACATCTCTTTGAATTATAAAAACAAAATGTTGTTAGGAATTTAGGAGTTAAGACATGGTTTTTAAAATTATGTTTCAGGGAAAGGGCATACACTCCAGTAATAAAGTGGTACACTATACTCACTCTTACTTAGTGAGAGTTTTTAAGGGCTTTGTCCTGAGTGGAGCTAGGTTCTTTATCTATCATGGATGATCACTCTATAAGGGTGTGGGAATGTGTGTGTATGTGTATGTGTGTGCGGTGTGTTAAAGGAAAAATACGAGGCCTTTGAAAACTATAAGGAATGAAAAGCCCTATTGGAATAATAGACTAAAAGGAGGGTGATAAAGTAAATAAATAGCTTAGAGTTTTGTAGTGGTATGTTTAATTAGTATTTCAAAGACTAGGGTAGAGCATTCCCACCTAAAAATATGTGAGTGTTTCCTATATTATATAGAATGGTTTTGAGTGATTGTGAGTAAATGAGAGAGAAAATTAATATTACTGTATATTGGTATATTTGAAGAATCACTGTTCAACCCTTATAAAATTCTTAATATTTTTTTAAAGTGGTTTGTGAACGGATAAGAAAGAAAAACATAATGATAATGGTATAAAAAATTATTTAAATGAAAAGAAGAGAGAAATAGTAATAATTTTTAGTGAAATTATATGAATAAAAATAAACAATTCATTATGAATGCTTGTACTAGAAGGAATTTTGTGAATGTTGGTACTAGAAGGAATTTGAAAAATCTTTGTATACCATAATAAAGTTGATTGTTGTAAAGGATGAATGGAAGTCTACTAGATAAGGTTAGGTGTTTGCTAAAAAACTCTAGAATACCAAAGTTTTGAGATGAGGTTGTCGATACTAAAACTTATTTGGTGAAGAATAGGTCACCCACTATAGCTTTGGAAATGAGAATTATTGTGGAGGTTTGGTCACACAAAAGGCAAGACTACTTTATGTTAAGGTGTTTAAAGTATGGCTTACCCTCATATAATGAGGGTATGTGGAGACTAGGGATCATAAACGTGTGTTTCTATTTTACCCTAACAAAGTACGCATGTATAAAGATGATACATGGATTTGATTGGGAGTAATGATAAGGATCATGGTGGAAACTCAAGCCTTGATAAAGTTTAGATTAAGGTAGAGCCCTACTACTAGTTTAGGAGGTGTCTGGTTGTAGTTTGGCTAGAGACATACCTAGATGACAAATTGTACATCTTTTAAGGTATAGAGATAATAAAAGTATTTCTACATTTGCTTTCATTACCACTGAATCGACTTGAGCCTTTTGTCTTATAACGAGGCTATTGTTCAAGTAGACAGATTCAATTGGACTAAGGCAGTGAAATAAGAGACGGAGTCTTTATACAACGATTACAAAATGAGATTTGGTAGAAAAACTAAAAGGACATACATTAGTTGCATGTAAAGGGAATTTGAAGTTAAGGGAAGGAATTCTAAGCATTGAACCTACTAGATCTAATGCTAGGCGTTATTGGTAAAGGGCTTTACACATAACGTTAGTGCTGATTATAAAAAACAAATTCCACTAATTATGAAGCATTCATCCATTACAATCACTTTGTGTCTAAGTTATGTACGATGTCTTACCATGTCAAGATAGTTTTATATTTTACTTAGTACAAAGAAGGATCACTAACAAAGATAATGAATATTAAATACATTAAGATATAAGTTTTAGAACACACTCTTCTTCTCTTTTTTGCACTTCTTGATCTTAGACCGTTAATTTGCTTAGTTGATATGAAAATACGAAGGAATGGTAGAAAAATTATTTAATAAAGTATTTGAAAGTGTTTTTAGCAAAATAGTAGTGAAAATGGTTGGGATGCTTCTATTTATATGCACAACACAAAAGCCAAGATTTTTTTTCCTATCGATGCATAGCCTTTGTTTGCCGGGCTTAAATTTTTTTGTCCTTTTGTTTGGTGAATGTTATATACTATTGAAATCCTTTCTCCAAACCCCATTTTCACACACTTTTATCATGTTTGAAATTCAAGAAATATGTGTTTAAATTGTATATAGGGTTATGAAGTTATATCAAAATAGTAAGATTAATTTTTGTTTTTTTTTTGTTGTAAATTATTGAAGATGCTTACTACATTGATTTTGGCCTTAATATATTTCAAGTAAGTTCGTGTTTTCATATGGATAGATGTTAGAAACTTTACCACATATAGAAGATTTACCTACTTGAATTCAAATTTAAAACTCTAATTTGAAATCTAATTTTATTCTTGATGATATTTTATTAAGATGTGAATATTAATAAAGTTTGGCCAAGTTTTATAACATGTATTTAAGAAGTGTTCGTGTTAATTGATTTACTAAATATCGGTTTTGCATTGACTTTTCATATTATACTTTAATTATTAAATTGATTCTTAATCTTCATCAAGAAGTGACTAATGTTGTCAACACTACAAACAGTCGTAACTAAAAGCTCTAAATATCTTAAACGTTAAATTGCTTTCATAAATAACAATGTTATTATTTACCAAGTTATAAAAACTTGATAATTGTTAAATCGGGAAAACATTAATTTATAAAAAAGAAAAGACAAGAAAATAGTGTGCAAAGAAAAACTAATTTGTAAGAAGAGAAAGATATGCTAGTAAAAAGAAGGAATGGTAGCTCATACAGAAATAAAATTAACTAAGTTAACGTTTTTTAATGAAAATAATAATTTTATAAATCTTGTGGAGTCAGACGTATAAAAAATTAAAATAAAAATTAAAACTAAAAATCAAACATTTAAGCTTTTAAAATGTTGTAAAATCCAAAATCCAAAATGTTGTAAAATCCAAAATCCAAAAACAAAAAAGTGAAATGGGACAGCTTTTAAAACTAAAAATCAAACATTTATTTTTTAACTTTAATTTGAGTTTCTTAATCTTTATTTTGAAATTTACGAACATTTATTTGATTTTATTTGTAAATTTTATTTGATTTCTTACTTTTCTTACTTTTGTTCTAATTTTAAGCTTTTATTTGATTTTTTAAACTTTTATTTGATTTATAAACTTTTTTTTGTATTTTAAAATCTATATGGTTTAATCATATTACGACTTTATTCATCACATTACTAAAAATTAACAAACATTAACGGTTGGTACTAAACCTACAACAATCTACCAAAATGGTTCGACTAAAGTTGCAATTTTTAAAATGTAATGACCAAACTTACAACATGTTCAAAACACAGAAACCATTTATGAATTTTTTTATACTACAAACCATTTAACAAAGCCACTTCATTTGACCGGTACACAAAGGCTAAAGTCTCTCTTATACTACGTTCATATGAACCCCAAAAAAGAAAATGTACTCACTTGTATACACATACTTCAAATTAACACATGAGCAAAACAACTCTAAATACACATAAGAATCATTGCCTTCTTTGCTCGTCCCCCGCCCTCGACTCCTACAAAAACGACCTGAAATCAAGTAGTACGAACAAACATTAATAATTAAAACAAATAATGTTAACTTGAAAATATCAATTCCATTTCCACTATATATATCTAAAATATTTGTTTCTTCGTAAATTCGAACTTAAAACTCTAAGATGTAAACTTCTAAGTAATCAATTATGTCATTTAAGCCATAATTTTATCACGTCAAACTACACATGACAATGCGTTCAACCATATCAAGATTAGACGATCTGATTATGAGTATGAATGGTTAGTTCACCCGTGATCATTCTCCAAGTGTAGGGTTAGTGATAGAGTCGTATTTAACTTGGTTATTATCTATTATAGATATAAACTTTGATTGTTTGATCATCTCTTATTGTTTATGTGTTTGTTGGTTCTCATTGATTGACATAATTTTGGATAGTTGTTTTGGTAAATCTTTTCATCAAATTATTAATCTTTGAATTATTAATCATTAAATTATTTATTATTACATTATCTTAAATTGATGTTTATCAATAATTAACTAGGTTCGACATTAGTTAGTTTTTTACTATCTAATTTAATAACTAGTTATCTAGTTAGTAATCATGTTTCAACAAAATTAACAACCTAATCATGTCTATATGATTTCTAATTTGGTAGAACCTAGTTGACATGATTCATTCGCATACCTGAAACTCGGCTGTGGTCATCTTTTAGTTTTATTTTATTCAAATAATAATTGTTTAGTTTAGTTAATCTAATCAACATCCATTTGCAGTAAAAAAAACAATAATTTAGTTTAATTAATAAGTTGGTTAAAAAATCAAACAAATCAAGTAACACTAACCATATGCTTTTTGTGGATACGATACCTGATTTACCCTAGCTACTTAGGTTAATTAGGTATTTGCATGACCCCAAGGACATGTTATCAGAAGCCACTTCATTTGACCGGTATACGAAGGCTAACGTGTCACTTATATGAAGTTCATAAGAACCCCGGGAAAGAAAATGTACTCACTTGTATACACATACTTGAAATTAACACATGAGCAAAACACCTCTAAGTACACATAAGAATCGTTGTCTTCTTTTCCCGTCCCCCAGCCCTCGACTCCTACAAAAACAACCTGAAATTAAGTGTAAGATCTGCTCATTTTGGAAAATAGAAACCCAAACCCGAATCCGTTTGGGATAATTTTGGAAAATCATACATTAGTTAGCAACTTAATTTATTTTAATCCTTCAAAAACATAATAATACTATTTATTCAACTTCTATTTATAAATCAATTCATGGTAATTTCATGATTCATAGAATAAATTTTATAAATTCATGAAGTTTATTTGTCATTTATGAGTTTAAATTATAAAACTAAAATAAAAGATTAAAATACAAGGAGAATTATTTTTACAAATATGTAAGGTCTATAAAAGGTTACTAATATTTATAAGATTTAAATATTCAATTAAAATAAATAATCAAATTACAAGTTCTTATTAGATTTATAAAGTCTACAAAGATTTAATAAAATAGAAGTTGTTAAATAAAATTAGAGTTTTAATAACTTTAAAGTTTAAATTGTAATTATTCTTTTATTTATTTAAATTATTTAATTTTATATTTATTTCAAATTCCAATCATAACTCCCTTTTAAAAGAATTATAACTCACCATTAACACCATTCATAACCTACTCCTAACATCAACTATAAAAACAAGTCTTAGGCCTCACTTTTCATTTGTTCATTCTCTAAAAATCTCACTCTCATATATTTCTTTCATCCATTGGTTATGATCAATTTGAAAATTTTATTTTACAAGAAATTTCAAGAATTTTTAATACTAGGGTAATCTTTTATTGTTTTTATAGTATACATTTCAATCATCCTAATATCCAATTGTTCTCATGACTTTATGTTCTTACTATTATTCTTTCTTCTACCAAATCTCTTTATTTTAATCATTATCATTGATCATTAACATCTTAATAATCACTAACCTTATTAAAATCACTAACATTCCTAAATCAAGCTAACAACACACTAACATAAACAAAGAATCATGTTTGCATATGGATGGCTATGCCGCCGCATTCGGTTATTCCACAAGATTATTTTTCTAAATGATGGCTATGCCAAAGTATTAGAATATTTTTATAACTAAAATGAAGACTAATATACCATATATTTACATAATAAACTATTCTAACCCGTTTCATGCTTTAACGATTTTTAAAAGTGCACATAAATGTCTTATTACAATTCTGGCAGAATATAATCTTACTTCAACCGACCATAACTTGATCATAACAAACTAAATTTGAGTAAACTCAGACTCCAATGTTAAGTTCATCGAATTACCTTTTCAATGACAGTTTATACATCTTCAAATCGCACGACTCAACAATAGCCTTCACAAGATAAGTGCGCATTTCAGCACCTTCTGTCTTGTGCTGCTTGTTTAACCCATTTACGGATCTTTTCATAAAAATGTTTCTGAGTGAAAGTTGTCCAGGAGACTTTGAACTAATCAAATGTAAATTTTTATAATTTTATGAAACCGTTTGCTATTTTAAAATCCTGTTTAAACACGTACCAAACATTTTGTCTAGAATCTAAAATTGGTATAATAATCATTTATCAATCTAGCTTTCACTTATTGGCATTCCTAAGCGTCCTAACTTCTTATAATGAATTCCAAACAAGTTATTGGTTCTTTTTGTCATTTAGGACATCATATTTGACTCTTGGACATCCAAGCTTTTTTATGTAAACTACTACCATCATTATATCATGTGAGTTTCCTTACCCCTTTTTATATTATTTCATACCATTTGGGGGTGGAACATGTTAAGCTTATCAACTTACACTTGTAAACAATTTTATACTTGTAACGTACTTGCAATTCATACTTATATTTTGTCATGGTTATTTGTGTTATTATAAGTTTTATATGAGATACATTATATGTTGACAATCATTAAATATTGCTAGCCTGGCAACGTCATAGATCTATGGGTTCGACAAGCCTATTTGATGCTAAAGCCGATGTATTGTCGGCTTCTGATGACGTATGACTTGTTCATCATGAGAACCAAGTACACTTAGCCAATCGTATAAACTTGTAAACTTGCAATCTATCGAGGTTGATTGTAGCTATATGTGTTCTATAAACTTGCATAATTCATAACCATTGACATGAATTGCTAATTGTAAATATTTTATATTTATATGTAACCCATGAAAACTTACTAACTTTCAAAGTTGATCTTTTATTTTTAACATGTTTAAGGATTGCTACTTGATTAAACATGTTTCAGGATTGCTCATATAGGACATGGACTTAGTTTAATTAAACATCTTATGTTGTTGTTTAGATCTTTGTTGTATTTTAATGACTTAATTGTCAAGTATTGTAAAATAAAAAATGGTATTTAATATTATTCCAACTTATTTAGTTCCATGTGCTATGAACAATCGTTTCACATTCGTCCGCCCCGATGATTCCGCCGTCGGTTGGGATGTGACATTAAGTATACAAACAAACATTCAAAATTAAAACAAATAATGTTAACCTGAAAACGTCAGTTTTATTTTCACTATATATCTAAAACATATGTATCTTTCATAGACAAACTCAAACTTAAAATACTAAGATGGAAACTTCTAAGTAATATATTACGTCATTTTAGCCACAATTTGATCGCATGTCAAACTATGCATGACAAAATTATATAATGTCTGAGTTACTAATAACCGAAAATAAGAACTCTTAATTGATAGTAGTTTTACTATGATGTTTATTTAACATGCAAATTGGCTTACATGTTTCTTCTAATAAGTATGAACTACGTCTTACACAGAGTGATTAAGTACATACTATAGTTGTCCCGATTTGTTTCAGAACAAAATTTTTGTTGAAACTTAAATTATATCATGAAATGAAACATATTATATATTTCCTCACTTGTTTTCATAAAAGATATACGTTGAAAAGTAGATCAACTTAAAATGTAAATAAAAATTAACATGAACAATATTCAAAAGGTAAACAAACTTGAATTAGACCTGCTTGTACATAAAAATAAGTATATTTAGTTTTTGAAGTAAAAATGTACAAAAACTAAACCCAATGGTTTAGAAACTCAAAAAGGGTTAAAGTGATAGGTTTTAAAAGTTTGTAGAAAAGTTTAAAGGTTAAAAGTATCAATTCAAAAAACTTGAGGGGTTTTTATCCGTTGTCAAATACCAAATACCTTTATAATTGTGTATGTGTAATTTATGAAATTCACACTTAACGAATAAGTTACCCACTTACTCAAATCTATAATGTAATTGCTAGTATTTATGTAATTGTTACTTTTTTAGCAACATATGGCCCATCATGTCATAATATACCTTCGGTTGAAATTATATCGATCATCTAATAACTCAAAACACTAAAAAATTTCCTTTGATGAAATGTTTTATTTAGGTACTAAATTAGTATATCGTGTATTACATATGTTGAAAATACAAATACATATAATTCAAAATATAAACAAAAGTATTTAAAAACTATATTATTTTTAATTCAAATCTACAAAGTAAAAGTTAATATTTGTGAGATGATTATCATAAGGTTTAGAGGATTAAATAAAGTTTTAGATGACTAATGTCAGGGATTCAAAATTCCTGAAATTTTGATGATGATCGAGAAAATATTCAAGATAAAAATATAACATAACTAGTATTAAGCCACCGTGTTGCGGCAGGAACGTAAAATCATGTCAAGTAGCACTAATGTCACCTCACTGTCAGTGACCACCAATACCGGAAAAGCTCGTATAAAAAAGAAAAAAAATGAAAAAAATAAAACCCAAGAAAAAGTAGACATAAAAACGTTAAACCGCGCACATGAAATGCAAAACATTAAAGCAATAACAAAATCGATCTAGAACCAACACGTTGTCACGAAGCCGTTAAACTGGGGGGATAGGCATAATAACGTTGAACCACACACACATGTTACGACATATAACTCTTAAAAATTAAAACGAAATGTAATACAAAAAAAATTATAAGAGATGAAAAGTATAAAAGAGCAAAGTTGAAAAAGAAAATTGTAAGGATTATATTGTAAAAGTATTGAGTTGGAAAAAAATAAGTAGTTGTACTATATGCAAAGAAAGGTGTACATAAAACTTGATAATTAGAATATACTAGTGTTAAGTCCCTGTGTTGCAGCAGGAGACATAAAACCGTATCACGTAGCACCAATAACATATCATCGCAAGTGACCACCAACATTGAAAACTCGTTTTCAAAAAAGAAATAAAAAACAAAGAAAATAAAATCAAACGAAAAATAGGCGTTAAAACATTAAACCACGTAAACAAATTGTAAAATATGTAAAACAATAAATAAGTCGATATAGAACCCGTGTGTTATGAAATGGTCGTTAAATAGGTAAAAATGTTGAATCACACACATGCATTGTGGTGTGTTACTTGTGAAATTTAGACGGAAACGTAAAAAAAGTAAAAATGAAAAGTATTGGGGGATCAATATTGAAAATAAAAAGATATTAAAACAAAATTATAAAAGATGTAAAAGTAATAGGTTAAAATAAAAAAAAAGTTAAAGTTTAAAAAAATGACAAAAATGGGTACAATCCACTAAACATATAGTACAAGTCACTATGCATACCAAAGTTGGTAATTAGTAATATATAAACTAGAAATTTAATTCCCGCGTTGCAGCGGAGGCATAAAACCGTGTTAAATAACACTAATGTCACACTACCATTAACGATCATCAACACTGAAGTTGCAGTGTGTTAATACGAAGAACTTAGACCAAAACGTAAAACATAGAAAAATATAAATCAGTCGATCTAAGATCTGCGCGTTGTGACGAACCCTTCAAAAGGGGGAAATAGACGTAAAAATATTGAAGCACGCACACCCATTGTGTTGTTACCAAATTTATAACAAAACTTTAGAATGTTAAATCACACATGCATGTTGTGTTATGTTAATTTGCAAAACTTAGAACGAAATGTAAACGATGATTTACGAAATATGAAAAGTATAGAAGAACAAAGTTGAAAATATAAATGTTGTGAGATTAAATTGCAATAAATGATGAGTTTTGGGATAAAAGTAAATAAAGTTAAATTTGAGATTAAATTACAATAGATGAAGAGTTTTGGTAAAAAAATCAAGTTTGAGAAGTTCAATTGTAAAAAATGGAAAACTGTGTTTAAAGTGAAAAATCAATTTTTTTGAAAAACTCCCTATGCATAAGATACAACATCAGTATGCATAGAAAAGTTGATAATTAATAATATATAAACTAGATTAAGCTCCCCACATTGCGAGGGCGTAAAACCATACAATATAATACCAATGTCACACCACCATTAATGACCACCAACACTGAAATTTCGGTGTGTTAATACGAAATGATAAAATCAAAGCGTAAAAAATATAAAAATATAACTAAGCCAATTTAAGACTCACGCATTGCGACTAACCTGTTAAAAAGATAAAATAGACATAAAAACAATAAACCACACATATGTGTTTTGTTGTGTTAACTCAGAGAATTTAGAACGAAACGTAAAACGAAACATAAAAGTGGTTAATTGCACATGCATGTTTGTGTCGTGTTAACTTGCAAAAACCTAGAACGAACGTAAGACGAAAGTTTAAAAAATTGTAGCACTAGGTTATTTATTCTGAAGCCAACGAAAAAAGAAAAAGAAATAAAGTCCAAAGTCGAGGGACCAACTCGCCAACAAGAGAAAGTTGGGTGAATGGAGGTATTTGAAGGGAGAGGGCAGCCCTTACCCTCTCCCCCACACTCAAAATTCAACAAAGATAAGAGAGGAGAAGAAGAAAGGGAGAAAAAAAGATAAAAAAGTTGGTTCGGGTGGATTGAAGAGTGCAAAATCGTCATGTAGCGGGTCCAAACAAAGCTCTACTTCTCGGTGTTGATTGTGTGAGTTCAAGGACCCCTCTTTTAAACGTTTTTGGTCGATTTTGGGGCTGGAACACATCTAAAAACCCGTTTTTGTATGTGTGTGTTTGACCCATTTGTATGTGTTTGTGTGTGATGCGTTTGAAGTTTCATTCCGAGCTTGTGTGTGCTTGAATGGTGTTGTGGTATGTATTCCTAAGGCTTAGGATGGTTGATTTGGGCTTAGAATGGGTTTGGAGGTCGAAAATGGCAAATTGGGTTCGGGATGAACTGCATTCTGCATCAGTTAAGGCTAGGTGACCGAATGGAGGCCATACAGCCGATTGAGGTGCGACTGAGGGTTCATTCACACGATTGTGGGTTCATTCGCACGATTGAGGGTTCATTCGCACGACTGAGGGCCCATTCACATAAGTGCTTATCCTTATTAGTTTCATCTGCATAAAGTGTTCATTCGCATTAGTTCCATTCGCATGGGACTCACCCGCATTGAGTCCATCCGCAATGGTTCCATTCTTATGGGACTCATGTGCTTTGAGTCCATCCGCATTAGTTCCATTCGCATGGGACTCATCCGCATTGAGTCCATCCGCATTAGGTCCATTCGCATGGGTGTTCATTCGCATAGATGTTCATCCGCATTGGTCCATTCGCATGATGTTCAGTCGCCTGAAGGCTGTGCGACTAAAAGGTGCCCATACGCCCAAGTAGGGCTGGTGTACCCAGGGAAAACGTAGTGTATTTACTGACTTTCAGGGGAAAGTGCAGATGTAAGTTTTGACGTGGAAGGTTCCTGTAAGTTCATGTAAGATGACTTTTGAGGCCTTAGAGGTTATGATGAGCATGATGATGTATGATGTTGTATGATTATGCATGATGTATGTTATGTATGTATGATGATGCCCTGTATGATGATGTTATTGGCTGTGTATGTTATGTTCCTTATTATGATGTATGTCTATCTTTCCCGTGGCTTTACGTTAAATGTTAATGAATGAATTGAAAGTATTATGTAACGTAAAGTGAAAGATAATGAAAAGAGGAACACAATGAATGAATGCATGTATTAATGAACGAATGAATGTAAGAAAGGCTTGCAAGCAAATGTATGGAGGTGCACACCAATGAAGGTGTTAGCTCAACGGTGTGCGGGTTAGCTACCCCGAAGGATGCACACTGGGGTCCAATCTTTGTGATTGACCATATGTATGGGATCTTTGCCGTTTGCCCTAGGTGCTTGAGTCAGCTTCGTGCATAATGTTCAAGGTCTATGAAAGACCCCAGGCCCAGTTACCGCTTCGTGCACAATGTTCGGGATATAGCATATGGCATTGGTCCGGAATAAAAGAGAAAAGATAAGTTGTAAATGTACTTACCCTAGGTACTGGAGTCAGTTCCGTGCCCAATGTTTGAGGTCTATGAAAGACCTCAGGCCCAATTACCCGCTTCGTGCACAATGTTCGGGGTAATATACATGTCATCGAAAGTAATGAACGTACATATGAATGTAAGAAGATTGAACAAATGAGAATGATAATGACGTATGACGAATGAACGAAATTAATGAATGATGAAGATAATAATGATATTATCTATGTGTACGTATGGTGTATGATCGCGTGAAAGTAAAGTACGGTTTTAACGAAAGAAAAGTATGTTTTATTATAAACTAGAACTCACTCAGCAACGCTGACTTTTATGTGTTTCTAGTTGGCAGGTAATGATTGCTGAGGATGGTACGGGACGGCTACTCAGCTCTTTTGGATGGCATCCATTTTTTTATAATGTTTTTGTGATGTAATACAACATGTATTTTGTAACCTGTTAACAATGTATTATTTTCAAAAGCTTTTATAATGTAATAAAATGTATATTTTGGTAATTCCGTTGCGATGTTTTATGAAAGAAAAATGTATTTATATGTTTTAAGTGTGATGATCGACCGGCTGTGAGCGTCCCAGGAACGGGGCCTTACAAGTTGGTATCAGAGCCAGGTTTAAGTGAAATGGATAAAATTTCAAAATAAACCTTAACTTAAACTGAGAATGGGACGAAAAGGGAAGGGATGCCAATTTGAGTAGCCGCATGCCATCAGGTATTTTCGTAATGTTAACCGGTATTATGTGTGTATGTTATGTGGCTATGTGTTGTTTGTAGATTTAAATACTGATGTAGTCAGGACAGGTAATGCTTGGGGTATGAAAAGTAAAGTAAGTGGCTAATCACAAATGGCCATTTTAATTAGAGACTTACTATACTTGACATAAACTGAGTTGTTCCCTTGAATGACCGTGTTGGTGTTTGAATCTTTCAGTGTGCGTGTGAATGGCCGGTGGTAGATCTTCAAAAGCCTCTCGTGGAGGTGGTCGTGATGGGCTTGGTGCTGAGCCGCGACCTAAGAGAGAGAGACCCAGAGTTGAAAAGGTGGTTCACGAAGAACCAGAGACCCCTCATCCAGAGGGTGGTGATGAGAGTGCAAACTTAAGGGCCTTAGTAAAGGAGGCTGTTGTTGAAGAAGTCTATCAGGTCATGCAGACAATCTTACCGTCTGTGGTGACCGAAGTCATCAAGGTTGTACGGGAAGGGGAAAGACAAGAGAGGAATAGGTCCGCGGGAGGACGAGAGCAACCAAAGCCTGAAACGGTTCTATCTGATGATGAAGAAGAAGAGGAAGAGACTGCGCCAGAGGCGGCACGAGGCTATAATTATGGGGCGTTTCAACGATGCAAGCCCCCTACTTTTGATGGTAACGACACTGTTGCTGCTGCTCACAGGTGGGTGAGAGAAATGGAAGCCGTCTTAAATATCAGCGAGTGCCGGGAGGACCAGAAAGTAAAGTTTGCTGCCCATTCTTTTGTGGGCTCGGCTCTATGCTGGTGGGATAATATAGTCCAAGCCGAGGGTAGCAGGGCTATTGGGAGGATGAGATGGTCGGAGCTGAAAAAGTTGGTGATTGAGGAGTTTTGTCCTCACAGGGAGATGGATAAGGTGAGAGAGAGTTCCTGCAACTGGAGGCGGGAACCATGACACATCAGCAGTACACCACGAAGTTCAACGAGATGTCATGTCTGGTGCCTGATCATGTGACGCCTCTGTCACGAAAGATTAAGAGGTACATCCAGGGTTTGCCAGCGGATATTCACAGGCATATGATCACTGCCCAACCGAGCACGTTTAGGTCGGCGGTGGATTTGGCGGGGAGACTGTATGATGAGAGAACGATGGTGGTGACTGAAGGTAGCAAGAAGGGTGGTGGTGATCGGAACTGGCATGGGAAGAGCTTTAGTCGGTGTGATGCCTCGATGGGTAATAAGAAGGCACGGGCGGATGATCACCGTGTAGTCACACCGGGTACGGGATCGCAGAAGTGTGGCAAATGTGGGAAAGAGAATAGTGGTGAGTGTAGGTGGGGGTTGAACGTCTATTTCAAGTGTGGGAAGACTGGTCATATGGCTAGAGACTGCAGGGGTACAATGTGTTCAACTGTAGGGAAAGTGGTCATATGAATAAGGACTGTAAGAAGCCGAGGGCTGAGGATTCCGGGGTAAGGAAGACGGGGAGTGAGGGACAGAGGGAGAATGCCAGGGCATTCACTATGACATAGGAGGAAGCTAGGACGGACCCTGATGTCGCGTCCGGTACGTTTCTAGTGAATCAAACTTTAGCTTCTATGTTATTTGATTCGGGTGCCGGTAAAAGTTTTATTTCTGCTGCTTTCTGTGCTAAGCTGCCTATTAGTAGTAGATGTGTTGATGCACCCTTTGATGTAGAAACTGCCATAGGTAAGTCTGCCAGGATTTCTGAGATGATAGAGAACTGTGATGTGGAGCTAGAAGGTCATAAGTTTCCTATTAGACCGTTCGTGATGACCTTAGGTGGTTTCGATTTGGTTCTTGGGATGGATTGGTTGGAGGAATTCGAGGCTAACATTATGTGTCATAAGAAGATGATTCATTTGACAATGCCTTACGGGAGTTCGATAACTCTTTATGGGGATCGGGTCACGACGATCCCGAAAGTAATCTCAATGGCAGTGGTGGGAAAATGTATGAGGCGTGGATGTAGTGCCTACTTGGCTTATGTAAAGGATATGGATACGCCAACACCACAACTGCCCGATGTACTAGTTATGTGTGACTTTCCAGATGTGTTCCCAGAAGACCCACCAAGAGTGCCACCTGACAGAGAGATCGAGCTTCAGATTGATCTGATACCGGGTGCCCAACCTATTGCCAAGGCACCGTATCGATTGGCTCCGACGGAGATGAAAGAACTGATAGAGCAGTTGCAAGTGCTGCTTGATAAGGGGTTCATTAGACCGAGTATCTCTCCTTGGGGTGCTCCGGTCCTGTTTGTGAAGAAGAAAATGGTAGTATGAGGATGTGTATTGAATACCGTGAGCTGAACAACTTGACGGTGAAGAACCGATACCCCTTACCGAGAATCGATGATTTGTTCGATCAGCTTAAAGATGCTAGCTGGTTTTCAAGGATAGACCTTCGATCTGGCTATCATCAGCTGAAGGTGAAAGAGTAAGATGTTCCTAAAACAGCTTTCCACACACGTTATAGTCACTATGAGTTTCTTGTCATGTCTTTTGGTTTGACCAATGCGCCAGCTGCTTTTATGGATTTGATGAATCGAGTGTGTCGGCCAATGTTGGATAAATCAGTGATCGTGTTTATTGATGATATCCTGATTTATTCAAAGAATGAGGAGGAGCATGCCGATCACATTCGGGAGGTTCTAGAGACGCTGAGGAAGGAGAAGTTGTACGCCAAGTTCTCCAAGTGTGCATTTTGGTTGCGCGAAGTTCAGTTCTTAGGTCACGTGGTAAATCCTGACGGGATTATGGTGGACCCGGAAAAGGTGGTGGCAATGATGCAATGGAAGTCTCCAAAGACGCCATCCGAGATTCGTAGCTCTTGGGTTTGGCGGGCTACTATAGAAGAATTATCCAAGACTTTTCTAAGATCGCTTCTCCACTAACTAGGTTGACCCAGAAGGATGTGAAGTTTGTATGGGGTCAAGCTCAAGAGAAGGCGTTCGAAGAATTGAAGATGAGATTGACTCAAGCTCATGTTCTATCATTACCCGATGAAAGTGAAGATCTGGTGGTTTATTCTGATGCTTCCTACTCGGGATTGGGGTGTGTGTTAATGCAGAGGGGCAAGGTTATAGCCTATGCATCCTGACAGTTAAAAGTTCATGAGGTCAACTATCCTACTCATGACTTGAAGCTTGCAGTCGTGGTCTTTGCACTAAAGATTTGGAGGCACTATCTTTACGGGACGAAGTGCACCATTTTCAGTGACCATAAGAGCTTGAAGTACTTCTTTGAGCAGAAGGACCTGAACATGAGATAGAGATGATGGTTGGAGCTCATAAAAGATTATGACTGCGAGATCCATTACCATCCGGGCAAAGCCAACATGGTGGCGGATGCCCTGAGTCAGAAAGAGAGGCCCAAGCCGATTCGGGTGAAAGCGTATCAGCTAATCATGACCTCTAACGTGATGAGGAAAGTTAGAGAGTTTTAAGATAAAGCGCTAAAAGAAGATCATATTAACTCTGAAAGGATGAGAGGTCTGGTTGCGGAACTGGGTGAAAACACACTTGTTGTTAAAACCCGATTTGGACGAGTGTGGATGCCTTGTTTTGAGGATCTATAAGGGAAAATTATGGATGAGGCTCACAAGACTCGATACTTCATTCATCCAGGTGCCACAAAGATGTATCAGGACACGAAGAAGGATTATTGGTGGTTGGGTATGAAACGTGACGTGGTGGAGTATGTGAGAAAATGCCTTACTTGTTTACAGGTGAAGGCCGAGTATCAGAAGCCATATGGGAAGATCCAACCTTTGGATATACCGGAATGGAAGTGGGAGCACGTCACCATGGATTTCATCACGAAGTTGCTGCGTACTCCGAAAGGGTATGATGCTATATGGGTGATTGTTGACCGCTTGACGAAGAGTGCTCACTTTCTACCGATTCGTGAGACATATTCATCTGAGAGGTTAGCAGATCTTTTCATCAAAGAGATTGTAACTCGTCATGGTGTACCGGTGTCTATTATGTCGGATCGTGAAACCCGGTTTACATCCAAATTTTGGAAGAAATTCCACGATGCTATGGGGATGAGGTTACACATTAGCACGACTTACCATCCCCAGACTAATGGTCAATCAGAGAGGACCATTCAAACATTGGAGGACATGCTTCGGGCATGTGTTATCAATTTTGGGGGAAGTTAGGATGACCACTTACCGTTAGCTAAATTCTCATACAACAACAGTTATCATGCCAGCATTGGTATGCCACCTTATGAGATGCTATACGGTAGGAGATGCAGAACACCCGTCTGTTGGGGTGACATGGTCAAAAAGAACTATGGAGCGTCGAGGTGATCTAGGCTACGACTGAGAAGCTCGAAAAGATCAAGGCCTTCATGAAGGCAGTCAAAGATAGACAAAAGTCATATGCTGATAAACGACGCAGACCGATTGAGTTCCAGGTGGGTGACCGAGTCATGTTGAAGGTCTCACCTTGGAAGGGTATTATCCGATTCCGGAAGCGGGGCAAGTTGAGCCCAAGGTAGATAGGGCCTTTCCGAATCATTGCTAGAGTAGGAGAGGTGGCCTATAGACTAGAGTTACAAGATGAGTTAAGTGGAATTCACCCGACATTCCATGTATCTCATCTGAGAAAGTGCTTGGCAGATGAAGATATGATTGTTCCACCGGAGGATATCGAAGTAGACGAACAGCTCAATTATGTGGAGCAACCAGTGGCGATCATCGATCGAAAAGAGAAGAGGCTAAGAAATAAAGTGGTTCCTCTTGTGCGTGTACAGTGGAAGCACAAGAAGAGATCCGAGTCTACGTGGGAAACTGAAGAAGAAATGAGGCGGCATTACCCACGTTTGTTCGAGGAATAATAGGTTTCAGGGATGAAAGTTATTTAAGGGGGTGGACTTGTAGCACCCGGTTATTTATTCTGAAGCCGACGAAAGAAGAAAAAGAAACAAAGTCCAAAGTCGAGGGACCAAACTCGCCAACGAGAGAAAGTTGGGTGAGTGGAGGTATTTGAAGGGAGAGGGCAGCCCTTACCCTCTCCCCCACACCCAAAATTCAGCAAAGAAAAGAGAGGAGAAGAAGAAAGGGAGAAAAGAGAGAAAAAGGTTGGTTCGGTGGATTGAAGAGTGCATAATCATCGTGTAGCGGGTCCAAACGAAGCTCTACTTCTTGGTGTTGATTGTGTGAGTTCTAGGACCCCTCTTTTAAACATTTTTGGTCAATTTTAGGGCTGGAACACATCTAAAAACCTGTTTTTGTATGTGTGTGTGTGTGTGTTTGACCCATTTGTATGTGTTTGTGTGTGATACGTTTGGAGTTTTTTTCTGAGCTTGTGCGTGCTTGAATGGTGTTATGGTATGCATTCCTAAGGTTTAGGATGGTTGATTTGGGCTTAAAATGGGTTTGGATGAGCTTGGAGGTCGAAAATGGCAGATTGGGTTCGGGATGAACTACATTCTGCATCAGCTAGGGCTAGGCGACCGAATGGAGGGCCGATTGAGGTGCGATTGAGGGTTCATTCGCATGATTGAGGGTTCATTCGCATGAATGAGGGCCCATTCGCATAAGTGCTCATCCGCATTAGTTTCATCCGCACAAAATGTTCATTCGCATTAGTTCCATTCGCATGTGACTCATCCGCATTGAGTCCATCCGCATTAGTTCCATTCACATGAGACTCATCCGCATTGAGTCCATCCGCATTAGGTCCATTCGCATGGGTGTTCATTCGCATAGATGTTCATCCGCACTAGTCCATTCGCATGATGTTCAGTCGCCTGAAGGCTGTGCAACTGAAGGGTGCCCATACACCCAAGTAGGGCTGGTGTACCCGAGGAAAACGTAGTGTATTTACTAACTTTTGGGGGAAAGTGCAGATGTAAGTTTTGACGTGGAAGGTTTCCGTAAGTTCATGTAAGATTTGACGTGGAAGGTTTCCGTAAGTTCATGTAAGATGACTTTTGAGGCCTTAGAGGTTATGATGAGCATGATGATGTATGATGTTGTATGATTATGCATGATGTATGTTATGTATGTATGATGATGCCCTGTATGATAATGTTATTGGTTGTGTATGTTATGTTCCTTATTATGATGTATGTTTATCTTTCCCGTGGCTTTACGTTAAATGTTAATGAATGAATTGAAAGTATTATGTAACGTAAAGTGAAAGATAATGAAAAGAGGAACACGATGAATGAATGCATGCATTAAAGAACGAATGAATGTAAGAAAGGCTTGCAAGCAAATGTATGGAGATGCACACCCAATGAAGGTGTTAGCTCAATGGTGTGCGGGTTAGCTACCCCGAAGGATGCATACTGGGGTCCAATCTTTGTGATTAACCATATGTATGGGATCTTTGCCGCTTGCCCTAGGTGCTGGAGTCAGCTTCGTGCACAATGTTCGAGGTCTATGAAAGACCTCAGGCCCAGTTACCCGCTTCGTGCACAATGTTCGGGGTATAGCATATGGCATTGATCCGGAATAAAAGAGAATAGATAAGTGGTGAATGTACTTACCTTAGGTACTGGAGTAAGCACCATGCCCAATGTTCGAGGTCTATGAAAGACCTCAGGCCCAGTTACCCGCTTCGTGCACAATGTTCGGGGTAATGTACATGTCATCGAAAGTAATGAACGTACGTATGAATGTAAGAAGAATGAACGAATGAGAATGATAATGACGTACGACGAATGAACTAAAGTTAATGAATGATGAAGATAACAATGATATTATCTATGTGTACGTATGGTGCATGATCGCATGAAAGTAAAGTACGGTTTTAACGAAAGAAAAAGTATGTTATATTATAAACTAGAACTCATTCAGCAACACTGACTTTTATATGTTTTCAGTTGGCAGGTAATGATTGCTGAGGATGACACGGGGCGTCTACTCAGCTCTTTTGAATGGCATCCATTTTTTATAATGCTTTTGTGATGTAATGCAACATGTATTTTATAACTTGTTAATGATGTATTATTTTGCAAAAGCTTTTATAATGTAATGAGACGTATATTTTGGTAATTCCGCTGCGATGTTTTATGAAAGAAAAATGTATTTATATGTTTTAAGTGCGATGATCGACCAGCTGTGAGCGTCCCGGGAACGGGGCCTTACAAAAATATTAAAAATATAGGTGGCCAAACATGAAAGTATAAAATTTTGTGAGATTAAATTACAAAAAAAATGAAGAGTTTTGGGTTTAAAGTAAAAAATAATCAAAGTTTTAAAGGTTACTTTTCAAAATATGAAAACATTTGGGTTAAAAGTGAAAAGTCAATTTAAAAAAATCCCTATGCATAAGTTACAACAGCATTATGTATAGAAAAATTAGTAATTAGTATAATATAAATTAATGAAAAGTTTGTTAAAGAATGTTTAATTGGTACATAATATGTGAGGTGAAACCTGGTGAACATGTGACATTAGGGTGAGGGGGCGTACGATTGCGAGTCTCGATGTAATGTGACATGATAGAGTTTGATTGGTGGTTTTATGATGTAGTATGATGAGTGTGGCAAGATTGTCCCCTTCGCCCTTATTTGTAATCTAATATAAACATATAATAAAAAATATTTTGACATACCACATGTCATAATATTAAGCTTACTTATTTTAATTTTCTCGTCTCTCTCATAATGATAGTATATAGTAATTATATTATTTAATACCTATGTTTTAGAGGTGTTAACAAGATCAGCCTCAGCTTTACAGTTTGCGTACCTGAGTTTACGAATGCTAACACTTTACGTAACTCCGTCCAATTTCCGTTAAACAACTGTTAAATCTCCCTCACGTGCTCCTCACGTGAGGGGCAAAGCTGTCCATTCATCGAATTTATTAATTATTTTAAGAGTAAATTGCAATTTTCATACATGTGTTTTAAGGGTGTTAACAGGATTAGCCTCAGCTTAACAGTTTGCATACGTGAGTTTACAACTGCTAACGTTTTACGTACCCCCGTCCAATTTTTGTTGAACAACCATTAAATCTTTCCCATGTGTTCCTCACGTGAGGGGCAAAACTGTCAATTCACCGTGAGCCGCCTCTACAACAACCTCTCTCTCCAAACCCTACCTTCCATCCCCTCCCTCCAAAACCTCTCGCTGAAGACTCTCAAACTCACTGTCTCCCACCGCTTCCTCACCGCCCTCAAACTCTACCCCGCCGCCCACATCAGCCACCTTTCCGTCAACAACCACCGCCTTTACGCCACCTCGGGTGACCGCATCCACATATTTGATACGACGTCGTTCTCCCTCATCGACACTTTCACTGTCTACGATTCCTCATCAGGTTCAGTCAAACCCCTCACGTTGTATAACGGAAAAATGTTCACATCTCATCTGGATAGTAATATCAAAATCTGTAAACTAACGGAACACAAATGGCATAAACACGTCAGAACCCTACGGACGGTGAAAGATAATGAATTGAGTGAATTGATAGTTTTGCCCCTCATGTGAGGAGCACGTTAGGGAGATTTAACGGTTTTTTAATGAAAAATTGGACGGAGGTACGTAAAGTGTTAGCATTCGTAAACTCATGTATGCAAACTATTAAGCTGGGGCTGATCCTGTTAACACCCCTAAAACACAGGTATGAAAATTGCAATTTACTCTTAAAATATTAATTAATTAGGTGAATTGACAGTTTTGCCCCTCACGTGGGGAGCACATGGGGGATATTTAACGATTGTTTAACGGAATTTGGTCGGAGGTATGTAAAGTGTTAGCATTCGTAAACTCAGGTATGCAAACTGTTAAGCTGGGGATGATCCTGTTAACACCCCCAAAACACACGTATGAAAATTGCAATTTACTATTTCTAAATTAATAAAATAGATATTGTACAAATTAAAAGATCAAAAGTTTTTAACTAAAACCCACTTTAACAAAAGACATATACCATTAAAATATCAACATACTTTCAATTTAGTTTATTTCAAAAAACTTGTATAAAATTTTACACGTAAAAAACCAATATATTTTATGTTTTGTTTCAAAAGGTTCTCAATAATTTTTGCACTAACGTACTTTTTTCACATAAAAATCCATTTATAATTCTTTACGCACAAAATACATTTCATTGGTTAAATTCAAGTAAATTCTAAAAAGAAATGAGAACAACTTTTGCACCGATGTTCTTCAAAAATCTCTAACTCTTACTAATCAAGCCAAATAATTTAATTTTACACTTACAAAATCTAAACGTATACTAATTCTTCTAGGTTCTTGCTTATACCTAGAGGTGTAAACGAGCCAAGTCGAGCCGATCCAATCCCGAGCTCCTTTAAACTTGAGCTCGCCTCGTTTTGATTTAAAAAGTTTAAGCTTGAGCTCGGCTCGTAGCTTGCGACCAATTCCGTAACTTAGAATATGTATGCTTAGGGGGTGTTTGGTCTAGCTTTTTAACAAAGCTTGTAGTTTTTTTAGTTTTTTTTACAAAATAAGCTCAACTTAATGTTTGATTTAGCTTTTTAAGCTTATAGTTATTAGCTTATATAAGCTAATTTGAAGATGGTTTTTTAGTTTATTTGAATAAGCTTATTTGTGTAAGGGGGAAAATTACTCATTTGCCCTCAAATGATGGTGGATTAATAATTATTGAAGCAACTTATTAATATAATCTTATGTGTTACTTAACTTTTTTATATAAGTAATACTATTTATTTTATTCATTATAGATAAATATTACATTATTGATGTTGGATATCCAAATACTAGAGGTTATCTTGCTCTATATAAAGGAACCAACATTCGTTATCATATACCAGATTTTTGACGTGGAAAAACGGTTGCTAGTCGTGTTCCTAGAGGACCTAAAGAGATAGATAACTACCGTCATTCATCATTGAGAAATGTCATTGAACTATTTTTTGGAGTATAGAAAGCTAGATGGGAGATTACAACATATGCATGTGAATTACACCTAAGAGACACAAGTTAAGATCGTGCTAACATTTATGGCAACTGATAATTATATTACAAGAAAAGATATATGTGATGAAGGATTTAACAAGACATAACAAGAATCTTACACTCCAAATAATAGTATTGATAGTCAAGGATCTAATGACATTAATCAAATAGATGAAGACACAACGTAGAATTGATGATTTATATACGAGTACAGTTAGAGAAATGATTGCAGGAGATCTAACCAAATCAAGATGAACGTTTATTGAATAATAATGTATTTTTGTACAAGTTCTACGTCATTCGCGATATAAATTTATCTAAAAATGATGGTATAAGTCATAAAAACAAAGTAAATACATATAAAATATAAGTTATGTAATAATATGTAACCATACACTTTGGTTATTTTACAAACACTAGTGGGTGACCCACACGTTGCTGCGGAAGTATTGGAATTTCTATGTCCCCTATTGTTTCAAATAAATTTTAAATTAAAATGTAGACACAAATAAAAATAAAATTTGATAGACGTGTTAACTTTTTTACAACTTGATTATATATGAAAACAAGAGTAAAAATTTTACAACTTATATATTTAAATCCCATCAATAGATGTGTTAACTTTAATCCATTTACTTTTTGTTTGATTTTATGTAGTAATTTAGACCTGTAGTTTTCATGAGTAGTCTCATAGTGCTTTAATACCAATCACATTTCACCACCTGAAGCTTGCATACATATAACTCAATTGAGGGAGCTACAGAAATACAAAGTTTGTATGGATTAAACAAAGTTATTTGGTATTAGACAACCTAAGCTTTAATAGTTATATGAAAAACAAAGAGTTGAAGTAAACTAATATGTACTTATAAAATGCATAATTTCATAAGAAAGTTGTCTCACCATCTTATTATTTGTAAGTTATATTATGAGCACACTAAGTACAAAGACTTGGTTTTTCTCATAGTGCTTTAATACCAACTATATATTGTTTGATAGTTATATTGTATATTGTGGTTTCGTTTTCTTTAGTTGGTACCACACAACATCATACTCATCATCTGCATTAAAAAGATTCATAGCATCTGTTAATAACCTATAATAATCATATGGTGTGCTTAAGAAGAGTCTTCCGATTAATAATAATATGGAAAACATAGTAAAATTGTCTCGCCATCTTCCCTATGGGATAGACTCAAAAAAATTTAGATTACTTGTTCAAACTTAGAATGAAAAAAGATTAAATATGCAATTCCAATTCCCAAACACCCACTTTAGTTGCAAAAACTTCAAATGTTCGTAGCAATGGATGCATGTGTCATAGAAGTACGAAATGCACATCATATTAACAAATAAAATCAATAAAAACAATATTATCTCCGTAAACAATTGATGTTGAAGGATTAAAAATTCAGAATTAACCACAAGAACATAGAAAAATCAATTTTTATAAAAAATCCTCACACCGCTCAAACCGGTTTGGAGCGGTTTAAAAACCGGTTTTTTTAAGAAAAAAACCGGTTCTTATACTGGTTTAACATGTTTTAAAATATGAAATGGTTTACAAACCGAGTTTGGTGACAAGTTATTTGGTTTTTTTGTCAAACTGGTTTTTTTGTACACCTCTAGTGTTAACAAAAGGAGACGAGTGATGAAAGATTGCTCAACTTAAATGGCTAACTTTATTAATGGAATTTGCTTCTCATGGCAAGAATAAAAGAACATTGGTTATGTTGTATTAACTATTATTATAAATGATTATTACATAGTAAAGGCTAAATATTATTAAAAGATATAATACCTTGTCTATCTTATATTCTTCTTCTATGCTGTAACTTTTTTCTTGTGATTGTCTATCCAAAGACAAAAATAAGACTTGTTAATCAAGACAAATTAAGTGAAAACACACTTGATATTTTCTAACCATTGTTACATTCGTATATTACTATAACTATTCTAATTAAAAGGTTTGGTCGGTGGTGGCTTTTTCTTTTTTTTGTGTTTAAAATTTTCTTTTGTTTATTTTGTTTGTGTTTTAATTTTTTTTCTTTTTTTGTTTGTGTTTTAATATGGTTTGTTTTGGGTGTGGGTTCGAGATTTTGGGGTGTGGTTTTTTGTGGGTTTTTTGTATCTGGACACGTGTCTTTGATTTGTAGGGTTCGTTGACGTTGTCTTTCTCTGGGTTCATGCTTTCTTTCTTTCGTTATCAATACCCTAACGATTCTCGCTATTAAGGTTTGGGTTTTCCTTTTGTTTGCTCTATTGAAAATGTCCGCGCGTTGCGACGGTATGGTTATTGCATGATTTTTTGGGAATTCGATTTTAATCAGTATCGGCTCAGTGCATTATGACGTAAATTAAAAAATCAAAATATAATTATTGAAAAAATTGAATAAAAGAAAACAATTACGTATATTACAAAAGTTTTTAAGACAATGGGTGGTATTTATGGTCGGAAATCACTTCTTACCTAAATTTTACAGGGGTTTATTTTATGAATGTAGGTTAGAGTTTTATGATCATCGAAGTCAGCTTTTGGTGGTGATTTGCATATACCGAAGAAAGTTAATGGAGAAATTACAAATTACCATTTTGTTTGTTATTGAGTTTTTAACAACAGATAAAGAAAAGGGGAAAATGGATTAATGCTCAATCACAATATATAAACGACATTGAAAGTAAATGATGATTTTGTTTGACCACGTGTATATGTTTTAGTATTTGTATAATAAGCAATCATATATTATACTTATTGTAAGTGCATAAATAAAATAAAATAATTAATTTTTCAAAATTTAAGCATTACTTTTCATATGGGTGTCTTAGTCTATATGTAAAATTATCATTCTATCATTCTTTCATTTTTATTATAAAAGATATAGAGAAGTATTAAAATTATTAAACTTATAATAATATGCCTCTAGAAAAATATTAGTATTATAGTTATTATAAATATGAGGATATTTAAATATTTAAATAAAATAATATACTTAATTAAAATATTATTTAGTTATAAAAATATAATTAGTAAATATAAATTTAAATGTCAATTATAGTATCATAAAGAAAATAAAATTTAATGAAGTGAATTAAATAATATCATATTATTAGAATAATATATTAATAATGTTTATTAAATACATGAAAGAGACAAGGGTAAAAATATTAAGTTTTATTAAATTTAATGGATAAATTTACCATTTTATCCTTAAAGTGTCTTAAAATTTTAATCAAATCTATATTTTACCTCTCTTAAATATGATGCACTCATTTGTACATGTTGCTTTAAATATTGTATTTTTAACAAAATTACATCTCTATCCAAAGAGATGTATTATATAGTAGTATAGATAAGCTAGAAAAAAAACTAACACAAACATTTAAAAAGAACTTATCAACTTGTAAAACACAAGTTAATCCAAACATTTAAAAAAATCTTATCAAGAAAATAAGGTATAAAAACTTTGAAATTTAAGCATAAGCCAAAAAGATAAAAACAAGGTGAAACACCCCTTATTCCCTTATTCTGCACAAAGGGGTCAATTACTCAATCGTCTTCCTCATTGGAATCAGTGGCACTGTGAAGACAACAACAACAGTATGGATGGAAGAGAACCACAGAGCTCAACGGCAGCGCCTCGATACACGCTACCACCGTCGCGATTGGCACCCGAAGACATACTCTTCTGCATCGATCTCGACCCCGAATCCCTCGTTGACATGAAGAACACAAGCGCCGCCGGAAGACCCTTTACCAGATTGGAATCAATCAAGCAAGCCATTCTCCTCTTCACCAACGCAAAGCTTTCCATTAACCCCGATCATCGCTTCGCCTATTTAGGCCTCTCAAAATCCGCTCTTTGGGTAATCAATCACTCAATCGGTTTCATTGCTCTTTGGATTTTTTAATTTCTTTTCTGTTCGATTCGTCAGTTAATTGCTTTTATGCGTGTTTTGAATTTAGTTTTAGCGATTAGTATTATTTTCTAGTGCATTTCAGTAGGTTGGTATTTAGGGCGAAAGTGTGTGTTGCTGCGGTGGAAGCCCTAGGTTTGAAATTGCGTGATGTTGGTGACTCTATTTCTGGATCATGATCAAGTTTATAAGTAATCTTCGGTTAAAAATTAAGTATCATAGTGAAGATAAGTATGAAGGATACTTGGGGTATCAATAGTTAAAAAGATGCGGAGAGATAAAATACACATATTATGAAGGAAAACAGAATAAATAAGATATAGGGCTACTTAACTTTTAATTAGATCTCTCTGTGTATGCAGTTGTATTGATGTGTTTTGCACTACATGAGCATACTTTACTGCCCGTCTTGATGCTTTTGCATTAGATCTCTCGCGTCACTCGAATGCTAAATTTCACTGTCACGTGGTTCTAAGTTCTAATCAAATTTTATGCGCATCTGTGAGTAATATATAAGGTTTTGCATTTTATTAAAGGTAGCTCATTTTCTTTGTTAATCAATACTTCAATACGCCCAAGAATGCATCCAATACTGTCACTACGGCCTGTATAGAGCATCACTTTTTTTACAAAGCCATTATGTTTGATTTTCAACATATCAGCTGCAGATGATAAGAAAAGGATTTGTTGATGGAGACCATGCAATTGAAAGCATAGAGGTTTAGGTCAACCAGCAAATCATAGGATTGACATATTGACCATGAGGGTTTAATTAGTCATCCCTGCATCAATAATGAAGGAAAAATTCAGTGTATTTTACCTAGCAAAATGTTGAAATATGTCATGACTAAAAGCACACAACTATTAACGTTTTATCCCTTACTTGCTGTTGGATTATGATTTGAAAATATTCTTTAAATATTAATTCAAATAGATCAGTTATTCAAGTTTAACCCTTTTGTTTGCTCATGTATATCTAAAGCTTAAGAAGGAGTTTAGCAGCGAAGCTGACTCGGCAATTGCTGCATTTAGAGACATCGACGTTGGTCCTGCTGCTGGTCATGCAGATCTCACACATCTATTTAGAGTGGCAAATCATGAAGCTAAAAAGTCTCGTGCACAAAACCGGATACTAAGGGTGGTGAGTTATCAGTAGGATTTTCATTTTGATGATTTAACACTTTATTGATGGATATATTGCTTTGTTCCCTTTTACTTCATTTTTCTTTCACACTAGCTGCATTGCTATAATTTTTTAGCCTCCCTCTTTGTATATGTAATGCCTAATAACCTAATCTCTTAGATTTTTGATAAACCTTTATGTTTAATACTGATGTTCTTGAAACCAATTTAATTAATATCAATCAATCAAAAAGATGCATTATAAGAGCTAAGTTTCTTTTTTCTAAGATGATATTAAGTTGCACAAGATGGATGATTTATTGCAATAATTTACAGACTGAAACAATGTTCTTCGTAGTTGTTGCATTTGTAATTGTAGTCAGAAGTTCATAATTTTAGTTCTCTTTATTATTGTTGTTTACTTTCAAAGTCAGTTTTGTATTGTTTCTTACCAATGCTGTTACTGATACTATATGTGGTTCCCAGATCCTACTCTACTGCAGATCATCAGTAGCACCGCACCACCAATGGCCCCCCTCTCAAAAGCTTTTCACATTAGATGTGATTTACCTTCACGATAAGCCTGGGCCCGACAATTGTCCCCAGAAGGTGTATGATGCTCTGGTGGACGCTCTTGAGCAGGTCAGTGAATACGAGGGCTACATATTTGAAAGTGGGCAGGGGTTGACACGTGTCCTTTTCCGACACATGTGTTTGCTTCTATCACACCCTCAACAACGGTGTGTCCAAGATGATATTGATATTCCCAAATCCCTTACAAAGAAGTCACCTGTCGTGGAACCTGCCCCTGCTGATCAAGAATGTGTTCCCGTGTCCAATCAGTGACTTGTTTTTTATATGTAAATTTAAGATTCCTTCTCTTTTTGATGGTTTTAAGACGGTTGATGTAATATCAGGTTATTGCAACACAATTGGCATACTTGGTTGTATGAGTCATGCATCTTCTGCTGTTATTGAGGGTTTGGGTTAACAAGTTCATTATCTTTTTCTCTTTGTTAATAAGAGAGCTGTGAAGACATGCCCATGCATGGGCTTTTCTTGTTACCGCAGGTAGCAAATTATGATGTCTAGTAGAGCTGGTAAGGTGAGTGTAACGGGTTGGTTAGTTAAAAGGTTAAAACATATTGAAGTCGAGATGGGTCATTTCAATTTGGTCTATATAGTTTGATGACTTGGTTCCAAATAACAGATGTGATATTGGAGCATTTGGTCTAGACGACAATGTAGGATTCCTTTCCCGCATGGTTGCCTTCTTTCCTGGATCTTATGCCCCCGAGAGGACATCGTGCTAGTTAGTGATGTGTCCCACAACAAGGGTTAGAAGTTTGAACTATGTTAGGTGCAAGTTATGGTGTGTTGTAAATAAATGAATTGTCCATGTCTAGCAGTGAGTGGGTCACAGTTGTGATTTGTTCATTTCAAGCCCCTAACAAGTAACAATTTCCTTTTAGTAGCCTATAGAAACCTAACAGGCCATGTTGATTTGAAGATAATATGTTGAAAAATGCTCCAAATACTTACTGTTATCTCATGTTTCTTCTCTCTTTTGATCGGTTGTTTCATCGTTAGCCTCATGGATGAAGTTTGACTCGATATCAAGATTGAGACGTAGTCCATGAACCACGAACACACAGCATGCATGAAGGCAATGTGGGATTCCTTCTTTCCGGCATACAAATAGTTAGGGCAGTAGATAGTGTCCCTGTATGGTGATTAGCGGACTACAATACGGAATTATTAATTCATTTCAATTTCAATTCCCTGTCAGTTTCTCCTTTGTAAGCCTATAAAAAGTCGTGTTGATTCATAATACGGTGAAATAGCACCCAACACTTTCCATATTTCTCACTGCTTTTCCCAATTTCAAAAACATAAGACTAGATTGTTTGATTTGCAGTTTAGACCAAAACCAAGTGAAGTCGGACTATTAACATCCACCGACTAAAAAACCCGTAGTAAAAGTAATAGAAGATCACGACTATAATATTGATAGAATGTCAAAGAGAAAAACATCACAAAACTTCTTTTGCTTATCGCACTCTCATCTCCATATCATTCTCATTTACCAAAAACAGGAAAACCTTCATCACCTCAACCGAGTCAACTTACTTACTATTAAACCGTCTCATCTTTTGGGTCCTCAACTTGAACCAAATCATCATAGGAAACAGGCACACGGATTCTTTCATGAACAGGTCGTTTCTGAGCCAATCTTTCTTCGGTTCCATCGTTTTGCGCTCTAGGTTCCGCCTCTGCAGCATCCCCACCTGTTTTTGAGCAGGTCTGTTTGTTCTGGTTTGTTGCTTTCCTTAAATCCGGTTGTTTAAATTGCTTCTGTAAATACAATAATCCACTAATCTTTATCATTTTTTAATAATTAACCATGATATAAATCCAGAATCAAAGGGAATGCAACAACTACAAGAGCAACGCAATGTTATTTAATGTGTAGAAGTGAATTATCAACACACCTCAAACTCCTTTCCTTTTTTCATAATCTCCTTAAAAACATCTGGATCACGAGTTTTCAAAATGCTCCACAGAATCCCACCACCACATCTCAAGCGTCGTCCATCAGCGGTTTTCTGACCACCACAAGCTTGAATTGCATCCACCTGTTAAAGTTTCATCATCAATAAGCAATCGAAGATATATGAGCAGAACAAGCATTCACCAAGCAGGTAAACAATCTCATTTTAATGGAACAACAGATTGGAGCTGCTCACACACTATCAAGACATAATAAATACAAATTAAATGAACATAACAAGCACACATGTTTCTTAAGAGTGCAACAAGTTCTCATTTTATTCATGTGCGGGATTTAATTGTGATTGATTCTTTTTATTAGAGTCTAGTATGCATTATCTTTGTGAAGCATAAATGTTTTTGTATTCATACCAAGTGATGAAACTGCAATTACTGCAATAGGAAATTATGATGTAATACACATCCAGAAGAAATGTCAGCTCAAGAATCCAGACTGAAATGATAAAATGGCTTCTGGAAGACAAATCTGCGATTGTACGGAAACAATATCGAGCATCAGAGACTAAAAAAACAAGAGTATTTTACAAGGATTGATTTTGAACACCACTGGCTGTTCCTCTCACCTTCAACTGCAGCAACAACTGACTATTTCTCTAGCTTTCTACTATACGATAGGCTAGATTGTGCAAAAAGTACAGCCTCACAAAGAAGAAGGCCCTAGAATCTAAACAATTCAACTAAAAAAAAGAAAAAGAGGATTGTAGAATACTTAAAAATCATAGAAAATTTACAAAAACTATATGGATGTGGTTACCAAACAATATTCTATTTTCGTTTATATGATAATATTATGGTTTTGGCACCAAATCCCTTCTTGCAACACACACCACTACACGTGGGAACTAAACATGCCAATGTCTGGCCTATGTCTTACTAATGAGTCAATAATGGTTGTGTTTGACTATAACGGAAAACATGTCGAATAAAAATAGCTAAAAGAGAAGAATTAAACAGATTAAAAGTTACCTACAATCTATGTATTATGCATACTAACTCATTTTGATACGTTACCCAACGGCCAACCCGCCACCTCTACATGGAACTAAGAGTGAACCTTCAGCCACTACTAATACCAAGAAACCCAGGTTTCTAATTTTCAACATATATAGTTTACATTAGTGCTAATTTCATAAACAATAAGGCTGATTCATTCTGTTAAGAAGAGCACAGGTCCCACAGCTTCAGGGCACAAGTTCAAGTTAGATTCATTCTATTCTTTCCTTCTCAGTAGATGATGATACAACACTTAGTGGTATATAAATGAACTTCCACAAAAAAATAAGATTAAAATACCTCTTTTACAAGATCACTCAGAGCAGAGACACCCAAGCAACCCACTGCAGTCCAGATGAGGTAAGATTTCTTTTCTTTTAAGTGCCTACAAGTATTTAAAACAAATCTGCAAATGACATACAAGCCATTAATCTCAGATTAGATTCTCTCCATTCAACAGACTAATTACATATGGTGAAGGCTAATAATCACAATCGGTTCCTCTATAGCATACAATGGTTTGTGAAAAAACGAAATGATTCAAAAAATAAAGTACATGAAAAAGAAAGACCAACTTAAACATAATGAAATTGACTGAACAGATAACAAACTTGATAAAGTTGAAAATATTATGTCTAGTTACAGAGCTATATATGGGAAGTACCTGTTAATATCTGTGACATCAGACCCTGAACCACCTCTCTTCTTCTTATTTTTCTTCCTCCTATTCCTCCGTTTCTGATTTTTAGTTTGAGATTCTTGAGGTACAGCATCACCATCCATGCTGGTGCTTTGTCCCAACTCAACTTGATGATTATTTCCAACCAATTCTCCTTCTTCTACATCGACCATATCAACATCTTCCATATCTTCAACATTGTCCACATCCAAAATGGAATCAAGCAAGCTCTCTTCTCCTTCCATGTATACGAAGAAGCTGCAAGGTATCAAAAACACAAAACCATTATTGGGCATAAACAAAAAATACATAAACCCAAGTTACTGCTCCAACTTGGGCCCATCAATTGTCTAAACATATGTCCTTCATAGACATTCTTTAATACGCATTCAAGAGAGATTAGCCCAACAAAACAAGAGGAAACTTTATTTAGGTAAAGAACGTGCCATTCTAAAAAGAATAATGGGTAAAGAATGCAGATGCATGGACATAGTTACATCACTAGTTTACAAGTGACCTCAAGCAATAGAGATACAAGGTTCAGCTAAAGAATCACCTCTATAAATCAAAGACCTGCGAGTCATGTGCAATGCTTAGCATCATCAGTATCCAGTACTGAGGCTTTGAGGGTCTTCTTAGATATTTACTTAAGACTAAAAAAATGTGTTCTTGATAGAACAATATATACTTTTTAAACAAGTGTTGTCTTATGCACTTATAGTAGCGCAGCAGCATGGTAATTGGTAATTTGGTATCAACAGCACTATAATCTAAAAGAAGCTGCACATTAACCATCTACAAACCCTATAAAACAATCCCGCTTAAAATTCGTTAAACCCTCGATTGATCATTATTAGGGCATATATAATCCAAAAGAGATATTTCATTCGACCAGGTCATGTTCGTCGATTTCCCATCAATGTTTCAAGCATGTGAAGTTGATCGATTTCCAATCGATCTTTTAGGAGAAGAAGAAAAACACAACAATTGATACAAGGAGGCAGCAGAAACAAGGTATATAGTGTGAGAAAAACTTGAACATACCAGGAGAATACGAAGAGGAGAAATCGAGTGTATGAAATGAAATGTGAAATTAGGGCAAAACTGTTATAATAAAAGAACACGTACTTGAACACCGCGTAACGATATATAGCGATTGTTGATGGGGTTGGGTTTTGGTTGGACTTTTAAACATTGAAAACCCTAACAACCCAAGATGATTAACCTGAATAAACGAACTGTGATAATGAAAAATAATATTTTATACGGACATGCATACGCTAACGATACATATTTTGATTGTATGCGAGAGCGCATGTATTCGACCACTCAGTCAGGATTATGTGTATTTGTGTTCAATCTTTCGTAATTATCTGTTGTCTTTTAAGTGTTCGTGTGCTATTTAATGCTTCTACAAATAGAATTTTTATATCAACTATGTTTAGGCCTTTATTGGACTCGGTTTCGTGCTCGACTTGAATCATACACGATCCTACCTAGTTTTAGTCGGTAGGGTTATCATTTCAGTAACTTGGACCCCAACTGAGTTCATACACGATTCCAACTAAATTTGGGCCCAAAAAAACACGATAGGGTGCAACATAGGTTGGACCTAGTTCGGGTTGGACACAAAATTAAAATTGCCAACCTCTAATGCATGATTTTATTTTGTATATTTTGTAATTCTTTTAATAATGTTTTATTAACCTCCTTCTTTCCGTTTTCTTTTCTAGTTAATTACTGTTATTTTTTTTATTCGTTTAGAGCTTAGGAAATAGGAGCAATAATATATTTTTTTCTAGTATTTGAACATTATTGTTATAACACAGTCGTTATGCTAGTGCTAAAATTACCATTTTTCACCTCAAAGAATGGAAGTTGGCAAAAAATAGCATAAGTATCTAGTGGTGTGCAATGGGTCATACCTAAACTGAACTGGTTGATCGGGCCAAACCGATAACTGAATGTATAAATTTTAAGGACCAAAGCCAGACCATATAAACATGGGTTGGTCCGGTCCTGATCCTTAAGGGTCAGATCTACAAATTGGGTCAGGCCGACCCAAAATAAATATATGTTGCTAAAAATATCAGAGGCTTAGTAATGAAAATTAATCACATTAAGATTGGTTTTCGATTGGTGCTCAAAATCTACTTCGATGTAATATATCAATTTTCAATGAATATATCTCAGTCATGATAACATACTATTAATCTAGTACATAACAAACCAAATCATAAAGATTAATAACAAAAACTGTATCAATAAGGATTTCTAAAAGAAGATATAGATAATAAAAATGAAAAAAATGATGAATAATAATCACTTTTTGATGAGGTCAATTACCATCATTCGCTATTCCAACCCACAGCTACATACTTACGTATTAAGTATTGAGAGTTTTTCTTATATATAATTAATTGGTCATTTCGAGTAATACGGTTTTCATTGGGCACAGACCGATCCAAACCAAAGACTAAAATAGTTTAAAACTTAAGGTCAAGTACCAGACGACATGTATGTAGAATATGTGTTGGGTCGGTCCGGTTTTTGGTTTTTTTTCTTTTGTCTTGAGTCGGCTCATATTGTGCTCAATCCTGCAATTACCTGCATGAATGTTTTTAAAATATACGATAAGAGATTTTTAACCTACCTTTTATCTTAATTTAGGATGAACTAACGGGTCATACCCACGCTTGACGGCAGATCAATTTCCAATATAATTTATATGAAAATATATAAAGTTATGTGTGTAATAAAGGTATATACATAATATAAGAAAACATTATTTTTAATAAAACGAAGGCTAATTTAGGAAAAGCAAAATTTCCTATAAATTTTGGCTTTTCACTACTATTATAACACAATGAAAATATTTGGATCTAACAAAGTAAATTATCTATGCTATTAACAAAAAAGAAAAAAAAAGAGAAAATTCGTCTAAGAGCATTCACAACCTGTTTGGTATATGTATGTGAGTGTAATCTTTAAATTATATTAAATGGTTATGAGTAATTGTGAGTGGAGGAGAGAGAAATATCACTTTCAATCTGTAAATTTAAAGAATTACTGTTCAATCCTTATAATTTTTTTTAATATTTTTAAAAGTTGTTGTGAGTGTAAGAGAAAGAAAAGATAATGATGAAGGTATAAAATATATTATTTAATTAATTAAAAAGATGAGAGAAAAAGTTGTATTTTAATGTAATTATATAGATAAAGATAAAGAATGAGTTTTGAATGTTTTAAGACAAAGAAATCGAAGTAGCTCTCACTTGACATTCACTCACCTGCATGTCATTCTAATAGAAGTATTATTCATCAACCTTGATATTTAACATATATTTTTATGATCATTTTGGATGTTAAATATGATTTAGTTTAATTTCGGTTTATATATCAACAATAACTAGATGTATTTCATGTTGTCGCGTGTTGCATGACTCGTCAATGTTAATTGTTAACGTTAACAAAAACCATCAAGAACTGTAACAACCATAGAACTATATAGCAACCTCAACAACATGAATCTACCACCGTGACAACTTGAATTTTGTCTCAGATGGGCCATATGCACAAGATCATCGACCAGATAATGACTTATTAATACCAAGTGATCGGGCAACCAAACAACGTCTTAGATGAGCAATAGCTCAACATCATCGACAAATCAACAAACCAAAATAACAAATATGCTAATCAGAAATGGTAGTAACGGATGGGTTCAACTGGGGAAAAACCCTACATGATCTCATAAAAATCACAACCTCGGTAACCAAACTAAGAAACCCGTTTTGTTACATTAAAATAAGCGACGATTAAAACTTTATTTATTGATGTAGCCTCAGATTCGTCTATGCACGACACTTTTTATGGTGTTGGATCACAGAAGCATCGACTGAAAGTTCTTTTACTCAGATCAACTCACGTTCATTATCACAATGCATCAATGTTGATTCTCAAGTTGGTTTAAATATCAAATTGCATCACAGCCTTGTATAGTAATAAAATGGACAACAAACTACAAGGACGCCCGGATAAAGCAACTCGATATCATAAGCATAAATCATAGCCTTGTATAGTAATAAAATAGTGTTAAAATATCTAATATCTTTTCTCAATTTATTTAGCTAATTACTTTCTCATCTTATTTTTTTATTTTTCAGTTTCTCCAAAGTTAAAGGGGGTTTCTGTCATTTTCTTATATGTTCAAGGGTGCTAGCTGTTCTGTTGCTGTGTATATACAGAGGTCGGGTTCTAGGGTTTTATAAAAAAAGAAAAACACACGCAATCAACACAATCGCTGCTGCTCTCTCTTGATCATAGACGATCGTCTCACTCACTTACGATTGCTCTGTCTTGCTCTTATGAGAATCTGCATAACCTTTATGCAGATTCATCAGTCGTATACTTCTATTGTTTCTTCGTGTTATTACGATTTCATTACTTTAAGAAGTTGTAATCTGTTTTGATTGTTATTCTGTATTCCTTGGTTGTGTTGAGATTGATTATTCATACGGCTGATACCATTTTTACATGGTATCAGAGCTGTGGTCTTCCGCTGCTCGTCGCAACATTTGATTTAAGGTTCTATTCTTCTCAAAAACCCTTGGTTGTGTCTTTTCCGATTCTTGGGCGACAAAAGATCTGTCTCTGATTTGAAGAATCTAGGGAAAAGAAACCCTAGTTTAGATTCTGGTGACTAGTGGTTCTCTGCTCAATTAGTTGTCTGTTCGTGGTTGTCTGTCGAAGAATCTAGAGTTTGAACCCTAGATCTGGCTGCTGCTATTCTTTTCTGCCTTGGATTCTCAACCCTAAGTGAAGGTTGTTAAATCTCAGGCTCTTCTGGAGAATCCTAACGTGGGCGAATCTGGTGAGAGCGTTCCATCTCTATCTTGTTCTTTTCTTTTTCTAGTCTAGGCTGTTAGTGGCTGGGTTAGGGGGACCAGCATCTGTCGTGATTGTCTTTGTTTGTTCTTATCTGCTATACTTGTGCATCACTTGTGTGATTTATTTGTTCTTCTATGCGTGTGCCTGTGTGAAGTTCATTCTTTATCTTTTTTTTTAATTGTTTGTCTGTCTAAATGGATAAACCTGAATCATCTGTGTCTCTCACTTCTGATGAGACTCTCATTAGTAAACTTGATATGAGTAACCCTCTTTATCTTCACGCTAATGATACTAATACTCTATCAATAATAACCATTAAACTGAAAGGAATAGAAAACTACACGGTGTGGAGTAACTCTATGAAACTTGCACTGGAAGTTAAAAATAAATCTGGTTTTATTGATAGTAAATGTACTAGACCGTCTGATGATGTTATGGGGAGGCAATGGGATCGATGTAATTCTGTGGTTCTGTCTTGGATCTTAAATTCAATTAGTGAAGAGTTGTATGTTGGTCAAGTGTTTTCTAAACTTGCAAAAGATGTATGGGATGACCTTAAAGAAACTTACAATAAAATTGATGGGTCAGTTGTCTATAACTTGTATCAAAAAATTAACTCCCTTACCCAAAATGGAACCACTGTTGCTGAATATTATCATAAATTAAACACCATGTGGAAACAAATAGATGCCATTGTTCAACTCCCCTCTTGTACCTGTCAAGCCTCTAAGAAATACAATGATTTCAATCATTTGATAAAACTTATGCAGTTTCTTATGGGCCTTGATGAGGTATATCAACCTGTTAGAACAAACCTTCTGACTAAGGATCCTCTTCCAACGGTTAAAGAAGCATTCTCTATAATATCAAGGAAGAGTCACACCGTGGTAGTAGTGGCTCTTCTACAAAAACTCAATCAATGGGATTCTTTGCTAATAAACCTCAAAACCTTGACCAAAGAAAGAAAACTGGAAGAGGACCAAACCCAAATCTTAAATGTACTCACTGTAATATGATGGGTCACACGGTTGATAGATGCTATGAACTTGTAGGATATCCGGCTAACTATAAAAAGAAAAATGGTAACCAATCGGGTAAAATGGGAACATCTAATAACTCAACTGTAAATACATCTAAAATTGTTCCCTCCTCTAGTTCCTCAGGCTCGTTTCCTTTCACTCCTGAACAGATCTCAAGATTAATCGGGTTAGTTAGTGACAATCAAGGCTCTGATTCTTAATGCTCAGGATGTAAAACTGTCGATTTTTCCAGTAGTTTCAATTCTAAAACTAATTTCCTCACTGGCACTAGTTCCTTTTGTGACAACTTTAACAATGGTGGGTAATTGACTCGGGAGCAAACCAACACATGATAAAATCTGATAACACATGTTTAACTGTGTTGATGTATCTAAACTCAACATGACTGTAGGACATCCAAATGGTACCTATGCAAAAGTCTCTAAAATTGGCAACATTAATATCACAAAGGAAATTGTTCTAAAAGATGTTTTCTTTGTTCCTGACTACTGTGTCAACCTTCTGTCGGTGCATAAACTTGCACACGACATAATCTTGAAGTTATATTTAACTCCAAATATTGTTATATTCAGGATTCCAAGTCAAAGAAAGTATTGGTGACTGGTAGTTAGTGTGATGGTCTGTACATGTTTGAAAACTTTGCTAAGGTGTGTGCTAGTAAATCCAATTCTGCTAACCTATGGCACTCTAGGTTAGGGCATCCCTCAGACTCTGTCTTAAACATTCTAAAACAGTCCCTTAAAATTGATAACTTTAAGCCAAATGATTTGTGTGAAGTCTGCCATAAGGCAAAACAGTCTAGGGTGCCTTTCCCTTTAAGTGACCATGTGTCTAAAGACGTTGGAGACTTAGTCCATTTAGATGTGTGGGGCCTTATAAAATAACAAGTAAAGAAGGTTTCAAATATTTTCTTACTATTGTTGATGATTTCTCTAGAGCCGTTTGGTGTTATCTCCTTAAATCCAAAGATGAAGTTTTTTCATGTCTAGCTACATTTTATGAACTCATAAAGAATCAATTTCATAAATCAATAAAAACCTTTCGAAGCGATAATGGTACAAAATTTCTAAACAACCAAACCAAGAAGTTTTTTGAGTCAAAAGGAATTCTTCATCAAACTACATGCACCTATACCCCTCAGCAAAATGGAATAGTCGAACGTAAACATAGACATCTTCTTAATGTTGCTAGGGCTCTGTTGTTTCAAGGGGGTGTCCCGTTAAGTTTCTGGTCTGAGTGCATTCTAACTGCTACTTACTTAATCAACAGGATTTCCTCATCTGTGTTACTTGGAAAAAGTCCCTTTGAAGTTATGTTTGGGTTCACACCTCTCTTTCTCATTTGAAAAACTTTGGCTGTTTAGCATTTAGCACTGTTTTGAATAATTCAAATAAACTTTCAAGTAGATCCGACAAATGTGTTTTAATTGGTTATTCTCATGTTAAAAAAGGATATAAACTTGGAATCTTGAAACAAAATCAGCTTTCTTTTCAAGAGATGTTCATTTTTATGAACATATCTACCCCTTTAAATCTGAATTCAAAGACTATATAACTGATGTTTTCAACTCTGAAGTTACAAACTTAAACTTTTTTATTCATATGAGCCAAATGTTGTTTCAAATGAAAAAGTCCCCTATGATGAACAGAGGGAATTCACTCAAGAGTCTACTGGTTCTACTCAGCAACCTGTTGTTCCCAACAGGGCATCTGAGGAGGCTGTCCTCTGTGATCAGCAGCCGGATGACGCTCCTGGCGAGGCTGAATTTAATCATCAGCAGCCCGAGAGCGCTCCTGGTGGGGTTGGTTACAGTGATCAGCCACCAGATTGCACAGTTGGCCATAATAATGGCATGGCTGAAAAAACCACAGACACTAATGATGAGCATAACCCTTCTGAGGGGCATTATAATAGTGGTCCTGAACCCAGACGGTCCACAAGGACCTCTTCTATGCCTAGAAAATTTTCCGAGTACATTGTTGAGGGAAAAGTCAAATACGGCATTGAAAAGGTTGTCAATTATTCTCACTTGTCTTATGATAACTTTTGTTTTTCAACTGTTCTTAATAAATCAGTTGAGCCTCGATCTTACAAAGAAGCTCTAACTGATAAAAATTGGATTGATGCTATGAATGCTGAAATGGAGGCATTGCATAGAAATAACACATGGGAAATTGTAGATCTTCCCCCAACAGAAAACCTATTGGATGTAAATGGATCTACAAAATAAAATATAAGTCCAATGGTGAAATTGAACGTTATAAGGCCAGGCTTGTTGCCAAAGGCTACAGCCAACATGAGGAATTGACTTCGACGAGACATTCTCTCCTGTTGTCAAAATGGTCACTATTCGTTGTATTGTTAGTCTTGCTGTCCAAAATAACTGGACTTTGTTTTAACTTGACATTAATAATGCCTTCTTATATGGCAACATTTCTGAGGATGTCTACATGACTCTACCCGAAGGATATTACTACAAATCTGATAACAAAGTCTGTAAATTAATTAAATCCTTATATGGCCTTAAACAAGCCCCTAGAAAATGGAATGAGAAACTTACAAGTGTCCTTTTTGAGATGGGTTTTACCCAAAGTCTTTGTGACCCCTCTCTGTATATTAAACAATGCGCTTCTGTGTTTATTGCTTTACTTGTTTATGTGGATGATATAATCATAACCGGCAATAATCATGATGAGATAAAAAGTATCAAACAGGCCTTAGGATCTCATTTTATGATCAAAGACTTGGGTATTTTAAAGTATTTTTTAAGGATTGAGGTTTTGTATTCTGAGAAAGGGGTCTGTTTATCACAACGAAAATATTGCATGGAATTGTTGTCTGAATTTGGTTACCTTGGGTGTAAACCTGTTCACACTCCAATTGGGCAAAGTTTTCTTGTTACATCTAAACTTAGGCATGAAGAATCACTTCTGTCTAATGTCTCTTTTTATCAAAAATTAATTGGTAAACTGATCTATTTGTCCCTAACTCGACCAGATATCTCATATGTTGTTCAAGTGTTGAGTCAATTTATGCATGCTCCTTCTAATGCTCATTTACAAATTGCCTTTCGGTTGTTAAGGTATTTAAAATCATCTCCTGGAAAGGGGCTGTTATTTTCAAAATCTGACTCGTTAAATGTAACAGCATATGTTGACTCTGATTGGGGGAAATGTTTGTCCTCCAGGAGATCAGTGACCGGATATTGTGTGTTCTTGGGGAACTCCTTGGTTTCCTGGAAAAGTAAGAAACAGGGAACCGTTTCTCGCTCATCTGCTGAAGCAGAGTATCGAGCTATGTGCTCGGCTACCTGCGAAATTTTATGGATCTTAAATTTACTAAAAGAGCTGTGTTTCCTATTCTCTTCCTATAAACCTGCACTGTGATAACACAACAGCAATTTCTATTACTGCTAATCCAGTGTTTCATGAGCGCACCAAACATTTTGAACTTGATCTTCATTTTCTTCGTGAAAAAGTTACTGCTGGGGTTATAAAACCAATTCAAATTGGGTCAAAATTTCAAAAGGCAGATATCTTCACTAAGGGTCTTCCTATTACACAGCATACACTGCTGTGTGATCGACTTGGGTTAGTTGACATGTTTGCTAATTAAATTGAGGGGGTGTTAAAATATCTAATATCTTTTCTCAATTTATTTAGCTAATTACTTTCTCATCTTATTTCTTTATTTTTCAGTTTCTCCAAAGTTAAAGGGGGTTTCTGTCATTTTCTTATATGTTCAAGGGTGCTAGCTGTTCTGTTGCTGTGTATATACAGAGGTCGGGTTCTAGGGTTTTATAAAAAAGAAAAACACACGCAATCAACACAATCGCTGCTGCTCTCTCTCGATCATAGACGATCGTCTCACTCACTTGCGTTTGCTCTGTCTTGCTCTTATGAGAATCTGCATAACTTTTATGCAGATTCATCAGTCGTATACTTCTATTGTTCTTCGTGTTATTACGATTTCATTACTTTAAGAAGTTGTAATCTGTTTTGATTGTTATTCTGTATTCCTTGGTTGTGTTGAGATTGATTATTCATACGGCTAATACCATTTTTACAAATAGACAACGAACTACCTAGGTAGCAACTCCCGGGTTACACCCTATTGAAGGCCAAAAAAGGCTAAGCAACTCTGCGATGAATCTGGCTGCATCATCATCGAACCACTTCTAAATTGGGCCACGACTCAGATGAGTTAAGCCTCATCATCACACCTTCGACACTGACAGAGTGTAGGGTTTTGAATTGATAACAAACTACAACGCTAAAACTAAGATGAAGAAAGGTCTAATATCAACGAATAAACAATTACATTTGAATTCACATCTTGACTCAGACGATTAGTTATCCATCGTCATAGCATAGACGATTCATATTGGGTTGTTTTTATTAAATACAGTAGGCATCCATTTCATTTTCCTTGTGACACCCATCTCGTTTTCTTACAGTCTCCACTTATTTCCTAACAACCTCTTCAATTTAATATATATCAATATATAACTGAAGTCCACTTTAAATTGTATTTTATTTTCTTATTTTAGACCTCACTTTAAACTCTGTTTTCTTCTTATTATAATGATCAATTGATCCATTAAGACGTTTTGTTTAATAGAATAGGTGCATTGATGATATACGGCTACGAAAATTAGTAAAAGTTTTTAAATCATTATGCCTTTTATTTCCAAGTTTACAAATTAGAAGCCTCATTTAATCTTGGCTTGTGCAAATTCAAACAAACAAGTTAATTATGTTTTTCTTTTCCAACTTCGAAATTTGAATTCAAAGTTTCAAATGAACAAAGGTTAACTCAACTTGATGTTACATGTTTTTATCTGTTGACGCTACTCATCATAGCCTATCAAAAGTATAGAAGAAACACAAAACCTTTTCGAATGAAGCTAAATCCATCATCATCAAAACAACAACATGCCCAAAGCAAGTCACACAACCACTTTTAGTGGAGCAACAACATCACAGCAAAATACCGAAACATAAAATCGGAAAGAAAACCACAAATAGAGGCAGATCAAAACATGAAAGCGGGCATTAGGGTCGCAAAGAAGACTATCGTAGGGATCCATAGAGCTAGGTCGAGGTTGCGCAACCAGGACGTCGGCAAGCAACTGAACCGACAGGTTACGACGACGAAACCTCTCCCACAACTCTCTCTATAGATTTGATGAGTGTGTAAACGGTGGTCACCCGTGGTAGACAACCACCACACATTAACCTATATGTATTCTCTATAAAGAATGGTAATGTTAGACAACTTTTGTAAAGAAGTTGAAATATGACGGTGGCATAACCATCAATAAAGAAAACAAATGCTGGATACCAGCTGTAAAAGAAGAAGAAAAAAAGACTAATGAACTATTTGTCCAACTCCTCCCCTCAGATTAGGGATTAAGAATCTGTATCGCGCAACAACAATAAGGTAACAGTTAAATCTTGGTTGCGACTGCATGCCAGAAACGGCCACCAAGCTAGAGCAACCCAGATCATTTAAGGAAATCATCACAGCCAAAAGCACCCACAAAACTACAACAATTGTCACATGCAACCATCTCGAAAAACCCTAAAGAGGTTGAAGAGCATAGAAAAGGCCTAGCAACCACCATCGCCACCTGCAGGGCGACAGAGAGACAGAGAGCTTGAAGGGATCCTGGCATAGCCAACGACGACCGCCCCACCTCAACAACAAAGGGGAGCCAGAGCCGCGATTAGGGCCACCACCACAACACCATGCAACGTATCGCGACCATAAGCTTCTTGTCGCGAGCCACCACCATACAGTGACCAAAAACGACAGCGGAACCACCGCAAATACTCCGTCGCAACCAAACTCTCTCGCTCTCTCTATTACAAAAGGGGGTAATAAAGAGCCAGTGAGGATACCAGTGCAACGCGGAATTATATGCAGTGCATAAAAAACATTTTTTCATTGTTCATTCAGTTCCATTATAAACATATGAGAATAAAAAAAATCACAACCACATGACGTCAATATGGAATCTTAGATATAAAACCTACAAAGTGATTGTAGGTATATATATGGATCAAAATAGACCAAATAACTTAAGGTATAATATATGGATCAAAATAGACCAAATAACTTAAGGTATAATATATGGATCAAAATAGACCAAATAACTTAAGGTATAAAACCGTGGGCCAAAATAGTTAACTTGAGGTCCAATCAGTCTCTTAATTCTCAAATTTATATTTTCTTTTATCAGCTAACAAGAATTGCACCGATGATATAAAGCAAGTAAGATGTCAAGTACATTTCTTACAACCCTTTTTAGACAGAAAGTTACATCATGCATTTCAATTTAGATTGACATTGTCGCTTCGATGCTTTATCCATAGAAAAGACGCTTCACACTAACTTGATTTCTCTGAGGATATCGTCGGGTATTTCCTTTTGTCTGAGAATATTCGTTCATTTATTGACTTCCAAATACACTATAGGGATTGTTGGATATTTGTAATCAAGAAATTAGTCAAGGTCAAAATTAAAAAGTCAAACTTGTAATTAGTCAGAATTAAGAGGTAAATTATGTTAGTTTAGTTAGTTGTTAACCGTCAGTCTATGGGAATAAATACCTCTGTACATCGACATTTGAATGTGTCAAAAAATCATATTGTATTGTGTGTGTCATGTTTGACCCTGTTTTCCATCGAGTCACAGCACAAATCTGTGAATATTCTTAATCGATGTTCATCCACAATGTTGATCTAATATATGATCAGAAGAGGCCTCAACAGTTATGGTGGAAATATTGCATGAGCTCCTGATGTTGAGTTGTGCATGCCCTTGAATTCTGCAATGTTAAGACATCTTTAATGGAAACACAAATTTATAAGACATCTATATTAAAGCATTTATAAAAGTTATTGTAACATTGTATTGGTCAACGTGCTCACAAGGACATTAAACCTTTAAAATCCTTTTAGTTGTACCAAAACATGATGTTGATGATGTTGATGTTATCATAAGTAGAACGCCATAAAGAATACTAATTTAATAATTGATTGGTTTCGACAAATTAGTGTTTGATGTTGTGAATATATAAGTCTTATTGAAAATGTAACGATTAAAAGAGTGTTGCACTAAAAGTGTTTGATTAATGTCTTTTATGTGAATCGATGCTCGTTTACATATGAACCAATATTGGTTCAAGGGTGAATCAATGTTATTTAATTATTTGAATTCGTATAAGTCTCGACGTTTGATTTAAAAAATATGAAACTAATAGTAGTTCACGTGTGAATTTACATGGAGTTTCAAAATGAAAAATAACTTAAACTAAATTTATAGTGTTGCTGTGAACCCGATCTTTGTTACCCAACCGTTTCGGTAAAAAAATTAATTATACTAATAAAAGAATATCAAGCGGTTATGTGAGGAAAAGATGCTTTTTTACAGTTTAATATGTCCATTTTAATTATTAGACATGCTTTAGATACTTTAATACAAACAAAAAGGCTTTACAAAATTTTGATGAGTTGTCACTTGGGTCTTCTAATGATTTTGTGAATATACTCACACTTGCGCGCGCTATATATATATATATATATATATATATATTATATATATATATATATATATGTTAAGGATCATGAGAACCGCATAAGACATGTAAACATTACTTCATAAAACATGATTTATTTATCTGTTTTATTGTTCATTGTATCTCCTCTATCTTGAATTTAATTTTTTTTAAAAAGAAAGGAGATTGGGGTTTCATGAAAGCTTTTTCTGTAAAAAAAGGTATGAATATATGATGATGTGAATTGTGATATGAATACATGTATGGATACTATGGACATGGGATATTTACATCAACTTTTATTTACACGAAATGCTGAAATTAACGACGATACTAATAACGATGACATTGAGCATTAACGGCGATATCTTTAGTTAATTAACAATTTTCAATAAGTGATCAATTTTAACAAGTAATCTTATTGTATTTGAAGGCATTAATTTAATCGTAATAATTATGCTACAAGAATAAAATAATAATAAGATATTTTCGTCATGTATTACTAATATAACAATACCTTTGGTGGAAAAATGTCACAGAATAATAATCAAGTTTCAAAAGTATTCTAATTTAATCACTCATACACATTTTTCTCAAATTAGACCACCAAACGATCAAATCGAGTTATTACCAAATTTTATTATGACAAGAAAGTAATGATTGAAAAGACGTGGGAGTCAGAATTTTCGATATATAAAATTATATTAAAAAATAAAAAAATGTTAATTATGAAAAAAAATAAAAAAGTGCTTAAAATTTACGTCAACGTTCCATATCAACATCAAAAGATAGAAAAAAAATAAATTTTTAATTGAATCCAAAAGTATAACATGCTAAAAATATGTTATGACTTTTAACTTGTATAAAATATAAAAATTGAGTGATTTAATTGGAACACTTTTAAAATTTGAGTTACCTAATTAGAACATTTTTAAAAGTTGGTTACTATTTTACAAAGTTGTCCTACCTTTGGTCCAATTTGTTTCTGCTTTAAAATATATGTTTATCAAAATATTAAAAGAAAAGAATTTAAAAATAGAAACTTATCTAGGACAAATGATTATATTATTACAAGATAAAAATATTCTAAAAGGTTAGGTTAATATACTTTATTTTTCCTTATTCGTCATACTTCATGAAAAATTATATCAAAACTTCATTTTTTCTGAAAAATAGTTACCATTTATATGTATTATAGTAAGCATATGATGCCGGATTAATGAAAAATAAAGCATCCAACTCGATTGAATAATATTGGTAGAAGTATCAAAAGATATAAGAACTTGCATTAAAGCTTTTCCTTCATGATCAATTTTATTGTGTGCATTGAATTTGAGTTTCAACCTTAAATGAAACTTAATCGTGATCTATAAAAAACTGTAGAGGATGACACACCAAGTTAAATAAGGTTAGGAGAGGGACATTTAGCACAATCTTATACCACAAAGTGCTGACACATAATGGATTTGTGATCGTGAGATGGATATTTGCAACTCGTTGACAATTTGATTATGTTAAATTCCACGATAGCGAATAAAATTAATTAATGTTTTACGATTAAAAAGATAGATGATCTAGTGTTTCCTGTTTCTTAATCTTTATAGTTTCTTGGCTCACATTATATACAAGAAAGAAACATGACTTGAACATAACAAGAATAAATTAATCCGACAAACGATTATATTGATCAGAAAGTTGGGATCGACCCGGACATGACCAATCAACCTAACATGACCCGAATTGTCAACGTTAACAAAATTTATATTATTACATGTAGTTATGCTTTTTATAAAAACAATTGATATAGAATTAAAATATATTACGCCTAAAACAATATTTTAAAAGGATATAACATGATTAATGACTAAATTAATAGTTTTTGTTGTCCACTTGAAAATGACACCAACGGCTGATATTATTAAAAATTAATTAGAATATAAAACTAAAAAAAAGACGGGGAACATAAATTTGGTAAGTTGTTTGTGTTGTTGCATATTGATTGAGGGACACCGAGGAATCAAAGAAAGTGAAATTGATGTTTGGCCATTTGTTGAATCTAGCAACATTATTATTCTACGACTTCTTAAAAATATAGATGGAAAGAGTTTGATTTCTATAAAAATATGATAATCGACCTACTTACAACATTTAATTGATTTTTATAAATGTAATTAATCCTATTTAAATATAAAAATGAGGATCAATTAACTTGATTGAGGGTGGTATTTAGGTTGATATAAGGATTACAAAACCAGACACGTGTTAAACCATCATAACCTATGTGTATATTTATTAATGTTAAAGACATTGACTACAAAACCAGACACGTGTTAAACCATCATAACCTGAATATGACCCATTAATGAACAAGCCAAACGGGTTGGCTAGTCAAAATGGGTTTAAAAGTTATAGTAAAGTTATATTCTAGTTAAACGGATTGGTGAGTTATTAGCACGTTGTAATAAAGTTGTAAATGTATTACAATGGTTGGATATAAGGATTATATACTCATTTAGTCTTTGTAATTCCACTTTAAAGAAGCTGCCTCTTTCAATTGTTATATAACATGAACATAATTCGTTCATAACTTCATATGAGAATTTATCACCTATAGTTAATCTTATCTAAATGAAACTAAGTTTGAAAGCTAATTATTTACTTAATCTTATGATACAATGAAGGGAAGTTTGTTCTAAAACTTTTAAATTCAAATCAAAATGGTGGTTGTAAACCAAAATGTTTAAATTTCAAATAAAAAGCTACTACAATACAAAATCTCATAGTAGATAAACTTAGGAATTTATCTGAGGTTCACCTTTTAAGATATCTAAAGTTTGTATAAATATAACGTTTTGAATGGTTTTCATGAACTAACTAGGTTAATGGTGTAGATGTCACCATCAAAGACTCAAAGTTATATAGGTTGGTTGTGCAGTCATGAGAGTTAAATAATTTTTAAAAAGTACAAGGTATAAAACCTTACATAAGAAAAATTAAAAACATAACTATAGAAATAAATAGATGTCCGAGTCTATCAACAAACCCAAAAAAAAGTATTCATATCATTGCTAAACACAAAACCAGGTTGCCACCTTAATTAAATAAAGAACACCTTTAAACAAATACAGGAAAAATATCACTTTTTAGAAAAGTTAAAGGGCTCTATACCAAATATTCTTTTAAGGGAATTAACTTATAGAATTTTTTAAGAAAAAGATCTCTAAAACTTTGTGCACTATGAATAGTTAATATTGTTATGATAAAAAAATATTATTAAATAGAATTATCTCTAAAGCTGTATTCTATTAGAAATCAGTAGTTATATGAATACTGAGAATTTCGAATAAGAAATAGACTAGAGAGAGAATTTGTTGATCCGCATGTTAGATTGTTAGGGTAATGAATCCGTCTGCTAAAAACATGGTTCTAATAATTTTTAAGATAAAAAATTTTCGAAATTTAATAGCACAATCTCATTTATACATTGACTTTTTATTGTTTAAATTGTTTTAAAATTTTCATATATGTTAAAGAAGTTATTGTTTCAAATATAATAACTTAGTGCAATAAAAGAATACAATAAAGTATCATTTTTTTTAATTATAACTAAAAAGTAATATCGATATTTAAGTTAAAAAACAATTTATAATTAAGACTATACGAAAAATTATCATTCATTATAAACAATATATGTCTTTAAATGACAAATTGTTTTAGAAGCCAAATTTAATGATCTATGAACAACAGGAAATAAAGAGTTGATACTATAGTAGTCTTCGAATTTAGACGTTATTGAAAAGAACTTATATAAATATGATCAAAATTATTTGTATAATTTTAAAAGATTAATTTATAGAATGAGTTAGGGACTTAAAAAAAAAACTATTATTTTTTATATACTCATATTGTTTGTGAAATTACTTCACAGAAAAACTAGAAAATTTTACTCTTTTGAATGACCATGACGTGAAAAAATATAATTATAATCGTATTAAAAAAATAATTAGACACTGAAAAGACGAATGTTCATAAGCGAGGTGAAACACATTCTATTAAGATGATATTAATAGATGAGCAAGTATAATTTAGATTAATTTAATTGCTTATTATATATATTGTTAGTAATTAAAATATTTAGGTTTTCAATTATAATAATTTGTTCTAATTTCAAGGTATCAAAGTAGAACCCAACGTCCGAAACATAATACTTTTAAAATGTTTGAAAACCATCTACATGAAAATACATGTTTTATTTCATTCATAAGCCACTGTTTGTTGAAAATTGTTTCAAAGTTAAGCATTTTGATAATAAACATATACTACGCTTAAATCTTAATCCAATGATTACAAAACGTACCAAAGTTTCTCGGCTTCAAATATGGTTTTTGACTTCAGTGCCGATTAATTTTATATTGTTTCATCTCTCAAGAATCTAGAATTGATTGTTTTTTCTAATCTTAAACTAATTATAATAATTATACTTATTTTTAATTTATTACACTAACCGTATGTAACTTATAAAGTCACTATATACTTACATCTTATCATGTAAAGACAAAAGTTCAATCTAAATCTTTCTTCGTGTATTAATACTCTAAAATTACAAGGAAAAAAGAAGTGTATACAAGACAATTACTTTTAAACTATAAATTTTAAAAGTTATTTCTCTTTTAGCCTTAAAATGTTCGATGTACGATATACAACCGTCTTATTAGTTATCATATGCAACATTTTTTTAAAAGATTATGTTGAACAAACTTAATATCAATGGACCCGACCAGAGAGTAAAGCACATTGAACCATTTCAGAATCTAAACCTATAATTTTTGTATCAGGCATTGTGTGATGTATCCAAATTTCTCGCCTTTAACATTTATAACCTATAATAAAAAAGGTTTTTTAAGATACGTGTCATTATTCAAGCATATCAAATGACACGTGTTATCATTCTAGCATAACAAAAAATTTATTTTTCCGCCTCTCTCTCTCATAATAAATACCAAAATTATAAAAACAATTAGTTTGACTTTCTTTTTTAACTAAAATATGTTAAAATAAAAAATATTTATATTTGTGTTTATTGTCTTCTCATATTAAATGATAATTATTGTAAATAAAAAACTATTAAACATCTAAAATATAAATGTAGTTATTTTAATGATTTATTAATACATATTAAATATAAAGTAATAATTTCTAATTTATTATGTGTTATACTTTTAAATATTCATTATATTTTTATTTCAACAATGGATAATAACATCTAAAATATAAAATATTTATAAAACTAATAATTTTAATATGTTTTATTTATTCCACCCATGTAATACATGTGCTCTAACGTAGTATTAATATATTAAAGTATCAAAATATAACCATATTTAAAACTTCTCTGCTTAAAGGTAACACAAAACTTTGCTCATTTGCTGTAAAGGTACCTAATTTTGATTATGTATGCTTTATAGTAATTTGTTAAGTATATAAATATATGCGAATTCAACAAAATATTTTGCATTAGTTGAGAAACACACTTTTAATATAACAATAGTAAACCCCAAAAACTATAAGGACCCTTAACTATAACGAAATTAAAATTTTGTAACATGTGAATGGAAGGCAGTTTTTAGAATGGTAATTAAACAACTTATTTGAAAAGACCACTTCAAAAATTAATGCTAAGATGATAACCAAAACATTAATTATAGGTTTGAATGTAGTGTTTAGAAGAGACATATAATTCAAAAAATAGATTTTTACTAAAAGAAAATTGTTTTAAATGAGTTGATAATTGAATTGATATTGTAATTATAATGTAATCTTTTCTAAATCTTTTATGGTGTTTGGTCGGTAAATATTATAAGAAATTGAAAAGTTAATAAAAGAAAAAGGATAATGTTGGATCAAGAAAAAGGCTGGTGCAACCAAAACCAAATCACTTAGATAAATTTTGATGCTACTTACAAAGGCTTCCGAAGCCAAGTGTGGAACTTCCGAAGGTTATAGAGTTCTTCCGAAGACAAAGTGAAAGATCAACTTCTGAAGACAAACTCTACTTCCGAAGTCAAAGAACTAACTTTCGAAGATCAAGTCTAAGTAGATGAATTCAAAAGACTGCTTCCGAAGTATGAAGAAAGAAGAAGTTCTCAAGCCTCGAAAGAAGTAGCATGTTCCAAAGTATAAGTGGCTTCGGAAGTACTTGTTCTTCCGAAGCCATTTAACCTTCAGAAGACACTACTATGAACCAGTGGACATAAGTATGGTCTCTGACACTCCGCTACAGACCTCTGATACTACATGACATTTTCTCAAAGAGCCATGTAGTTGACCATACTTTATTCCATTGTTCACCTTTTATGATAGTACAAGTTACCAACTTTAGTTGGTGACAAAAGGTAAGTCAGAGACATGTCCTGACTACCATATCTCAAATAAGACTTTATTTGAGATACCTTAAACTATAGTCTTGTAGTATAGGCTTTAGTTATAGGATCCCAGCTGGTATCAAAGTATATTCGGCTGTAGGTAGTATTATATATAGTTTCTCATTGTAACTCATAACAGATGCTTGCAAGAGTCTTGTAATATTTGAGTTGAGAAGCAATATATGCAAGTACCCTGAAATTATCTCTCTGTGTTTGTTCATTACTTATTATATTGTTATCAACTCTTATTGACTCTATCTTCATTCGAGTGTTGTTCAAGTGGGTTTGAGAGAAACACAAAGTGTTAGTGACATAAACCGATCATGCAATTGGTATCAGAGCTTTTTAGGCTCTTGATTGTGAGATCTTACCATCCAAATCAACCTGTTTTCACTCCTCCCCACAACTCACTCAAAATGGTCCTTAACAAATCCGAATTAGAGATGAAAACTATGACAAAAGCTCCCATCATTACTCCTGAAAACTTCAGGTCTTGGAGCAGAAGAATGGAAGGCTTCATCAGATACCAAGACAGCAAAATGTGGAACTCCATTGTCAACAGCCCGTACAAACCCAAGGTGGCTTCACCTGGAGGAAACGGTGCCATTATAGAAAAAGCTATTGAAGATTATTCTGATGAGGACCGAAAGAAGATGGACATCGACATCAATGCTATGACCATTCTTATGACTACAATACCCAACTCCATCATGGTGGGGTTTGAGCATTGTAAGTCTGCCAAAGAATTGTTTGATGCACTTGCTCAGATGTATTCAAGCTCCAACGACTCCAAGAAGGACTTACTGAAGCAACAGTTCGAGAACTTCACTTATATTGCTGGAGAGACCCTCAGCCAGCAGTATTTCAGGTACATGGATCTTATTTCTTCTCTTTAGTCTGTGAAGATCACTCCCGAACTTAGAGATCTCACTAGAAAGTTCATGAGTGCTATTCCAAATGAGTGGACATTCTATTGTGTCTCTATCAAGAGGACAGAGAACTTGAACACTCTTGCTATGACTGAACTCTATGGCATCCTTGATGGATATCGCCTAGAGATGGAGAGTAAGAAGGGCCACCAAACAAGCAGACCTATGAGTCTTCCTGCTAGCAACGCTTTAATGGTTGCTGAAGGCTTAGTACCCCCACAACCTCAACATTACCTGACATACAACCAGCAGTCATCCTGCTCCTTTGGACCTTACATCACTTTCCCTGAGACCCCAACGTCTCAACAGGCTCAGCACAGTTCCTTTCAGGACAGTTGTGCCTTTATCTCAGGAAGTGGACACTCTGGTGATTTTCAATACTATTTGGATGATCTAGAGTGTTTTAGTCTAGGCGATGTAGAGTATGTGGACATAGTCCAATAGATGGCTCTTTTAACCACAGAGCGAAGAAGTTCTTTAAGATAACTAGAAGGCATTTCCCTCAAAACCCAACTACCAGCAACTTTGGTTTGACAAAGTCAAGGCAAAATATTACAACTGTAACCAACTTGGTCACTTTACAAGGGAATGCAAGGCTCCCAAGACAAATCCGGGAATCCCACAGGCCTCCACACATCCCTCCACATCAAAGCCCACTGGAAAGTCAACTGAAACAACTACAATGGCTCAAGAAGTTGATTGGAGCTTTATGGTACAGGATGTGACTCCTGCTCAAGCTCTCATGACCGGAACAGATGATAACCAGGTATATGAATATCTCTGTACTCCTGCCTGTATAGCTAAAGTTAAATTATATCAGGATTACAATATGGAAATTAGATCTGATATTGAGTCTTTAAATATCTTAAAATCTGATTTTAAAAGGGCTGAATCTGACCACCAAAAGAAAATTGAGGAGTTAGAGAAAATTGTGTCCTATTAAAACATGAACACACCAACTACAAGACTCAAATAAAGGATCTAATATTCAAATTATCTGAGGCTCAAGCCCAGCTTGTCACTGCTGAGGCTCAAGCCAGGAAGCATACTATTTTTTAGCAGAACTTCCAAGCTATTATTGCATCATCCTCCTACTCCAAACTCTATTATCAGAACAAAGAAGGGTTGGGGGCCAATGAAATTGCTCCACCACATTCTTATGAGTCAATAAGACAACCTAGATGTGGTACTGAAGAGCAAGAGGTTCCAATTGCTGACCCTTCTTCACTAGAGTTGAAGGATGAAGCAACAATAGTAGCCATCACAGGGAAGGAACAGGTAAATATACCCACCTCTCCCAATGAAGATCAAATCCTAACCACCAAAGCCAGAAGAAACAGAGCTAAAGCTACTAGAAGAAATGCCAAGAAAGTGGCTGAGTCTAAGCTAAAGATTGACCCAAAGCAGAAAGGTGTCTTTATCTCAGCTGGATTCCAAGTGGTAGGTACTTTTGATCCAGGAAAGGAGTGTAGTACAGCACTCCTGTCCTGTCAAAGGATCAAAAGTTGAAGGGAAAGGTTGTTGATGAAGAGAAAAAGCCCAAGAAACAGCAACCCTCACATTCCTAAAAGACTAACATTGCATGCATAATGTGTGGTCTACAAAACCACATGGCTAAAGATTGTTACTATAATCCTGCAAGCACACATTATGCAAATAATGTTAGAAAAGAAGGAGTCAGGGAAGGTTTCACATTTGGACCTTATCAAACGGTTCAAGTGGTGAAAAAAGGAATGTTGGTTTCCAAAGCAAGGTTACTTTCAGAAGAAAATCTTTCTTCCGAAGGGAAAATGGCTTCGAAAGCAAAAGCTACTAAAGTTCGGAAGAACAAGAAAGCTCCCTTGAAACCATCCCAGAAGAAGACTACTTTAGAAGAAAAGGCGGCGAAGGTTTCTTCCGAAAAGAAAGAAGCTTCAGAAGCATGCCATGCTGCAAAAGCTTCAACAAACTCATCCTCTATGATCAACCAAAGGATGGATCGGAAGATCAAGAAAGATGTTGCAGCCCAAACCTCTTCTTCAAAGACATCCACTGAACCTCCATGCATATCTTATGGTTCAATTATGTCACTATCATTCGAAGAACCCAAGACCAACAAGGCTTGGGTTTCCAATCAAAACTAACAATCTCATCTTATGTGCAGGGACATCCATATGATAAGAACAACAATGTCTAGATTGTGGAAGTGGATGCTCCAGGCACATGACAGGGAACAGATCTCTCCTTCAACAGTTTCAGAACTATGATGAAGGTCCTATCCAATTTGGAGGTGAGGCTGGAGGATATATTTCTGGCAGAGGGAATATATCCAACGGGAAGTTAAAAGTTGACAAAGTTCATTTTGTCAAACAGCTTAAACACAATCTATTAAGTGTTTCTCAGTTCTGTGATCAAAAGTACCAGATGCTTTTCACAGAACATGAGTGCATTATCCTCAAACCAGGGATAACAATTCCTCCGAAATTGGTGCTTCTTAGATCTCCCGGGAAAGGGGATATGTACAAGCTGGATATGAACAATGCTTTCCCAATGGGTGAAGTATCATGCTGTAGAGATTAATGAAGAGGCTGATGCAACCTAAACATCTTAAGTCTATCATGCATACTACACAAGTACATTAAAGAAGAAGCTTAGGAAGTTTCACACATGTAACATAAAATATTCTAAGTGTGAAATCTTCCAAAGCCAAGACCAATATCTTTCGAAGCCAAACATGAAGTCTTCCGAAGCCTTAGAGACAAAGTCTTCCGAAGCTTCAAGTTCATGAAGACAGATTTCTTCCGAAGACTTTTAGTAACATGCTTTATCTGATGTACTGTTCCATAAAGCTGGACACCTTTCCGCTGCACCTCTGTAAGGTCACCAACTTACATGAGTTGGTGAAAAGGTCCATGCTTTTGGTAACTATACATTGAGGTCTTGAGTCTGTAACTTTCTACTTTATGTACTTTATCCTTTTTGTAATAGATAAGGATATGAGCTATGGCATGTCATAGTCACATGTCAAAAGGCAATTTGCCTTTTGACTCTACAATTGATTTTGTTTGTGTCTAGTCAATTGTATCCAGCTGGCTTTCAAAGTATAGCCGGCTGTAGGATGTAGTATAAGTATCTCATGTTCTTGTATCTTTCATATATGCTTTGTAACACTTGTAATAGAACATAGAGAAAGAAACATACTGCATTCTTGAAAACCATACACTTGTGTTCTTTGTGTTCTGTCTCTCTTGCATTACTTGTGTTCTTAGCATCTCAACTTGGTTAATCCAGTTTACTATTTGATTAAAGTTTAGTTAATCTCCTCTTTGTGTTGTTGTGTTGTAAGTTACACCCTTCAATGGTCCTACATTTGGTATCAGAGCTTTTCAGGCTCTTGATATAAGATATCACCATCTTAAAGATCCCTCACACACAAATACTAAACTTTTCAAATGGCATCCATTTCCAAAACTAATATGGAAACTGGAACCATGAACAAGTCCCCACTGATCACTCTTGATGAGTTTGATACCTGGTGTTTAAGAATGGAAGGTTTCATCATGTCTCTTGATTCAAGAATGTGGGAGTCTATTGAGAATGGACCTTTCATACCCAACAACCCTTCTGCTACTGGTGCTGGTATGATTCCCAAAGATGTGGCTAACTACTCTGATGAAGATAGGAAGAGAGTAGAGATAGACAGAAAAGCCATGACAGCCCTTCAAACTACCCTTCCAAACTCTGTGTACAGAGGTTTCAAGAAGTGCAAAACACCAAGCAACTGTGGGATGCACTGAAACTGATGTATGAGGGTTTCTCTAAAGCCAAGGAGAACAAGAAGGATCTCCTGAAGCAGCAGTTTGAAAACTTCACCTTCAAAACAGGTGAAACCATGACTCAGCAGTATTTCAGGTATGTTGAGATTGTGGATACCCTAGTGGATGGAGGAGTTTCTCTTGAAAACAAAGACATTGTAAGGAAGTTCATGTCCTCACTTCCTAGGCAATAGACACACTACTATGTGGTGATCAAGAGAACTGAAAATCTCAAAACTCTTACTCTAACAGAGTTATATGGGATTCTCAATGGCTACCAGATGGAGATGAACATGCAAGGTTCATATGGCAACTCCAACAATCAAATGGGTTCAGCCCTACATGTGATTGAAAGGGATAGCATAGAACCAAAACATCATCTCTTATGCTACCCTGACAATTCACCAAAGGGTCCTTTCATCACCTTCCTAGAGACACCAAGGGAGAACTATACTTTAGGAAGCCCATCCCAAGAGACAAGCTCTTCTCAAGCTTTTGTGTCGTCTGATGAAAGCTGTGGCAACTCTCTTTTCACTCTTGAAGATCTGGACTGTATTCATCCAGATGATCTGGAATATATGGAAATAGTTCAGCAGATGGCTCTACTCACTCACAGAGCCAAAAAGTTCTACAAGAGGACTGGAAGGAAGTTTCCAAGTAATGAAACCAGTGGAAAGTTTGGACTGGACAAAGGCAAAGTCAAGTGTTACAACTGTAACTTGATGGGCCACTTTGCTAGAGAATGTAAGGCACCTAGAACTAATGGTGGCCAAACACAATCCAGACCAAACTACACTGACAAAGCTCTCCAGAATGAGAAGTCAAAGCAGCAAGCTACTGTTGCTATTGAAGAAGGAGGCTTTGACTGGAGCTTTCAGGTGGAAGATGCTTCTCCAAACCAAGCACTAATGGTTGATCATGATGAAGCCAAGGTATTAGAACATCTCTGTACTCCTTAATGTATTGCTAAAGTTAACAGATACAGGTCCTACAACTTGGAACTGAGATCTGACCTTGAGTCCTTAAACATTTTAAAATCTGATTTTAGAAAGTCTAAAAATGATTATAAACTGAAGATAGAGGACTTAGAGAAAACCATTTCTGTTCTAAAACATGAATACACAGATTTTAGGACTCAAATCAAAGATCTCATAACCAAGTTAACTGAGTGCCAGGCTGAGCTTGTGATCAGCAAAGCCAGGGCAGAAAAGAGTGTTATTGAAGAAGAGACATTCAAGAACATGATATCCTCATCCCTGCACAACAAAGTGTGCTATCAAAACAGGCAGGGACTGGGATCCAATGAGATAGCTCCTCCACACACAATCTTGTCAATAAGATCTCCTATGTGTGGAACTTGTGAAGATGAGCTTTCTCTCATAGATCCCATGAGTGAAGAGGATGAAGAAGAGATAGTGAAGAATCCCTCTGAGAAGAGTGAAGAGGAGGATTCCAAGAAGGGCCACTATCCTTCTGAGGAGAAAAAGAAGTTTGTGATGACCAAATCCATGAGAAAGAACTTGATCAGAAAGAGCAAAAGAAAGGCAAGGAAGGCTCAAGAGATCAAGACTACTTTTGACTCTAAACAGAAACAAGTTTTTATCTCTGTAGGGTTTAAAGTGGTAGGGACTGAAGATATCAACTAAAACTCTTCTGCTAAGAGTTCTGGTTTTTGTTCAACTCATCTTAGCAGCAAGAAGAAGACTGATTTGTTGTGTACCACTGCTGCACAGCCTGGACCATTAAACTCCAAGCATAGTCCTCAGCCCAAGAGGATTGTCTCATCATCTGCAAAGATGAAGGTGGAGAAGGGATGTGACCAAAGACAGTCCTATTCCAAGGAAAAGGCTCTTGTGAAGAGAAGATGAATTTTGTCATGTGTGAAAGTACCACTCACATTGCTAAGGATTGTCCCTTCAATCCTAAAGGTACTGTCCACATGACCAAAACAAAGGCTTCAAAGAGTTCTAAGAAGATTCAAGCTTCGGAAGGAAAACCTGTTTTCTTCGGAAGCTCCATGTCTAAGAATAAGGGAAGTGGAAAATTACTTTTGAAAGAAAATTTGGTCTCGGAAGAAAGGAGTTCTTCCGAAGCACTGAAGTCTGCTACAGTGTCTGCAGAATCTTTCGAAGGTTCGGTCATCAAAACTTCCGAAGTTCCAAAAGCTTTCGAAGTTTTGAAGGTCAAGTCCAAGACTCCAAAGGTGGTGTGTATGTCTAAGAAAGACCAAGTGACTGAGAATTCTCCATCAACAACAGCTCAAGATCCTCTTAGAACAACCATATGATCTATTACTATTGAATTACCTTCTGCAAATGAACCCAAGACAAGCAAGGCTTGGGTTTCCACATGTAACTAATCATTCTCTTTGTGCAGGGACAGCTGAAGACAGACAAAAATGTCTGGATCATAGACAGTCGTTGTTCCAGGCACATGATAGGCAATAGGTCACTACTCCAAAACTTTGAAAGGATTGATGGAGGACCAGTTGCTTTTGGAGGAGATGAAGGTGGTTAAAATTCTAGAAGGGGCAAGGTCACAAATGGTAAGCTCAGCACAGAAAAGGTAAACTTTGTTAAGGAGCTTGGATACAATCTTCTGAGTGTATCTCAATTTTGTGATCAGAGTCATAACATGCTCCTTACTGAGCATGAGTGCATTGTTCTTAAGCCTGGTGTGGTCATTTCTCATGAGCATATTCTACTTAGAGCCCCCAAGAAAAGAAACATGTACAAGATGGATTTGCAAGAAACCTCTCCCTCTAGAGAAGTATCATGCTTTCTGTCTAAAGCCAATAGTGATGAGTCTTTCCTATGGCATAAAAGAATGTGCCATGTAAACTTTAAGAACATGAATAAATTAATTAAGCATGATTTGGTAATTAGAATACCAAAGAAAGATTTTACAAGTGATGACCATTGTGTTGCATGTCTGAAAGGGAAGCAGCATAAGGTATCTCACAAGCCTAAGGAAAATAACTCCATCACTACACCCCTATACTTGTTACATATGGATCTCTTTGGCCCCACCAGTGTAATGAGTTTAGGAACGACCTTATACTGTCTAGTGATCACAGATGACTTTACAAGATTCACTTGGGTCTTCTTCCTTAGAACTAAGGATGAGACTCCTGAGATTCTGAAGAATTTCATCTTAAAGATTGAGAATCAATCTGATCACAAGGTCAAAGTCATAATGTAACATCCGCTATTTTTTTTTCAAGTTAAAATCCAAACCTGAATTCATTTTTTTTGATTTTTTTAAACTTATTTATTCTAATGTATCTTATGGATTTTAAATGTAACCAATATATAAAAGAAAATAATTTTCATTTATTAAACCATTTAAACAAGTTATAATAATTGTATAGTTCATAAAGTAAAGTGTTACAAATTTACAAATAATTGTCATTTATAAATTTTAGCATGGAAGAATAACTATATATCAAAATACTTTTAGTCAAAACTTATAAACTTATATAAGTTTATAAGTTGTAATGACAATTGGATTTAATTTTAAATTATTTTTTATTTTATTTATAAACTTTTTTAAGTTTTAAAAGACAAATTTAATTATAAATTGGTTTAATAAGTTTGGGGCCAATTTTGTATTTTTTTATTTTTTTTAAAACTTAATTCAAAAGGGTTCAAGCATAAAATATCAACTTTTAAAACCTCAGGGACTAAATGTGTAAACTTTGAAAACCCAAACCAAAACCCCTCCCCGTCGACCTCATTCCGGCCACCACCTCCGGCCTATGTCCGGCGACCACCTATCCTCAACTAAACATCGAATTGAAGGCAATTAAACCGAACCTTAACTTCTACGCGGCGGTTTCGAACTTAAAACCATGTTTAAGTGTAATTATTCGACCTTTAACTCAAGAAATAAAAACCGAAACAATCAATACAAAACTTTAAACCGTAGATCATGTAACCATCCGAATTGCTTATGTTTGAATGTTGGGAAACGTTCTAATCGATCCTTTAGACCATTCTGCATTATCAATCGCGCAAACAACTCCCCATTCGAATCTCTTGATCGTCACTTTCCTTTCGAACCTGCAACTTGGTCGAAAACTATCTTCCGAGCATTTTAGCTTAAAATTGTTTGAGGGCTTTGACTCCTAAACATCCATTGAAGCTTCATACAAAGGGAATTTGATTATCGTCAACGTTTGCACCCTGAAGCACATCCATGCAGTCGCGACTCGACCGTAAACCCGAGAGCGTCAATTCGAACTCAATAACGTAAGTTGTGCATATCATTACACTCGATTTAGTGTGGGGAACAAAAGCCCTCTGTTTATTACTGTTATCATTATCGAATTGATGTTCAATTGGAATCAAATCGATTCTAGGGTTCTTGGATATTTGGGGATTTTTTTTAATGAACATTTATAAGTATTATTAATGGATCCTAATCAGATTCTGGCTAACAGCCCACTAGTTAACATCATGCCACTGGTTAACATCATGCCCACTTGCAGAAGGGACCCGGGTTCGAACCCGGGCTCCCTCAAATCATTTTTAAGGCTTTTTAGCAATTAAATTATCTATAGAAAATTTCTAATAAATAAAAAAATGGTTTTGTAAACTATAAATATTTTTTTAAAGACACCTAATAACTTTCTTTAATTTTTTGTAAATTAAAATAATTAAAAATCTTTCTAATAAAACATTTTAAAGATTATTCTTGGATTATTTATATTAAAATGGATTTTAATAATTAATAAATTATTAGAGATCCAAACAATTCCTTTAAATATTCATTGTTTGAATCACGTTGTTTTAAATGGAGATTTCTTGAAACATTATAAATCAATATGTTAAATGAATAATTATTTAAATAGTTATTTAAATATTTCTTTAAATATTAGTTATTCACCTTTTCATTTAACCATGTTATATAATTATTTAATAAATTTATTCCTTACATTTTTAGATCCTTGAAACTTATATAACAATATAATTTCTATTATTTTTTATTTTGGGTTTTGATATTATAGGATCTTATAAAGATTATTTAAAATGTTTAAAAACTTTATAAAATGACTCTAAATAATTTTATTATTTTGTAGGTCATATAGTTAAGTATTCAATAAATCATCTTTATAAATTTTAAATAATAAATTTCTAAATTAATTATCTCATTCAACACATTATATTTAATCCTTATTTTTTTTAAATAAATTAAATTATTAAATCATTCATTATCGCTCTCAATCTTAATTAATTTATTTCGTCTTTATCTAACCAAAACATAATCGCTTGTTTTATTTTCCTTTATTTAATTAGTAAAACCCCCTAAATTCCAAATGAAACCCTAATTCATATTTACTCTTTAATCATATCTTATTCTAAACCTAAGACACAAAATCTTAGGTTGAGTCGTGAAGAATTCTTTGGAACCACATTTATCTCTTATAAATATCTAATGTGCCTTCTATATCAAGTGAGTTTCTCATGCCCCCTTTTTACTTTATTTCACACCTTTTGGGGTGAAACATGTTAACGTTATAAATTTACACTTGTAACTATCTTGAGACTTGTAAATGCACATGCAATTCATCTTTATATTTTTGTCATGGTTATTTGTGTTAATGTAAGTCTTATATGAGATACATAGTTTGTTTACAATCATTAACTATTGCTAGCCTGGCGACGTCTTAGATCTTTGGGCCTGACAAGCCTATTTGGTGCTAAAGTCGAGGTATTGCCGACTCCTAGGGGCCGTACGCTTGTGCACTAGGGAACCAAATACACTTAGCCAATCTTATATACTTGTAATCAAGTCGAGGTTTGGTTGTAACTGTATGTGTTCTATGAGCTTGCTAACTCATAACCATGGACGTGAATTGCTACTTGTAACCCTTTTACTTATATATACTTATGCGTGTGTTTAAACCATGGGAACTCACCAACTTTATTGTTGACCCTTTTATTTTTAACATGTTTCAGGTTTCCTACTTGAAGATCTTCTTGTGCTCATATAGGACTTTGACCTAGACTAATTGAAAGACTTATGTTGTATTTTGATTGTTATGTTATTATTTTATTAGTCTTGTAATGTTTATTGAATAATGGCAGTTAATAATAATTCAACGAAATTAGTTCCATGTGCTATGAGCAATCGTCACCCATTCGTCTGCCCCGATGTTTCCGCCGTTGGTCGGGGTGTGACACATAAGATGTGATCAAGGAACTGAATTTAAGAACCAAATCCTTGATACTTTTTGTGATGAAAAGGGTATTACAAGACAATTTAGTGTTCCCAGGACTCCTCAGCAAAATGGTGTTGCTGAGAGGAGAAACAGGACACTGATTGAAGCTACAAGAACCATGCTGTCTAACTCTAAACTGCCCATCACCTTCTGGGCAGAGGCAGTCAACAATGCCTGCTATGCGCAGAACAGAGTTTTAGTAGTTAAGACTCATGGCAAGACTCCTTATGAACTTTGGCACAAGAGGAAACCTTTCATTGGTTTTCTCAGGTTATTTGGATGTCCTTGTACCATCTTGAATACCAAAGATCAAATTGCCAAGTTTGCTGAGAAATCAGATGATGGACACTTTATTGGATACTCTTCCCAAGCTAACGCTTATAGAGTGTACAATCTCAGAATTAGAATTGTTGAGGAGTCAGCCATGTGACTTTCAATAAACACACATCCTGTGTTGCTGGTTCTGGTTCGAATTGGTTATTTGATCTTGATTTGGTTACCAGCTGTTTTAAAAAATCTTGTGAGAATGTTTCAGGATCTGTAAAAAATTTAAATACAGGTGATTCTGATCTAAGATTTGAGCTAGGAAGATCCTCAAGTCATACATCTTCAGCTTGAGTTGGAACCACTTCTGCAAATGAGGTTTCTATCATCACAACAATGACAAACTCAGCTGATACATCTGGTATGCCTTCAAGTTCCATCTCAGAGGCTCTACAACCAGATAAGAACACCTCAATTGTGGAAGACAACAATGGTGGTGGTGACAGTGATCAAGAATTTCTTGATGCTACTAACCACACCATTGATGAGAACATCAATGATGTCACACACTGCTTGGATCAAGTTTCACTTGAAAAGTGTGTTGATGCGGTGGGAGAAACATCTTTGCCAGATCTAAATTTCTCTAATTTAGATCTTTCTCAACAACTTGTTGTGATCCCTCAGCTTAGGATTCACAAGTCTCACCCTACCACAAACATCATTAGAGATGTTGTCTCAGGGGTAAAGACAAGAGGACAAACTCATGAAGCAAATGTTTGTCTTCACTCTTGTTTTCTATCCCAGATAGAGACAAAGAAAGTTGATGAAGCTCTAAAGGATGGAAGTTGGGTTGAAGCTATGCAACAAGAGCTGCTTCAATTCAAAAGGCAGAAAGTTTGGAACCTTTGTCCTCTTCCTTCTGGGAAGACTACCATTGGAACCAAATGGGTGTTTAGGAACAAGAAGGATGATAGAGGCATCATCATCAAGAACAAAGCTAGACTGGTTGTTCAAGGATACACACAAGAAGAAGGGATTGACTACACTGATGTCTTTGCTCCAGTGGCAAGATTAGAAGCTGTTAGGATATTCCTGGCATTTGTAGCATCCAAGAACTTCAAGGTCTATCAACTTGATGTGAAGTGTGCCTTTTTATATGGAGTGATAGATGAAGAGGTTTATGTCAAACAACCACCTGGTTTTGTAGATCCTGATCATGCTGATTATGTCTACAAGCTTGACAAAGCTCTCTATGGGCTGCATCAGGCACCCAGGAAATGGTATGAGACACTATCTGAGTATCTTTGTACAGGAGAGGTACTATAGATGGAACTCTCTTTATCAAAGGACAAGGAAAAGACATATTGCTAGTTCAAGTGTATGTGGATGGCATCATCTTTGGTTCAACTAATCCAAAATTCTGCAAAGACTTTGAGAAGCTGATGAAAGACAGATTTGAAATGAGTGCCATGGGGGAACTCAATTTCTTTCTAGGAATTCAAGTGAAGCAAGTTAAAGATGGCATCTTCATAAGTCAATCAAAGTATGTTCAAGACATACTTAAGAGATTCAACATGGCTGACTGTAAGATTGCTAAGACACCAATAGCTAGGAACCACTCCCTTGGTCCTGATCTTGAGGGGGAGTGTGTAGATGAGCACTTATACAGGGCTATGATTGGGTCTCTTATGTATCTTACTGCTAGCAGGCCTGATATCATGTTTACTACATGCATCTGTGCAAGATATCAAGCCAACCCTAAGATGTCTCACCTTATCACTGTCAAGAGGATTCTAAGATACCTCAAAGGTGCATCAACACTTGGTTTATGGTATCCCAAGAATCCTGACTTCAATCTGTATGCCTATACAGATAGTGATTATGGTGGTAGCAATATGACTGCAAAGTCTACATCTGGGGGATGTCAAATTCTTGGTGGAAGGGCTGTATCATGGCAATGCAAGAAACAATCCTGTGTCTCTACATCAACTGCTAAAGCTGAATACATTGCTGCTACAAGCTGCTGTGCTCAAGTACTTTGGATTCAAAATCAGATGCTGGACTATGGGTTATACTTCAAGGAGACTCCTATTCACATAGACAACAACAGTGCTATCTCAATCACAGAGAACCCTGTGCAGCACTCAAGGACAAAGCACATCAATATCAGGTATCATTTAATAAGAGATAACTATGAAAATGGATTAATTAAACTAGTCAAAGTTCACACAGATAAACAATATGCTGATCTGTTTACAAAGGCTTTTGATGAACAGAGATTTAAATATCTAATATAAGCTATTGGGATGATAAACTTCGAGTAAGCTTTTCTTAAAACTAATTCTTACTATTTCTTAAAAAAATTTATGTGCGTCCTAAGTTGTCTAGTTCATCACTTTCATAAGCTCATGTTTTCTTTGGATGAAAATTTCTTTTTGAAGACTTTCCTTAGACTTTTGAAAATTTCTGATACTTCGGAAGTTATGTTTTTAACTTCGGAAGCAAATCATGCCTTCAAAATAAATAATTGTCTAAGAAATTTACCTTCGGAAGAGCTTTCAGATTTATCTTCCTAAGCTTAAATACTTGTCTCAGACACTTACTTATTTTCAAGGACCATTTACTTCCGAAGAAAAATTAACTCTTGGAAGCTTTGTTGGTTTATATACAAAGCACTCAAGTTTTAATTTCTCTTCCGAAGCAAAATTCTCAAAACTCTCAGGAAATTCTTCCGAAGTCATTTTAGCTTCGGAAGCTTTTTTATTAAAACTTCCGAAGATAATTAACCTTCGGAAGCTTTTTGACTTCCAAGAAAACTACTTTTTAAGCAAAAGTAAACTACTTTTTCAGAGGTGGGACCAACATCCGGATTTCAAAGTTTATACTCTTTCATTAAACTTTATCTGAAATCCTTTTCACATATAACCCAACGGTTTCCCCCTCTTTCTATTATCTGTTCTTCCTCCAAACCTAAAATCCCAAATTTCTCTCTGAAATTTATTTCTCTCTTCTTTCTTCATCCTTAAGCTACTTCAAAATATCCAACCTTGCTCACAGAAATGATCCTAACTTTACCATGCAGCTACACAGACAACACAATCAGGTTGCTCTTTTAAGCTCTGAGAAAGATCCTCATTTCTCAGAGGTTTGCCGTTTTCTAACTCTGTCAAACTACTTCACCTCCCTAACCATTGATCCTCCACTCTATGTGGATCAGTTGCTTGAATTCTGGAAGACCTGCCAAGAGGTCATTATGGACGGGGAGAAGGCACTGTCTGCCATAGTGCAGGGGAGAACAATCTTCATCACTCCGGCCATCATCAATAGACATCTTTAGCTGGATGATGAAGAAGGTGAGGTGTTTTTCCCAAAGGAAGCTGTCAATCATTCCTTTGAGCAGATGGGATATGAGGGAGATTTCTTTATAAAGACCTTTAGGACAGGGAAGGTCTCATCCCAATGGAGATTCCTGCTCCATGTGGTCATCCACAGCTTATCAAACAAGCATGGTGGATGGGACCAGATTCCTAAGGATCTCTTCTTTATAATCCATGAAATGGTTCAGGGGGTCAAATTCAGGTATTCTTAATTTGTTTATACAAATTTACTTGCTAATTTAGACTCCTTAGAGTATTACATGTTTCCTAGATATGTCCAGTACATTCTTAACTGTGAACTGGGCTCACAGTTGAGGGAAACAGGTAACACTCTTAAATTGGGATAGATGAAGCCCGACATCTTTAAAATTTTGAGAAATCCATTGTTGGATTCTCTGGGGTAGAAACAGCCCTAGTCCCAAAAATGTTAGAGCTCATTGCTCAAGGTGACAACCTAGCAGCACAAGCTAGTGTTGAGCCCACACCTGCTTTTTCCCAACCACTCTCACAGCCTCAAATCACCATCACTTACCAAAGACAATCCAAACGAACCCCTACTCAGACTATTTAGTCTGTGGAGGCCCCTTTATACTCACGCATACAGGAAGAAGTGGACACTGGAGCTCCCACTTCTCCTGAGGAGCAAACCACTCCCATCTCTTCAAAAATCAGTGCTGAGGTTCCTCATGCTCAGCCTGATGAGCTCATTAGCCCAACTGCCTTAAGCCATCACTCTGAGTCTCAACACTCAAGTGATCAACCTTCAGGGGACAGTTACCATCCCCAGCCTATAGATCTCAACCAACCATTTCCCAACCTTGACTTCTATACTGATGAAGATCGAGGTTTCAGTGAGTATAACGAGTCTTGCTTCTTTTCCCCTACCCAAAGAGAGATGAGTACTCCTGAGTCTCCTACATCTATCCCACATCAGTCACCTACTACTAAGGTGGACACTCCTGAACCTATTCAGGATGTCCATATGGAAGAGGCTCTCACTTCTGACAGTGATTACATCATTAAGACCTCAACCATGGCAACTCAGCCCACTGACATCTCAACTGAGATTGCCGGTGAGCAGAGGAAAACCAGCAGCCAAGAACCTCAAGCTGGTGGTGAGAGAGAGGAATCTGATCCAATCATCTCATCCCCCAATGAATCTTCTGATGAAGATAAGGGGAATCTGAGACTACTGGTGCAAAAACTGTCAAAAACATGCACTTACTTAGTCTCAAAGGTCAGTCACCTTGAATCTCAGGTGACTACCTTACACAACAGGATCAATGATCAGCAACTTGAGATTTCATATCTTAAGGAAAAACTAGCTGGGAGACCCTTAAGAAGAGCTCAACCAGGAACACAAGAACCTGTGGATGTGATTAACCTATCCTCCAGCTCATCTATGTAAGTGGGTGATGCTACCAAAAAGGGGGAGAAAGTCATTACAATCACAGAACCTGGGAGTTCTTAAGAAAGAATGGACATTGAGGACACACCATCCTCACTTGCAATTGTGCATTCTCAGCAACCTCCTCAAGTTCACATTGATGTGGACTACACAGACTCCTTCATACAGAGTTTGTTTGAGGATGGGATACCAAGGGATATGTCACCTTCACCATCTTCCAATCACATCATTAGGTGGAGGTATGACAATATCAGGAAAGTCTTAATCATCATAAGAGTTCAAGGACAACAAGAAGTCTTCAATTTTCAGACCTTGGACTACTATGAAGGTCTGGATCTAGTCAACATGCCACTTGTCAACCCAAGCCAATCAAGACAAGCTTACAGACTGGCTAAAAGAATCCAAGACAGGATCACTGCAAAGTTCAGCTTAAAAAGGAGACTTAGGCAATCAGGCAATGCCATTGGTCAACTAGATGTTAAGGAGGACCCTAAGATTAGCTTCATAGGGGAATCCTTGACTGAAGGCCCAGTGACAGAACCTGAGAGTCCTGTCTCATCATCATCAACTGCTGCAGAGATCCACACTCCTTCTGAGTTGCTAGTGAAGGTGCTTCTCAACCTCTCTCTGGCCTGAGCTCAGATGCTGCAACAATCAATGAAGGCCAAAGCTCTCTCCACCCTGAGTCACAAAGGTCTGTGAGTGACAAAGGGAAAAGAAAAATGACAACTGAAGAGATTGAGGAGGAGAGAGAGAGGAAAAAGAGGCTAAGGGGAGAAAAATGGACTCTGCTATCAGGGCTGCCCCCAGACCAGATACTCAGAATGATGAGTTAAGAGCAATCAGGATAAACTATTTGCAGACTAGGAACTATGAAATAGACAATGTTATTTCTCTCTCCTTAGATGAGTTGAATGAACTGGTTGACCTGGAAAGGTCAAGGAGAAGAAGGAGGCAGAAGATGCAAAACTCCTAGTGCAAGTCAAAGAAGAGAGAAGAAGAAAAAGACTGTACAAGGATATGCCTACCCTCTCCCCAGTTCACGAAAGTCCTGCACCAGAAGATGTGGTTCAACAAGAACCTCAGGTAGACAAAGAAGAAGAAAGGATCAAGATGATCAACTACCTGAGTGCCACAGGCTTCTATCAGGCAGATGCACTTCTTCCCTTGTCCTATGATTATATTGAGTTTGAGTACTTAAAACAGCTTGAACTTGAGATAATCAAGGACAGAAAGACAACTAAGAAGAAACTAAGGGAAGAAGTTGCAAAATCAAAAGCCATCATCCAGAAGAGCATGAAAAAGTCTGCTGATAGGCAGAGGATGATGAGCTTCTTGAAGCTATATGGATTCTCTGGAAGGAGACTTGGCCCCATGTCTCTATCCACTATGGATGAGCATATTAGGGTGAACAAGGAGAAGATCAAAAGTGAAGAGCTCATTGACTTACACTCCACTCCAAGTCAAGCCCCACCTGAAGTGGAGGTTAAGGTTAAACAACCAGAGACAACAAAACCTGGACCTCCTGCTGAAACTTAGCAAGCTTCATCTTCTCATCCATAGCAGGGTCAACCTCCCTCTCCTTCTGAGCCTGAGATGTCACACCCCAACCTTGACGGTGGAAACGTCGAGATGTGAGGGTTAAGATTGTTCACAACCACATAACGCTATAATTAAATGTAAATATTTAAATTATAAGTTTCAAAAGGAAATACAAACATAAGTATCAAACATGAAATAAGTTCAAACATAAATCAAAACATAACATAACATTTTAATTATTAAACTAGGTCCAAGTCCTAGTTTTATTACAAGCTTCAAAAGTCCACTTTAAACTTGGGGATTTCCTGAAACATGATAAAAATAAAAGGTCAACTATAAATAGTTGGTGAGTTTCCAAGGTTTAATACATAATATGATAAGATTACAAGTAGCAATTCATGTCATAGGTCATAAGTTAGTAAGGTTATAGAACACATATCGTTACAACCAAACCTCGACTTGATTACAAGTATATAAGATTGGCTAAGTGTATTTGGTTTCCATGATTAACAGGCATACATCACTAGGAGCCGGCAATACCTCGACTTTAGCACCAAATAGGCTTGTCAGGCCCAAAGATCTAAGATGTCGCCAGGCTAGCAATAGTTAATGATTGTAAACAAACTATGTATCTCATATAATCACTTACAACACACAAATAACCATGACAAAATATAGTGATGAATTGCAAGCGCTTTACAAGTCTCAAACGTTTATAAGTGTATGTTGTATAAGTATCATGTTTCACCCCAAAATAGTGTGAAATAAAGTAAAAAGGGGCAAGGAAAACTCACTTGGCTAAAAGTATAAGTATGAAGATTAATAAGATTGATAATAAACGTTGTTCCAAGATGAACGTCACAAGGCACCTAAATATATATATTATAAGATTTTAGGTTAATAATAAGGTTTAACGATTAAACGCGAACTAGGGTGGCAAAGAGAATTTGAGGTTTTGATAAAAACACCTTATTTTAATTTTAAAAAAAGTGTGATACTAATTAATTAGTTTGTCATAAAAAAATAAGTTTACAATAATTAACAAAGTTTAAATATATAAAGTGTAAGTATCTTTTATTACATTTGTAAAAATTATAGTTTTAAACAATAACATTTGATCTAATAAAAATTATAGTGATATACATCATCATTTATAGTCTATTTTATAGAAATATCCTAATTATAACCTTTGTTAAAAGTTTTTAAGTAAGTTATTTAATTATTTAAATCAAATAAAAATTTAGAAAATTATTTGGTGTTTATAAAAATATTTAAAGGTTACAAAAATTATTGTTATGTTTATTAAAAATTTTCCATAATGATTTTATTGGCTAAAAAAGCCTTAAAAAATACATGAGGGTGCCCGGGTTCGAACCCGGGACATCATGTCCAAAGTGCAGCTTCTTAACCAGTAAACCAAGGCCTTAGCCGCGGTTTATTTGGGTTTCCAACCCTTAAAAATACCAACACAAAACCCCACCCAAATTCTCAAGAACCCTAGGTTCGGATTATGCTAAATTGAAGATCAAATCGATTAGTATAGAGCTTGGAACCATAGGGCTTTTGATTAGAGAATAATACCGAGTGAGTGGGTGTAGTTAATTACCCTATTAAAGACTGGATTGACAAGGTCGAGTGTGGAAGAACTCGCGGCTGAACTCGAACCTGATTGAGATGCAAATGGTGATGGAACCCGAATTAAATTAAATTTGAATGTAGCTTATAAGAAGGTCTTGATTTAAGATTTCCAATCAATTTCAGGTGAAAGTGTGGAGAAGGAGGGGTTCAGTTGTGTGAGAAAAAGCCGCGAGTGTGGTTAGTTGTTTGTGGTGATTTCAGGTGCTTAGGTTGAAATTGTACTTAGAAATCGATTAGAAACGTTTAAACAATTGTGTGGGTTCAATTAATTTGATAATTATCAAGCTTTAATGGTCGTACGTTACGAGTTGATGATCGACCGTTACCCGACCTTGTACCCACTCGCATCCGATGTTAAAGACCAATTAAAGTCCTTTAATGGGTTCGAATCGACTTCAAGAACGGTTTGGAACAGTTTCGGGATCAAGAAATGACCTGTTTTTTATGTTTAAGAGGTCGCCGGAGCCGGGCGGATCTTGGTCGGAAATGGTGCCAGAAAAACGGGGGTCGAGAGGGAAAGGGGGGTTTGGGTTTTATGATTTTACAGAAATGGTCCCTACAGTTTTGTTTTTATTATTTTATGCACAAAACTTGCATTTAAAGTTTTAAAATCAACAATTTAACCCCCCTAACTTAATTGTTTTAAGTTTTAGTTAGTATAATTCTCATTATTATTATTAGTGTTATTATTATTATTAATATTATTATTATTATATTATTAGTATTGTTATTGTTATCATTATTAATTAATTGTTATTATTATAATCTATTTTGTTATTATTATTATTATTATAACTATATTATCGCTTGATTTAATATTCTTATTTATTGACATTCATGTATTAAAAATTTAATGGCAACTAAGGAATATGCATGAATAACCCATGAATTTCAAGATTGACAACAATGGCCGTTATAAGAATAAACGAGATTAACTATTAATTAACAAAAAATACGAGATGTTACAGTCTCCCCAACTTAAAAGAATTTCGTCCCGAAATTAAAAGAAATGAAACTATACAAATAAAAACGCATATTTCTTCTTCATGTGCTCCTCACATTCCCAAGTAAATTCAGCGCCACGCTTATTTTCCCAACGAACTTTGACGATTGGGGTTGTTGTGGTTCTCGTCTTCTTCATTATGCGGTCCATGATTTCAACAGGTTTCTCGACAAAATGTAATGACTCGTCAATCTGAATGTCTTCCAACGGAACATACAGACTTTCGTCGGCCAAGCACTTTCTCAAATTTGAGACGTGGAACACAGGATGAACTCCACTAAGGTCGGAAGGTAGTTCCAGTTTATAAGCCACTTTCCTAATCCTTTTCAGGATTTTGAAAGGTCCTACAAATCTTGGAGCCAATTTGCCCTTCTTTCCATAGCGAACAACACCTTTCCACGGCGAGACCTTTAGAAGAACCATCTCCCCAACTTGGAATTCCAATGGCTTACGTCACTTGTCAGCATAACTCTTTTGACGACTTCTCGCCACTTCAAGGTTCTTGCGGATAATAGAAACTTTATCGGTCGTCTCTTGTATAAGTTCAGGACCAGTGATGAAGTTTTCACCAATGTCGGTCCAACAGATTGGTGAACGACATTTACGACCATAAAGTGCTTCAAACGGTGCCATCTTGATACTCGAGTGATAACTATTGTTATACAAAAATTCCGCGAGCGGTAGATGCGTATCCCAATCACCACCAAAGTCAAGAACACACAGGCGTAGCAAATCCTCCAAGGTTTGGATCGTTCGCTCGGTTTGACCGTCAGTTTGAGGATGGTAAGCCGTGCTTAGGTCCAATTGTGTACCCAAGAGTTCTTGCATAGACGACCAAAAATGTGAAGTGAAACGAGCGTCTCGGTCGGATATGATGTGCAGAGGTACCCCATGATGACTTACAATCTCATCAACGTATATACGTGTTAGGATCTCAGCATCTAGTTTGATCAATTAGATTGGATTTGCAGCGGAATGAGCTCACGAATTAACAAATTTAAACAAGAACACAAGAAATTTATCAATGAAACAGTATTTGTTATAGAGAGAGAATTTCTGCCAAAAGGAATATATTCATTCAATACACGCTTCGGCTGGCTTCACGCACTCCCGTTACAATTAGGTCATCTTTTTTTTTATAAGGGAAGCTGACGTCAGCTGATGTCACTTGACAGTGACATCTAACTGTTATTTAACTACTGAAAGTTAACACAACTACTGAAGATGTCAAACAGCTGACATCTTCTTACAAAAATACCAAATGTTAACTATTACTACAACTACTGAAAAGAAACTACTGAAACAACAACGACTGAAGAACATACTCTTCAGTCGTTTTACAAGTACTGAAATAGAAAATAAAACTACTGAAAGGAAACCATCACAACAACTGAAGAATGCTTCTTCAGCTGTTGTGACAAACTCTGAAGGCTTCAGACTTGGACTTCTTGAACTTCAGTTGTTGTCATTAGCTGATGTCTTCATCTGATGTCTTCAATCTTTGTACTTCAGCTGTTGATCTTCAGTACTTTAGTCTTCAGCTGTTGATCTTCAGACTTTGGTCTTCAGCTGTTGAAGTCTTCAGTACTTTAGTCTTCAGCTGTTGATCTTCAGACTTTGTTCTTCAGCTGTTGAAGTCTTCAGTACTTTAGTCTTCAGCTGTTGATCTTCAGACTTTGTCAAACAACTGATCAAGTCTTTAGCAGTTGTTGTGATGTCTTGTGGGACTTAAAGGTTTTTCTGATCTGGCTCATTGGTTCTTTTGGTCCAACAAACTCCCCCTGAACCAATACAGCCAAAACCTTTAAGCTTATTGAAGATGTCCCACTTATTATAGCAGAAAGATTGGTCTTTTTGTCTTCTAGATCAGCTCAGAAGTGACCCTTGTAAGCACAGGCCTGGGAAGAAGTCTCAATGATCTGTTTGGCAAAGGATGGATGGGAACTCTGTCTTGGGGAACTGGACACAGAGCTGTTACCCCATCCATGAGATCTACTTCCCAACTATGAGTCTGTAAGACTCCCTTGTATAGGCCATAAGGAAGGTTATTTGTTCCTCCATGGTAAGCTCTTCTGCTTCTCCTTCAAAGAGTGACTCTAGCCCATAGTACTCAGAGAGGTATTTGACCTGCTTCCCATTTTTTAGCTCCACAGTTGTTATGACTCTATATGCGAATTCATCTGGGTGAATACTCTCTAAGAACAACTGGAGCTCATTCTTTCTAACTTCCTCAAGCCTCCTATACACTAACCCCTTTTTCACCACTTTATTCTCCAGCATCTTTTGTGGGGTCATTTTAGCTTTATAGGCTTTCTTGAAGTCATCTAGGATCTCCCATGTGATACTACAAAGGCCAGTGAGATCACTTCATCTACAATCTTCTTTACTTGGCCAATGTATCTCTGTGGAATATTTTTCTTTTGAATCCTATGAGACACCCTGGGATCAGGCCAAATCCTCACTCTCTCATTTTGATATTGAAAGGTATGTCTAAGATTGTATAATCTCTGAGCATGTTTCTTCATATTGATGATTGAAGATGTGGCAGCGTATGCTTTGTCGACTCTTCTCAACAATTCCTCATCATGTTGTTTGTGAAGCTCTTCTTCTTCTAACTTCACTTTCACAATTTGCCTTTGAGATTCAGGAGTAATTGTTGGAGGATGACTTATGGCCTTAGGCAACTGTATAACAGCTGAGATTGGCAGCATGTCTTCATCTTCATCATTATCTTCTTCTTCCTCTTCTAGCCTCAGTACCCTTCTCTTCCTCTTCTGGGGTATATCATGGGCTATTGGTTTTATGGGTAAAGGAATTGGTTTAGTGGGTTGTGATTGTGGTGGTTTTGGTGTGGGAATTTTGACAGGCTGTTCTAGCATTTTGAATGTAAGTGAGGCTTTAGATTGTTTGACCAGTTCAGTCCTGCTCCCAGCCCCAGCTTCATTCAAGGCTTCAATGACCAGCCCTTTGGTATATACTTTAGACGAACAGATCTTGGTGGTTATTGCCAAGATGCTGTCCCTGGACCATGACTTGATTTCAATCAATGATCTTCCAAGATACTTAGCTATGAACCTGATCATGATTTCCAGCCTTTCCCTTTCCAACACACTGTAACTTGCCCATCTTTCTTGGATTTCTTCAATCTCCGATCTTCTAATTTCTGAGTCAAGTTTTTCAGTGTCATGACCTTGCCTAAACAGCTGATCAATGATGTTATCCATTGATCGGCTGTGTTGGGCATCAGCCTCCTTCACCATTTCCTCCAACTCCTTCTCCTTCTTTCCACTCTTCCTTTTCTTGTATGTGACATGAAAGTCTTTAGTACTTTCAGTCACTTTCTCCATTTCAGCTTCATTCTCCTTCTCCTTCTCAGTCTCTACACCCAACTCCTTCTCATTTGCCGCCTTTATCTCTTTTTCTTTCTCTTTCCCATCTTCAATCCTCTTTCGTTTTGCTTTCACTGACTGAATCTCCCCCTTTTTGGTTGCATTGGTTGCAAGGGTTTGATTGTCAGAAAGCCTTTTGCTCACAACTTCCTCCAGGCAGGGTTGGATAAACGAGGGAAGCCTCTCATCAAGGGTTTTAATCACTATATCAGTGATAATTGGTGTGATGAGAGGTAAGGATTTTGAAAGATAGCAGCTATTTGCTCAGGGGGGTTCTGTCCCTGAGAGATAGTGCCAGAAGTAGAGGCAGGTGGCTGAGTGTTTTGGAGTGGCTCTGTGTATAAGAGACCTTCAGAGGAAGGTGCCATCTGTTGGTGGATTGGGGCAGATGGACTTAGATCCTGAGACATTTTGGCAATCGGCTCGTTGAGTCTGCTTACCTCATTCTCTAGGATGGTATTTTGGGCTAAAACATCATAGAAGAAGCCCAGGTCATTATCAGTGTTTGCTGAATCACCTGAACTCCTGATAGAATCAGGATGTACATGCTCTGAGTGTAGATCAGTATCAGCATGTGCCCCTTGTTCTTGGTACTGGGGACTTCCTGCCTTAGGACTATGTCCTTCATTGGCAGTTGCCTCTGGTGAGGTCTTATGGATGTTACCAACTGCATCCTGATCATATGCTGAAGCAGGAGAAGTGGCAGCCTCACCAGATGTTCTAATCTCCGTTTCTACACTTGGAGATGGAACAGTGTAACCCCTGTGCTGTGGGTTAGCAGCCGTATTTGGATCCTCCCCCTCAAATGTTGAGGCTATCCCAGTTTTGATTGGTATCTGGGGAGGGGGTGAGGAATGCAACTTAGTCAGCACTTTTGCAACTATTATGGTAGGACTTTGGGGGCGGTTGCAGTGGGAGATGGTGTAGAAGCAGTATGCACCCGGGGAGAGTGGTGCGTTTCAATGGCAACCTCCTCAAATGAGGAAGTTTCCAGATGTATAGGTGCCCCAAATGTGGTTGCTACAGGCTCCTGTTGAGAGGAAGCCTGAGTGGTTGAGGTTGGGTGAGTACTTGTATCTACTAGGGGGTTATGGCCAGTAGATATATCCTGCGTTTGTGTGGCAGGGGCATCCTCAGGGGACTCATCTCCCTGAGCAGCCTTTTTGGGTTTCTTGTGTTTGGGTTTGGTGGGGACTTTGGATTTGGAGGTGGTGGCTGTGGGTTCCAGCTACGTGGGTTTTCGCAGCTTGGCAGCCTGTTTGAGTGACTGGTCTGAGTTGTGCCTGGAGTATACCTCAGGCAAGACAGCCATGGCAGGGACTCCAAGGCCAACAAGTCCCTCAGCTTTCAGCTGGTTCTCTATAATGGCCATTATGAACCGTGGATATAATATCCATCGGTTAGCAATAGGTTTTGAGGCCATATCCTTAAGTTCAAGAAATATTATTTCAGAAAAATTTAAGTTTTGTTGCTCAAGGACAGAGAAGAATACCTGCTGCCACCTGGTTGACATTTGATCCCAAGAAGAAGTCTTAGGGGCTAGGCAGACATACACCATATGAAAAATAAGGCATTCAGCGTCATGGAAATGCTTCTTTAGGATGGTAGAAGTGCTGAGGGTACCCTGGTATCCATGTTGGGCAAAGGATAGATCAGTGGTCCCCTTTGAATATCCAGCGGGGAAGGTGGCATCATCCAGTTGTAAGGTTTGGCGAATGATTGCCGGAGTGATGACCACCTTACGGTAGTTGACGAGCGACTGGAGAGACTCGGTGTCATTCTCCCCAGTGGTAAGGGTGACGTTCGTCCAGAACTGATTTAGGGATTCGGCATAAATGGTAGGATTGATAAGGAAGGCCGTTTTGTATGGAGAATGGACCATTAGATCAATGGCAGTATCAAACTTCGTCCAGAAAGGTGATTTGGTAAGGTAGGCAACACAGTTGTGTCTTGGTTTAAGCTGCATGGTCGCCATTAATGTGAGAGAAGGTTCGGAGTTTTTGAAGTTAGGTTTGAGATAATGAAGCTCTGTAGGATTAGGTATTTATAGAGTATGGGTTATAAAACAACTGAAGGGTTTGGTGTTAATCATCAGTAGTTTTAAACGACTGATGACGTGGTATTAACCTTCAGAGGTTGAAACAACTTAAGTGTTGGTTTTAGGCATCAGCAGTTATAAAACTACTGAAAACCATGGTTTTGACTTCAGATGTTGGAAACAACTGAGGACTTGGTGTTAGTCATCAGTAGTTGTGAAACTACTGAAGACATGGTTTTGTCATCAGTTGTTGTAAACGACTGAAGACTTGGTGTTAGTCATCAGTAGTTATGAAACTACTGAAGACATGGTTTTGTCATCAGTTGTAAAACGACTGAAGACTTGGTGTTAGTCATCAGTAGTTATGAAACTACTGAAGACATGGTTTTGTCATCAGTTGTTGTAAACGACTGAAGACTTGGTGTTAGTCATCAGTAGTTGTGAAACTACTGAAGACGTGGTTTTGTCATCAGTTGTTTAAGATGAAACAACAGTTGTAAAACGACTGAAGAGAAAATTCTCATCAGTAGTTTTCGTCAATTCTTAGCTTTCCAGCTGTTTCATACTGTCCTCAACACTTACTCATCAGTCTTTTTGACTGTTTTTAGTTGTTTCATAGGACATCAGTACTTATCTGTTTTTACTAACATAAGTAGTTATAACTACATCAGTAGTTTGTAACAGAATCAGTACTTATTTGTGACATGTTTACTAATGATCATCAGTACTTGTTTACTGAGATCATCAGTAGTTGTCACTTATTCTAGCTGCAACATACCAAGCCTTAACACTAGGTTTTGGAAAGTTGAACTATCCAAAGGCTTAGTAAAAATGTCTGCAAGCTCATCAGCACTAGGCACAACTTTGGATCAATCAGACCTTTTTCAAAACAGTCCCTAATAAAATGGTGTCTGATCTCTATATGTTTGGTCCTAGAATGCTGGACAGGATTCTTGACAATGCAAAGAGCTAAAGCACTGTCCATTAATAATGGAGTCTTAGTCTCTGTAATGCCATAATCCAAAAGTTGGTTCTGAAGCCAGAGTACCTGAGATGTACAACTTGCAACAGCAATGTACTCTGCTTCAGCAGTGGATGTAGCAACAGATGTTTGTTTCTTACTCTGCCAAGAAATCAAATAGTTGCCTAGGAATTGACATCCACCAGAAGTTGACTTTCTGGTTAACTTACACCCTGCATAGTCACTATCAGAAAAAGCAACTAATTTGCAAGAGTGTCTAGTGGAATACCATAAACCTAGAGATTGTGTACCTTGCAGATATCTAAAGATCCTCTTGACTGCAATCAAATGAGACTCTTTAGGAGCAACCTGAAATCTAGCACAAACACAAGTTGCAAACATGATATCTGGTCTAGAAGCTGTTAAGTACATCAGGACCCAATCATACATATGTAAAGTGTTTCATCAACAGCTTTACCTTTCTGATCTGCATCCAGTTGAGTGGTGTGGCACATGGGAGTAGAACAGGCTTACAGTTTTGTAAATCAAACTTATTCAAAAGATCTTTTGTATATTTAGACTGATGAATGAAAGTCCCATCAGCCTTTTGTTTGATTTGCAATCCTAAAAAGAACTGTAATTCTCCCATTGCACTCATTTCAAACTTCTTTTGCATTAAATTGGTAAAATCATCACACAACTGGGGATCAGAGGATGCAAAAATAATATCATCAACATAAATTTGAACAAGTAGCTTATGTTGATCCACCTTCTTAATGAACAAAGTTTTATCTATGGAGCCTCTAGTGAAATTATTTTGAAGAAGAAAATTTGATAATGTCTCATACCAGGCTCTAGGAGCTTGTTTCAACCCATAAAGAGCCTTATCAAGCTTGTATACCCAATCTGGATGTTTATTATCCTCAAAACCTGGTGGTTGACACACATAAACCTCTTCTTTTATTTTACCATATAAAAATGCACTTTTAACATCCATTTGAAAAACTTTAAGATTGTGGAATACAGCAATACAGCATAGGCTAAGAACAATCTAATTGCCTCCAATCTGGCTACAGAAGCAAAGGTTTCATCATAATCAATACCTTCTTCCTGTGCAAACCCCTGAACAACCAGTCTGGCCTTGTTCTTAACAATAAGCCCATTTTCATCTGTTTTATTCCTAAACACCCATTTAGTGCCTATTGCACACTTACCTGGGGGTAGAGGAACCAGTTCCCACACTTGCTGCTTGTTGAACTGAAGTAGCTCAAGCTGCATGGCTTCAACCCATCCATTGTCCCTTAAAGCAATGTGATAGTTCTTTGGCTCTTGCTGACTAATAAAGAGAGCATAGAAGCAGAAATTGGATAATTTACTTCTTGTTGAAACACCACATTGATATCACCAATGATTTGACACATTGGGTGATTCTTTAGCTCTTGATAAACAATGAGATCTGTGCAAGTGTTTGTAGGACCTTCAGCAGCAGCAGATGGTGATGCAGACTCTTGAAACCAAGAATGAGATGGCAAATCAAAAGATGTAGAGGAAGCAGAAATCTCATCAGCATTTGTTGTGGATGGAACTGCTGAAGCTACAGAAACATCAAGTTTAGTGGACTCAAGCAGTTGATCACTAAACTTGAATAGGTGAGTATTGATATTATCATCATCATCAATACCACCAGGTGGAGAACTGTTGACAGGAGCAACAGTTGAAGCCTGATAAGGAACATATTGCAGTATGTTCAAATCAAATAACTCCACAGGGTTTTGTGGAATCTTGTCCTTTGGAGATTCATTAAACTTTACATGCAGAGTCTCTTCAACTATCTTTGTTCTGCAGTTGAAGACTATGTATGCCTTGCAAGTAGATGAATAACCAACAAAATACCCTGCATCCACCTTAGGATCAAATTTGTGGAGTTGATCCTTTGTGTTGAGAATGAAACAAGGACCCCCAAAGGCTCTAAAAAATGAAATTAGAGGAGCCAAATGATGTAGAACTTATATGGAGTCTTCATCAACCTCTGATTTACTAAGGCTCTATTCTGCACATAGCAAGCTGTGTTAACAGCTTCAGCCCAAAAGGTCAGTGGCAAACCAGAGTCAGCCAACATGGACCTTGCAGCTTCAATTAGGGTATTGTTCTTTCTCTCTACTACTCCATTTTGTTCTGGAGTCCTTGGGATGTTAAACTGCCTCTTGATTCCCTTTGAGAGATAAAACTCATCAAGTGTATGGTTTCTGAATTCTGTTCCATTATCACTTCTGATACACTTGACAGATAGGGAATACTGCTTCTCAACATACAACACAAAGTTTATAATCGTCTGAGCAGCCTCATCCTTTGAATGCAAGAAGAAAGTCCATACAAATCTGGAGTAATCATCCACAATTACCAGACAGTATTTCTTCTTTGCCATACTCATTACTCTCACAGGACCAAAGATATCCATGTGTAATAATTGCAAGCAGGCAATTGACTTAGGTTCTTTAATAGGAGGGAATGAGACTTTGTGTTGTTTTCCTTTCAAACAAGCAGTGCAGTTGTCTTCACATGTGAACTCCTTCATAGGCAATCCCCTTACTAAACCATGATGTATCAGCTGATTCAAGTTTTTAAGATTCACATGACCCAGCCTTCTATGCCATAGAATAGATTCTTGAGGATAAGCCTTGGAAAATAGGCAAGGATGGCCTTTGAGATCTATTTTCTTGGAAAGATCTAAGGCATACACTCTTCCTGTCATGTTGGCCCTCAGGAGAGTGTGATCATCCAACACCTTATCAATCAAACTCAACACTTTGGATGACAGAATCCTGTAGTTCTGACCAGTGAAAAGAGCAACATGGCCTTTATCACACATTTGACTGACACTCAAGAGATTGTACTTGAGATTCTCCACATGGTTAACATCATCAAACCTTATTTCCCCATTGGAGACAAAGCCTTTGCCAATGATGTAACCCTTAGCATCATTGCCAAAAGAAACAAACCCCTTCTGTCTTTGAGAGTAATCATGAAGAAGAGAGCTGTTCCCTGTCATATACATAGATCCTCCACTGTCTATATACCAGATGCTACTGTGGCATGCTGAAGAACCCTGCAATCATAATAAATTAGTTAGTTTTTGAGACATAAACCTTTTTGGTTTTGGGTCTGTTCACATCAACAGATGGTAAACTAACAGATTTGCTATGAAGAACAGCCTGAGGGGATGGAGATGGTGAAGAAGAAGAATCCTTTGGCATGGATTTTCTTTTCTGTGGTTTCAGCACAGGAGCATCTAATTGGTTGACTCTCCCCATAGATGTTGAACCATCATAACAAGTTGTGTATGATTCTGTGATAAAGCCTTCAGCTCATCAGACACATTAGTGCTTGAGATTGATGGATTCCTGTGTTGTACCATCTCCCTTTGAGCAACCTCAGCTGTTGCCTGATTAACCCCTTCCTTTTTGGATTTCTTTTTGGATTTTGGGGTTACGGGTTTTGATGTTGCTGGTACAAACTTGGTTTCAAACTCAGTTTTCATTTTATCCATTTTCTTTTTAAGGTTCTCATTGTGTTTGAGTTTGGAGCCCTTTTTATACCAGCAATCATCAGTAAGATGATTGAATAAGCCACATATTTCACATGGCTTTTTCTTCATCTTAAGTTGATCACTGCTGAAGAAGATGAAAATACTGAAGACTTATTCTTCAGCAGTTTGCGACCAGTACTAGCAGTTTTCTTCCTTGCAGTACATGCTTTCTTGATATCTTCTTCAGTAGCTTTCCCACCCTTTCTACTGGCAGTTTTCTTCCCTTAGTACATGCAGTAGTTTGGGTTTGTTCTCCAGGTGTTATGATTTGCTCTTTAGTACTTTCAGTACTTTGTGAAATACCACCTGCAGTGATCAACCTTTTGATCATGTGAGTGTTAGCATTTGAACCATCAACATCAGCTGATAGGTGTCACACCCCCGCTAAGAGCGGAAACACGGGGGCGTAACGAGACGGGAATCGTCATAACACATGGTAAGCGATAGAGATGCAATAATAATAATGATGACAAGCGTGTCATGACAACACCCGACAACAAGGGGGCTTGTGTCGTGTTTAGTCAGTATCACGACAACATAGCCATAAGCATAAACATGATATAAGATGAACATAGATAATAACATTGTATGCAATTCTCACAACCCGGGAACAAGTTACAAAGTATAATGTTGTTTGAAATAGATACACCAATTGTTTTCAAAATGACAAGTTTAGCCCGAAAATGCATCCTAGGGTCTCCACTAAGGCAGCACACCTAGAACCACAGCTAGCATGATCACCTGAAAAGATATGCTTAAAATGGTCAACAAAATTGTTGGTAAGCTCGCAGGTTTAAAGTAAATAAGTAATTGATGATGTATAAAGTTGTTGCAGAATACCGTGCATACAGTTATAAGTAAGCAAAATCACATGACGAGAGCTTTACAACCAAACCTAATGACGTACACAAAGAATCTTGTCGGAATATATTCACCCAAGGCCCGTACCTGGCTATTGTTGGTACTAACTAGTATACCAACACGAGGGTGGGGGTGTCAACCCAGTAGTACTACCAATACCTAACCGTCGGTTCCACACTGGAATTAAATGGTTGTAAGAAAGAACCACAAAGCAGACTCAAGCATGTATCAGATAAGTACCACAAAATAGTAACACGTTGATTCCAAGTATGTAAATTGTATGTATGTTGTACAGCATAGAAAACGGGCGAGCATACTTTTCCCCCATGTTTGTAAATGTTTGTAAAGTAGTATAAACACAAAAAGGGGCCACGAAACTCACATGTTAAGTGGTAAGTATGAAAGATCGAGATTCCCAACAGTTGAATGCAATGATCGGTCAAACACCTATTGACAGTTATTGTTAAGCATTAATGACCTGTATAAAGCGTATAGTAATGTTTGGTCGGTTCGGGTTGTATCGTTTCGGTTGTGGGTAGCACACACACACAAGCGGACGCACGTATCAGATCTTATGTAGATCCAAGTACTACGAGTAGTCGTCATTGCTTATGACATCCGTGAAATGATCTCGTGGTTATAAAAGATAGCACTTGTTACGTATTTGGAGTTCCAATTGGATTGTCGATAATTGTAAAATGTTAGGTTGTTTTCAATTGAAATAGTATGTGCATGTTGATAGCGTTGACTTTAATCTTTGTGGTCAAGCAATGACACTTTTACTGATGTTGCCTTATCATCATCAGACGTTCAAGGGGAAATTCACACTCAACATCATCAGTCACACAACAGGACCAGACGCTCGACTCAACGCTCCATCCTTACGAATCAACCTTCAATCGTACGAATCAGCTTCATTCGTATGATTGAGTCTTCATTCGCATGGTTGTCATTCAGTCGTACCACACAACACACATTCGCGTGACCCAACCTCCATGCGCACGAATCAACCCTCACTTTCGTGCGATTGAACCTTCATTCATGCGATTGGACTCCAGTCGTGCGAAACACGCACAATCGCATACATTCAGTCGGTCACCTGACTCAATCGCACACAATCATTCATACGCATGACTCAATCACATACACTCATTCGCACGCATGACTCAATCGCATACAAACTCACAGTCGCACGACATGCCTAGTCGCACAACTCAGTCGCACGATAGACTTAGACGCAAGATTCAGTCACACGACTCACTCAGTTGCACGGCTCAATTGCCTGACAGACCCAGTCGCCTGAACTGCAGAATCGCGACTGTGGTCGGGCTGAGCAGCCCCCGAGCTGCTCTAAACGCGAGTTTTACACCACAAGGACTTCTAGAAACACTCTACAAACATACACAAACATGAAACACAAGCAGAAAGACCTCACACGCACCCACACGACCTCATGTGCTTGGATGAACCCGAGCACCCGAAACCCTAGAAAACACAGCAGTAAAACCAAGCCAAAAATGGGTTGAACAAGGTTGTCTACCTGCTAGGAATGAGTATACACGATGATACCCAAGATTTGGCAGTGAAAACGCAACAAACGTGACGGTTTTAGGTGCTAGATTGAGAGAGAAAGTGGAGAAAATGTTGAAGGTGAAGAAGATGAGGATGAGGATAAATGGCTGGGAATGGGGTTTATATACCCAGTCCAAGTTTGCAAAATTACAAGTTTAGTCCCTGTACTTAACCCTCGAGTTTCCCAAAAATTTGTGTCGATTGATTACGATCTTAAAATGTTCGTTATATTAAGGTTAAAAGCGTGTTTAATGGCATTTGATAGTCTAAAATGGTTTTATTAATGACAATGGTTGAAATTAAAAATGATATATTTGGGGTAATGGTGATGAAATTTATAAAAGGTTTATGCTTAACACACGTTCTCGGAGGAAGTACAGGCACAAGGGAAAATAAAGCAGACATGATCCTTAAAGCAGGAGTTCATGAAGAAAAGGAAGAATAATTAAAATAATTCTATGCTTATTTATGTCGTTCGACAGACCTTAAGGCGACGGATGTCACAATAGGTTTTGGGAGGAATTAATGCTGACTCCAACCTCTGATGGTGCTGTATCAGATAGTAGATCACATGATGAAAAGGATTGGTTATTGCTTTCTTCATCAGATTCTACCTCTGCTCTTGGAGTAAAATCTGTAGGAGGAGCAGTGTGATTATAACCAATGCCAAACTTCACATTGGAAGCAGTCTGCTTACTGAGAAGCATTTCAAAACCCTTGCAGGAATGTACCCATCGATCACACTCTACCTAGGTAGCTGCAAGTGTTTCTTTGAGGTCTCTGTACTTCTCTAGAAGTACCTCTTCCCTAGCCTTATCATCAGTGATTTGGCATTTAAGTTTGTAAATCTCATCATTCTTATCATTAAGCACAAACTCAAATTCAGCTTTTCTTTTGGATATTATTTGTTCTAGCTCAATGTTCTTGTTAATTAAAGCTGCATTTGCTTCTCTAATAGATGCAAATGCGGCTATGCATGTTTCAGAACATAGCTTGGCTTTGGCCTCAGAGGATACCTGTGATACCTGTGATATGGAGGCATTAGAGGATGAGGTATCAACAGACTCCAGGGCCATAAGAGCAAGGTTTCCAAAAGGATTGTCACCACCATGTTGACCAGCACCAGAAAACAGTTGTTCATGACCAGACATATCATCTGGTAAACTGCTCCAGTCAACAACTCCTGGGGTGAAAAAGCTGTGTTGTTGAGGTTGAGATTTTTGATGAGATTGGGAAGGTTGAGGCTCAAGAAGAGCAGGTGGTTGTTGAGCAATGGGTACTTGAACTTGACTGGTTTGTGGCATGTAATAGCAGGGATATGGATATGGCATTGGACCCTGAGAGACAAAATATGCAGGAGATAGAGGTTGTGATTGATGACTAGAACTAGCAGGATGGTGCCCTCTGTTTTGTTGAATATTACTTGGAAAAGTCACAAAGGGTGCAGAGGAGTTAGATCCATATGATCTACACTCTCTTGCAAAGTGCCCAAGCCTGTGGCATTTGTGACACCTCAACTTACTCTTGTCAAAACCAACTTTGGTTTTGCCAAAGAGTCCAGGGAATTTCCTACCAGTTCTCTTGTAGAACTTCTGAGATCTGATATTAATCAAGGACATTTGGCTCAGAATATCCATCTCTTCTAAGTCATCATCAGCTATACCTTTCAAATCATCCATAATGAAGCACAAATTGTCACTATTACAGCCTGACTGACTATCAACACTCACAAATGCATGATTAGAACTGTTTGAAGAGAAATCTATATGCTCATCATAATTACTTTTTGATGCAGCATATTCTGACTCATGACCGACCAAGGCAGTGTTCCTTGGTACAAAGTCTTCAGTGAGCTTTCCTGATGATGCCAGTTTCCTTTTCTGTTCTATCTCTCTTTCAAATGTAAGCAGTTTCCCATGAAGTTGGGTGAGAGATAGGCTATCCAGATTTGCATTAGAGCGTAGGACAATTGTATATGTGTCCCATCTCTCAAGCAGTGATCTGAGGAATCTGTGGTTCATCTGGCTATTAGTGTATTCATGTTTGACCATTTTCAGCTCAGAGATCAAACATGAAAAATGCTCAAACTGTTGAGTCAGAGTCTCACCCTTCCTATGAGCAAATGTCTCATATTATTGGGCAAGTATTTCCCTATTGTTTGCTAAGACCTCATCAGTACCACCAAATTGTTCTTTCAGTGCCTTCCAGAGGTCATGAGCAGTCTCATGATGCATAAGCCCAGAATAGATTTCATTAGGCAGCGCCATGGCCAGAATACCATGAGCTTTAGCATCAATCTCAAACAGTTTTCGATCCTCATCAGAGTATTGTTCCTTCTTCTTCGGAACCATTTGGTTGGTTTCCGGATTGTTCACCATAGGCTTATGTGGACCATGTACCACAGATGTCCAACAACCTGAACTGTTAACAGACAAGTGATGGAGCATTCTTCGTTGCCATATGTTATACTCAGTCCTAACCAGCATCGGAGGCTTGGTTGAGGAACCAGTATTGTGAGGGTCATTAGAAGGAGTAGTCATTTTCATAATTCAGACAAATTCAAGGTAAACAAAGTAAATCTAGCTCAAAACCACTTAGAACCTCAAACAAAATGGCCAGAAGCAACAGAAACTCAATCTCTATAACTGATTCTTGCAAATTTGCTAATTCGATCAAACGTAGATAGCAAAAGAACAGTTTCAATGATCAATTGTTAAATCGATCAATGATTAACCTGCTCTGATACCTTTGTTAGGATCTCAGCATCTAGTTCGATCAATTAGATTGGATTTGCAGCGGAATGAGCTCATGAATTAACAAATTTAAACAAGAACACAAGAAATTTATCAATGAAACAGTGTTTGTTATAGAGAGAGAATTTCTGCCAAAAGGAATATATTCATTCAATACACGCTTCGGCTGGCTTCACACACTCCGTTACAATTAGGTCATCTTTCCTTTTATAAGGGAAGCTGGCGTCAACTGATGTCACTTGACAGTGACATCTAACTGTTATTTAACTACTGAAAGTTAACACAACTACTGAAGATGTCAAACAGCTAACATCTTCTTACAAAAATACCAAATGTTAACTATTACTACAACTACTGAAAAGAAACTACTGAAACAACAACGACTGAAGAACATACTCTTCAGTCATTTTACAAGTACTGAAATAGAAAATAAAACTACTAAAAGGAAACCATCACAACAACTTAAAAATGCTTCTTCAGCTGTTGTGACAAACTCTGAAGGCTTCAGACTTGGACTTCTTGAACTTCAGTTGTTGTCATCAGCTGATGTCTTCAGCTGATGTCTTCAGTCTTTGTACTTCAGCTGTTGATCTTCAGTACTTTAGTCTTCAGCTGTTGATCTTCAGACTTTGGTCTTCAGTTGTTGAAGTCTTCAGTACTTTAGTCTTCAGCTGTTGATCTTCAGACTTTGTTCTTCAGCTGTTGAAGTCTTCAGTACTTTAGTCTTCAGCTGTTGATCTTCAGACTTTGTCAAACAGCTGATCAAGTCTTCAGCAGTTGTTGTGATGTCTTGTGGGACTTAAAGGTTTTTCTAATCTGGCTCATTGGTTCTTTTAGTCCAACAATACGATCTAACCTTGATGTCTTGTAAGTGTCACGTATGGGTATGAAATGTGCCGATTTGGTCAATCGGTCAACAATCACCCATATGCTATCATGTCCTCACGAGGTTCGGGGTAGCTTGGTTATGAAGTCCATGGATATGTGTTCCCACTTCCACATAAGGATCTCGGGTTGCTCAAGTAACCCACTTGGACGTTGATGTTCGACTTTAACCTTCCTACACGTGAGGCACTTAGCTACATAAGTCGCTATATCTTTCTTCATTCCAGGCCACCAATATTGACCGCGCAGGTCCATGTACATTTTATCGGAGCCAGGATGAATAGAATAACGAGTTTGATGAGCTTCGTTCATGATAAAGGTACGAAGATTATCATGATTTGGAATCCAAATTCGATTTGCGAAGTACAGCAACCCATTGGGTTTCGTTTCCAATCGGGTTAAAAGATTAGGCTCCGGTTCATCCTTCATTCTTCCTTCTTGTTGCACCACTTGTTGAGCCTCCAAGATACTAGACTCGATGTCACTATCTATTCTCAAGTTTTGTAGCAGTATGGTAGTCTCATTGACATCTAGTCGAATCTCAGTATTGAACTCACGCAAAGTGTCAAACCATTGACGTCGATCGCGAATTTCTTGGAATGAGATCATCTTGTTGTGAATCTTTCGGCTTAGTGCATCGGCTACAACGTTTGCTTTACCAGGATGGTAACGAATGTCACAATCGTAATCACTAATCAACTCCACCCAACGACGTTGTCTCATATTGAGATCTTTTTGATTGAAAACGTGTTGAAGGCTTTTGTGATCGGTGTAGACTATACATTGTGTACCATACAAGTAGTGTCTCTAAATCTTCAAAGCAAAGACAACAGGACCAAGCTCGAGATCGTGTGTTGTGTAATTCACCTCGTGAACCTTCAATTGTCTTGATGCATAAGCTATGACCTTCCCTAGTTGCATGAGAACACAACCAAGGCCTTGTTTAGATGCATCACAATACACAGTGAAGTCGTCATTCCATCGGGCAGAGTCAAGATAGGAGCATTGCACAACTTGTGCTTTAGCGCTTCAAAAGCTTCTTCTTGCTCGGAACCCCACTCGAACGGTTTATTCTTTTGTGTCAAAGAAGTGAGTGGTTTCGCGATTCTTGAAAAGTTGGCAATGAATCGCCGATAGTAACCAGCAAGACCAAGAAAGGAACGAAATTCGGTAGGAGTGGTAGGAACACACCAACTCTTCATAGCTTCCACCTTTGCAGGATCAACGTGAATTCCTTGGCTATTCACCACGTGTCCTAGAAATTGAACTTCCTCGAGCCAGAAGTCACACTTCGAGAACTTTGCGTACAATTGCTCTTTCTTCAACAATTCAAGAACCAATCTCAAATGCAGTTCATGATCGGTGTTGGATTTAGAGTAGATAAGTATGTCATCTATGAAAACGATCACAAACTTGTCTAGATAAGGCTTACATACTCGGTTCATGAGATCCATGAAGACAGCGGGAGCATTGGTTAAACCAAAAGGCATCACCATAAACTCATAGTGCCCATAACGAGTACGGAACGCGGTCTTTGGGATGTCATCATCATGAACTCGTAATTGATGATATCCAGAGCGTAGATCAATCTTCGAGAATATGGCAGCTCCTTGAAGTTGATCAAACAAGTCATCGATACGAGGAAGAGGGTAACGATTCTTGATGGTAAGCTTGTTAAGCTCACGATAATCAATGCACATACAAAACGATCCATCTTTCTTCTTCACGAAAAGAACAGGTGCACCCCAAGGCGAAGAACTAGGACGGATGAAACCCTTCTCGGATAGCTCTTGAAGTTGACTAGAGAGTTCTTGCATTTCAGATGGTGCAAGTCGATATGGTGACTTAGCCACGGGGTTTGCTCCGGTATCAAGTCGATTTTAAACTCAACTTCACGCACGGGAGGTAAGCCACTAAGGTCATCGGGAAATACTTCGGGAAAGTCTCGGACGATAGGGACATCCTTAAGTTCTTTCCCTTTGACTTTCATGTTGACCACATAAGCTAAGAAAGCCATATACTTATTGCTTAAGCATTTTCGGGCTTAAGTGCAAGACATGAGTTTAAGTCCTTTGGAAGATTTTCAACCGAACACCTTCAAAGTATCACCAGAAGGTAACGGTATACGGATGCACTTCTCGAAACAAATGATCTCGGCATGGTGTTTGGCTAACCAATCCATACCAATGATGACGTCGAAGCTTCCAAGTTTCATAGGGATAAGATCGATAAGAAAATCATGCGTGTCAAGACTTAAGATGCAATCACGAATGATGACGTCAAAGGTGATCGGTTCTCCATCGGCAACTTCAACGGTAAGAGGTCTTTCTAGTTTCGTATGTGGCTTAGCAAGTATGGGTTCAAACTCTAATGAAACAAAACTCTTATCGGCTCCAGAATCAAATAGGACGTAGGCATAAGTTTTATTAATAAGGAACATACCTGTTTAATTTTTAAGGTATTTAACGATACAAGTAATGTATGATAAGAATTGGATCACAAAAGTTAAAGGTGAGTTAACATACCATTCACAACATCATTGTTTGCTTGTGCTTGGTTAGCGTTGATGTTGAAAGCACGTCCTCGGGCTTGTGGAACATTTCCCACAAGACGAGGGCATTGTGGGCGAAAATGGCCAGGTTCCCCACAGTTGTAGCAAACACGGTTTGTGACCACGGCGGCATTTTTAGGTGCACGGTGGCAAGTTGCCACCAAATGACCATATTTACCGCATAAGGTGCAAATACGGCATGGTTGATTCCCCGGATGATGATACCTACACGTGTTGCACATTGGCTGAGGACCAGCATAAGCCCTAGCCCCAGGCACTTGTGCCACAGGTGTAGCCGCAGGTACAAGTTGTCTTTGGGGTTGTTTGGGTGCAGCCACAGCATAGTTACGCGCCGATGTGAACTTGCGCTTCTTGTTGTTGTTGTTTTTGTTGGACGGTTCAGCTTTGGTCTCCTTAACGGCCTCAGTAGCCGTCTTTTCCACCTTTTTGGCACCCTTCACAGACATGGTGCCCACTCGTATATGGTTCTCGGTGAGTTGAGCGGTGATAGTAATGGCTTCTTCTAAGGTTGTGGGTCGGCTACCCACCACAGCATCTTGAATTTGGGGTGGTACACCCTTAATGAACTTCTCGATGTTGCGGGGGATAGTGTCGACCATATGAGGCAGCAGTATACTCAGCTCATGATGCCTAGTTGAGTAGGCCAAATGATCACCATCGTTTTGCTTTAATTCCAAAATTCTTCCTCCAACTTTTGCAGCTCGCTTCTCGGGCAGAACTTCGCGATAGCGATGTTCTTGAACTCTTCCCAAGTAAGTGCCAGAATAGCATCGGGCCCACGATTTCTCTTCTCGCTATTCCACCAGGTGAGAGCCCTTTGTTGGAACATGCTAGTGGCATAACGAACTTTGAGTGCCTCGAGACACTCACAGTTGACGAAGGTGTTCTCCATGCTCTCGAACCACTCAAGAAGACCAGTGGCTCCTTCCTTGCCACTAAAACTAGTGGGTTTACATGAGCTAAAGTGCTTGAAAGTGCAAGTTTGGTTGTTGCGCCCTTGGTTAGCACTATTTTCCCCATGACCGTTGTTGCTAGAGTTGGTCATTAAGGTGCTATTAGTTCAGCAACCATGGTTGGGATGACAGCAGCCATTTGTCGGGCAATCATGGTGGATAGCTTACGAACGGAACTTCCACGCTTTCCATGATGACGAGACATGATGGAATATGCAAAATGAGTTAGATACGAGAATTGGAATAATAAGGATTATAGTTCAACAAGGATAAGGCAAATGTTGTAAGGCACATGGAATGGTTCCATTTGGTAACACATTACCATTTGGAAACGTTGACACGTCAAGGTAAGTTGACACACTCGCCTTAGAAATTTGTGTATGTTGACCATAGTTTATCACTCGTCCCAGAAATCCCCAGGTAAGCATAACTAGTCCCGTAGGATTTATGCGATATGCTTGCCTTAGCCTGAGGGTCTTTTGCCAGGAAATCCAGAATACAGGTGTCTATGTGTCACACAAATTTCTTTGGTTCATGGAATCAAAACCTTGATGAGATTTATATAGATTAGACATAACGTCTAAAGATCCAAATCATAAGCATAAGCATAAGTTTCCACGTGTTGACGAGAATAAGATTAAGAAGTTTTATTTGTCAGGGAGAGTCACAGAGTCAAAGTTAAGTTTAGGGAGACAAGTAACAAAGTTTAAACAATTACAAGGCAACCTATGCTAAGGCATGAAGTTGCACATAAGTATGGAATATCATTATGTAGCATGCAAACAATATATATAATTCCAAGAATATAAATATTATTCTATGAGGTTCATGCATAAGCTATAGTCTAGGTCACCATTTCTAATAACTTAAATCCCTATAGTTATGGGCTCTGATACCAATCTGTCACACCCCAACCTTGACGGCGGAAACGTCGAGATGTGAGGGTTAAGATTGTTCACAACCACATAACGCTATAATTAAATGTAAATATTTAAATTATAAGTTTCAAAAGAAAATATAAACATAAGTATCAAATATGAAATAAGTTCAAACATAAATCAAAACATAACATAACATTTTAATTATTAAACTAGGTCCAAGTCCTAGTTTTATTGCAAGCTTCAAAAGTCCACTTTAAACTTGGGGATTTCCTGAAACATGATAAAAATAAAAGGTCAACTATAAATAGTTGGTGAGTTTCCAAGGTTTAATACATAATATGATAAGATTACAAGTAGCAATTCATGTCATAGGTCATAAGTTAGTAAGGTTATAGAACACATATCGTTACAACCAAACCTCGACTTCATTACAAGTATATAAGATTGGCTAAGTGTATTTGGTTCCCATGATGAACAAGCATACGTCATCAGGAGCCGGCAATACCTCGGCTTTAGCACCAAATAGGCTTGTCAGGCCCAAAGATCTAAGACGTCGCCAGGCTAGCAATAGTTAATGATTGTAAACAAACTATGTATCTCATATAATCACTTACAACACACAAATAACCATGACAAAATATAAAGATGAATTGCAAGTGCTTTACAAGTCTCAAACGTTTATAAGTGTATGTTGTATAAGTATCATGTTTCACCCCAAAATAGTGTGAAATAAAGTAAAAAGGGGCAAGGAAAACTCACTTGGCTAAAAGTATAAGTATGAAGATTAATAAGATTGATAATAAACGTTGTTCCAAGATGAACGTCACAAGACACCTAAATATATATATATTATAAGATTTTAGGTTAATAATAAGGTTTAACGATTAAACGCGAACTAGGGTGGCAAAGAGAATTTGAGGTTTTGATAAAAACACCTTATTTTAATTTTAAAGAAAAGTGTGATACTAATTAATTAGTTTATCATAAAAAAATAAGTTTACAATAATTAACAAAGTTTAAATATATAAAGTGTAAGTATCTTTTATATACATTTGTAAAAATTATAGTTTTAAACAATAACATTTGATCTAATAAAAATTGTAGTGATATACATCATCATTTATAGTCTATTTTATAGAAATATCCTAATTATAACCTTTGTTAAAAAGTTTTTAAGTAAGTTATTTAACTATTTAAATCAAATAAAAATTTAGAAAATTATTTGGTGTTTATAAAAATATTTAAAGTTTACAAAAATTATTGTTATGTTTATTAAAAATTTTCCATAATGATTTTATTGGCTAAAAAAGCCTTAAAAAATACATGAGGGTGCCCGGGTTCGAACCCGGGACCTCATGTCCAAAGTGCAGCGTCTTAACCAGTAAACCAAGGCCTCAACCGCGGTTTATTTGGGTTTCCAACCCTTAAAAATACCAACACAAAACCCCACCCAAATTCTCAAGAACCCTAGGTTCGGATTATGCTAAATTGAATATCAAATCGATTAGTATAGAGCTTGGAACCATAGGGCTTTTGATTAGCGAATAAAACCGAGTGAGTGGGTGTATTTAGTTACCCTATTGAAGACTGGATTGACGAGGTCGAGTGTGGAAGAACTCGCGGCTGAACTCGAACCTGATTGAGATGCAAATGGTGATGGAACCCGAATTAAATTTGAATGTAGCTTCTGAAGAAGGTCTTGATTTAAGATTTCCAATCAATTTCAGGTGAAAGTGTGGAGAAGGAGGGGTTCAGTTGTGTGAGAAAAGGCGCGAGTGTGGTTAGTCGTTTGTGTTGATTTCAGGTGCTTAGGTTGAAATTGTACTTAGAAATCGATTAGAAACATTTAAACAATTGTGTGGGTTCAATTAATTTGATAATTATCAAGCTTTAATGGTCGTACGTTACGGGTTGATGATCGACCGTTACCCGACTTTGTACCCACTCGCATCCGATGTTAAAGACCAATTAAAGTCCTTTAATGGGTTCGAATCGACTTCAAGAACGGTTTGGAACAGTTTCGGGATCAAGAAACGACCTGTTTTTTATGTTTAAGAGGTCGCCGGAGCAGGCCGGATCTTGGCCGGAAATGGTGCCGGAAAAACGGGGGTCGAGAGGGAAAGGGGGTTTGGGTTTTATGATTTTACAAAAATAGTCCCTATAGTTTTGTTTTTATTATTTTACGCACAAAACTTGCATTTAAAGTTTTAAAATTAACAATTTAACCCCCCTAACTTATTGTTTTAAGTTTTAGTTAGTATAATTCTCATTATTATTATTAGTGTTATTATTATAATTTTATTGTTATTATTAGTATTGTTATTGTTATCATTATTAATTAATTGTTATTATTATAATCTATTTTGTTAATATTATTATTATTATTATTATTATTATTATTATTATTATTATTATTATTATAAATATTATTATCGTTTGATTTAATATTCTTATTTATTGACATTCATATATTAAAAATTTAATGGCAACTAAGGAATATACATGAATAACCCATGAATTTCAAGATTGACAACAATGGCCCTTATAAGAATAAACGAGATTAACTATTAATTAACAAAAAATACGAGATGTTACATGAGAGAGAGGACGTCCCAACTGAGAAAGACAATAAAGATCAATCTGGTGCTGCAGATCAGTCTTCTTAGTTAAAATCTGGTAAGAGAAAGAAGAGGATGGCTTCTAAACCAAAGCCAAAGAAGAAGAAGACCGCACCCTCTTCTAAATCCTAGGATGAGTCAGAACATCTTGAGATTGTGCAGCCAGAGGATGCTACATCAACTCCAATTCAAACAGCTCCTCTAGCATCAGGAAGACCCATCTTGTCTTGGACATACACCACAAATCCAGAAAGATGGCATGTCATTAGAGATCAAGACATTGAAGACACTTACACATGGCAAAATATGTTTCAGTTGCCTCTGCATGACCTCTTTGATATGAGAAGACATTTTGACAGTCTAAAGGATCCTGATCACCTTATGAAGAAAGGATTGGTGATCATTCTAATGAGAACTGTTGATATCTGAAGTCTTCTAAGTATTTTGGTAGCATCAGCCTAGGGGGAGTTTGTAGAGATTAATGAAGAGGCTGATGCAACCTAAACATCTTAAGTCTATCCTGCATGCTGTACAAGTACATTAAAGAAGAAGCTTAGGAAGTTTCACCCATGAAACAGAAAATATTCTAAGTGTGAAATCTTCCGAAGCCAAGACCAATATCTTCCAAAGCCAAACATAGGAAGTCTTCCAAACCCTCAGAGACAAAGTCTTCCGAAGCTTCAAGTTAATGAAGACAGATTTCTTCCGAAGACTTTTAGTAACATGCTTTATCTGATGTACTATTCCATAAAGCTGGACACCTTTCCGTTGCACCTCTGTAAGGTCACCAACTTACATGAGTTGGTGAAAAGGTCCATGCTTTTGGTAACTGTACATTGAGGTCTTGAGTCTGTAACTTTCTACTTTATGTACTTTATCCTTTTTGTAATAGATAAGGATGTGAGCTATGGCATGTCATAGTCACATCTCAAAAGGCAATCTGCCTTTTGACTCTACAATTGATTTTGTTTGTGTCTAGTCAATTGTATCCAGCTGGCTTTCAAAGTATAGCCAGCTATAGGATGTAGTATAAGTATCTCATGTTCTTGTATCTTTCATATATGCTTTGTAACACTTGTAATAGAACATAGAGAAAACAATATACTTCATTCTTGAAAACGATACACTTGTGTTCTTTGTGTTCTGTCTCTCTTGCATTACTTGTGTTCTTAGCATCTCAACTTGGTTAATCCAGTTTACTGTTTGATTAAAGTTTAATTAATCTCCTCTTTGTGTTGTTGTGTTGTAACTTACACCCTTCAACGATCTTGCACATGCTTTCTTTCCAAAGCTGATAGTGATGAGTCAACACTTTGGCATAAATGTATGTGTCATGTAAATTTTAAGACAATGAATAAATTGGCTAAAAATAACTTGGTACATGGTTTGCCTAAAAAGGAATTTTTCTGCAAAGATAATTGTGTTGCATGCTTAAAAGGGAAGCAACACAGGGCATCTCACAAATCCAAAAGTGTTAACTTTATCACTACTCCATTACACTTATTGCACATGGATCTTTTTGGTCCCACAAGTATAATGAGCATTGGAAGGAAATCATACTACCTTGTGATAGTTGATGATTTTACAAGATTTACATGGGTATTCTTTTTAAGAACTAAAGATGAAACTACTGAAATATTAAAATCTTTTATTCTTAAAATAGAAAATCAAATTGATCACAAGGTTAAAATAATTAGAAGTGATCAAGGGACTGAGTTTAAGAACTTTATTCTTGACTCATTTTATAACTCAAAAGGGATTGCCAGACAATATAGTGCTTCTAGAACTCCTCAACAAAACAGTGTTGTTGAGAGAATGAACATGACACTTATTGAGGCTGCTCGAACTATGTTAGCTAATTCCAAACTACCTCTAATATTCTGGGCAAAGGCAGTCAGCACTACATGCTATGTGTAGAATAGAGTTCTTGTAGTTAAGCCACATGGAAAAACCCCTTATGAGCTATGGAACAAGAGGCCACCGTTCATTGGCTTTCTAAGGTCCTTTGACAGCAGGTGTACCATACTTAACACAAAGGACAATTTGGCAAATATTGTTGAAAAGTCGGATGATGCTATCTTTGTTGGATACTCTTCTAGCTCTAAAGCTTATAGGATATACAACATTAAGAATCAACAATTTGAAGAGTCATCCAATATAGTTGTTAATGAGCACACTCCTTGTGTTAGGGGAAATGGCCCTGATCATATCTTTGATATAGAATTGTTTCCAAACTATTCTAAATCATCTTATAAGAATGTTTCAGTTGGAAGAGGTGCTCAAAATCATTCTGATGCTGCTGTTGATGATCAATTGTTTGAGCTACCGAGACCTCTTCCAAATTCTCCAAGAGCTGCAACAAATCAAGCTTCCACTATTCACAGATCAGACAGCATAACCATATCAAGGAATAGTGAAGCATCAATAAGTGAATCACCTGCTGATCCTCAAAACTCATCAGGTGATCCTACACAACACCTAGCTTATGAAAGAAGCATCTTGAAGGAACAGGCAAAATGTTGATGCTACTCTACAGCCAACCATTAATGATGTTTCTCATTCATTCAATCAGTTCTTATTGAATGACTTTGTAACAATAGCTGGACAAAGTGTTCCAGTTCCTGAGTAGAATATGTCCAACCTAGATCTATCTCTGCAACTAGAAGTGATTCCTCATCTTAGGATTCATAACACTCATCCAACTGAGAACATCATAGGGGATGTCTCAGAAGGTGTGAGAACAAGAGGGCAGACTCATCATGGGAATGTATGCTTGTACTCATGCTTTTTATCCCAGATGGAACCCAAGAAGGTAGAAGATGCCTTGAAAGATAGTAGTTGACTTGAATCGATGCAAGAGGAGATGATTCAGTTCAAGAGACAGAAGTTTGGAACCCATGTCCGCTACGATCCGGTCAAGTACCTATAGGCACTAAATGGGTTTTCAGAAACAAAAGAGAGATAGAGGCTTGATTATCAAGAACAAGGAAAGACTAGTGGTTCAAGGATATACCCAAGAGGAAGGAATCAATTATGTTGATGTCTTTGCACCTGTTGCAAGACTTGAGGCAGTTAAGATCTTCTTTGCTTATGCTGCATCGAATAATTTCACTGTCTACCAGCTTGATGTCAAGTGTGCCTTTCTATATGGGGATATAGATAGGGAAGTCTATATGTGCCAACCTCCAGGATTTGAAGACCCACAAACCCAAACTATGTGTGCAAATGGATAAAGCTCTATATGGGCTGCACCAAGCACCTAGGCTGTGGTATGAGACTTTGTCTCAGTTTCTTCTAAAGAATGGCTACACTAGAGGTACCATTGACAAGATTCTCTTCATCAGAAAGTCTAGAAAGGACATTTTGCTTGTTCAAGTCTATGTTGATGACACCATATTTGGTTCTTCAAATGACCAAATATGCAAAGAATTTGAAAGCATTATGAAGAAGAAATTTGAGATGAGTTCCATGGGAAAAATGGACTTTTTCCTTGGAATTCAGGTAAAGCAATTGAAGGAAGGCTTCTTCATCAATCAATCCAAGTATGTCAATGACATCTTAGAGAGATTTGAGATGAAAGATTGCAAGCCAGCCAAGACACCCATACCCAAAAACCATAATCTTTGTCCTAGCCTTGAGGGGGAGGATACTGATCAACATCAGTATAGGGCAATTATTGGTTCTTTGATGTATCTCACAGCAAGTAAACCTGATATAATGTTTGCCACTTGCATCTATGCAAGATATCAGGCTGCTCCAAAGATGTCTCACCCAGCTGCTGCAAAGAGAATCCTCAGATACCTCAAATGAGCACCTAAATTAGGTCTCTGGTATCCAAGAAATAGTGATTTCAATCTCTATGGATACTCTGACAGTGACTATGGTGGCTGCAACATTGACAAGAAATCAACATCAGGAGGATGTCAATTCTTGGTGGAAGGATTATCTCATGGCAATGCAAGAAACAATCTTGTGTCTCTACATCAACTGCTGAAGCTGAATACATTGTTGCTGCTAGCTGCTGTGCTCAGTTGCTGTGGATTCAGAACTAGATGTTAGACTATGGATTCAACTTTATGAGTACTCCTATCCATATTGACAACAACAGTGCTATATCCATTACTGAAAATCCGGTGAAGCACTCCAAGACAAAGCATATTAATATCAGGTACCATTTCATTAGAGATATTCATGAGAAAAATCTGATTAATCTAATCAAAGTCGATTCAATTGAACAATATGCTGATTTGTTCACCAAAGCTTTTGATGAACAAAGATTTAAGTATCTCATAACAGCTAATGGGATAATAAATATTGATTAGATTACCTTTTTTGAAAACCTTTAAATATTTAATGTCTTGTGTCAATACAATTTAAGCCTGTTACAAAAGATCTCTCTAAAATTTTCTAAGTATAGATTTCTTCCGAAGAGAAATTAACCGCGGAAGTTATTTTCATATCTTCTGAAGCAAAATTCTCAAATGATAATTTTCTTCTCGGAAGAGTTTTTGGTCTCGGAAGAAGCGATTGATCTAATATCAGATCTACTTCTGAAGCTTATACAATCTCTCCATTCTAAAAGCAATCCTCACCTTCAGAAGCAAAGTCTTTGCTTTGGAAGTAAGAGTTGCCCTCGGAAGTAAGAGTTGCCTTCGGAAGACAAATTACCTTCGGAAATATTTTATATTTGGAAGAGAGATTTTATTGTGTAACGGAAATCTCTTGGGCCCCACATTGTAAAAAGCAAAGATTTTGTTAATAATGTCAGATTATTTAACTGAATTTAACCTTACCACCACTGTCATTTCTTCCACTAAAACATCACATCACCTTATCCTAACCCCCATTACCGTCTTTCCACCCTCTTTTAAATAATCCCGACTATTCAATTTCATCTTCTTACCCAAATTTTACTGTCCTAAAAGTTTCCTTCACTCTTAATTCACCCTAGCTCAAACTCACAACAAAATTCACCTTTCACAAATGGCACTCAACCCTCAGCATAACCAAGTCGCATTTCTTGATTCTTCAAGAGATGCTGACTTCTCTGAAATCATCTTATTTCTCACCCAATCATCCTACCACATGGCCTTAACTATAAATCCCACTATTTACTCCAATCAAATGGCTGAATTTTGGGATAACAGTCGAGTTGAAACCCTAAATGGGGTTCGTGTGATTAGGTCCAGCATTTGTGGACAAGAGTTAGTCATTACTGAACAACTCATCAAGGAGCATCTTGAGCTTCATGATAAGAAAGCTCCTACTGAATTTCCCAAAACAGATTTAGACAGCACTTACATCCTCATGGGTTATGGTGGAGACGTGAGCAGGTCGACTGTCTACAAATTCAACTTCTCCTACAACTGAAAGTTCCTCCTGCATGTTGTCCTTCACTGTTTGTTAAATAAATCTAGGGGATGGGACCAAATCCCATATGAACTAGGATGCTTAGTTCATGGAATAGTGAGAGGCCTCCGCTTCAATTACTCAAGATTTGTGTTCACCAATCTGATTGGGAATCTTCAAAGGGAAACATTTTTTATGTATCCCAGATTCATTCAACACACAATCAACTGTGAGTTGGAACAGAGTCAGCTTGTATGTGCAGCTGCTCTGCCTTTCCCTCACATGAGGCCTACCATCTTCAAGACCTTGAAGAAAGTATCCACCAACTTCACTGGAAGGTACACTTCTTTACTTCCAGAAATGACAGAGCATATAACTCCTGGTGACATCCCTGTTCACCCCACAAGTGATGAACCCACACCAGCAACCACCTTCACAATGCCAACACTGCCTTCTCATCCCATCACCATCACATACAAAGACGCCCTAAATGAACCCTTGTTCACTCTACTCTGATTGGACAAGCCCCTCCTGTTTAATCCAAAAAGACTAGAGTGGAACAATGGGCTCCCACTCAATTTGAGGTCTCACCATCTTCTCATTTGACCTCAATATGGGTCCTGAGTCTTCTCAGTCTCAAACCCATGAGCCCCATACCTTAGCCACTAGCCCTCAGAATGAGTATTTACACTCTTCTGAGCAACCAACAAGGGACAGCTCCACTAGAGGCTCAATGCCTATAGACATTGACCAAGGTCCTGGGTTAGTAGGTTTAACCTCCTTATCTTTCACTGACCTTCTCTTCAAAACTGATGAAGAGATAACATCCCTCCATGGCAATGAAGTTGATCTACACCACCCTCTCCTAGATCAACATAGCCTAGAGAGATCCCTTATTTCTAGCCCCCATCAGCAACCCATAACTGAGGTGAGTCCCACTGATGTGGAGGGGACTCATGCAGATTTAGCTGCCACTACAGAAGGTGCCTCAATGGACCTTATGGACAGTGGTAACATCTCTGAGACGGCAACCATGCCTTTTGATGACTCTGAAAGAGACATCATTAAGCAAGGAAAACCAAGGTGCCAAGAAACCACATCTGGTGGTGAGGCCGAGCATACTAGGTATGTTACCTCATCTCCCCATGATTCTTCAAAAGAAGATGAGGGAAGAATGAAACTCCTCATTCAAGACCTTCTTTCCAAAGTCTCAAACCTTGAATCCTTGGTTAGGACTTTAGAGGAAAGGTCTGCCACTCAGCAACTTGAGATTGACAATTTAAGGCTAAACTAGCTGAGAAACAGATTGAGAGATATGTTAGGCATGTACCTGTTAAGGTCTCCTTGACCTCTTTCTCAAGCTCATCTAGCTCTCAAGATTATGCTACCAAAAAAGGGGAGAGTGTTCAGAGACAAACACTGAGGACCCACAGAGCCAAACTTCAACTTCAACTTCAATACTTTCAACTCCCAGCACAACTTTCTTTGAGCCATCCCAAGTTGTACTTCAAATCGACCAAGGATGCTCAGAGATCTCTATAGACTCTTTTTCAAGTTTCTGTTGAGATCCTTTACTGATCATCCAAGCCCTGATGCTGCCATGATATACTTTGGAGCAGAAGAGCTTTAGAGGATATGTGCACCTTCTACCACTGTGGAAGAAGTTGGTCAACCTAAGGTCCAAATGGAATATGAGATTCAATTCGAAGGGGAAATGAGGACCGATGGCCCAGCAACTGAAACAGTTAGGACAGAATCTGCACCTCCTCAAACTTCCGAAGCAGAAGTTAAAGCCTCGGAAGAACAACCAAAATCTTTCGAAATCGAAATGGAAGCTGCAGAAGGACTGTTTTCTTTGTCCGAGGATCTAACCATCACAAATGCAATCCTAGAACTTGCATCTGAGGTGAATAGTGAGGACTTCTGGATCTACCTCTAGCCTAGACACCCTCTCTGCCTCTCTCACAATCAAAATCCACTCTCCAAGAAACACCAAAGTCAAGTTCTTCAAATGATAACAAAGGGAAGAAGAAGATGTCTGCAGAAGAGCTTCAGGAAGATGAGAAGATTGAGAAATTAAAGAGAAAAGGAAGACTTCTAACTAGGAAGCTGCTAGCTGCCAGTACAAAAGCAGTTGTAGCCAACCAAGAGGCTGTCTACAACAAGAAGAGAGAAGAGGTCATTGATCAGCTCATTCAACTGGGAGCTGCCAATGAAGAAACACTTCAGCTACCACTAGAGGAGTTGGTGAAACTGGAAAAGGAAACCAAGCTGTAACATGAAAAACAAAAAGAGGCAGCTAGGTTGGCCTTAGAGGAAGAGAAAGAAAAGGAACAGAAGGAGGCTGACCAGCAGCTTAGGAGGGAAAGGATAAAGTTCCTAACCTCTAGAGGCTTCAATCTTCAAGAACTCTCTCCACACAACAATGAAACGATCCTTTGGCTCTACAACAAAGAGCAGGATCAAATGAAGAAAAAGAGAAGAAAGGCTACAAGAGAAAAGCTAAAGGAGAAGAAGAAGAAAGAGGAAGAAGCAAGGGTCACTGCAACCAAGAAGCTTAGTGAGAAAGCCTGGATGAAAGACTATCTCCGGGCTCATGGCTTCTCTAGAAGGCAGGTGGGTCCCATGTCCAAAAGGACACTCCAATGGATTGTTAGTGAAATCAAGGCTGACATCCGTTTGGGAAAGAGAAAGAGATGTATAGAAGGGTAAAAGGGATGACCTTCACTGCAACCACTCAACCCCAACCTGAACCCACACCCTTACCATTCACCATCAAAATTGAGCCTTTCACCCCTGAACCCACATCCTTACCCACATCCACTTCCTCACCTCAACCACCTAAACTTCCATTCTTCAACCAAAAACACTTCCCAGAACCTTTACACCACAACCTACCCAACAACCTTCCAAACCATCCCCTCAGCCTTCCAAACATCTCTCTCTTGAGGAGTTCAAGACAATCAAGACAAAGCTCACCAACTGCACAATTTTGAGCGAAGTCTCATGTGAGGAAGACTTTGTCAACATTACCTATGTTGATGGATCTTCACGTTCCCTTACAAGAGACCAATTTCTTGATTTGCCCAGAGGAACACTGGACCAGGCTGCTAGACTTCTAGGCCTCAACTCAGATTCACTAAAAGATGAAGAGAAGAGACTAAGAAGGAAACTGGTGACTCTGCTGGATACAAAGAAAGAGGACAAGATTCCTAGTCAGTCTCTTGTGCCTTGAAAGAAAATACTCTAGTGGAGGTTCGATGAAGCTACTCACAACTTTGTTGTGGAAAGAGAGAATGGTGAAGTCAACAGACTGAATGCCATCTCTCTACTACACTCCAGTAGACTTGATATTGCTGAGTTAGCAAAGAAACCATTCTCCAACCCCTCCAACTCTAAAACTGCTGCCCTCATCAGAAATCATCTCAGCAGTTTTCATCTGGCTGAGTTAACTGCAAAAGCCAAGATTGAAGAAGAGTTGAAGTTGAGAAGAAAGGAAGACAAGAAAAGACCTCCTACCAAGGGCACAACCTTTCTACAGATGGTAGCGGGTCCTGAATTGGAACCTATAGTTAGATGGGAATATGATTATAGCTACCATCAACTAACTCTTTTCAGAGGGCCACAACAAAGGGTACATATCATTCAAGGTGACAAACTAGAGTTCCTGTCTATGAAAGATTTGTACAAACTTCTCAGCACCACATCAGGGAAGAACAAGGAAACTGATAAATACTTACTCGCCTTGGTGCTGAAGGTTTTGAGAAGTAGAGACAAGTGAGGTTTTGGTAGCATCAGCCTAGGGGGAGTTTATTGGATCAAGAAGAAGGCTGGTGCAACCAAAACCAAATAACTTGGACAAATTTTGATGCTACTTACAAAGGCTTCCGAAGCCAAGTGTGGAACTTCCGAAGGTTGTAGAGTTCTTCCGAAGACAAAGTGAAAGATCAACTTCCGAAGACAAACTCTACTTCCGAAGTCAAAGAACTTACTTCCGAAGATCAAGTCTAAGTAGATGAATTCAGAAGACTGCTTCCGAAGTATGAAGAAAGAAGAAGTTCTCAAGCCTCGGAAGAAGTAGCCTCTTACGAAGTATAAGTGGCTTCGGAAGTACTTGTTCTTCCGAAGCCATTTAACCTTCAGAAGACACTGCTATGAACCAGTGGACATAAGTATGGTCTCTGACACTCCGCTGCAGACCTCTGATACTGCATGGCATTTTCTCAAAGAGTCATGTAGTTGACCATAATTTATTCCACTGTTCACCTTTTATGATAGTACAAGTTACCAACTTTAGTTGGTGACAAAGGTAAATCAGGACATGTCCTGACTACCATATCTCAGAGAAGACTTTATTTGAGATACCTTAAACTATAGTCTTGTAGTATAGGCTTTAGTTATAGGATCCCAACTGGTATCAAAGTATATCCGGCTGTAGGTAGTATTATATATAGTTTCTCATTGTAACTCATAACAGATGCTTGTAAGAGTCTTGTAATATTTGAGTTGAGAAGCAATATATGCAAGTACCTTGAAATTATCTCTATGTGTTTGTTCATTACTTATTGTTATCAACTCTTATTGACTCTATCTTCATCTGAGTGTTGTTCAAGTGAGTTTGAGAGAAAAACAAAGTGTTAGTGACATAAACCGATCCTGCAGATAAAAGTACCCCTGATTATATCATTCGTTACAAATCATTCCCCTCCCAAACCTTGATCTTCATTGTTCCTCTTGAAGCCTCCATTCATGAAAGCTCCACAAATTGTTGTTCATCCAGTTATCCTACACAAAAACGATGTTTGTCTCGATCATTTCTACACCAAAATCAATGTTAGAGTGTGAGTATGTTTTAACCGAGCATTTGAGCCCCCATCTGGTTATCTTTATTGTTCGCCTCCACTATCTTAGATTGAGCATCCATCTTATCATCTTTGTTATTCGCCTCCACCATCATTGATCGAGACTCCATATAATCAAACACGATTTTCATTGAGTAAAAGAAACATTTCCAAATTTTATTCCATTCTATGTCAAGCAAACACGATTTTCATTGAAAAGATTTTAATTCCACTTCCAAGAAATTCTACAAATCAAACACGACCTTATAGTAATTGATAAGTGGTGATGAAATAAAAATACAAAGGGGTGGGTACCAAACTACTTATGACTTAAAAACTTACGATACGTTTCATTCCGTCTAATTAAAGGGAATTAAAATCCTCATTTAATAAATAATTGCATTCCATTAACTAATCAAATACTATCTTTTTCCATTATCTCATAACAATACATTTCATTCCGTCTCTCAGTTTATACCAAACTACTTAGGACTTAAAAACTTACGATCTTAACCAAAAATCATCAAAGCAAAACAATATGTTGATGCATACATGCCTAAATAGTTATTATTATCATGATAATAATATCTTGATCGTAGAAGATAAATGACACCTAAAGATAGTTATACAATCATACATTTTAATTCTATCCATAAAATTAACAAATATATCAATAAATATTTACAAAGAGGGGAATGGAAGCTCCACATCCTACGATAAAATCAATTTGTGGAATGATTGTACATAATAGCTTCAAGAATAATGCAAAAATTAGGAGACTCATGTTCGCACATCGATCGAGTTGTTGTGATTGAATAAAAACAAGCTAGTTGAAAGGCTTAGCTACCTATAACTATATATTATAAGTAATTAAAAGTCATCTTCATTAGAAATTAATAAAAAGTATTAAGCTTGAATACCTTAGAACAAGAATACAAAACAAGAATACTGCAAAGCAAACAGTTTTGGGATTTTTTATAATGAAAAGTAAATTGAATGCTAATACTTAAGAAAAGCAACAAACTTGATTAAGACCTTTGAAAACTATGACGAAAAAAAATCACTTTCGAGTTCAAGTTCAAAGATTCACAATAGGTTAATAAGAATTAATTGGTAATCACATACACATGAATTTGTGAAAAAATTTAATTAAAGTGATAATTAAAAAAACAAAGTTTTAAGATTCGTTTGTTCAAAAGATTACTAATTTATAAATATCAAGTATTCACACGCAAATCAAACTTCACATGATATAAGAAAACCAAATATGAATGATAGAATGTAAATACTTAAACATAAACAAACTATTGAACTTTAATCAAATTCACAATTGAATTCCGTGTCATAAGAAAACAAACCAAACAATCAAATCCAAATTATGACCTATTGTTTTACTTAGATGAACTATGTACTCGAAATTGATCATGAACTATTTAGTCGATCATCAAAATGATTCAATCTTCAAACGTTGTATGGATATTTTTGGAGTTTGATCTCAAGTGAATCCGTGGTGGAAAGAACACTCAAAATTGCCTTAGAATCGTCCAAAATCATAGGTGTGAAAGTGGGGTCGAAACCCTAGTTTTTATCATTAAAAATGCTAAATTAACCCAAAATTTAAGAGTTTATCGGGGCAAGCGCTTAATGTGCTATAGTCAGGGCATTATCCATTGGGTCTCTCCTAAAACTTGGATTTTCCTTTGCAATGTGTTGGTTAGTGTGTTGGCATCAGAGCACTATGTCCTCGTAGTGGAGTACTATGCGCTAGAACCTCATTTTGGTCTTTTTGATCCCGATCGCTTCCTCATCGCTTGTATAAACGTCCTTTGCTCTTTTAATCTTCGGCACACATGTTAAGACATTCAAATTGTGCTTTTTAAGCTCTAAACACATACAACACAAACACATCTCAAAGTAACATCATTCCATATTCATAAACATATAAAACATGAAATTAACTATGTTTAATACCAAATAAATGACATCCGATCACACATACAGTTAACGGTGTGAAGACGTACAAGACACATCTACATGCCCACATGAATCATAACAATCAATAAAACAAGGTAAGGGTTCAAATAAAAAGAATTTTCAAACCAAAAATTATAATAAGTAATCTCAACTTATCTTCTTAATTAATGGTTTAGATCAAGTTGTATGAAAGAACTTTGTTAGAGACGTATTTTATGCATAACCACTTCTGTTAACTTTTTCAAGTGCCTTCATTTTATAAATGTTCATAACTTATATATACGAGATTGTTTTTTTATTCAAATTAAAACATAAAAACAAGTGTTTTTTATTTAAAATGAGTACATTATCCTTACATAAAAATATAAAAAATGTACGCTTTTTCAGCTCATATGATTTATGTCCGTTATTGTATTTTAGTATAATTGATTGTGTCTTTTCTTTTGTCATTGCGCTTTTCTAGAAACTATTGTGTTTTTTTAAAACGATGAATTCTAAAAAAACATAATTGTGAAAACATAAAGAGAAATTGAGTTATTTTGTCATTGTTATACAATAATGTTATTCCACCATTACATTTTTTTAAAATTCATTATTTTATATAACAATATGGTACTCGTTTAGAAAAAACGCTTGTTATTATGGTGGTAATATTGATAAAAATATAATGTCATACATAAAAGTTATGAATGTTAAAATTTTTTGAGGAACTTGCAAAATGTCAACAAAAGTAGCTACTTTTAAAAGAATCATCTTATAATTTTTTTGTTACAATTAAATCTCAACCATTTATTAAAAAAATTGATTATTGAAGTTACTTTTTGTACTTTTTAATTTTAAAGATTTTATATTTGAATATTTCCCTAAATATAGCGTGTGTATTTCAGTTAAAAAATTCAATCAAGTTAAAATCTACTTAAAACTGAATATATAATTTTATTGGCTCAAAATGAAACAATGAATATACAAAGATTTCCGAGTAAAATAAGATAAAAGTTATGTGGATGAGACTTAAGCAAGAGTATTATATATAACGGTAACTGTTAAAAATAAGTTATTAATTTAATTTTGAAACATTCACAATGAAGAAATGTGGTATCAAAGTGTCATTGCCATCATTATCGTTATATTTTATCGCTATTGCCTCGTCACCGTAGCTATCACCCATTCGTCTTGCCTATATATGTCGTTTTCACTTTTCACCTTGGAAATCCACCCATAATGTAAATAATATAAACTAGAATTTAAACTCGCGTGTTGTCACATGGTTCTTTTGTAACACAGTGATTATCTTACTCGTCCAAAATTCTAATTTTTCTCCTCATCTTCTATCGTCGAGTCAGTGAACACCAATTGGTCTAACCATTCAAGTGTAATCAACTGTGGCTAACTCCATTTGACCGACTCAACATCTTTATTCGTTTTTCGTCCATCTAATCTCTAACATCATTCGACCGACAATTTGGAGAAAGATGATACCAAATGTCGTTCACCACGCCTCGCACAGGATCTAATTCTAGTTTATATGGAATTATTTGCTTGTGTTTTGAACATAGTTACAAGTTTCATATCAATGTGTTTGGGTAACTTAACAATTTAGTTTAAAAAACAAAAAAAATAAATAAATGCACCCTGTCGTTCATAGATTTAGAACATGGGTCACTAGATTAATTAAATTTTAAATTATAAAACATAAACCACTAAACCAAATAATGCACGTGTTAAAATTTCTATCAACAATATATAAAGTAGTAATTAAATGAAAAAAAAGAAAAAAAAAGTTACCGTAATCACCGACATAGATTTTTAATATTATATATAATGTTAACTAGATTTGATAATTAGCGGTGACGGATAAGAATTTTTATTTATAATGAAAAATTGATTTAGGTAAAACAACAAGAATGAAGCATTGTGTGGCCATCTAAGGTTTATGAATTCTACCAAGAGGAGTTGTGACATCACCAATATCAAATCTTACATATTGGTTTTCTTGATTACAATGGCAATTCGACCATTTTTAAAGATTCTAAAGGTCATGGAAATAATTAGATGGATTTGGTACGTTTTTTTCCAAATAAGTGCATGTAGAAAACTTCTTTAATGTGAAAGGCTTTCTAGTCTAACAATATTTATAGGAATAATTGCATATATATCCTTACAAATATACCTTGAATGCATACATACCCAAGCAAAAAATATAATAGCATATATACCCAATATAATTTTATGACCATTTTATCCCTCGGTTAAAAAAACAAATTCTCAACTTCTACTTCATCATCATCAAGGAGCAGCATCTCATAATTTCAATTCCAAAATTTGACATTCAACATCAACTGACGGAGCAGCATCTCATCGAGGAGCAGCAGTTGTCGCCTGTGACGGGTCCTTTGCCATCTCCGATCAACAGTCCTTCAACATTGATGTCAACATCTCCACCGGCGTCGCAGGTGACGGTTCCAATTCCAACCGATGTCACTCGATCAACTGTTGGTATTCCACCGCCGTCGCCTGCACCACCGTCGTCGCCTGCACCACCGTTGTCGCCATTAAGCATAGAGAGTACATAAGAAACTTGTCTAGCAATTTCAAGAAACACTTTCGTGGGGACTTTTTTAGTAGAACTTTGTGGCGGGCTGCAAGAACTTATAGTATTGCCAAGCATGATAGATTATTAACTGAAATAGATGAAACAAGTAAAGAAGCATTGGTATATATTATCGAGAATCACAACAATATATGGAGCCGATCCAAGTTTGGGACAATATGCAAGTATGATTACTTTACTAACAACATATCCGAGGCATTTAATTCTTGGATTGGTGAATTACGTTATAAGTCGGTTCTTGACCTCCTTGATTCCATTAGGGAAAAGATTATGGTACGATTAGACAAAAAAAAAAGAGGATTCTAAACCAATGGGAGTGTGCACTAGTACCTAAAACTAAGAGTTATCTCAAACAAATCTCCAAAGTTAGTGTAATTTTATATATTTTGTTCTAAATAATTGTTTTTAATTTGTGTGAACTTTGTTAATATAGTTTCTATCTTGTATGCAGAATTTGGGTGAGTACGAAGTATATAGAGGTGGTGAAAATCGAGCCAAAGTCAAATTTGGGGAAAGACGTTAGGAGGTTGTACTTGATGATCGAACTTGCACTTGTCGGGTTTGACAAGTTAGAGGTGTTTCATGTATACATGCATCTGCTTTTATTGCATTCATAAGGGAAGAATGAGATAAGTTTGTAGATCCTTACTTCACGATTGAAAAATATAAACTGGCTTATGCTCTAGAAGTTGCGCATATGCCAAAGAATCAATGGATGCAGACCGGTGAGATGATATACGCACCTAAAATCAAACGGCCTCCTGGGAGACCAAAAAAAATAGGATTAAAGCAAGTGATGAACCATCAAAAAAAACATTAATGTGGGCGTTGTGGCGAGTACGAACACCATAAAATAACTTGCAAATTTTGGCACCTCAAGATCTTTGAATATTTGGTTATTGTTATTTCAAATCTTTGAATATTTTGGTTATTGTTATGCCAAATCTTTGAATATTTGGTTATTGTTGGTATTTGGATTAAAAGGTTGGTATTTGATTTTGGTTTTTGGTTATTGTTATGCCAAATCTTTGAAAAATATTTTGTGATAATGTATGGATTAATGACTTTTCTTCTTTCTTCATTGGCTATTTTGTGGGACCTTTTTCATCTTTTGTATAAGTATATTACATACGAGTCACTTAAATGATGATGCATAAAAACATCTTGCACTTTAATAAGAATAAAGGGGAATTTTGAGTTATGAAGTATAAAATGAAGAACTATGTGTACATTTTAATAAGAATAAGAGGAATTTTGTAAATTATGAAGTTCTAATAAGAATAAGGGTAAATTAGTCATTACATAAAGTATTTTTAATGAAAATAGGTATATTTGTCATTATAAAGTTTTGAAAGAGGATATATGCATTTAAATTTTTGGTTGGGTATATATATCATTAATCATTTTATAGGGGTAAATATGCTTTTCTCCCATATTTATATGATTGTTTGAGTTTAAAATCTTTAGGGTATGAAGTTTTAACATACTCAAGAGGGTTTTTTCTAATGTTGAGTTTCCTCTTGAATAGTATTTATAAATGAGTCAGAATTAAAGCATCAAAATTAATATAGACGATTGACGTCTCATCTAAGGAAGCTTCACTCGGGTATTCAGGGTAGTTACAACGCCGTTTAAAAAAGAAAACTTATATAATTAAACGATAGTTTATACAAATAAAAAAAATTGTAGGTCACTTGTCACAATTTTAGAGCCCCTAAATTTTATTTTTCTGCTTCCCTCTTCCAATAATTATCATATTAACTAGAAATGAAATTATTTAATTCTCTTCATATTAATATTATTTTATTATTAAATTAAAAATAGATCTTTTTACAAATGCGATTTGTAAATAAACAAATTTTTTTATAAAATAAAAAACCTTTTCAAAAAAAATCTCACTTTAAAAAAGCACAATAAATTTGAAAACCTGTAGCTTTTAAAAAAAATTCTTATGAAACAAATTAATTAAATTATAAAGTTATAATAAAGAAATTATTAAAAAATGATACTTTTTAACCATAGTTTGTTTTGAAACAATTTGTTTAAAAATCAACTTTTTTTAAGAAAAAAGTAAACAAAAGCTTAAAAAATGATATCGTCTTTTTTATCAGTCATACGTAATTTTTATTATATCTTATTTTAGAAGATCGTTTTATAATTAATTAAATTTTTATTAATAACTATTTAATATTTTATTTATTCAACCTGTGTAATACACGGAGTACTATCCTAATTTGAACATATATATTAAAATAGACCGTTATTGAAAATTTTATTTTTCTCCCTTTTAATTTGAAAATATATATTAAAATAGTTTACAATTGACAATTCTCTATAGTTATATTAATACATCATGATACGACATATGAATATCAAAACCTTGTTCCAATCACTATGATCGATCTTTACAGAATTATAAAAGTAATCCTGATTCGCGATCTTAATCAAGTGTAAACTGACTATTAGATTACTCTTGTCCACGATACATGTCATCATCATTATGTTCGACCCTTTGTATTTCACCACCATCACCTCAATAATACTATTTGCAATCACTACAGTTAGTTATAGACACATATAACACCCACGGTCACACTCCTTGGCTCATGGTATAATGGGTCGTTATTCCTTACATTCTACATGCATTCCAAACGCAAGTTATGTTGTTAATCCACGAATATGATCCCCTACAACCTAGAGTGACTTGACATCCCTCCCATAGGTTGTCAAAACTATATTTGATGTTACTATTTTATCATGTGTCAATCATCACATGTGCATATAAAACCGAGGCAAAGAGTGTTAAACAAAATTTAAACATCTAATTTTATTTAGTATTTACATAGAGTATGATATATTTTTAACAATCCTAATCTAATCCTATTGTACTTCAACTTAAGTATACTTCACATCTCAAGTGATGCTTGAACCCGATATCATTTGAATAACAGACATACATTTTTATCATGAGATCATTCCTAGCGATTGTCCATAGAGTATAATATATTATAAATTTTTAAAAGAAACTGGAAAACAGCTATTAACTTTTATAAATGTATTTCAATATTTAACTTTAAAAATTAGAAATAGTGAAAAAAATTATACTGTGTTTTCCACCAATAATAAAAATTAGTTTATAAGAAAACAACTCCAATTAATGTTTATCTGTTCCTAAAAGAATAATGACTTCAATTAAAAGATTAAAAGTTATTAAAAAGATTTCTAATTAATATGAACATCATTTTCTAATTTTTATGTGAACTACTTGTTAGGAACCCCAATAAGATCATTTCCTATCATTTATGTTAAAGTCAAAATGTACAAGCAACCGCTACAAGTAGGTCCCCAAAAAGATGTTACAAAAATATAAATATCTTTTGCTATTAGCGAACCTTAATCACCCACAACTCAACATCAAGAAAAAAAAAACATCTACATGCTTCACTTTAACCCCATATCTTTAGTTTGTGACAGTTCAATAATTCAAAATATTAAAATCATCAGGCCAGGGCCATATTTTTATATGTTACATATCATTAACAATTAATAAAACAATAATAATTTTTTAAAAGACTATAAATAACAAATAATAAAAATAAAAATTTATAAAATTATATTTTAAGATAAGATACAATAAAAATGTTCTAATTTAGTATATTTTAATAATTTATTAAAATAAGAATATTTATATTTTGGATATTTATTTATTTGGTTTACTTATTTATAATCATTTACATTTGATAAGTGAGAAACGTGAAGCAAAAGTGTAATTTTTATAAGAAGTTGACGCGTGTTCATTTAAAAACTTCTTTTTATTAAATAGTGTAGATACAGATGTAGATTATCGTTCTAGAGGATGGATCAAATGAGAACTTATATTTTTGTGAGAACTCTAAAAATCAATCTCAATAACTAGTTTTCAATTACAAAATAGTAATTAATAAAAACATAATAAAAAATAACAAAACAAAAATAACATAAAAATAAGAAAAGTAAAACCACAAAAATATTTCTTTCGTTTCCATTTTTCATAAAAAAAATAAGAAAATCCTATCTTTTACAAAATTCATTTTACATATGTGTAATACTGGATACATATGTGTATAACCAAATTTACACATATATAAATAATGGCTGGATAATTTTTGTGAAAAAATATATATCAATATGGCAAGCGTTGCAAAGATAAAATATACTTAATTTAATGGTGAATTTTTTTTGAAAAAATAACGTCTTAAAAAAGTTATGAACGTTTTAAAAAAATTGATAAAAATTACATGTGACTTGCATGTGATGTAAATTGTGTGGCTCATATTGGTCATAGAGTTCGCACAAAAAAATAGTTTTCAAGATAACATTACCCTATCACTCTAATGTTACAATTCTTTTTCGGGGTAACTTTGCCAAATAGTAGCAAAGTTTTAAAAATGTTCAATTGGGTGACTAAAGTTTAATATATGTTTCAATTAACTCATTTTGTTTTCATATATTATTTAATTTATAAGTTTTAAAATGTTTTTTTTTGTTTCAATTAGAAAATATGTTTTTCTTTTTTTATTCTAATGTGAAACTGTTGCGTGAAATTTAGATAATTTTATATTTTTAATATAATATCATATTTGAAAATTCTAAATCCCATATTTTCTCCCTCGTTACTTTTTTATGTAAGAAAATGTGTAATTACTGGATTTGATGATTTATTAATTCAAATTATAAAAGATATACATGAGTGATCAACTTAAAATACTTTTAAAACTTCACTACTATTTCGTAACATTTACTCTTGTTTTTATCTAGTATTAACATCATTTCTTTTTTATAATTTGAGTGATCCACTTTATCATGGTTACTAATAATAAGATCACTTCTTACTATTTATGTTGAAGTTATAATGTACAAGCATCCACTACAAGCGGGTCCCACAACAACATTACAAAATACAAAATATCTTTTGCTTCACGGACATTAATAACCCACAACTCAACATCAACAAAAAGAAATATTTATGGTCAAACAAGGTCAACTTTACCCCTTCATCTTCAATTTATGACAGTTTAGTCCTTCATAGATATTATATATAATCATACTAACCACCTACTAAATATGAACAAAATGCTCATAGTGGTTTACTAAATATTTTGAGAGTTTTGTTCGCTGTTTTATTCTTTATTATATCATCAATATAATTGTTAAAAACACAAAAAAATATTTTTTTACACATCAAATTCTCTAATTTACATAGATTTTTAATTTAACAATAAAAATACTCCTAAACCTAACTTATTTTTATCTTCTTCACAATAAAGTGCTTGTTTTTAGCTTATTTTCAAGATTGGTTAAAGCTTTAAAAAGGCATGATACTTATTTTCATAGTTTATAAACCACTCAAATTAATAGAAAAAATAAAGTGAATCTTCTAAAATAAAAAAATAATTGTATTAACGTATTTTATAGCTCCCTTAAATAATATCACAAAAAGCAAACGCTGAGATAGAATAGACCCGCAAGTATGTCCAAGTCCCTATCGATATATGATAAGAGTCAATTTATCCAAAAACAAAAGGATCAAAACCTTTCGCATAACTTAATAGATTGTAATTTTCCTATATCCGAAACATTCATTTTCCCTAAAATCAAGTTGTCGATGAAATGAATATTCATGGTGTCCCACACCTTTCACCTTTCAACTTTAACCACAACACGAGGGACCAAACTGTCATAAACCAATAAACAAGACCCTCCACGATAAATTTCAACATATCAAACACTCTTAAATCCTTAACAGTACCATACGCAATAAGTGCTTGTACATTTAGCCGCCACTCACAGCACACTGTAAATTCATATCAGAGCTCTGATTGGGTGCAGTAGCGTCCACACATCTATATATACACCCTCACACCCTCTGAAGAACATTGCAACTACACTATCAAATAATATTATTATTACTATCTCCGGCGACGATCAAAATGAATCGTTGTTTGATCGTTCTATTTGCTCTGTTGATCGTCGTAGTAGTCAACGGCCGTGAGTTGACCGATGATGTTCTCCGGTTGCCGTCGGAAAAACTTGAATTCTCCGGCGATGACTCCGTCGGTACCAGATGGGCCGTGTTGATTGCTGGATCTAATGGCTATTGGAACTACAGGCATCAGGTGATAATTGCTGTAAACGATGTCATATGCTTGATTTTTGAAGTGTTGTTTGTGTACAGATAGGTTATGAGGTATGATTTATGAATAGAGTATCGTCGTATTTTGTTTATGTAGGGTTTAATTTGATCATTTTGTTTATGTCTAGAAAAAATTGTGCAAATTTTAAGAATAATATATTTGGATAAAAGAATAGGAGATTAGGATGAAAATAGTGTTCAATTCGTTGCTGAATTAGTTACTTGTTAGATCGTGTGATGGTAATTTTAATATAAGGGGGAGCATTTGATTTTAATTTGGAAATTACGGTTTCTTTGAAGGAAAATTTGATCAGGTTCGAATTCATTTTCATGTGATTTATCACGTTTAAATGCGTTTAAAGCTGTGTTTTATTTGATTGTGTTTTATTTGATCCTATCGGTTAGTAGGGTACTTGTGTGGGACATATGAGTTTACTAGGGACGGTTCTCGTAGTTTTGGGAAAAAATATTTTATTAAATTTTGTTTTGATTGTTTATTGTCTTGTCTTCACGTCTGATTAATTTTATGAATTTGAGTTTACTGTACTTATGAAAAGCTTATTTTATGTGTTTTGTCAGCTTATGCATATTGCTGCTTCTTGATAGAGGTTATGATGAATTTTTGAAAAAAAATTAGAATTTGGGGAGTAAATTATTTGATCACTGACTCAGGTTATTTATCTTTGTAACTTTAAACATGTTTTGATTTGGGAAATCAAATCTCAGTGTATTAGGACAAATTGTGTTCTTGCTATTATAATTGAAGAAATCTGGATTCTTTAAGGTTAAACACACCTGCACATCATCCTATGGCTATGGATCGACCTGAAGACCCTTGATGTCAATAGTTTTATGGGTCCTATGTTACTTGATGTAGCTGAAAGCAGTTCAATGATTCATGATTTGGTCTGTTCTTGATTGTGCTCAATTTACTAAGGATCTGTAATTTGTTCTTTTCAGGCGGATGTGTGTCATGCATATCAAATATTGAAATCTGGTGGTGTGAAGGAGGAAAATATTGTTGTATTCATGTATGATGACATTGCATATAGCTGGGAGAATCCCAGGAAAGGTGTCATTATTAACCACCCAGAAGGCGGTGATGTGTATCATGGAGTGCCAAAGGTTTGTGTTTCATGATCAAACATTCGACATAAAGAAAACAATCTAATGGCTTGCTAAATTGTCATTTTTGTATGTGTTATGAATAAAATTGTTTCTTGATGCACTACATTGCTTGAAACAGGATTACACCGGGGAGGAGGTTAATGTTGACAACTTTTTTGCTGTTTTGCTTGGAGATAAAACTAAAGTCAAAGGTGGAAGTGGGAAGGTTGTGGATAGCGGTCCCGATGATCGCATTTTCATTTACTACACTGATCATGGTGGTCCTGGTGTGCTTGGTTAGTGACTGGCTTCTTCGAAATTATATTAACAAGAAAATCTTGTTATTTACTAATTCATTGACTCTAGAAAACAGAGTATACACATTGAATATATCCATGCATGCAAATCAAATATCTTGTTTTAACATTTAAGTATTGGATTCCATGTTCATGCAACTGATATGTGGTAATTTTGTAAATGTCATCAGGGATGCCAACATATCCTTATCTGTATGCAAATGATCTTATTGAGGTCTTGAAACAAAAACATGCTTCTGGATCATACAAAAGCTTGGTAATTTGCAAAAACTATTAGTATTCTTCCGATTCAATTCAATACAAATTAAGTTTGAAGTACAGAACTGTGAGAACAACTCAAGTACTTGCACATAGTGCTGACCATATATAATGGAAGAGAGAAACAGAGTGGATTATGCAGTTACATGTGTGTCTTATGTATCACACTTTAAAGCAATATGTACACATGTTTATGTAGTTCTCATAGTTATCTACTTAAAGTTGATTATGTGTTGAACGGTCCTCTATAATATATGCTGATTTTGGCATTTATACATGTTATCTCTAGGTGTTTTACCTTGAAGCTTGTGAGGCTGGAAGTATATTCGAGGGTCTTCTTCCTCAAGGCTTAAATATTTATGCAACCACAGCCTCTGGCCCAGATGAGAGCAGCTGGGGTACTTATTGCCCTGGGGAGTATCCTAGCCCACCACTTGAGTATGATACATGTTTGGGTGACTTGTACAGTGTTGCATGGATGGAAGACTGGTATGTTAAATTACTATCATACCCTTGGAAAGAAAAATTACAACTGAACATAAAGTCTAATAATTCAAGACTAGAAACTTACTAAAGTCATTTTAGTTGCAATTAATAAGATCTCTTTTAGTAATTTATGTTTTTAATCTTTATAATCAGTATGACAAACATACCCCTCTTGTTTTTGATCGCTATGTATTCTTGCTTACAGTGATGTACACAACCTGCGAACAGAAACTATCAAGCAGCAGTATAAACTGGTAAGAACTACAGACTGACGTAACATCTTAATCTTTTCAATCATTGGTAAATAGTAAGAGCACTAACGTATGGTGTACCTTTTTTGGTAAAATAATAACTTCAGGTCATTGGTTTTTGATTTCTGCAGGTTAAGGAGAGAACCTCAAGTGACAACTCTTATTATGGATCCCATGTGATGCAATATGGGGACTTGCCGCTAAACAAAGATCATCTTTACTTATATATGGGTACAAACCCTGCAAATGACAACTTCACTTTTATTGAAGATAACTCCCTATCACCACCACCAAAAGCCGTTCACCAGCGTGATGCTGATCTTCTACATTTTTGGCATAAGGTTGTCTTTAGCACATTATAAAATTCAAGAAATCTGATTAGTATGTGTTTTAGGGTTGGCACAACTCAAACCAACCCATTTTGACCCATTAACCAACAGCTCAACTTGCCTGTTTCGACATCTCTGATAAATACTTTTCTCCTGACAGTATCAGAAGGCACCAGAAGGTTCCGACAGGAAAATTGAAGCTCAGAAAAAGTTTGCTGAAGCCATGTCTCATAGAATGCACATAGACAGCAGTATACAACTCATTGGAAAGGTTTTGTTTGGATTGGAAAAGGGTCCCGAGGTGCTAAATACCGTTCGCTCTGCAGGGAAACCTCTTGTTGATGACTGGACCTGCCTTAAAACATTTGTATGCTCTTTAAATCTTCCTTATAGAACTTATAACATAGACCCTTAAAACACTAATCACAAAAGTGCTTTCCCGAAGATTAAAAATTGACTGCTTGTGTATTCCATTTTATCTTCAGGTGAGGACGTTTGAGACACATTGTGGATCTTTATCACAATATGGCATGAAACACATGCGATCCATTGCTAATCTGTGCAACTCTGGAGTCACAAATGATCAGAGGCTGAAGCATCATCACAAGCATGCCCCACCTTCCCCTCAAACCCATGGAGTTCACTTAGCAATGGTTTCACAGCATAACGCTCTTCATTCCTCAAACAGCTTTCGTCCAAATATCATATTATGTGGTTTCTGAATCAGCCTCCAAAAAAAATATAGCTTCATTGTATATAAAGCTTGAAGCTTCCCCTTATAGTATTTTTTAGGTCTACAAAACATCTTATATATATCTCATGTGTATGTAATATTATAACAAGTGATATGCAAATCATGTACTTGCATTTGTATATTAGAAATTAATTGCATTGTTTGCTTATAAGTTTTCATGTTATTATACCATCAACCACTTTTTAATGCTTACTTGTTACTTCAAGCTTGTACGCTCCATCTGTAATGCAATTTCACCTCTTTTTTATTTTGTGTGCTTTGGGTGATTGGTTAGTTGTTACAGTGAAGCAACGGGGAGTATAACATATCAACCTTGGTAATCAAAAGGTACGTGTCTAGGTTCTCATGTTAGGTGAGGTGTAGGCGCCTTAGACATACTCAAGGCGCAATTCTTCTAAAAGTGCAAACAAGGACCACCTCGGTTTGTTGGCCAGTTCTAACTGGTTCGGTTCGGTTCAGTGATAAGGAGCCGAGGAGGGAGAAGGAGATAGAGAGTTGATTTTGGTTTAATGACAACAATAAAGAAAACTATTTAACATTTGGTATTTATTAGAACCAGAAAACTACATTTGACTATCATATAGTGTGACTTGCAGCATTCATGAACACAATCAATGGCACAAACCAAATCAGCATGTTCACCTTCCAGGCTTCCACCACTGCAAGTTTCGATTTTGATCATCTCAATAACCCAAAAACTTAGGAGCAAGAAGAAGCAAAGGCTCTAAACACCCCGGAGAAAACTTCCTTGCGAACAGATGACAGATCGAAGAAGGTTCTCCGTTATAAACACAGTTTTGATGGTGGAGAAGTTTCTTCAAGAATTCCTCTGTTATATCAGACTTCCCAAATGTAGCAGGGTGAGGTCCACCTCTAGACCAATCGACCCAAGTCAAGCTCCGGTTTGCTATCAAACTGGGAGCCTGAATGGTCAACAGGGTCGGGAAATAATGCTCATCCACATAACAAGCCGGCCTGCAAAATGCTTCAAATTTAGGATAATATTTGGTGTCTGAGATGATGACTAATGCAAGATTCCGGTCAACTTCAAACCATTGTGACCCTTTTCTCCATTGTAAAAGGTTGACTTCTGGTAACATGTGGTGGTTGTAGCGTCCTCTACCAACAGGACTCGGGTCATCAAAGGCTCCCATGAAGCTGTATCTGGAGTTGGTAATGTAATGATAGGTTAGAGTGAAGTTGTAGAGTGGAATGCAAGATTCAGATACAAGAACAAAATATTCATTTGAGAAATCAAGAAGGGCGTTGGCAAGCAGTCGTCTCTCAGCATCACACATGCTCGTTCGACCCCATTGTGCTACCTGCAAATGTCAAATCCAGTTAAAATGAAGTAGTTATGCATCTATAACACCATGATCTACTATATATGAATAAATCAAACGGCTATTTTGGTTTTAAAAAGCGCGAGGCACTTCAAGGCATTAATAAAAACTAGTTGCATCAGACGCACTTTCCCAACTGTATCACGCCTAAGGGGTGCATTTCAAAACCAAGGTAGCTATGCATATATAACGGTGTGATCAACAAGATTATGAATACAGGAAGGTAAAAAGTACCTGACTTGGGATTTGTCTCCCATAAAAAACAGATTTTGATGAAAAATTGGCTTCATATGAAGGAAGTGAATGAATGTAAACTGAATATAAGCCCTCATGACCCTTGAAGAACCTCTCCCACAAAGGAGCCAATGGTAATGGGCCTTTAGTCAAGAACATAAAAGCAATCTTTGGGACTCTTGTGAATGGATAATTCTTCAATTTTGGCACAAAAGAAGCCCTCCAAAAAAGTTCTTCATCACTCATTGTATGCAACAATGTGGAAGGAGGTTTGATCCAGTGATCAAGATTCAACTTTGAATGTTCTTCAACACATGGTTGTAAAGTGGGAAATGATAAAGCTAGTGTAGTCGTAACTTCGGTTTTACGAATCATATATATGACAAATAAACTGATTGAAAAGCATAAAACCAGAAACAAGAACAGCAACTGAATCAGCCTTGGTGGTAAAACCCTAGACTGATTTGGTTTGCTTACAGTTACAGCAGTTGGGTCTTTACCATCTTCCATTGATGACCAATGATCACAACTTGTATCTTGATAAAACAAAATTATCAGGTTTTGCTTGTGGGTATGTTAAATTGTAGCTCCTTAAACCCTTTGACACCCTTCTTGCAGCCTGAAACCATACAACAATTCAAGAAGTTCAAATTTCAGGTTATAAAGATTCAATAAGAAAGTGCGTTTATCTTTCATAACATGGGAGTATTGACTTTGGGTCAATTAAACACAAAAAATCAATACTTTTTGAAGAAAAGTCACAAAGACCATAAACCAAGTGATGGGAATCTTCAAAAATTCTTAAAGAACCATCAAAATGAAGACTTTTTAGAAAACCACCATTATAACTGAAGACCAACAAGTCATTGGAATCCAAATTTTCTCAAAAAAAAATTAATAAAATTTAACTGTTTAGAAAAGGACAATCAAAACCAGAAGCAATTTGGAGTTTAAAAAAAGAGAAAACCAGAAGACAATCAAAACAAAAGGTTTCATAAGCATAAAGCTCATTTATACACTATGAGTTCATACACAAGATGAATATTTGGAGTTTAAAGAAAGAGAAATGAAGAAGAAGAAGAAGATACCATGATGAAGTTTTCTTTCTGCAATGAAATAGATGAATCGTGGGTTATAAAAAGAAGAGCATGAAAGCAGGTAAGAAGGGGCGAAGAGATCCAAGAAATGTGGTCTGTCGCCATCTGATGTTTCAACAATTCTTTATGATTCTGCCCACGCATGCCACTTGCCAAGGGCAGTTTCCCTTGTTTTTTGGGGGTTATTTTATCTTCTTTTAAATTCCTTTTGGGGTAGTTAACATTTTGTGCAATACTGTTTAGTTTATATATTGACCGGATATTTTTGTTTAGAAGGTACAGACTACTAAACTAATTTTAAAAACCATTCTGATGGTATAATCTATTCTATCTACTTAAGAAGATGATGATAAATAATCTTTATATCAAATGGTTAAGATTATATATCAAATGGTTAAGATTATATATCAAATGGTTAAGATTATATATCAAATGGTTAAGATTAGGTACTTTAAGTCTCACATGTAACAAAAATAAAAGGTGTTCAAGGTGAGCTAGAAGGTTTTCTCACATATTGTAAGTTTTCTTTTGAGGGTGGTCTAATGTTTCGTATTTAAGTAAAAAGATGATCAGGTGGGATAGTGATCCGCCAGTTATTCAATTAGTTGTTTAAAAAAAAGTTAAGAAGAAGTTGATGTTTTAATTCTTGTAAGATGTTGATATATAGATGGTAAATAAGAATATATTAGAAGTTGTTCTTAAAAAACAGATACAAACCACATTTGTCATAAGCAATAACCCCTTACAATTAGTGCTAAATAAGTTTTACTAGAAGTCTATTGATAACTTGTCTTTGTTGATATGAACTAAATTGTTACCGATAAATGCTCGTCAGCACGACGAGTTCCCATTAATATAAAAGTTACTGCTAGTTAAAATGTTCATTTCGATCAATTTAGTAACTAACTAATGTTGTAGCTTATACTTATATACATATTTTTTTTGCCTTGTCATAGGCATCTAGTGGATCGGACAAAGAGACCCTCATTTTCACCAAAGTCGGAAAGTTAGATTAGCTTTAACGACTATTACATTACATAATATTAATTTACCAAGTGGAATGAATAACGCCTTAGTTTTGTTTAGGTAATAACCACCGTTTATTTCCGACTTTACGTATTTGGTCCCTGTGTTTGTGCCTGTGTGTAGGGCTTCGCTCAGACCCATTTTTTGGGAGACAAACTTGGTCGTCGCCACCATCTTGCCGGAGGTTGCCTTGCCGTCGGTGGATCTCATCGCTGACTACTTTTGGCCTACCACATGTATTTTCATTTATTTCCGCTAGATTTTGTTCTTTAACTTGGAATGTAAACCAAAGCTTCATTTTGTTTATTCGGTTATTTTTAAACATATAATCTAATTATGATTATGATATGCACCATGTTGTGTTGTAAGCTTGAAGCTCACCCTTTTTTCTGATGTGCATGTATTAGCTAGCTTATGATTTGATATGTTATTTGTGGTTTAAGAAGATGTAAGGAAAAAGATTATTGAGCCGTTTGCTAATTAGGGTTCTTTGGCATTTTTAGATTAAATGAGTTTGTTTAAAACTTGGGTTGATTTATATTGCAATTTTAGTCAAGTTATAAAGTTGTAATATTTACAATGCTCTTATATATTTTGGATTGCTTATGAAGTGTGCTATATGTTTTTATACAAGTTGTATCTACTTCAAGATTCCATACTGCAATTTTACAACTAATGTTGTTTTGGTTATCATTGTTGATCTCATGTAAGTAAAATGGAAACGGCTGTATATGTTTATACAGAGAGAAGTGCATGTTAAACTGCTATTGAAACTGTAAAACATACACGTACACACCTGCATGGGTGCATATGGTTATTTTGCATATCGGTCTTCATATTGTTTACAATAATACATAGTAATCACAATTATCCTATATAAAAAGCAAACGTTAGCTACAGTTGTACAACTTATACAACTAAAGAGGCATATGGTACACATATTAGCTGCAGGATTCAAAAAAAATAGAAATATTCAATGCCTCCCGACATCATTAGTGATACATAGTCTCTGTTTCGGCCACCTGGAAAGATCATAACATACTATAACTGAATCACTATTAAAAAGCTCACTAATAAAGTGATTGAAACAACTCAAATGCAGAAATGAGACTTTTTGATTGAATTACGGTGATGTGTACCTTGGACAAAGAGTCGATGGAAATCTATGTCGGTGGTCGTGTCTTTTGCTTCGGTGCCCCCGTGATTTATCTCCGATTATGTCGGTGGATTTTGCTCTAGTTGTCGTTCTATCTCCCATTCATGGTAGAGGTGGACCTAGCGGACATCCACAAGTCGTTCAATGCCATCATTTGTTCTTTCGTGGGTTATTGTTGAGTTAATGATGATGACCCTTGGCTCATTGAGGCTTCGTTATATGATTGGCTTTGCATGCTGTATTTTTTTTATATTTATATATGTGTGTGTCGATGATGATGAATCATTCTTTATTTGAGACCGACTATTTTGGTACCTTTTAGGTCATGATTTAAGATTAGAATGGTGTTGGTTCACATGGCTTGGCAATCGTTTACGGTATGCATCCGCAACTAAACATCGGTTCCAAGCGTTAGCATAGGTATTAGTGTATTACTACACTATATATATATGACGTGCTATTAAAAAGCAAACCAAAGTAATGGTGCATTGTTGTGGTAATAATTATTATTATTATTCTTTTTTTGTGTTTGTGGCTTTGACTCTTGTTATGAGACTCGATGTTTGTTGATGTATTTTATTGTGGCGGTGTGCTGTTGAGCAAGGTTGTATTATGATTTCGTTGTTTTCATTATCTTGCAAAGGCTAATTCGTCAATGATGATGATGAACATGAGTTCGTTTGAGACACTTCGTCGTTCCAACACAAAGATTGACTCAGTTGTTGTGCCTTGGCATTCTTTCTGATGTGCATCCATTACTAGACATGTACTTTGTAACCTTTGGAAATGCGACACGTTTATGGTTGTGATGATATTGTATCAGATTTGGTCGAACCCCACTGCAAAGCGCGGGCGAGAGAACACCTAGTTATCTAAATGAACTAATAACACTAATCATCAATAATAAGTTAATCAATACAGTGAAGATTCAAAGATTTGATCAACAACTTTTCTATTGAAGGACTAAATAGCAATTCAAATCAAGATCTAGCATGGTGACTTTTAGCAAATCAAGATGAAATTGCTTTTTTATATCAAGTAGAGGTGTAAACAAACCAAGCTGTATAAGTGGTGTATTGATCGAAGCCAATAGTAAAAACAATTAATAATCGTCATTTGTTTTAAACACCAAAATAACAAACTGTTCCATGAAGCATTGTGTCGATTTAACAAGACATTATGGATCATTTGTTGCTGTAAATGCAATCGCTACTCTCTCTCTTATATTTTTTTAATAATGGAAACATACATGCTAGTTGTTAACATATTTCCAAATCTTTCGATTGAGATTCGAGTGACCGGTCATAATGCTAGTTCTTAACATATTTCGATTGATATAAGATTTATAAGTGTCATCTATAGTATTAACTACATTTACAAGATATTTGTCCAATATTATAAGCATCGAACTCCACAACACTTCTTTTCATACCGTATTGATTTCTGGACACTTGTTGAAAAATTATCTATATAACAATTATAAACTTACGTGAACAGCGATATCATTTACTGGTCCACTTGGCCCAGTTAGACCTTGCCAAATGGCAGGGTTTAAAGCATTTTTTTTATAATTCTAAGGTTTTCTTCTCGATTATATATAGTAACAAAACACAACTACATGTACTGTAAAATACAAGTAGATGTGCTTAAAATACTGCAACTTAATGCCTCCTATTTTCCAACAATTCATGATCTTTAATCTTAAATTGAAGATTTACCACTAGACCCCCTCAACTACTCAACTATGTACATTTATATAAATTCACAAAATTTATGGTTTTGTCACTTGCTAATTCAACTTGGTTCTATTTAAGTTTCCATCTAAAATTTTAAGGTGTAACTTGTAATATGTGCTCTATGAGTTGTACCAACTTTTTTTTCTTTTCTTCTAATTTTATTATAACCTAATACTTTTACATATTTTACAATTTAGTTTCAATATTTTCTTTACTTTTAACTTTGGTCCCCAATATTTTTCATATTTTATAATTTTTTTGTTTTACGTTTCGGTATAAATTTAAGAGTTAACACATCGTAACTTGCAACGTGCGTGTATGATTCAACGTTTTTTCGCTTCTTTTTTCACCGTTTAACGGGCCGTCACAATCGTTGGTCCTAAATCAATTTACTTATTGTTTTATATGTTTTATGATCCACTTGCATCACTTCGCGGATCAACATTTTTATGTCTAATTTTCATTCGATTTATTATTTTCGTTTTTATGGTTTTTTTGTGTTGGTGGTCACTAGCGGTCGTGTGACATTAGTGTAACTTGGCGCGGTTTTACGTCTCTTGCCACAACGCGGAGGATTTAATGCTAGTTCATATACATTTGTTAGCATAATAACAAATTTGGCTCATAGCCTGATGATTAAGAGTAGGGTGACAATTTCTGACACAATCTGAAAACATGACATGAATCTACAATGATATTCACGGGTTTAAGTTCACTATACATGGGTTCGGGTCAAACCCGTGAACCCGTTTAGCTAAACATATCGGATTTGGGTTCAACTCGACAGGTTCATGGGTTGACCTGTGTCAAAAATTAAATTTATTATGTGTTATTTTAAAATTTAGAACTTAAAATGTAAATTGGCATAAGATTTCATCACTAAAATATACGTGTTTTTATATTTATTGGTATTTTTTGTTGTAAAATAGTAAGTTCAGAGTATTAATATGTAAAAATAATATAAAATATTAAAAAAATCAGGTCAATTGGGTCACGTCCGTGTCGACCTGTAAATTTTTTGTGTAGTGTTTGAGTTGACACTTCTCACATAATTTTCAAATTCAAGTCGCTTACAGGTTCATCTAAAATTATCGGGTTTATATCAGATTGGACCCGACAACGTGACCCATTTATCACCCCTAGTTAAGACTTGAAGAGGATGCATATAAGAGAGGTACATGGTGCACCCATGTATTGGTTTCTAATTTAATATATATATATATATATATATATATATATATATATATATATATATATATTGTTTTTTATTTTATTTTCTCTTTCTCAAAAACTTTTCCTGTTTCTCTTTGCGTCTCTTAGAAGATGTACTTTTGCGCATTTTTTCCTACGTTGTGATGTAGCTAGGTTTCGTTTTATTTTTTAAGTTTCTTTTGTTGTACGATCTACGAAATGTTTATTTGTGTATATGTTTATAGTTATTTGTATGTTTGGTTAGTTAATCTCATCCGGTAAAGTTAGCATATTACTGCATTGGATACAACTAGACAAAACTATGATCTCATTGCAAAGCGTGGTATAGCTGCTAGTCAAGTATTTGAAAGTCATAGTGACAGGAGCGTCTTTACAGTATAAACAAATAAAACAATCGAATTAGGCCCCCAAAAATTAAAGCCTCTCAAATTTCAAAATAATAACATACACTTTTAGAGATGAGTGAGAAGGATAACAAAATTATCGAAGGATAACAAAATTATCGAAGGATAACAAAATTATTGAAGGTTTATCGAGGTCAACTTATTAAACTTGGTTCATCAATGTTGACTTACAAAACTTGTTCACCAAAAGTTCCTTCAGTGTTCAATGTTAACAGTTCTTTTAAGTTCATCAATTCTAAATTCTCTTTTGCAATTAATCATTTATTCTACTAACTATTATTGTCTGATCTTGATTCATGCTTATTGTTTTAATCTATCATTGTTCTTTTGCTTATGTAATCTATTGTTGTATGTTTTGATTTTTATCTACATTTGCAATTGATTTTTTTCTTTACTTTAATCAATTGTTACTTGTTTATCATTTAATATGTTTTTTAGTTGATGATGGTTAAGTTAATTAAGTAGTTTTCTGCCTTGAATTGATTTCTGTCACACTATAAACAAATTTGTTTTTGTCGTCGATTTAAGACAAACGTCTTAAAAATAACATATAGGTGAGGGCCTCAAAATTTTGTTTCGCTTAAGGCCTCTAAAAATATTGAGCCAACCCTGATAGTGATCGGAGTAAAAAGAGCTAAGACTTTTTTATTTTACAAAAAGACACCAAGTCTATCAAATTCCTTTACACAAGTCATGTAGCCAACATATGATTTACTGATTTAGCACTCTACGGTCACTAAACAATACTTAGGTAATGATTTAAATTTTAAACACTACACCAACAAAACTTAATCCACTAGTAAACCTTACGGGCACCATGCACTTCTACCAGGGCCACCATAATAAAATACAGGATCAGCAACATAATCAACCATATACAAAATATCATAACACCTATACTCGTCTACCGCGACATCAGTCCCTTCGGGCATCATCAACGGGCCGGAGTTTTGTTCAACCCGCATGCGTGTCATGGTCCCACAACTGTCAAAGATGGCCGGTGGAGTGTAGCCGTTGCCCATGTGCGTGGCCGTGTGGGGATGTGTCTTGACCCTTGTGCTGTAGACCTCACCACCCCACTTCACCATGAGCCCTTGGTACTTCAACAACACGAATAGCTCACCGGGCCAGTACCCTATGTCGATTGACTCGCCATAGTTCACCCACCAGTTGTTTGTTTTTGGATCCTATATGTTAACAATTATAGGTAAATGCAAGTGTGTTAAGGTGTGGTGTTTGGATATTGAGTTATGAAAGAGTACGGGGAAAATTCTGAAAATATCCATTTGACCAACTTTTTGAGTTTTTTCCTTGCAATGTTCGTTTGACCAGCTCATCCCTAAATTTGTCCCCGCCCCAACACGTGCGTCCCGACTGCAAAACAAGTTCTTTCGAATGAGCGGTTCAAATGAAGCTACGTCTCCAATATAGGGTCATTACGAAGAGTGGACGAACTTACCAAGGTTCGAGCGATAGTAAGTTGGTTTGGACGTACTTACGAAGGTTCAAACGACCGTAAATTTGTTCGGATGAACATAAACAAGTCCTTCATAATGACCCTATTTAGACACGTGTATTCATCCAAACCGTTCATTTTGGATGATAACATTTTTAAAGATTACTTTATGATAAATGGACATATTGAGGCAAAAATATAGTCAAATGGATATTTTTTGCATTTTCTCTTTAATTAATCAAGAACCTTGTAAATGTGAAGAGTGATTTGGTAGGGAAGACCAGTGGGGTTAGAGATGGGATAGATGGCTGCACCAAGAGCTATCTCGTGGTTCACTTGAACGAACCCGGGGCATGTTAGGTCAAAGCACCCTGTTGTTCTCGAACCATCGGCCTGCAAATAATTGAAAACCAAAATCGTTATCATATACTGAATTGTTACGAGAACAAAAAGAACAAATCTAATATGCTTCTTACATGCACAAATGTAGGTTAGGTGCATTACGTATGTGAAAACCATCAAACTAGTTTGTTTATATATGTTTTAATTTTTTACATTAGAGTAAAACGTTACTTACCGTCCAATAAACATATAAGCGAGTCTCATGATCATTGTAAACGCTTGGATTTACCTAATTAAGTAATTATTTAAGCACAGAAAACATACTTATGTTAGAGAGGCAAAAAAGATAAACCATAAATGCTGATTAAAACTTTAAAATCATGATGGCATGTGGAGTTAGAACTGCTCCTTTAACTAATATATTTCACTTTCCTACATAACACAACATTTTTTTCCTTTAAAAACCAGCATTTAAAATAATATAAACCATAAATGTTACTTAGTTTTACTAAACTATCAAACATTGTAATTCTCATAATGACTTACTGCCCATCCGGTTTCAACAAGTTCAAAATCATAGAAACCACCGTTTTGTATAAGGACACGAGAGGTGCTATACTCGTCTTCCTTCTCGACATAAGGAGTCCATACTTTTATGTCGACCTTGGCCCCCGAGTAACTGTATCCCTCGGTCAATACCTCAGCCACCTGCCCATCAACCGAGATAGATACTACATGTTACATCAACATACATATTTACTTTTTGTAACAATGCAGCATCTAATACAAGATAATTATCAAGCGTGTAAATTACGCTTGAAGGGTGGACGGGGTGGGCTTCTGGTTGGGGCTCGGGTTCAGTGGGAAAGCGAGGACACAACCATTGTCTCTTTTGATAGCGGCTCCAGGTAAGGATTTCAGTACTTGTGAGGTGAAAGTGAACGTTTAAAATAAAATTTTGCCCTCTTTAAGAAAAATAAAATATTAAACACCATATATAGATACCACCTTAAAAATACATATTTCTTCTATTCTATTTTTTTAGTGATGTTAGGAGTTAAAAGCACATTATTAAGGTGTAAGGATCTTGGTGGATAAATAAGATTTATGTTCACATTCTTATTGAGTTAGATTATTAAGGCTTAAAAAAATACTAAACAACAAAGATAAGCAATGGAAGTGAGTTAAAGTTTGATTACAAACCGAATGGTTCGCCAAGGAGTTTGTGGTGTTCTCCATTGTTGTCTCTTGATTCTTTAGTTCACTTGGTTTCTTTCTCCCGTAGACATGACCGTTGTTATTTATAAACTTCTGTTGAATTCGTCGAATAGGGATTGTTCCTTTGGGACAACTTCCGCTTCTTTGCCATACTTGTGATGTTATCGTCGTTGCAATGTCTTTCTTTTTCGTACCATCAAGCTCTTTTTTCATTATAGTCTCATTGCTCTTCAAAACCTTATTTGTAGGTGCCATCTAATGAAATGCCAATGGAACTTTAGTTAATGAAAGTTTAACTTTTCAATTGTTAATTTCTTTTTATTTATGCACAAGCTAAATGCTCCCTTCAAAATCTTTTAGGTACAATATAATTTAATGCCAATGACACACTTGTGTTAAGTGAGGCATATATGTGAACAAGATTCATAGTATAGCTAGAAATCCAATTAAAGCCACTCAACATTGGTCTGAAATACACTAGGTGGTGTTAATCAACTATGATACTCAAGAATCATATATAGATCATTTGATCCAACATATGTGGTTAGCATGATAAGTAAATATTACTAGCGATCTAAGTTTTGAGCATTCGAAAAGCATGGTGTGATTACTAAAGTACTGAATATTTTGCTTTATTAGAATAAATTTAACTAGTGATGTGATTTAACATTTGTCATTTTATAGTCTAGACCAATTACTATCATGAATCTATGCACAAAGGTCTAGTTATATCCTAAAAGTATTTCAATCAAACCATGTTGAAAGTCTCTGTAGAAGAATTGTTACAAAATGATCAATAAGTTGAAAACTTGAGAGTCAAAATATGCTTTCAGATTGAAACTATTTAGGTTCATACCAAATATTCAATCGGATAAAACTCAAATTCAGAAATCGAAGTATGAATTCGTGTGTGTTTTCAAGAACGTGAACCGGAAGAAGAAGAATACCAATCTTTATAAATTTGAAATTCTTCAAGGATGGGGAAACTACTTTTGGTAGTTTTTCTCATGCAAAATTACATTTTTACCCTTTAATTTCACATGTGAAAGTTCAAGAAAAACAAATTTTAATGCGTTTTTGATAGAACAATGTTTACCAAAATAAAAAATTTTCAAGCTAACCTGGCAGATCGACCCCAGTCAGAAGCTCTGCCCCTTGGACCCCGCTCCCAGGCGCGCTACCCCGGACCCGCGTTGCTTAGGGGCTTCGCCCTTAAAAAGATTTTATTAATATCAAATATTATAATAAACTCAAACAAACGTGCACTCCGCACCTCTTAACTCGTTTGATGAATATTATGGTCACATTGGTCATTAATCAATCCAATTACACTTAAATATCTAATAGTCTCCACAATGGAAATGTTATCATCTTAGATATATGTATATAGAGGTGATTTAGGCTATATCAATTTGCATAGGATGTAGCAAGGTAGCCTAAGTCGGAGTTAGCCATATTTTACCTAGTAAATCGATCAACGTTCGGTGGAGCGTATAGTGTAATGTATAGCATTGGTGAATACGTACCGTTGCATGACTACTCTCATCTGAAGCTACTATTGTTTATTACGTAAAGTCAAGGTTAACATTTTACCACGTGAAGTCAAAGATAACATTAGAGTATTGTGTATTTCTAGTTTCTATAACAATGTGTGTGTTTACTATTTCAGTTTCACATTTGTAACTTTAATAAGAATTATTGATGATATCAGCATTTTATACTACACAACGACAATGAAAAGTTAATAAACAAATAGAAACTCATCAGTCATGAAAAAATCATTAAAACAAAAAAAAAATACGTGCCTGAACAATATGATTCTTTAGAGCCGGATGGTTTAACGCTGGTTGCTTGTAGACGTTAACACAATCAATTATGTCTCCATCTTCACTCTATAAGTATGAACATTGTTTTTGTTTAGTTGATAGTTCAAAACAATACTGGCACAAACACTCATCATATCTTTTTTAATCACATGTTAAAAGATATAACATTCTATTAAACTTTTAAATATTAATATTTCTATATATATATATCCTCTTGAAGCAGCTTATAGAATATATTATGGTATGTCGATTATAGAAATAGATCATGTGATCTCCAACTTTCTACCAAATGTTATCTACAATATTATTATTTTTTAGAATATAACAAAAGGTTTAGAACTTACCAAAATGCTTTTGGCTTTATGATTTAAAGAATATGTTGTTTTTGTGGTGGTAGTATCATTCAAAGCCTTGCTTCTTGAGGTAGACGTGTCATCCACTCCACCACAAGTTATGGAACAAAAGCATATGCCAAATGACAAAATACCCTCCACTTTACTCCCATTTACTGTATGACCTCAGGTTTACGAGAAAGAGAGAGAGTGAATGGTTTATTAAAGGCACAAAAGTGAGTTTTGTGAAGGAAATAAAATGAAGGAATTTGATTAATACTATAAAGCATTGTAATTGTAATGTGTAGTTATGCATGATTCACCTTCTAAATCATCAAATTGACATTCTTTTCCTGATTTTGAATTTATATCTCGGATGTTGGGTGTAATTCATCTTTAAAATCATCATATTTGTTAACAACTTGTGTAATATTAAAATTAAGCTTTCATATTTCTTTTGTTAAAAACTTGAATCGATAAAAACTAGACGAATCCAAACCTAAAACTAAAGTTTATTTACTAAGCAATAAAACTTGATTAGACTAACGTGGTTTGTTCATTTTATAAATATAAAAAGATATAATAGGGTTCAATTGTATAATTTTGTTACATAATAAATGCATATAATTATGATAAAAACTTCAATGACATATATTATGCTACATTTGTGTCGTAAAAATCAGCCCAGGCGGCCAATTAATCAACGACTAATTGTTGATCGAAGCGCCGCCACCTCGATTATGAGTTTGTGACTATTCAGCCAATTATTAAGTGAGAGTTAAAAATCAATCAAAATGTTTAGATTCCGGTCAAAATCAGTCAAATTTCAAGCAAAATATTTTTTCTTTGAATTTTTTAAGTTTTATTTATTACATTAAAATTTTCCAATCTGATTAATCCTCAGGCACACCTAACGATTTTTACGTATATACACGCGATGGTTTTTTCACGAAACCACAAATATTACAAAAACTTAAATAACCAATCTAATTAATTCAATGATCACTAAAATCTAAACAAGAGGCGTTTAATCATAGAAGACAATGATTTTCTCTTTAGCTAATAATTAAACAAATTTACACATTGTCACATACCTTGCTACTCGAAATCAATAGCATGCAACCCAAGACCTTAAAGGTTTGTAGATTATAGAATTATAGTAAACTTACATGTATCACGTTACATGATTATCCACACGAATATTAAAATGCTTCTTCAAAACAGAAATTGTTTAATAATGATAAGTTATTATCAATACATCAAAAAAAATTAAAAAAAAAATAATAATCATAATACATGAAACACTAGTTCCTGTGATTAGGCATTGGTTTGCATTATATCATATCTTTGCATATATACACTTTCTAGTGTATTCAACAATCAAGACATTCAGGCAAAAGTTACAATCACAGAGCACATAGTACAAACCGGAATACACCTTCAGGCCACAAAGGCAAGCTAACCCGAACCATACTGCTTCCTTTCTTCTTGTATAGACTTGAAAATCCGAGCTACGGATGCAGTTGCTGACCACGCGTTATGAGGTACAACTTTAATAACACGAGCGGGGCCTGCTGGTTCGACTCGAGCTGGTTCAGGAGCAGGGGCAGGGGCAGGAGCGGGTGGCGAGGTTGGAAAAAGAGGAAGGGCGTTTCGGTCTTTTGTTTTGTCGCTTCGACTGCTTGCTGTACTAGCTTGCAACTCGGTATCTTTAGAAGCATTATTGTTATTATTATTATTTTTATTAGTATTATTATTATTATTATTAGGCTTGACCACTTTTGGAGCCACGGGTTCATTTTTCTCAACTGGGACGTTGGTCGAGCCTTGGTTGTGTGGGTTGGATGGTTCGAACCTGGTGGAGCTTGTGACCGAGGGGTTAGCCATTTGCATGCCGTAAGCAGGGAAGTAGCCATGACTCGAGGGAAGTGAAGGAGTGAAGGGGTTAACCCCCATGAACCCTTCATACTGATGAGGTTGAGGTGGTGCACCATAGTTTGCAAAGTTATGACCTGTTTAACATTAAAAACATTCAAGATCATCTTAAATGATACTATAGGAGTGTTTGGATGTACATTTTTTAAGTGATTATATAGATCTTACGGGTAAAAACTTGAGATTTACGAGACGAGACCACTAAGATAACAAAAGGGGCTTACCGATCACGGGCATGGATCCAGGAGGTCCGCAACCCCCATAAACAGGGTTCATATACCCGGGAGCAGGGTAAGGTTTGTAAACAAGTCCTTCAGATGGAGACATGACAGGAATCAGCCACTGCTGACCAGGCGGCCCATTAAAATTCCAAGAGCCCATATTTTGATCACCGCCAAACGGTCTGCAATTGGTCGTCTGACTGCCATTTTGCACAGTAGATAGAGATGCCTTACCAACAGCATTCTCGGATGAGAACTCCATGTCTTCGTTGGGTTTCTCAGCATCGTTTTTCTGCTTAGGATGATTCACGAGAGGTTTCATAACGTACTCAAGAGGAAGTTTCTTGATTGGAGAAACGTTTGGTGGTTTTGCTGGATACCCATGTTCTTCAACCAAAAGCTGTGGTGATCCAGCTATTAATCTCTGAACCTGTTTTACATAATCAAGTTTTAATCACTTTGGTTTAGATGTAAAATAAGATTAGTAAAAAGGAAACTGTTTGAACAGATCAAAAGACAAACTGTATTCTTAATGCATATAAGCTCCTAATGTTACTAAATTTACTTCAAAAAAGAATTCTGAAATAATATAGTTAACCAAGTTTTTACAGAAAAACAATTTTCTGGAAGCAGTGTCTGGGTCATCCTAACCTGACCTGAACCAAAAATCACCCATTGCGACCTTTAGTTGAAGACCATGTAGGACCGTATGGCACTATGGCGTATAGGCAGTTGACTCGACTAACCTTAATCAATCTGTGGAGCTCGAACACTTGAACAGCAAATACTCTTTGTGGCTGTAAGCAAATGTAAACAAATGAGAAAAGCTCAAACACTATAAGGCTGTCTCGTTTATCAATCTACAGTGCCGATGCAGACGAGTTGAGCCAAGCTCAACAAGGCCCAACCTCGGCTCAAAAACTTTAGATAGAAATACAATAACAAATTTCTTTATTTACGGTCAACAACATCAAACTAAATGAACTGAAGGGCGGTTGGATGTGTGTTCTGAAAGTGACTATGTGATGTTTACTATTGAGCAACACAGATAAGATCAGTAGTAATAAAACCGAACATAGGAGATCAAATAAATGTGATGTTGCTCTCTGAAGTTGTAATAATAACATAACTAAACTTAATGTTTAGCGAATTCTGATTACTTAATAAATTAAAGGTTAATTACATAACGAGGTAACCAACTTTGCACCCGTTTCTATTTCTGGTAACCATCACTTTTTAGGCCCCAAAAACCATTAAATTTTCAAAAACTTTAATCTTACACAACCAACTTTCAGATATTTCAATTTAAGGTCAAGTGACCTGGTGACCAGTCGAAATAGAAAGACGTGGCGGTTAATTTAGTCAGTAACTTTTGATCATATGTACTCTTTTTTTGGCACCTAAAACCTGATTATCTTAAGGTTATAATTATCTTAAAGTAAAACTTTAAAACTTTGATGGTTTTTCAGGCTGCATGGTTGGTTACGCAATACAAAAATTTTACCAACATTGATAACCTTGTACAATTCACACCTACATCCATTGACCAAAAAGGTCATTTTTTTACTACCAAAAAGAAGACCACTTAGCAGAATGGAAGCAAAATTCTACAAAATTAGGTTTAAAAGAAGGGTAAATATGGAACTTTGGTTTTTCCATGGATGATTAGTGTTGTTACAGACTTGCAACCAGATGAAGCTGAATATTTGACCCCTAGATATTCAGTTGCATAAACATTCGATTAATAAAAGAACTTACTTCACAATAGCTCTTCTTGCCTTCCAAAAATGTTTTTGACCAATAATCCCCACAACATCATCAGGAGAAATATCAACTCCGCAAATCGACTCAACCATTGAATTTTCTGAAACGGCATCACAGTTGGTCGGATCATTAGGGCTTCTTACAGCTTCTTCTTGAATCTCCCTTAATGGCACAGAGTTATTTCCATAACCACTAGCTTTAGATGCCTCATTTAAAAGACTATCCCCCCACAAAGTGTTATCTGTTTGTGTGTCAACTCTATAATTCCTTACATTCCCATTCTTTGAAGTATTTCTGAGGTTAAAACTTGACGATTCATTAGTCTCCTTCAATGGAGTTTTAACATTTTGTCGGGACGATTGATTTGAGGCAGATCTAGCAAAACCTTGGGAGTTCTCTTTTTGGAATTTATTCATGTGCTGTTTGGCATTGTGAACATTAGCTAATCGACCTGATAGGGCTGCACCAAAAGGGGTGATACCTTCATTTTCTCTATTTTGATGATTTACACTACGATTTTGATTTGTTCCAGATTGTTGGTCAAATACCGGGACTCTAAAGTCATCTTCTTCTTGTCTCTTTCTATGTTCTTGTTGCACGCGTTGATGGTTGGGATCAGAATGACGAGCATCTGGCTTCCTGGTTGGGTAAACTGAAGAAGATTGTTGGTGTGGCGAAAATGTACCCCGTTCATTCATGGTTGCCTAAAATTATATGAAAATCATAGGTTTATCAGTTATAATTTATCATTCAAGGTATATAAAACGATAAAAGTTATCCCAACATGTGCAGCCGACATAAATGAACACTGAAAGTACACACTTCATAAATCAAATACAATGCAACTGTTTCCAGAGTCACGGCCCTTCTAATTGTGATGAATCACCAACACTCATCATGTAAAATGTTATGTTCCAACACTATCAGCTAACTGACAGATCCAGGATTTTAACCAGAATATATACACTACTATATCCAACTTTTTATTTTTTTGGTTTTTAGAGGTGGAAATTTCTACCCATTTCTTATGAATGGGTCGATTAGTAAAAAATAGCTAAAAAGAGAGTGTATCTTGATGCATACAATCCCCAAAATAACTGTATTTAAAGATTTAAATTGTTACAGTAAGAATTTTGTCTTTGCAATCATAGGCAATAAATTACCTACTAACTAAAATTTATAAAAATGGGAGAAGGTTGTTACTGGTTCAATCAGAACTAACCCGTGCTAGAAAGGAAACCAACTTGCTTTGACACGTACAAAAAATGACTAATTTTGACAAGTCACCTGTCACCCAACCAATCTAACTCAACCCTCATGCCAGTTGCCACCTCTACTTTTTTAAGAAGACCAAAAAATCAGGTTAAGCATGTTCATATCCTAACTTAGGTATGTCCATGTCGGAAACATGGCTTATACTTTCATTGTTCATCAATTTCATTTTGCACAAAGTTTACATGCTCCAGATAATGATTTTCTCAGTATTATCCTAATGAACAAACTATAGTATAATTTGGGTCGACAAGTTTCCTTTATATACCGTTTTAAAGGTAATTTAGATCAAATAGTCAAACCTTATGTTACATCCTACATGTGAAGTCATGCATAGCACCGAATCATACATGAATTATCATTTTTAACTCACCCTGGTCGAAGATGAGGCCACCCCACCATTGAACCTCTGCGAAGGAATACTAAGCTGTTCAAAAAAAGCCATTTTGTTCCGAGGAGGCGCCCTTGGACCTCCTTTTTCAGTATCATTCACATGAAGCCTTGGAAACATTGGACCCATCGTTTTATCATCATCTTTTCCTCTTTTCATCTTCTCGTAACCCTTCAAATTCCAACCACACAATCAGAAAAACTGAACAAACTTCACAACAATTCATCATCCTTATCATATTCTTCGTTAAGAAGCTATACTTTGACTTCTGAAGTCAAAATGAATCATTTCAATCCCTAAAATGATATTAATTTCAAACTTATCCAAAGGTTTTTTGCTAATACAGTAAAATCATAACAAGAATGATAGATAGAACAGTATTGAAGCAGAAACACAATAAATCAATATCAATTATTGCATTTGAGAACCAACAAGTTTGAAAACTAAATTCCCAAAAGAGAACATACATCAGTTGCACAAAGCAAATAGAGTTATACATACATACCTTACAGATCCCAAATATGAACTCAACAGAGCATTGATTTCTCAAGAACCCTAAATTGTTCCAGTTCTGCACAGACCGATAACCGCCAAAAATTTCCCCCAAATTCAAGATTCAACACCGACCCAAAACAAACCCCTTCGGAGGAGATTGAAATTTCTCCTCCGGCTAACAAAATCGAATCAAAATCACTTCAGATAAGCAGAATCAAGAAACCCCAATAAGTAAAATCAATATTTTCCACAATATCAAGAAATCTGAGTTCGACCCAGATGAAGAAACAAGGATAAACAACCAAATACAGCAAGAAATCAACGAAAAAACCCTAGTAATCAACAAACTGAAGCGATTGTTGAACGAAGAAAGAAGAAGATGAAGAGAGAGAAGCAACAGAAACTGATGATGATTCTAGAGAGAAAAAGATGTGGGTGTTGTGTAGGGCTGTAATTCGATCGGAATACCATGGAAATTAACTGCAACTTTGGGTAAAAGGTCGTATGAAATTAAGAATTAGCAAAAGTGCAAAGCAAGTGGACCCAAGATTTTTGTAGATAGAACAGAATCTTGAAGGTGATTGAGATATAATATAATAATATTGTGTGTGTATGTATGTATATCTATCCGCTGTGATTTTGAAGATTAAAAAACAAATATTTTGGGAGTTTACCTGGTTGTGATGGGTATAATCGAATCAGGGGAAAGTGCTTTCGAACATTCACCCGGTGATAGTGGAGCCACGTAACAGAACATTATGATTCACTTTTGAAGAGACAACTTATAGTTTTTGATTTATGGATTTTGTTTTTTTGTTCTTTTATTCTGAGCATCGAGAAAAGATTTCTCTTCTTAACGTAATTTTATTCGGTGTGTTTGTGTTGTTTGTATTTTTTATTATTTTTAATTTTAGTTTATAAACAGAAGTGAGGAAGATATATAAAGATTTGTTTTTACATTTAACGGATATTACAAGTGTAATTCATAAACCATTTTTAAATGTGTATTTGACACTTATATGTTCAGATATTGTGATCAGAAACCCAATTTACGTGGAGTATATTTGATGATCTTATAATGTTTTGAACTTACATTCAAGGCTTAGATCTCTTCAATCCTTCCAATGCCACTAATGATGGAGAGAAATCTTAAGGGTTGTTTGGTAATTTCTGAATAATTAAATGCTGAACCAATAAGAGGTCTGAACTATTAAGTGCTGAACCATTAAGAGGTCTGAACTATTAAGAGTTAGTATATCATTTAACTATTCAAATGCAAATGTTTGACCAATTCAGATAAATGTCTTAACCATTCAGCATTAGATCTCTTAACCATTCAACACTAGTATAATGCTTAACCATTCAGAGGCTAATGTCTGAATCATTCAGACATCTGTTTGCGAAACAAACAATCTAAACCATTAAGTGCTGAACCATTCAGACATCTAAACCATTAAAAGGTTGATTAAGAGGTTGTCAAAAACCCCTTAGTCTTTAACAAAATAAACTTATACCCATCACAGTTTACATTATTTTCATAGTTTCAAAGTTCAACCACTTATCACAAGTGATCTAAAGATGGTCTTCACTTGGATTAACTTTATGAGTTTTGCTAATACTTTCTAGAACTGGAATCCAAGCATGCACTTGAAAAAATTTAATGTTTGAAAAGGATGCTAGAGAGGTAGGGAGGATGGAGAGAGTTTTGCATATAAAGTGTGGAGGTTGAACTATGTTGGGGCAGATAAAGTTGGTACAACCAAAACAACACTTAGAAGAATTTTTTATACAACAGAAGAAAGTCTTCCGAAGCTTATCTGCGCTTACAAAGTCAAGTTAAAGAACTTCTGAAGCCCAAGTAAGAAGAACTTCCAAAAAGAAACTAAGTCTTTCGAAGACTAAGTTACTCCTCTTTCAAAGCCAAACACTTGGAAAGTTCAAAGACTTCCCAAAGAACAAAGTCTAGAAGACCGGCAGAAATCTTGGTAGAAGTTGTTTCTTTCAAAGTATAATTGGCTTCGGAAGAACTTATTCTTTCGAAGGCAGCTTACTTTCGAAAAAACCAACTATGAACCGGTAGACATAAGTATGATATGCCTGGCAAGCTATTGCAATCGCTGATATACTGCATGGCGCTTCTCATGCCGTGTAGTTGAACATACTTTATTTCACTATTTATTTTTTATCAGTTAATACAGTTACTAATTTTAGTTGGAGACAAAAGGTAAGTCATGGACCTATAATGACTATCTTATCCAGGATAATATGTTATCTTAGATACCTTACTTCTAGCAATATAGTATTTGTTTAGTAGTAAGTCCCAGCTGGTAATTCAAGTATAACGGCCATAGATAGTAGTATATATAGTTTCTCATTGTAACTTATTTAGCACGCTTGTAAAAGTCTTGTACATTGAGAAGTAATATGTACAAATATTTTGAAAATCATATGTTGTGTTCTTTAATTTAGTATATTATTATCAACTCATTTGAAGATATCGCATCATCATCAGAGTGTGTCTTTGTGAGTTCGAAAGATAATACTTGTGTTGAGTGATCATAACCGATCCTGCAAACTAGGTGGCAAAACGTGAAAATGACATGTCAAAATGCACATCGAAGTGACGCAACGGCGTCAACCATAGACAAGGTCCTTTTGACTTATTTTCTCTAAAAAAGACTTATGACATCGGTATTCATGCTTATCATATGATCGACATGATTGTGTTGCATGCTAGCATGATCATGTCTAGCTAGATAAATAATAATGTTAGCAACCTTAACCTCAAAAGTTGTTCGTAACTTCTAAATCAAAGTTTTGTAGATAGTAGGATTGTAAATGAAATTCAAATTTAGCATGATCTTGTCTATGGGTGTCCAAACAATTGAGCAAAAAGTTGATGTCATGAAATTCAAATTTATTTCTAAGTTTGTCTAGCATGCGCTCATACATGCTTGGGGGTAAAAAGAATAGGTCACTAGAATAGTTATTTTGCAAGATATTAATTGAGAAGTAGTGAAGGAGTTAGGGTTCAAGAGAGATTTTGATCGAATGGGGATTGTATGGTAATTAGAAAAGGTTATACAGGTTTTTGTAAGTGTAGGTCAAAATAATATAACTATGTTATTTTAACAAAGGATCGATATCAACGTAATTTGTTACCATCCAAAAACTTAATTTTGGAATTACATTTGTTTATAAAGAATCATTGGTAACCGAAGTGGTTGATGATGGTATTGAGTTGTTGACTGAAAAGTAATTTAATATTGATTGCTATGATTAAAAGACAAGTTAAGGAATAAATACTTTGATAAAAAGGTTTGCTAACTAGTTATTGGTATGAATGTACTAAACTTTTGGCTTAGCTCAACATTTCTAAGAAAATAATATCGAATTTCAATGTGTTTAGTGTTAGAATATTAAATATGAATATTCATGATGGAAGTTGCATTTGTGTAGCCCATCATAACAGAGGTCTTTTGGAAGTCAACCTCATAATTTCTCGTGTAGTTGTAAATCTATAGAACTTGAGAGTTGACAACAACTACAAATAGTAATGTATTTAGCCTTAACAATAAGCGTTAATGCTATTTTTTTTCTTGCTTTTACATGACACAAGCTTTCCACATAGAAACACACTATTTGGTAGACTTCATATTCAAAGCATATCATATATAGTATGAATCTAGAAATACTATAAGTTCAAAAGGACCATTTGGATACCACAGGCCTATATTAAGTAAACCTTTGAGTATGATAATTACTATTTTAATAGCAACAGTATCAGGAGTTGCACTTATAGAATTAGACATAGGGGTGTTAAAAGATTTGCATGAGGTAAAGTAAAACTTTCTAAAAAGGTCATTAATATTGTAAGATTGATAAGAATCTTGTCTGAAGTTTCTTTATTTAAAAGCCTAAGAAACAATAAGTTCAACCATCAAGCATATCTCAAACTTATATTTTTAATATTGTATTAGTTTATTAACTATTTACATAGATACATGTGTGTAGAATGGAAAAGATTAAACGAAAGTCTAAAGTACATCACCTACTGTAGATAGTATTTTCCTTAATCTTAAGCATGTATTTATCGACGTGACTATCCAAAAATTGCATCCTCAACTTTATAGCGATTTGAATTCTTGTTTGTCGAACAATGCTAATATAACACGTGTAAGGCCCCTTTCCCAGGAAGCCTCACAGTCGGTTAATCATAGCATAAAATCAGTTTAATAACAAAGCATTGCAACGGAAATAATTAGACATTCATTTAAAACTTAGAAACCATGTCGTACTCATACATTTGCCCTTTAACTAAAACAAAACATAATACTTTTTCTTAAATTACAATGAAGATTTCATAAGCAGGAATGACATCCATAGTTCCCCAAGTAGCTCCCTGGTGCCATCCTCAGCATCAACACTTACCTGCCAACTATTATGCATAAAAATCAGCTTTGCTGAGTGAGTTCTAGTTTTAGGTAAATAAGAAAATATAACTTTGTCCTTCATATAATGACCACACATACATAATACATAACATTTTGATCATAATAAGCATGTTCATTATTTTTCATTCTTTCATAGCTTTCACTTCATCATAAACAAGATTGCACAAAGCAAGAGCTCCATGTTGATCGACAACAAATGTCGATCCCTATCGGTACACATGAAAACGGGAGCTAACCCCCGACAGTTGATCCACACTGCAAGGCACATAGCCCGCTCATGAATACGGATCCATCATCATAAATCAGACTCACATAAGTGAAGTCTATCATACTGCTTGCAAGACTTTCCATCATCAAATGGGCCCGGGGGTAACATTCATTAAGTTTCGCTTTTCATTAATATCATCTTTCACTTTAATATATAATACTTAACTTATTAAGTAGAAAAACATGGCATGTACAAGTCATCATAAAACATAACCGATCCTCCACGGGACAGCGAGGGTTCGGGGGCGGCAGCCCCTAACAGCGGGGTCCCAGGGGCAGCAGCCCCTAGTGGGGTCCAAGAGGCAGCAACCCCTAGTGGGGTCCAAGGGGCAACGCCCCTGGCTGTTAAAACCTATTTTTCTGTTAAAACCTCATAAAATCCCCGTCATTTAAAATGTATATTTAGCATGCATAATAACCCCAAAACATGGAAAACTTATAAATAAGGGGATCTAGAACTCACCTGGTTTCCGAGACCAACTTCTAAACTAAGCTTACAAGGCTAGGATCTCACTACATAGCCTGCAGATGAGTTGACACTTAAAGGGGTTAATTTCTGCCTAATTTCGCTACAAGATCAGCAATATCGCAGCTAGATTCGCCAATAGTTTTGCTGCTAGTTTCACCAGCAGTTTCGCTGCTAGTTTCGCTGGCATCTTCGCTTGCAGTTTCGCTGGCATCTTCGCTGTCAATTTCGCTCCCAGTTTCGCCTAACTCTCGTTGGAAAACCATGTCTGCGAAACTACCTGCGAAACTATAGTTTCGCAGGAAGTCCTCATAGTTTGCTGATTGAATATGCAAATTTGCTGGATGCATGTGCTGTTTCGTAGATCGCATAAAAATTACGAACTAGCTCGTTTTTAACCCAAAATCATAAATTTTTACGTCCAATCTCTTAGTTTATCATCCACGAGGCCAAATCTAAGCTTTATACATGTTTTCATACGTAAAAATGTGACCTTTATGCGATTCTTTGCTACTTTTCAAAATCCAAAACCCTAGAATCCCGGTTTGATCTACAGAAGGGTTTAGAGGTCGATTATTACCTGGATTTGTTGCTTCTTTCTTGCGTTTTGATGCTCTAACACCCAGATCTTCAATCCCTTGACCTTTGAAGCCCCAAATCTAGAGTTTCCTTCACTTTCTCTCTCTAATTTCTCTCTCTACGAATTTGGTGGCTAGGGTTGCAAATGATGCAGATGGAGGCTGATTTGGGTGGGTTAAGGGGCTGATTATGGGCCTTAATCACTTAGGCTCTTGCCCATGAACCCAATTTAGCCTATAACCCTTTTTCCTTCCTTTATTAAATACCCATTAATTAAGCCCATTATCCTTAATGACTCGTTTTGACTTTTCGGAGTGTTATAACACGTTAGAAAAACCCATGGTTAAACCTGAAGATTTTCAAAAATTAGGGTCTTAACTTGATCCGACTGCGACCAGTAGATGTAATAATTTGCAATGAATCTAGTAGAAAAGAAAGAAATCTAATTGTTGATGCATGTATGTCCCTAGATCATGATTTGAAATGTAATGAATCTTGTCTGTCTGAGTATGATGTAATTTGTATTGATTAATGAAATGACATAAATTGTTTGTTACTTGTGATGTTTAATATTTCATTAATGAGTCGTGATTGAATTGATTGGGTTTATGATTGTTTGAATGGTTGCACATTATGTTATATTAATTAAAACATTCAAACTTAACTTAATGAAGTTCTCATGCGAATGGCTCATGCGATGAACCATAAGCATAAATAACTTCACACGATTGACTCAGTCGCACGACTGAACCAGGAGACTGGATCAGTCGTACGATTGTAACATAAGATTGAATCATCGCACGACTGAACACTCAGTCGTACGAATGAATCAACCGCATGTTCAATCGCACGACTGAACCAACTAATGGTTCAGTCGCACGATTGAATAATACCACCTATAAATACAACTCATTCGTGAAAAATAGGTCTCTCGATATTTACGATTCCAGACGTACCCTAGCCGTCCAGAAACCTCTAAATTCGTTCTCCAAGTTCATAGAACACATTAGATCGATTCCCAATCGACTTCTAACGTTAGTTTCAATTCTTGATTGATTCTTCGTGTGTTCTCACTGATTGGATCGCCAATCAAATAGGATTCCGCACTATTTGATCTGGTTTACACGTTAATCTCTAGGTATTTCGGTCAAATACCAGGTCCTAACAAGTGGTATCAGAGCCTTGACTCTTGATTACGTGTTGATTCAATCAAGATTGCATAAAAGTTTGTGTTTTTGCACTAAAAACGCAATCTTTGGCATCAAAAGTGATCTTGGAAGTTCCCTGCTCATCGAAGTTTGGTTTCTACGGACTTAGGCGATTAGAACTTGTGAAATTTCGAATCTTTACGGCTGAAACCCGTCAAACCTAGAAATTTTCGCAAAACAGCAGCTTCAGTCGCACGAGTGACTCATTCGCACGACTGGACTCCATTCGCATTGCTCATACGCACGATTGGACATAGTCGCACCCTCATTCGGCCGACTGAACCGTTCGTTCGCATAGCTCATACGCACCAGATTCATTCGCACGACTGAACCAATCGCCCAGTTCAGCCCCCGATTGAACCAGTCGCAGAGTTTATACGCACGATTAGATCATTCGCATCCTTCAGTCACATCAGTGAAAGTTTGTTTGATTAGATTCTAAGTTTATTAGTCATGGAAGATCAGATGTCAGCCTTTACTGCTGGGAAGGAATCAAGGATACAGAACCTGCTGTTGCTTGAGAGTGAGGTGGGGAATCACAATAAACCACCAAAGCTTTTGACTTTAGATGATTTTCCCCACTGGAAACAACGTTTTGAGATCTACCTTAATGGAGTAGATCCTAATCTGTGGGAAGCCATTGAGATCGGTTATAGTACACCGGTGGAGCTGATGGAGTTAAGCTAACGTTAAGCAGGATGACAGACGCACAGAAAGTAAAGTACAATGCAGAGAAAAGAGTTTATGCATGATCACTCAGTCTATCCCCAAAGACATATTCCACCAGTATTCAGAGAACAAGCAGTCCAAGAAACTGTGGGATGAGCTAGAGAAGAGATATGATGGGATGCGTCATTGAAGGCAATCAAGGCAAAGGAGTTAAAGAAGGAATTCGATAACTTCTCATCAATTGGTAATGAAAGTTTAGACGAAGTCATAGACAGATTCTACCACTTGATGAGCGAATTGCATACACATGGAGTGGAAACGACTATGGAAGAGAAAGTAAGCAACTTCGCAGATGGATTGCCTGATAAGTGGGCTACATTTGTGTCTAACCTGAGACAGAATGGAATGCTTGTAAAGCTGGATATAAATGACTTCATTCTTAAGTTGCAAGAAGAAGCACTAAGGATGAAGTATAGAGCTCAGAAGTCTTCGTACACACAAAATCCAGCTTTATACAACACCACGCCTCAAGCTAAGACATCTGGAGCACCACTCCAGACTGCTTTTGTGTCTAGCTCGTCAGGTCCTTCACATGCTTCTCCTTCTGGATTAGACACGTCTGGGTCATCATGTACCCATTATATTGGATCAGAAGCAAGTGCTACCAAACTGAAGATCGAGAACCTCGGTAATGTGACCGTAGAAGTAGCTCGAGAGCATATGGATCTTTTAGCAGCAGTGGTTCATTCATATGATGGACTTGTTGCCGGGAAGATTGGAAACTGCCATCTGGCAGATGAGGGCTACGAGCAGGTGGATGAAATGGAGCTTGAGAGGATGGATATAATGTGGGCCTTAGCTAGCGCTGTCCGTAGGGCGAAGAAGTTTGTTAAGAAGACTGGACAGAACTTGATAGCTACTAAGGATACCACATTTGGCTTTGACAAGAGCAATGTGACCTGCTTCAACTGTGGAAAGAAGGGGCACTTCAAAAGAGAATGTGTCAAGCCAAAGAAGATGGGTAATGGGAACCCGTTCTCGTGCTTTACTCGCCAAGACAAGCAAGCCTCCAGTTCTACTTCATCAAACAAGGATCCAAAAGCCTTGACTGCTCATGATGATGAAGGACAGGATTGGAGTTTTAGGTTTGTCTCACCAGAAGAATCTAACATTGCTAGTGTTGAGGATATTGATGATGATTCTGCGAGTGAAGGTGATCTAGCAGTTGAGATAGCAATGTCACATAGTGAAGAAACAACTGCAGCGAGGTCAGTTACAAGCCAAATGAGGAAGTTTCCACGTCAGAGACAGAAAAGTCAGAATCACCAGAACCAGAGACATCTGATGCTGCACTGATGGCTAACTCTTCTGAACCAACTCAGGTAAGTACTACTGACCAAATTTTTAATAATCATGCTTGTTCTGATTGTGATACTTTTAGGAATAGCATAGATGAAAAATTTTCTAGGTTATTAGATCATAATGATAACTTAGTAAAAGATTTACGTCTGTGCACTGAGGCTAACAGAGTACTAAAACAAAATGAGCATAGTTATAAAGAAAAGTTAGACCTATTGACTAAACAACTTAGGGAAACCGAAGTAGTGGCCTTTAACCAAGCAAATGACATTAGGTACTATCTAAACTCCCTAGAAGACACTAAGAAACAAAAGGCAGTTCTAGAAGTAGAAGTAAATCACTAAAACAGAAACTGCATAGTTGGACTAGTTCGTCGCACATAGTCCAACACTTAGTAAAAGAAAGGAACAACGGGGAGGGACTAGGCTACAAAGTGGTTCCACCACCACCTGAGACCTTGATGAACACTAAGTCTAGACCTTTAAGTAGTAATCCCATCAAGGATCATGTAGTGACTACTCCTCTTGTGAGTGATCCAGATTCCCTATGTTCATCTATTGACACTGGAAACAAACAAAAGGAGACCACTTCAAAGGCAAAGGGAAAATTGCCTTGTGTTAATCTAGAAAAGAAGTTTGAAAAGTTAACTTAAAGTCAAGTTCTAACAAAGTCAAATCAGAACCTAAAAGGACTTCAAATGTTACTTTTTCACATGCTTCAAGTCAAAAACCAGTTAACCAAAAAGTGGAACATGTTAAACAGGTTAAAACAGTAAATTTTGTTAAACCAGAGAAAACATCAAACATACAAGAGTCAAACCTAAAGTGATTGATGTTACTAGAGTGTCACGCACCTCTCCACAAAGAAAGTTTAATCATAAAGTTGATAGCAGAGCGTGCTACAACTGTGGAGAATATGACACATTGCTTCCTACTGTATTATTATCAGACACCTAGGAAGAATTGAATTTCAGGACTCAAAACCTAAGTCTTCTAAGAGGAGCTCTTTAACTCCACCTAGAAGAGCTAGTGAACCTAAAGTCCAACTTGCAAGCCAACGACTGTTTATCATAAACAGGCATTGCACAAATCTGGCTTATGGAAAGAAAAGTCAACCTACGTGTCTGATACTGATGACAAGAAGGAACCTGAGCTACCCTCACCCTCTAAGGGTCAATGGGTGGAGTTTATGATGTGTGATGCCTCTGGGAAACCCAAGACAGTCAAATATTGGGTTCCTAACCTAAACTAATTCATTTACTTTGTATGTGCAGGGTGTTCGATACAGTGCTGAGACTAACATGTGGATTATAGACAGCGGAGCATCCAGGCACATGACAGGAAATAGAGCCCTTTTATCTAACGTCAAACAAATAAAAGGAGGGCATGTTTCCTTTGCAGGAAACAAAGGAGGCTATATCACAGCTCAGGGAGAAGCGGGAATCAGAAAGTTAAGTTTGATAAGGTGAACTATGTTCAACAACTTCAGAACAACTTACTTTCTGTTTCCCAAATCTGTGATAAATGATTAAAGTCATCTTCAACAACAAGAAGTGTTACGTGCTGAAGAAAGAATATATGATCCCAGAGGACCAAGTTCTAATGACTGCTTCAAGATATAAAGACCTTTATGTCTTGGATCTGTCAACAGCTGCTACAACGGATCATGAGGTTCAATGCTTTCTATCTAAAGCTACTGAGAAGGATTCAATCTCCTGGCATAAGAGAATGGGACACATTAGTCAAAGGAAGATGAATCATTTGCTTCAGAAGGATTTAGTGAGAGGAGTAAATGTCAAGAACTTCCAACTTCCTGACTTTTGTGTAGCTTGCAAGAAAGGCAAACAGACAAAGAAGTCTCATAAGGAAAAGAAAGTTCATTCAATAGAACTTCCTCTTGAGCTTCTTCACATGGATCTGTTTGGTCCAGTTAGTACAAGGAGCATTGCAGGCGACGTGTACTGTTTTGTGGTCACTGATGACTACTCAAGGTTCACTTAGGTAATGTTTCTGAAATCCAAATCAGAAACTTTGGAGACATTCAAGGAATTAGTAACCACACTGGAATCTCTCTACAAGCTAAAAGTTAGACAAGTACGCTCAGACAACGGGACAGAATTCAAGAATCAAGGGATGGAGGCATACTGCAAGGAAAAAGGAATTGTGCATCAATTCACTTCTGCTTACACACCTCAGATGAATGGCGTTGCTGAGAGAAAGAACAGGAGTTTGATAGAGACAGCACGGACTATGCTGGCAGACTCGAAACTGCCTATCCAATTCTGGAATGAGGCAGTGGCAAATGCGTGTTATACACTGAACGAGTCCTAATAGTCAAGCGCCACGGAAAGACATGTTATGAGCTACTACAAAGACGCAAACCGAATTTGGAGTATCTTGAACCTTTTGGCGCGCCGTGTACACTTCTGAAGAAGACACATGAAGGCAAATTCAGCGAGAAGGCAGATGAAGGAATTTTTCTAGGATACAACATACCGAACAAGCGAGTTTACAATAATTCAACTGGTCTTGTAGAAGTGTGGTGTAATGTCGACGTTCAGAGATATACCACACCACCTACAGGCAAAGGACCTGCATACTTCTTCGATTATGATGGATTCTTCAAGTCCTTCAACATCCCTCTCTCTCCCTCGGATGATGAGTTAGCTACTAGGATGATGTATGATATTCTAAATACACCATCTAGCACACAGGGAGAATCATCTACTCAGTCAGGGGGGGTAGTCGATGACAGTGACTCCTCCTCTAAAGATGAAACTGAAGCAGATGACCAGAACAGTCAGGAGGAACAGGTTCCAGTTCCTGAAAGTCCACAAGCTTCCATGAGTGATGCACCTTCGACTTCGGAACCTCAAACTCCACCTTCCTCAGATGCAGAACAAAATGTTCACAATCTTGGTTCGGAGGTGGCTGTGCCTACTACTCCAGGATCACGACTAAACGTCTATCATCCCCTTGACAATGTTATTGGGGATGTCAGATCAGGAGTACAAACCCGAAATCAGCTATACTCAGCTGATTACGCCTCAGTTATGGAGAAAGGTTACATTCATGATGGTGCTTATTGATGTTTTGTTTCGCAGGTTGAGCCAAAATATGTCATTGAAGCACTAAATGATGAGGCGTGAGTGAGTGCCATGCAAGAAGAACTTCTGCAGTTTAAGAAGTTAGGTGTATGGACTCTGGTTGATAGACCTAAAGGTGCTAAAGTCATTGGCACTAAATGGGTACTAAAATGCAAGAAGGATGACCAAGGAGTCATTATCAGGAACAAAGCTCGACTGGTGGTTCAAGGTTTTCGCCAAGTTGAGGGAATTGACTATAATGTGGTGTTTGCACCCGTGGCAAGGATGGAAGCTATTCGTATCTTCCTTGCCTATGCATCGTACATGAAGATTAAAGTCTACCAATTAGATTTGAAGAGTGCATTCCTTCATGGGGAAATCAGGGAAACAGTCGATGTAAGTCAACCCGAGGGATTTGAAGACCCTTATCATCGGGATAGAGTTTACAAGCTCGACAAAGCTTTATATGGGCTTCATCAAGCTCCTCGAGCTTGGTATGAGAAACTCTCGACTCATCTTGTGAAACACGGCTTTCGCAGGGGAGTCATTGACTGTACACTGTTTATTAAAGAAAAGGATGGCGACCTACTGCTTGTACAAATATATGTTGATGACATAATCTTCGGGTCAAAGAACAAAGAGTTATGCAAAGAGTTTGAAGCAGTGATGAAGAAAGAGTTTGAGATGAGTGCTATGGGGGAGATGAAGTTCTTTCTTGGGTTACAGGTGGATCAAACACCTAATGGGATCTTTCTACATCATACCAAGTATGTCAGAGACATTCTCAGTCGCTTTGACATGGAGAATGCTTCTGCTGCTGGGACTCCACTTGCTACGAATCATGATATAGCACCTGATGAGAATGGAGATCTTGTAGATGCCACTATGTACCGAGGAATGATTGGATCCCTCATGTATCTCACTGCCTCAAGACCTGATATCATGTATGCGACATGTTTATGTTCTAGATATCAGGCTAAACCTAAGGTCAATCATCTGATCGGGGTCAAAAGGATTTTTCGCTAACTAAAGGGTACACCCACACTGGGGTTGTGGTATCCTCATGATGATGATTTTGAGCTCATGGCGTATAGTGACTCGGACTACGGAGGCTGCAAGATGAACTACAAGTCTACATCAGCGGGGTGTCAATTCTTTGGGAGAAGATTAGTTACCTGGCAGTGTAAGAAGCAGACATCAGTTGCATTGTTAACCTGTGAAGCCGAATATGTTGCTGCTGCAAGTTGCTATTCACAAATCATTTGGATTCAACAGCAAATGCGGGATTACGGTTTAAAATTCTCATCTACTCCTATCTTTGTTGATAACTCTGCTGCAATTGCAGTAACTAAAAATCCGGTTCAACATCCTAAGACCAAACACATCGGTATTAAATACCACTTCATAAGAGACTGTTTTGAAAAGAACTTAATTGATGTGGTTAAAATTAATACTGATTTTCAACGTGCTGACCTCTATACTAAAGCCTTTGATAAACCACGTTTTCAATATTTGCTAGAGGTCAACGGCGTTAAAAAGAAAAGTGAGGTAAATGGTAGAAAGGTGGTCCATAAATCCAAAGCACAACATCTGTGCTCATTTGGATCACACCACCAGGAACGGGGCCGAGTTTACTGCCATAATAGCCTTTCTGAGACGATCCCGAATTCATAAGGTTATCTCCACGCCTTGCACGCCATATAGATCACTCCATCAGGCATTCTGGGAGAATGCCTCGGTGGACCGCTCTCGTGAGTCGTACTGTATTAGGAGCTCTATATTGGGCCATGATATTGAGATCTCTGCTGCCGACATTCAGATGGTCCTAGAGTTTGGGGATGACACTGATCATCCTACTAAACTACATCCGTTGACAGTGAGAGGATGCTTCCTGAGGATAAAGTACGCTGGGGATATCAACTTAGGTGTGCTCAACAAGAGCAACCTGAGCCCCCAGTACAAGTACTTAGCACACGTGATCCTCAAGTGTGTTGCATCGAGGAGGGGTGGGTTTGACGACCTCTCAGACCAGATTCAAAATGCCTACGTGGCACTGGTTCTGAACCACCCCTTCAGTTTTTCCAGCATGATATTCTCCTACTTAGTGGAGAACTTGGAGGTCAAGGGTAAAGAGGGGTTTTGTATGTACCCCAGATTTTTACAGCTCGTCTTCAACGAGAAGCTGCCACAGTTGCCCAAAGAGAATCATGACGCAGTGGCCTTAGAGATTATGGATGATACTACTCTGGGCAGGATGAGAGTTTACAGGGGAAAGCAGGTAAAACCCCAAGTGAAGAGACTGATTGGCCACCTGGCCAACGAGAGGTATGTGGCGCCTGGCAGACGCAAATGGCGTCATGATGACAGCGACTCCGATGATGAGAGGTTGCTCCTACCAGATATGGATTCTGATGATGATGATAGCGGCAACGCCGGGGATGATATGCCTGCTACACAAAGAGGCACTGAGTCAGATGTTATTCCCCCGGGGTCTGACACTACCGGAGAGGTGGCTGAGACGGCCGGTTTCCATCAGGAGTTCATTGTTGGTGATCAGGAGGAGGAGGAGTCGGATGAGGAGCCCCTCACTAGGACTGTGGGAAGCAAAGTAGTTCCCACAGAACACGGGCTTAGGGTGGTTGGTGAACACCCTCGGGACTCCACTGAGAGAGACTGACCCAAGCTATGCTCCGGGTTCAGTGGGCAGAGCTACAGGGGGAGCATCCACTTCCACCGGACTAGGAGGAAGAGGATGGCTCAACCCCACGGACTGAAGAAGAAGAAGCGTCGCCTGACCTTCGTTACCACTGCTGCCACTACTTCCACCACCACAGCCACCACTACCACCTCCACTGACATACCACCCATCACCACTGCCACCACATCCACTACTGCTACCACAGCCACCACCTTACCTACCACCACTGTATCCTTCCCATCCACCACCATACCATTCACACCTACATCACCAACACCTGCTTACCGACCCATATTCACCACTGCCACTACCACCACCACCTCACATCATGCCGGACCTTCAACCCAGCCATCACATGTATATGGATCTACTCTCCCTCTCATCGGGGTAGAGGAGCAGCTGTCGGCGCTTAACCGTATGGTGATGCGCCTGCTAGCTGCAGATGAAGAGAAAGCGGCGCAGATTCGCTAGTTGACCGATCTGACTGCTGCTCAGTCTCAGCAGTTGGCAGAGCAGGCTCGAGTGATAGAGCAGCAGACCCAGCTAATCGATGCTAGGAGAGTCGAGATGTCCCAACTCCAGGACCAGCAGGCCCAATCAGCCAAACGTATAGAGGAGTTGGAGACGACCAACAAGACGATTATGCTGAGGTTAAAGGGATCAAAGGATGAGCCTTTGAAGATAAAGGAGGGTGATGGGGATGATGGAGATGGTCATGATGCAAATGATGATGACGATGAGGAAGATGATGAGGATGAAGAAGAGGCAGAGGAAGAAAGGACAGAAGGTAGAGATGATGATGACGAAGGAGAATGAGGGGATGCGGCTGCATCGGCCTCTGCTTCTGGTCAAGAGCAAAGATCGAAGAATCGACAGGATCAGCCATCTACCACTTCTGCTCCTCCGAGCGATGAGCCCAGGATTCAAGACAAAAGTACAGATTAGATGTCTTATGTATTTATTTATTTTGTGTTTGAATCACGGAATGAAAAACAAGTGTGTTGAATGTTTATATATTAAGTTGATATAAATCTGTTTGATTACTTACTAATGGTTTATGTATTGAATGTTTAAATCAAACAGATCCAAACTTCAAAGGGATGAGTTTGACATTGCTCCCCTTCAACAAGTCAAGACTCAACTAACCATGGCTCTTGATCTGCAAGGGATTGTAAGAAGGTCTGTGAGTTATACTCCTGAAGAAGGTGAAATAATTCATGACCTATCTAACGAGCAACTGGCAGAGATGTTCAGACTCAATCCCGATGAAATTGTCAAGGATGCTCCAACAGTTGATTCAACCAGTGACGAAGAACTAAATGACGTTGATGAAGTTGAGGTTGAAGATATTACTGCAGAAGAGTACCCTCGGTACGCTGACAACGAGGGTAATGTGGTCCCCAATCTGGGTGAGTCCCTAGTCAGTGATATGTTTGAGGTACTAGACAAGATGGAGCAGGAAACAGGAAAGATCGAAGGAACAGCCCAAGCCTCAAATGATGACGTAGACATTCGAAAGGCTGAGTGGGCTGCCTGTTTTGAAGAAGTTAGAGCCCAGCGTGCTGCACCAAAGAAAGATGCCTACACCAAGCTCTACAGAGTCAAGAAACACTATAAGGTGTCAGGCAGGATTATTGCATGGGCTTATTTTGATGACCTTAATGCGTATGCAGTTAAGAGGGAACAGGGCATAGAGTACTTCAGATTTCCACATGATCTGAAGACTCTACCTGGTTTTGAGCTCAACCAGCTGGCTAAGCTAAAGCTGCTGTATGCTGACCCACGAAAAATGTCAGGCTGGTTCGAGGCTGCCCTGAAGAAGGAGTACCACACCAGATGGGTTAACTTTAGACCACAACAGCCTAAGAGGTATATAAGAAGGTCTGAGGTTGATTCCAGTACTGGCAAGCCTAAGATTGTGTTGAAGTGGAGTCCTTTGCGCACTATGTCAAGAATCCCTCTCAGGGAAATGACACAGGACTTCACTCCACACTTCAAATGGTGGTACTATGATTGGAGAACTGCTGAAGCTGTCATAGTTCTGGATAAAGAGGGCCAAATGGATACTATCAGGGTATTCGACCCGATGTGGCTAACCAACTTGTCTGTTAATGATGTCTATACATTATACAAGTGGCCACTGTTCTATGACACACAAGACATTGTACAAGCCCTCCAGTTCCAAAACATTATACGACTTTGTTTTGCGTTTGAGATTCACGCAGGAGTCACTAAGGAGGAGAAGTACAAGAAGTATAAGGAGGTTATGCAGAAGACAAGAGATTAGATAGATCTAGGTCCAAGGGGGAGTTTGTTAATGCATGTATGTCCCTAGATCATGATTTGAAATGTAATGAATCTTGTCTGTCTGAGTATGATGTAATTTGTATTAATTAATGAAATGACATAAATTGTTTGTTACTTGTGATGTTTAATATTTCATTAATGAGTCGTGATTGAATTGATTGGGTTTATGATTGTTTGAATGGTTGAACATTATGTTATATTAATTAAAACATTCAAACTTAACTTAATGAAGTTCTCATGCGAATGGCTCATGCGAATGAACCATACGCATAAATAACTTCACACGATTGACTCAGTCGCACGACTGAACCAGGAGACTGGATCAGTCGTACGATTGTAACATAAGATTGACTCAGTCGCACGACTGAACACTCAGTCGTACGAATGAATCAACCGCATGGTTCAATCGCACGACTGAACCAAACTAATGGTTCAGTCGCACGATTGAATAATACCAACCTATAAATACAACTCAATTCATGAAAAATAGGTCTCTCGAGTATTTACGATTCCAGACGTACCCTAGCCGTCTAGAAACCTCTAAATTCGTTCTCCAAGTTCATAGAACACATTAGATCGATTCCCAATCGACTTCTAACGTTAGTTTCAATTCTTGATTGATTCTTCGTGTGTTCTCACTGATTGGATCGCCAATCATATAGGATTCCGCACTATTTGATCTAGTTTACATGTTAATCTCTAGGTATTTCGGTCAAATACCAGAGGGGGGGTTTGTTGATGCATGTATGTCCCTAGATCATGATTTGAAATGTAATGAATCTTGTCTGTCTGAGTATGATGTAATTTGTATTGATTAATGAAATGACATAAATTGTTTGTTACTTGTGATGTTTAATATTTCATTAATGAGTCGTGATTGAATTGATTGGGTTTATGATTGTTTGAATGGTTGAACATTATGTTATATTAATTAAAACATTCAAACTTAACTTAATGAAGTTCTCATGCGAATGGCTCATGCGAATAAACCATACGCATAAATAACTTCACACGATTGACTCAGTCGCACGACTGAACCAGGAGACTAGATCAGTCGTACGATTGTAACATAAGATTGACTCAGTCGCACGACTGAACACTCAGTCGTACGAATGAATCAACCGCATGGTTCAATCGCACGACTGAACCAAACTAATGGTTCAGTCGCACGATTGAATAATACCAACCTATAAATACAACTCAATTCGTGAAAAATAGGTCTCTCGAGTATTTACGATTCCAGACGTACCCTAGCCGTCTAGAAACCTCTAAATTTGTTCTCCAAGTTCATAGAACACATTAGATCGATTCCCAATCAACTTCTAACGTTAGTTTCAATTCTTGATTGATTCTTCGTGTGTTCTCACTGATTGGATTGCCAATCAAATAGGATTCCGCACTATTTGATCTGGTTTACACATTAATCTCTAGGTATTTCGATCAAATACCAGGTCCTAACACTAATGCTATGCCATCCTTAGTAACTGCTTGGCGGTCCCCTACGTGGTCACCAAGCAAGTTCCTCATCGATTGACACTTGACATGCTAACAAGGACCGAGAGGATGACACGTGTCACCAAAAATGACATGTGTGCGATGACTAAACATCTGGTGTCAACACATGGCAAGTTTTGATTGGTTGTCAACTGTCTTGGCCTCTAAGGATTGGTCGTAAACCATGACCAAGTCTCTTAATGGTCCGCGATGGTGGGTCAACTAAGCTACAAAAGCGTGCAGATGTCTAATGAAATTTTCAAAAAAAATCTGAATCTCTTTTCACTTGAATGCAATGTTTTTAAAACTAAAACGAAAAGCAAAACAGTTGTCATAAAAGGTTCATTGGTCTAATCAATTGAATCGATTAGACTTGATTTAAGAACCCAATGATATAATATATATTTTATCAATCTTATAAGATGCAATTGATGTTATTGAACTAAACTAAAGAATATTTGAATGCTAAAAGTACATTAATATATAAAATAAAGAAAATCCAAGATTAAAATGTGTAATAAATGGTATCGTTAAGGGATGTAAGTTGAAAATTTACATAACCTTAATGTTAAATTGAGCCATTCACGTATTAGCTAGCCGCGAACATACAAAGCTGAAAGCTCTATTCCTCTATATTTATGATCATCACGGCTTACAACAAACCGCCATTCCACACCACTAGTGACTACTGCTAAATGCATTCAAGTATTTCTTCATCTTCCTCATTTCTTCTTTTGGAAAATTTGGACCAGAACTACATTTCTTGATCGCAAGTCAGTCTGACCGTGGTTACTGGCCACCCGTTTTGACATTTCACTGTTGGAACCGACCGGTTTTTACAAAAACATCTCTAAAATCCTAACTACTAGACCGTTGGTAACATAGGTTTCTGGTCAGACCAGTCACGTTTGGTGGTGAAAACATTGCTTGAAAGCATTTATACCCCTACAATATCGTGTCTAGTCTAGTATATCACCCCGTAATATAATGGATCTTTGGTGGAGACGATGTTCAGCATTCTAGAAGCTTTAATTTGTGATTTAAGCTTGTCAATAAGGTTTACTAATTGATTAGCATGTTTGAATTGCTCATTTACAAATGTTTACATCTATATAAAACCAGTATGTCGTTGTATTAGCTCAGTTCAACAAAAGTTTAAGTGACCATATATGACACAAAAATATATTGATAAAACATGATAGTTGTGGGTAACTTTGTGTTATGCAACAACGCGGTTGAATTCATTTAAAATATATCAACCAAATGTTTTTAAATGCATATCGAATACCGTTATGCGCATTATTATTAATGGAGAATTATAAAATAACTTATGGTAATGATTCTAATACTAATCATGTTGTTTGATAAAACATGATAATTAAAAATATGATATTGGCTAGGAATCATATATTTGATAAAACATATATTTGATAACAATATGATAATTAAAATTATAAAATAACTTATGGTAATGTTGTTTATAAATATATTTGATATAACATGACAATTAAAAATAGAGTTAATTACATAAATAGTCCCTATGTTTTATATAAAATAACAAGTTTGGGTACTAAAGGTTTTTTGTAACATGTTGGGGTATTGTGTTTTAAATTTTGTAACGAGTTAAGGTATTAACACTAACAGACGTTAGTTTTTCTGTTAAATTTTAATGAATTGACAAAAATACCCATATAGGGACCACTTTTGTAATTTTGTTTCTTTCTTTTAGTTCAGGGACCATTGTGTAATTAACTATCAAATATTAGAAAAAAAACCCAACCCCCCTTTCCCCATCAGCCACCATCACCACGATCTACCCACCATCACCACCATATCTATCCCATCAGCCACCATCAGCCACCATCACCACCATTACCACCATCTATTCACCATCACCACCATTTATCAACATCGGATTGTCCCTTTGTTCATAATAAACCACCAAAGAAAACCCTAAAATCATTAAAGGGGAAACAACCACTATCTTGCCACTACAATCGGCCACCATCATCACATCTGAAATTGATATGTGAATGATGGTATGGGTGAACTTAAATGTCGTTCGAGCTTCGTTTTGAAGCATTGGATATTCAAATAGAAAGTTAATAAGGGAAATGGAATGGGAAAGTTAATATGGGTCGATAGTGGTGGTGTTGGCGATTGTTGGTGGGTGGTCAGATAGAAGACAAAAGGGGAAAAGGTCAAAGGTGGTGGTGTTAGCGATTGGTGGTAGGTGGTTGGTTGGAAGTTAATTAGGGGATAGGATGGGGGATTTGGTGATGTGGGTGATGGTGATGATGATGATGAGGGTACCAGACATGGATGATGGTGGTCTGTGGGCATTGATGGTTGCTAGTGATGCCGACGGTGGTGGCCAGCGGCGATGGCTGGCGGTGATGTCCTTCGATGGTTATGGTAAGAGTGATTAGAGGTGGTGTTACCGGAGGTGGGGGAACCGAGCTTGGTACTATGGCACCACGATTGCGATTGGAGGTGGGGAGAACAAGCTTTGTTGTGGATTCATCTGAACAAGGTAGTGGCTAGCGATAGTGGAGGTGGGGAGGGAAGAAGGGGTGGTGAATGAAATGGTAGTGGTGGTGGTCGGACTTGAGGTAGACGAAGGTGGGTGGGTGTGGGTTGGGTGCGGGAGCCGGCGGTTGGGGCTGGCGGTAGGGGCTGAGGGGGTGGTTGGTGGTGGGGCCGGCGGTGGGAGTTGGGCTGGTGGGGTTGTTTTGTGCATTTATACACACACACACACACACATATATATATATATATAACTCTAAATTGACATAAATAATTACACAAACCATCCTTTTTATGTATTAAATGACATAAACAGTCCCTGTAAGGTAAAAAGACGAAAATGCCATTAGAGTTAACTGAAAAGTTAACGTCTATTAGTGTTAATACCTTAACTTGTTACTAATTGAAAACACAATACCCTTACCCGTTACAAAAAACCCTTAGTACCCAAACCTGTTATTTTCAATAAACCACATGAACCATTTGCGTAATTAACTCTTAAAAATAATTTCAGGCAATTAAGTTGGTTCTGGTTTAGAAAGGTTTTTATGCCACGTTAGATCTTGTGGCTAGGAATCATCTACAGTAAATAAACACTTTGTAGCTAACTTTTTGTGGCTCAAACTTGTTTGTTTTTAATTAAGGTTTTTAGACAATGTAAGTTGTTAAGGATTTTTCTTATATCCTTTATATACATATACAAAAATTCAAATAACCCGAAGTGTTGGAATACACGAGTGAGGATTTAATTAATCAACCAATAGTGTTTGATTGTCTCAATTCAAGACACTAAATATTTTTCAACTCGAGTGCGAGTGCGCGTACGCGTACGTGATACCAACTAATTTGACCCGCACACTCATGGTGTCCTGAATCCAGATGTGACAATTACGAGGATGCGTTACAAATAAATAAAGAAATATTGAAAGATTTCACAGTTTAAAATTTAATACTATATGATTGACTTGTATTAAAATATTTGCCAAGCGTGTGTCAACCTTTATAGTGAAAGAAGGATAATCTTATGCAACAATAACATCATCTAGAACAACTTTACCATCTACTTTCATGTTTTGATCAACCGGTTCATTTGCAACATTATGTTCCCCGGTTAGACCAAGACTTGCAAGTCTTTTGGATTATAGAAGTGACCATGATCATACTCTAAGGGGCTGTTTGATTTGCTTCTGACCCGGTCAAAATGTCTGACCCACTGATCTGGTTAGACATTTTGGCTGGTCAGTGTGTTTGATTATCACATATTCGCCGTCTGACCCGGTCCGACATCACTGACCTATGCATTTTATTCCCCTTACCCGATCAGTTTTGGAACAAACTCTTACCCGGTCATCACCTTCTGACCGAGTAAGAGAAATCAAACAGCTCCTAAGTGCATATTAACAACAATCTTCTTCCAACCTTTTACCGGTAGATATTCACCTTGATATTGTATTATCTTAGCCTTCCTGTTGTGAGTCTCACTTTTAGTGATGATAATGTTCGTTCCCATTTGGCACCTTGTTATAAAAATTAGTACTAAAAATGTTGTAGACATTATCTGCAGAAAGTTGGTAGACAAATTTTGTTATAATTATAGTTAAATAAAAAATAAAGTAAAGAGTCAAAGTTAAAAGATATAACGCAAAATTTTCCATAAGGTCAACTAAGGTATGAAAGATAGAATGTCCGGTTCGAATAGCCTGATGTGGGTGATGAAAGTTCATTGTAAACAGTTGAACTATCAACACACTTTAAGATATGTGTGCATCCGATAGTTAAATAAGTTGGTGCACCAAAGTCCTCCAACTTACCTTCATTAAGCTATATGATGTCATTTGATTACTGTATAGTAATAGTACAAAAGAGTCTAACAGTTGTTAATTTAGATTTTCGAGGATTCATCTAGGAGTTTGTTATGTTGAAGGATTTTTAACGAAACGTATATAAGGATAGTGGCTGCAGAATAAATGACAGGTACACACATTACACAAAACAAATTGTTATAAATAAGTTATTATTGTGTAGATATAAATAATTAGAAACAAAAAATACAACTAACTAAAGTGAGCAAGTTAGAGAAAATGATTACCGATCTATAATTGGTTGGATTACACAATACTTTAAAAAATGAAGTAGTCATTTCTGTAAACTAGAATTATTTTTTTTAAATAAGACTACAAAGCAAGTAAATACTAAGTTTTAGAAAATATATACTGCATAATTAAATAAATGTATATATATACATATGTGTATAATTAAATAAATGTATATATATACATATATATATATACATATATATGTATATATACATATATTATATATATATATATATATATATAATATACATATATGTATATATATATACATATATATGTATATAATATATATATATGTATATATATGTATATATATACATATATATATATATATATATATATTATATATATATATATATTATATACATATATATGTATATATATATATGTATCTATATATATGTATATATATATATGTATCTATATATATATGTATATATGTATCTATATATATAGATACATATATATATATAGATACATATATATAATATATATATATATATATAGATATATATATATAGATATATATATATATATAGATATATATATATATATATATATAGAACATATATATAGATATATATATAATATAGATACATATATATAGATATATATATAGATACATATATATATAGATATATATATAGATAGATACATATATATATACACACACATGCATGTACACATATGTGTATGTGTTCACATATATAAACCAAATGATGTGATATACATAACAAATATGATATTCTATAAATATAAATTAGTAATACGTCAGCTCACTTAAATATACTAAAAAGTTATCCGAGAAAAATATGATAGAAACCAATAAGGATGAAATATATACCACTTTATATACGTCTCATATGTCAATCAAGTTTTAGAAGAACAACATTCTAACATGAATAAAATCTAGTTACCACTAATGACTTGTATATTAATTACATACATAGTATAACACACAGATATGTCCACAGTTCAATTTTACCACATGAAGAAATATTTCTTAAATTTAAACATACAGTAAACCCTAAATACTTGTTATAAAGATTGAGTTTAAAGCACCATTGGAAAGAGAAATTGCTATCTTTTTGTATGTATAATGAAAAATAGTGACACATTTGTTTCAGTATATGATTCTTGAACAAAAAACATAACAACGATGTCTTAGACAAATAGAAATAACAAGATTAAACCATACATTGATACACAATTAGGAATGTTGACGAATTGAATGACAATTGATGAATCAAAGTAACATCAAATAAATATATCAGATCAAATCATGAAGGATGATTAGTAGATAAAGAAGTTAAACATATAATCAAAATCAATAAATACATAAATAAAGCCAAGTTGGTTCAAATAAAATCAAGAAGGTTGATTATTAGATAAATTCATATTCATATAAATAATAAAAGGAGTGAAGTTCGTAGATAGAAGTTTGACCGTTACCAGTTGCTTAGAAATGAAGATACACAAATAGTAAGACAACGTAGGTGTTGGAAAAAAGTTATAGTGTTTCGTTGTTGATACAGAATGGAACTGAAAGGGTGTAATTTAAATAACTATTGTAATTAAAAGTTATAAGAGCAAAATAAATATTTTCAAAACCAATTATGAAAATGATACATTAAAATAAAAAAAGTTATTGACTTTTCCAGTTTGGATGGTCGATTACGGTCATGTATCGGGATGAAGAGCGGTTAGGGTTTCGATTTGTTTTGCCTATTTGTGACGTTTTAAATTTTTGGGTTTTACATTTTTTACAATTGCATCTGAATATGTTTTGGCAGCTGATTGAAACCCAGTCGTGACTCCATGATTCTGCTATACAGTTGCTCTCGGAAAGAGAAGGAATCATTTTTGAAGAATCTGGAAACTAGCAATGCAAAACTCACTGAGCTCAATTCTATGAAGTTGATTGAGATACATTCAATATTTCATGAATTGTTAATACTTTTGTCATTCTCACGTCTTATGAGTTCTGTTTCATTGCGCATATTCTCTTGCGCTAATTAAGTTTTGTTCATGGTTTAACCGATTCTTTATTTTGGTTTTATGTGGTAATTAACAAATTTCTTAGTTTTATGTTTCATTGTATATTTTTATCGACAATCTTGTCACACCCCAACCTTGACGGCGGAATCGTTGAGATGTAAGGGTTAAGATTGTTCACAGCCACATAACACTATCATTTAATCAAAATATTATTATCATAAGTTTCAAATATAAATTACAACCATAAGTCTCAAATAAGAAAACATACATAGCATAAGATGAATAATCTAAAACAATTTCTTCAATTGTCTAGGTCTAAATCCTAGGTGTGCGTAAACTTCAAAAGATAATTTCAAGCTTGGGCATTTCCTGAAACATGTTAAAAATAAAGGTCAACTTTAAAAGTTGGTGAGTTTCCAAGGTTTAATATACATAAATATATTAAAGATTTACAAGTAGCAATTCATGTCAAAGGTTATGAGTTATGCAAGTTTATAGAACACATATAGTTACAATCAAACCTTGACCAAGATTAAGATTACTTTTGTGGTAAAATTGATGTTATTGAATCATATGAGGGTTGATTAAGCGTTGAGAAGGTGCAACGAGTGAAAGCTCCTTATCAATTTAAGTTAATAACAACCGGAGGTTAAAGAACAGTTCGCTTGCAAGTCGTGATGAAGACGATGATTAAATGCGAGGTCCAAGTGTGTTTCAAGTGGAATTGAGTTTGATATTAGCTTAGGAGTAGTTAAACGTTCGATTATGATTCATCTAATTTGATTATTATTGATTTTCAATGTTCGAACGGCTCAATCGATTGATGACATCGGTTACACGATGGTTCAGGTTGTAACCAATGTTTTAAACACAATTAATTCATGCATTCAAGGTCGAAACATGTACATGAAAGATTTGGAACGGTTTGAGGTCGCGATCGAAGGGTTTTGGGGCTCGCCGGACTTCGGTTGGAGGGTGGCCGGAGTCCATCGAAAAGTGGGGAGAGAGAAAGAGAGAAAGGGGTTTGGGTTTTGTAAATTTACACATTTAGTCCCTGTGGTTTTTATTTTATTATTTTATGCCCAAAACTCCTATATTAAGTTTCTAAAATATCAAAAAACATCCTCTAACATAATTACTTAGAGTTTTAAACATTTTAAGTTTAATCATTTTTATAAATATTATTATTATTATTATTACTATTATTATTATTATATTATTATTATATTATTATTATTATTACTATTATTATTACTGTTATTAATATTATATTCCATTTAATAATTAAAATTATTAGCTTTCAAATTAAATAATTAAAGACAAACTAAGAAATAAGCATAAGTAACCCATAAGTTTCATAAATGACAACAATGGTCCTTACAAAAATTTAACGATATTAACTTTTAATTTAACGAAAAATACAAGATGTTACAGATCTATTGGGGTTTAGTATGTAAAGTTTGTTACTTTGCTAATATATTTTTTCTTAAGGAAGGTATCTTTAACTTAATCGACACTTCCTACACTGATGAATTGTGTTGTAAAAAGGAAATGAAAGTTTTTACGATTGTCGCCAAAAGTAAACAAAATAGCCCATACGTGTAGCATGTATGTACTTACTGGAATAGAAATGTCAATTTCACTCTTTACTTACACAATTATATTAGTTGCATCATTGTCTTCCATTTTAAACTTTACTGATCTACACCATTACTGAATATTCTTTGAAATAATTAACTTACTCACATGCCCTATTAGCAATGAGTCTGTAGGAATTGAATAAATAAGAGAAACAAAGATGGAAAGGAGAGGTTGCGGAAGCCATGAAAATTTACAAAAGGAATTGTTTAAGTTGGATTTAATTTAAAAATCTCTATATAGCATGTTTCAGTGTTCATGTTGAATTTATTTAAAATTGGTTGAAATTGATCTATTATCTATGATGATTACTAGAAGTCAGCATGAAAGGTTAGTTTTTTTTTCCTTTTCAAGTGTCAATCTTTAGTTGTAATTAGATGTGATTGTGTGAAAAGTTTAATCTTGATTAGACTAATTATTCATCATGGAGTTGTTTTTTACTACACCCAAAACAATCTTTTTTTCAAATGAATCTTATTTGATAAATCTTCTCAAATGAATCTTTTTTCATCCTCATGGTTTTAATTTATATTCACATCCTGAAGAAGCTATCGTTATCGCGATGAATGAGCCAGTATTTTCGACATATTCATTGAGATATATGATTTGAAAGAAGTTTTATCACCGTCAAAATGCATGTTTATATTCTTCATTATATGCTAATTTTGTTTATTTTAATGGGTTTTTTGTTGATATAGTAATGTTTTCTATAACAAATGATGATTTGAAATTATCAACAAGGAGTGATATTGTGTAACACCCGGTTATTTTTCTAAAAGACAAGAAATAATGAATAAAAGAAAGAAAAGCTATAAGGTCCAAGTGGAAGGACCAAAAGTGTCCAAAAGGACAAAATTTTGAAAAGTTGGTGTAAAGGTGGGCATGGCCGCCCACCCACACTTCACATCACCATTTCTTCGGTTCTAGAGAGAGAAAGCAGAAGAGAACTCTCGGTTTGTGGAAGAAGAAGAAGAAGTGAAACGAATTCAAGGTAAGAATTCGTGGTTTTTACATGTTTATGACGGGTTTTATCCCGGTTACATGCTTATGTGCTTATGTGTTTATGTTTGTGCTCGGGTGTGCGTGTGTGGTGTTGTTTTTAGGTGTTTGAACTCATTTGCAAGCGGGTTAGAAAGGAAGAAACACCCAAGTTGCATCAGGTGAGTTCTAGACCCCGGTTTTTACTTGTTTTCAAACATCTTTGGGGTTGAAAATGTATGTAAAAGGTTTTCAAATGTTTGAGTATGTATGCCCGTATGTTTTGTGCATGAATGAATGTGATTCTTGAATGCTTATAGGTTATTCATGTTTAGAATAGCCACATTAAGCTTAGAACAGATGAATTTGATGATTGGGTTGAAAACATACCGGAAACATGACGAACAGAAGGTCCATGCGTCTAGATAAGGCTCATGCACCTGAAAATGTCATAGTAAGAACTAAGTGTGATCCATGCGCCCAAACAGTAGCCCATGCGCCTAAGATTACCTTAGAAATGATAAAGTACAGCCCATGCGTCTGAATAGTAGCCCATGCGTCTAGAAATGGTATCTGGACGACTAAGTGTAGGGCCATGCGCCCCAAATAGTGCCCATGCGCCCAAGTGGCCCATGCGCCTAAGTGTCCATACGCCTGAATTACTCATGCGTCTAAGTTCATACGCACAAATAGTGCCCATGCGCCTGAATAGTTCATGCGCCTAAAGTGAAAATGCTTAAGTGTTGGCTGATGCGCCTACATAGTGATGAAACGCCCGAACAGGGCTCATGCGCCCAAATAGTTCCCATGCGCCTAAGACTTAGAAATTTTTACAGAAGTTTTCTGGGAATCTGTGCCTTAGGGTTTTGACCGAGGTTGACTAAGGGCTTATTAATGATGTTGTTTCATGCATGATATGATTGATTATGATTGTTCCTTATTATTGTTATTGCTATTATTATTATTACCCATAGTATGTGACTTTACGTGGTATGTTATTATCGTAACGTAAAGTATATCGTAATAATAAAGTGAAAGAGCAATAAAGAAAGAAGAGGAACATTAATGAAAATGTTAACAGTCTTGCAAGCTTACAGGAGGTACACGACCATGTTGTCGTTAGCTCAACTGTGCTGCGGGTTAGCTACCCTATTATGCACACAGGGTCAATCAATTGAGATTGGCAGGACCTTTGTAGCGTGTCCTGGGTGATTGGGTTGGCCTTGTACATGGTACACAGAACCCTTCCAAGGGATATAGTTGACCCTTTCGAGGGATACAGTTGACCCTTTCAGGGGATATAGTTGACCCTTTCGAGGGATACAATTGACCCTTTCGAGGGATATAGATGGCCCATCACCCGTTTTCCATCGCGTATATAGTTGGGGTATTGCTCACTGGTCCATACAGAAAGTGAAACATAAAGATAAAAGTTTATAGAACAGACAAGGCCTACAGTAAAGAGAACGAACAATATTTGTTCATATAGTTGATGCGTGCTCGCATTCACAGTACATAGTTGTATTTTACAGAAAAGAGTATTTTCATATACAACATATAGAAAGTATTTTATTACTTATAAACTAGAGCTCACTCAGCAATGCTGACTTTTATACATTTTCAGTTGGCAGGTAATTATTGCTGAGGATGGCACGAGGATGAAGCTACTCGGCGGGAAAAGTCTGACATCCATTCGTACTCTGTGTTGCTGTTGTTTTGTAATGCATATAAACAAGTCTTTTGTAATCAGTTAAACGAATGATGTATTGCTCAACAACAATGGTTTAAATGAAATGAATGGCTTTTGATAAATTATTTCTGCTGCTTAAGCTTGTTTAATTGTAATGGTTAATGTTTTAATTGCTATGATTGACCAACTGTGAGGTTTCCGGGAACGGGGCCTTACATATTGAAAGACAAAACAGTTGATAAGATGAACTATTGAATATATTGAAAGACAAAACAGTTGATAAGATGAACTATTGAATATATTTAGGGAGCGTTTGGTTGGAAGAATGAAATGAATGGAAGGGAATTGAGAAACAAATATAATTTTTAATAAAATTATGTTTGAGTGGGTAATAAAATGTAAAACTCAAAGGAATGTTTCACCTCAATTTCTTTGGTTGTGGAATTTCAAATTCCCTCTTTAGGTGGAAGGATTTTGAAATCCTACAACCAAGGGAATTGAGGTTAAACATTTTCTTAGTTTTTACATTTCATTACTCACTCAAACTTAAAATTACTTAAAAATTATACTAGTTTCTCAATTCCAGTCCATTTCATTTCATTCTTCCAACCAAATACTCCCTTAAAGTTTTCATTTTCATGGGGTAATTTGGTCAGTGTCATTTTTGATGCACCTATCAAATCAATTAAGCTATTCAAAAAAAATTTATTCGTATAAGACTGAGATTTGTAGGAAAATTAAATTCATATGCATATGATAGACGTTTAATGTTTTTGTAGGAAAATTATCGCTTCTTATATGTTTTTCGTGAAATGATTGTGCCTTCGGTCATATTAAAAGTTTGATGTGTGCATTTGACCTGGGTATCACAATTGATAATTTGATGAATTCATTTATGATTTATACCGTATACGGTATGGCGTTATGTTTGTTGATTTTCATTCTACTCTCTTAAATTGGTCCAAGTGGATTGAATTTAGTGTGGTGCAAGTTACAAATAGATTTATCTTTAGTCAAATGCTTTTGCTATGAGATGACTGTTGGAGTTTTAGTCTCTTTTGTTTTGCATTTTGCAATCATATGAAATAGACAAGAACAAGACTATGGCTTTTGGCAAGAGTTTCCCAAATGCTTCTCTGCATAGTATCAGAACACATAAATGCATAGATATATTTTGGACCTTATTATATGCTCATATTGTTGTTGCAGCTACATATGATACTGATTTGTAAATGAAGGGCTTTTAGATGAATTTGACCGTGTGGGTGCAAATATAAGTTGTTTCAGGAGTCAAAATATTCACGGAAGTCCTTTAGACATGTTGGTTAGCAGCATAGGTTATAGTTAGATGTTTGAGAAGGAACTATATGATTGTGTTAGTTGGTTATGTAGGTCTTTTGTGTCTTTTTCTATATAATTTCATTCACATAACTATGAATTTTTATAATGGTCATTATTTGCTGTTCATATCATTTTGGCATCACAACACCAGCCATATCCAATGAAGAAATTGCTTACACAATGTTGTCAATGCCAAAAAAAACCTGTCACGAAGCGCGGGAGTAAATTTCTTATTAAAATAAAAAAATCAAGACAAAAGGTCATATTGCAAGGATTGGGCCACCTAAGAAAACTCACATTAAGAGGCACATAACAAGTAAAACAACCAATGGAAAGAATGTTTCAAACTCGAGTCTCTTGGGTAGAAGAAAAAACCTTGAATCATTCGGCTAAGCCGTACTTTTGTTAATATTTAGTGTGTTAACTTATTTAAGCAACATAAGCATTTAAAAATATAAATAAGAAAGTTAATGCTTGAGTCGACACTTGTATACTATATCTTATTGATATGTATATAAATATACATGATAATAATGCATATCGGTCTCTGTTTTAATATATTTTTAGTTGCATATCTATCCAAATCGATACTTAATATTGTCCGATTTGAATTTTTTAGTTTTTTATGGTCACTTGGTGACTTTGATGGAAAACACAAGAAAAATAAGTGAAGTTGGGAAGTTTAACATTCTGCCATGGCAATGTGACATTTTGACATGGCCATATGATGATGAATTAACTAAAGAGACACCTCACACGACCATGTCACTTTGGCACACACCCGTATTCGGGCCTAGGCATTCTTTTTAACCTAGTTTGAGTCTTATTTGGGTCATTCTTATTTTGGAAAACCTTTAGGGGTGAAAACCCTGGTTCTCTCCAAACCCCAAAACCATTTTGAGCATCTATTGAAGAAAAAGAAGTCAAGATCAAAGATTAAGCACTCCAAAGAAGGATCTAACAACATACAACTCATCTTAGCTTGATTTTATTTGATAATCTCTCATCTAACCATGTATCTCTTTAATTACTCATGCTTTTTGGGTGTTTTTGTAGTTAGCATGAAATAAACTCTTCATTTACTTTGATTAGATGAATGTTAGCTAACTTTAATGATGTATATGTGATTTTGTATGATGATTATGTTGATTACTTTAACATGTTCTTAATCTTCTTAAATGATTATGTGTGTCTGTTTAATTTGATTATATATTAAATCTCATGGATACCTTGACCATATTATGTTGGAAAAGCGTATATGTTAGGGTGTTTATTCATGAATATGTATATATATGTATGTTATTTATGGCATTTGACTAATATAGTGTATGGGGACATGTTTGATTATTATTTAAATATGCATCCTGTGTATATGTTTGGAAATGCCATTACATTTATTGTGAATTCCTTATATCATTATGTATGTGTGATGATGGTTACTAGCATAAATTTGTAGTTCATATATTCATGGTGTGATTTTCACAAGTTGGAGGACTTCATGATGTTGTTTTCATTATGCGATTCGAAGTAGTTGGTATATGTTTATCATATTAGCTTTCCAAAGGATTATGATATTAAATAATATTGGCAGAAGTTTAGTTCATATTTATATTCAACATAATTATATCATTGGATTTTCATGGAATGACTTCAAGTGGTTAGTATGCTAATATCATTTTAACTTTCTAAAGAGTCATAAGATTACGGGGGTTAATCTATTTTCGTGTTACACGTGTATAGAATGATCTCATCATGAATGTTTGTATGTTGTCATTACTTGGATATAGGGGGGTTTAAAAATATCCAAATCCGAAAATTCGATCCGAAAACCCAAAAATCTGAATACGAAATATCCGAATACGAAATATCCGAATTTCATGAAGATTCGGATTCGGATTCAGATTGTGATTTTCAAAAGTTTCGGATATTCGGATTCGATTATCCAAAAACTAAAAAATATACTTTCTATTATTTTAAATTTTAGACATATTTTTGTTTTAGATTGAGATTTTTCAGTGTATATTATGACTTTTATGATATGAGTTGATTTTTTAATATTATTTTTATGATATCATATGTCTAATTATTGTAAAAGCTAAATGATAAATAATGAATTTTGGATATCCGAATCACTATTTGTATCTGGTGAATTCAAAGTCTAAGTGAACATTACTTTTACTTGATTATCTATCTTGATTTCTATCTATCTATATTTATTTATATATTTTAATTTAAAATACAAAATACCAAAACATTTATATATGTTGGCTATATAATAATAAAGATTTACTATTAGTACTGTCATGCCCTTGTATCGATATTTAGTTCTTGATAAAACTATGCTACATAACAATATGCACACTTGTCTATTCATGTGTAGTTTAGTTATAAGGTAAAAATCATTTCTATAATTTTAAACCAATGTTATGAAAAAACACTATATATATACCTGCACACATGAATCATCATACAACAAAATATTTAGGTTATGTGTTATTTCATCGTGAGTGGATGGTTTGATCGCTACATCAGCAGCTAAGACTACTCCCATGGTGGGTTTTGTTTGGTTGGTTGGGTGATTTTTAAATATAAAAAAAATAAAAAATCAACCTAAATTGGTGACCAGTTCGGTAGACCGAACATTGGTTGTTTGTAACTTAGACTACTCCCATTGGTGGGTTTTGTTTGGTTGGTTGGGTGATTTTTTAATTAAAAAAAATAAAAAATCAATCTAAATTGGTGACTAGTTCGGTAGACCGAACATTGGTTGTTTGTAACTTAATGGGCCCATTCAATTGTCTTTTTCCACTTTTATCTTTTTGTGTTTCTTTTATTATAAATTAATACACATGTCATTTTTTTATTGGTCAAATATATATGAAAGTTACACTTGTAAAATTGTTATTGGTTAGATATATAAACTTATCTTCAAAAAAATCTAACATTATCTATCTCAGAAAAATATAAAAAAATTACCAAAATTTATAATTTTTATGCTCTATTTATAGAGTGTAAAATTAATATACTTTCATACAACTTCTCATTCTCTTCTCCTAATCTATTCCAAAATTTTATTTTTAACAATGGATCCAGATCATTATTCAATCTTGAGGATTCGGAAGGTTATATGAGTGCTCAACCTCAGGAAACATTTATTTCTTTCACGATTCAAATCAAGTTAATGTCACAGAAAGCCCCCAAGCCTCGCAAAATACTCAAAAACAAGGGCGAGGCAACAAGTGGGATGTTGCCGAAGATGTTGCTCTAATGTCGGCATGGTGTATAGCAAATGAAGATAATATTCGTGGCAAAAACCAAAGAAAAACATCGTTGTGGGCACGAGTAAAGGAACTGTATGATGCAACTCAAGCTGAAAATCCATAAAATATCGGTAGGAAGAATGAAAATCAAATAAGAGGTCATTTTAAACGACTCAACGAAAATGCCCAAAAGTGGATTTCTGCTTATCGTGAAGCGTATCGCCAAAAGCGTAATGGAATGAGCACCAAAGATATTGAGAATAATGCTAACAAACTTTATGAGGCAAATGGCGGGGGTAAGTTTAATGATTCTGTTGTATTTAATGAGGTAATGTGTAAACATCCGAAGTGGGAACTGCAAGTTGATCATGACATGACACGTTCTCGTCCTGAATTTGAAGTGGAAGAAGAAAGTGGTGCTGGTACGAAAAGATCAAAGACGTCCGAAGACGGAGAGTATTCAACCCCGAAACGCCAACTAGTGGTGGTTCAGCAATTCAACGCCCGATGGGTAGAGATGCGGCTAAAAGAAAAGGGAAAGGCAATGCTACAAATGAAATTGCTTCGGAGCTTCGTGCAATGAGGATCAACAGAGAAAATGAAGTTGAAGTCATGAACAAACGAATTGAATTGGATCAACAAAGGGAAAAGAATAAGAAAGAATGGCACAAGACATGAAAGAAATAAAGGTAATGAAAATGCAACTTTTGCATTTAAACACACTACTACAGAAGGACAATTTGTCACATGATGAAGAAAACATGAAACGATTTCTAATTTCGAAGTTCTATGGAAACTAAATCTGGTTTGGCGTGTGTTTTATGTGTAAACTTTTTATCGATGCATCTATGGAAATGATTTCTGTACTTCATGCATGTTGTTGTAATATACTGATTATGTTGATTTTGTCTCTATATGTGTAAACTTTTTATCGATGATTTGGATTTTATCTTGATGAGGTACCTATATATTATCACTATTGTCTTCATTTACACGTGTTAGATTTTTATTGGAATCTCGGATTTTATTCCGATAGGATATCTAAATATATTATCACTATTTGAATACGATATCTATATATTATCATTATTATCTTTAACTTACAAGTGTCAATTTTTTATTGGAACCTCGAATTTGATTTTGATAAGAAATATGAACATTATCTTTAACTTAAGAAATTACTAAAAGCCATTAATTTCTAGTATAAATAAAGAGGCTATCAACATACTTTCTTACTCAATCCATTTGCAACTTCTCACTTATATTACATTTGAAAAATGTCGCATAATGAAAACCCATCTGCGAATTCCGATTCATCACCTTCTGATACGGAATATGATGCATGGGAAGCACGGGTCGTTCAAGAAAATCTGAAACTTGATAACATAATGGCCGAGTTACTCATAAGTATGCCAGATGCGAACACAACAGATCATCCTCCTAGAGCAAGAAGGAAGTATTGTGATCGGAACGTAAGCAGGGTGAGAAACGCCTGATGCAAGATTACTTTATTGACAACCCAACGTATGATGATGCAACCTTTCGGCGTCGATTTCGAATGCGAAAACCATTATTCCTTCGTATAGTGGATGCCGTGACAACAAATAACATGTATTTTCAACAAAGACGTGACGCTACAGGTAGAAAAGGTCTTTCACCGTTGCAAAAATGTACCGGAGCTATGCGTGTGTTGGCATATGGAACATCAGCAGATGCACAAGATGAATACTTAAGAATGAGTGAAACAGTTACAAGGGACTCTCTTATAAGGTTCGTAGAAGGCGTCATTGCATGCTTCGGTGAAGAGTACCTCAGACGACCAAATGAAGATGATTTAGCAAGATTACTCCATGTCGGGGAAACACGTGGATTCCCAGGTATGATTGGAAGCATTGATTGTATGCATTGGGAGTGGAAAAACTGCCCTACCGCTTGGGCTGGTCAATATGCCGGTAGAAGCGGTAAACCAACTATAATATTAGAAGTTGTTGCATCATATGACTTATGGATATGGCACGCATTCTTTGGAACACTAGGTTCGTGCAATGATATTAATGTCCTTCACAGATCTCCTATTTTTAGTGATGTATTATTAGGTGAAGCACCGAATGTGAGTTACGTCGTGAATGGTCGGGAGAAGAATATGGCATATTATCTCACAGATGGCATATATCCTTCATGGTTGCCTTTGTCAAGTCAATAAATTCTCCACAACTTCAGAAGCACAAGTTGTTCGCTAAACATCAAGAATCTGCTAGAAAAGATGTTGAACGTGCATTTGGAGTTCTACAAGCTCGATTTGCATTTATTCGACATCCGTCTTGTGTGGGACAAGGATATTATGGGAAAAATTATGATTGCGTGTATAATCATGCATAATATGATCGTAGAGGATGAACGGGACACATACCTTAACTATTATGATCCATCTGAATTTCTAAATGACCTACCTATTAACCGACAACGAAGAAGTTCTACCGAAGACGATGAACACCTTTTTCAATACTCCACTCAACGTATTGCAGACCTCTCCAGTTATATGACCAATAGGGAACAACTTCGCAACAGAGAAGCTCACAACACTTTGAAAAATGACTTGATTGAACACATATGGCTAAAATTTGGTATTGATGAGTAGTTATGTAATTTGTATGTTTTACTATTGCAATTTCTTTTATCTTATGACACTTAAACGAGTTATCTACTTTATAAATATATTTGATAAATGTGATTCTTTTCTAGGTAATTTATTTTTATATTTTATAATATATACCCTAAATTTTTTAATATATTTTTTAATTACTTTATAAATGGAATAAACATTAATTAAAAATACAATATTATTTAAAAAATAGTTTGGTTGGGTTGTTAATGGGAGTGAAAATATTAAAGTTGGTTGGGTTGGATAGGTGGAAGAGAGAGAAAATAGTTTTTTATTGAATAGTTTGGTTGGGTTGGGTTGTGAATGAGAGTAGTCTAAGGGAGTGAAACATGACCTTTTTGCTTGGAAGACAAAACCATTTACATTGTGCTCAATATAAAGCCAAGTGTCTTTAACCTTCTCTTTTATTATAACTAGAAATGATCCACGCGCGATGCGCGGATAAGTTTACCACAAACTTGAATACGAAAACCCAAATAAAAAAATACGAACGGCTATCACTTCGACTTTGAACTCAAAGACATCAAGAAAACGAAAAAAACGTCAACATAACAAAATAAACTTAACAAACGTATCGAACTAAAGAAAGTTGCTACATATTTTATGATGCAATTTACATAAATATGTATTAAAAAGTAATTTTAATTACTAAAATTACTTGAAAACCAAAAAGGACCAAAAATGAAAATCATAAAACTTTTATGTCTAAAACACAGAAAACAAAAATCTATGTAGTTAAGAATTTGCTATTATATAGATAAATAATATTTACTTTAAGTGTCATTATTGTTTTTGTCAAATAATTTGTGTTTGTTAATTTAAAAAAACTAAAGAAGCATTGTTGTTTATTTGTTTTGAACATGATGGTATAAACTATTACGAAAATGGAACTTTTTAAAAATATAATTTTGATCACATAAGCAGTTTGACATGTGATTTGATCGACATTTTAGATTAAGTGTAATGTCTATAAAACCTACATATTAGATGTATGCTAAATATATTCAAAGAAAGTAAATAATGAAATGACTAACTAATAACTAAAAAACTGATCATAGTTTCTAACCCATAATATATGATGAGTGAATATGAATCTCACCATAGTAACATACTTAGTTTTTCCACACACATTGACCCGTATTAGATTTTATTTATTTATTTATTTTCGAAAGACTAAAGTCGATTATTTGGAACGCCCATGATGGGAAACTTGTACTTCAGATATACATCATGTTTCACCAATTTCAAAGAAAACCTACGCCATTGTGGTAAAACCTTAAAAATCAGGATCAAAACCGTGACTTTGAAGAGCTTAATGCCTGTCCATATTCCCATCTCGTTAAACCATATTTAGTAGCACTTAGAACCTCAGCACTAGGTGTGCATGGGTAAGTTTGTTTCGGTTTTAGCCTGAACCGAAACCCAAAATCGATATCTCGGTTTTTAAAACCATACGATTTTGATTTTTTTGGTTTTTGGTTTTCGGCTTTCATTTCAGTTTCGGTTTGGTTGTAAGTATATGAATAATAACTAATGAAATAATCGTGTTTATAAATGTATGAATACACCTCTAAATTTGGTTTTTGTTATAAACAAAACCAAAACCAAACCATAATAACCGATTTATAAGAAATATCATTTTGGTTTAGTTTGGTTGCCGTCGGTTATTTCAGTTTTTTCCACACCTATGCCACTTACAATCTCAAATACGTTGTTGGGTAAAGCGTGTGTCGACATTGGAGATAACCAATCAGCCTAAGCAAAACCCCCATCCAATTAACCAAGTCCACCCCAATTGTATTCACAATCGGATTCCTTCGATCTTCATCAACAATCAAAACCCCTTTACGATTTTACATCAATTTCTCCTTCGATTTCGATTCTTCAGTGTATTGTCTCACAAACCTTTGATAAAAGGGTTAACAACCATCACGATAACACACCCACTTGTTAATTCTCAGGTATCGTTCCAAAAGCACGATCTTTTGGTGCTCTTGAATCTTGTTCTACTGATCGTTGGTTTCTTTTATCTGAATCGATTGTGGGGTTTTCGTGATTTAAGTTTCTTGCTTTTGATCGGATCAGATCGTAGGGTTTCAGAGAACAAAAGGGTACAATGTTGGCGCGAATGTTTGGCAAACCTAAGCAAGAAGCTAACGCTGTTACAACGTTAGACAAATTGAACGAGGTACTTTCTGAGATTAAGTTTATGCTTTCCTGCTGATCTTAAAGATTTTGACGATTTCTTATTGTCTACTTCGAAGCAATTGTTTTTAGGGTTCATAGATAATTAAATTCCTGATTTTCTGCATTATTCGGTCTTTATACTATATGAAATTTCTTTTTACTTGACTACATGATCTTTATAATGGAGGTGTATGCTCTGTTGCTTATGATTTATTGGTTTTAAGTTAGTTCATTCAATAAATCAATACCCTTTAGGCCATCCTCTAAACAATTGGTGTCTGAAGCTAAATTCTTGCCCTGATGAGAATATGAATTTGTGCGGTGTTGTTTATGTGTCCATCCTTACTTTGTTTGAGACTTTTCTTTCTAGGCTTGCACGTATAATGAATATATATAGATGTTTTGCTTGTAATTGATAATTTGAAATCTGTGCAGACACTTGAAATGCTCGAGAAGAAAGAAAAAGTACTTCTGAAGAAAGCTTCTGCAGAGGTTGAAAAGGCAAAGGAATTCACTAGAGCAAAAAATAAAAGGGGTATGTACTTCACCTTAAAGAATTTATGTTTCAATTTGTATTTGTTAGGTTTCTTTTGGGTAATAATGATTTAGTTGCTTTAATTATGACATTTTGTTTACACTATCTTCATGACTTCATTACATATGCCAAAATCTATATGTGCAAATGTTGAACATTTAATCTAGAACTTTGATACTCGATGAGAATAAATGTGCGTCATCTATTTACAAAAGTATATGTGTTATGCATATTGACCATGAAGTTCTACTCTGATTGAAAGGCTTAAAAGATCTATTTTTAGGCTTATCACTTGTGAAGTAACTCCAATTTTGTGCATCATAAACTGAAAACACTACAATTTCATTTTTGTATTATAAATGAAGACTGTATATGCATAGATATATACATACATATGCATACCCAATACAGATATGTATGCATCATGCATATCTTTGCGTGTGTGTTTGTACACATACATATGTATCTTGTATTTCAGTTTTTCTTTATGAACTATATCCTGCTGTTGTATAAGCTAAACTATACTAATTATGTTGTTTTTACCATTTGACATGTGGGAACTTTTCAGCTGCAATACAATGCTTAAAGAGAAAAAGACTTTATGAACAGCAAATTGAACAGCTTGGCAATTTTCAACTGCGGATTCATGATCAGGTGCTTTCAGAAAATTTAAATTAAATTACAATTAATATATATGTTCTGTTTGCAGAAGCAGTACCTCTAACTAATCTACATGTGTGTCCCTGAACACCAGATGATAATGCTTGAAGGTGCAAAAGCTACCACGGAGACAGTGGATGCATTGAGAACTGGAGCAAAAGCAATGAAGGCAATGCAAAAGGCAGTGTATGTTTTTGACTTATATATTATAATAGTGGTTGCAATTTCAACTCATTTGTCGTTTTGGGTTACATCTTCTCTCTAGCGGTCTGAATGGTCCAATTTGAAAACTTATGTAAAACCATAACTGGCCAAGTGGGTTGAAAGTCGCCTAAGTGGTATTTATATGTTTTTGACCTCTTAAATCAGTTTATTTAAACAAAATTTTCTTATGATCATAGTAACTATTAGTTGTTTTAAAATACAAAAGAGTGGGTTAAACTGCATTAAAAAGCTAATCATTTTCACCAGCTTTAATGATTACCTGTTTTGACCTGTTAGTGCTACCTGACCTACCAAATTTGCTATCTTTAAATATTATGTTGTTGGTTCAGGCCACACACCACACGCACAACACTCACGTACATATTGAAGCTTTGTGCTTACTGCTTGAACTCCATTTTATTAATTGCAAGCCTTACATTATATAAGAAAATAAAGAAACTTGATTTTAAAGAAAAGCTACCTAACCTACTTGCTACGTGGTCTGCATAAAAGCAGGAAACAACTCCATCACTTTGACCCTTTAAACATTAGTTAAACATGTGAAATAAAACAAATAAATAAGACTTAAAAATCTTGCTAAACTCATGAACTGATCCATTGCAGACCCATTCGTTGAACAAAGATCCATTCACCTACCGACCCGTGACCCGTGAACAACTCGATTAACCCAACATATGTGACACAACATACATCAGTCCTGCCTGTTAATTCTAACACAACCAAACTTGTGTTCTTAAATGTGTTGCTATATTTGTAAATGAATTTGTTGATTCTGAACTTTACATGAATGTTGCAAGTCAATATGTTTGCTTATTTTAAATGTATGTGATTTCTTCTTGTAAAGTTAAATGTACCCTATTTCCTTTAGGTTAACTTATTATATAAATCGAACATTCAATAAGAAGAATAGATTAAAACATATTGGTTACACTTTACCTTTTTGCAGTCCATATATTCCTAGTTATTATTGATTTGATAGATATGCGATAATCTAAATTTGCTTATGTGTCACAATCTTTCTTTTGAGATACAGGAATATTGATGATGTCGACAAAACAATGGATGAAATAAATGAGCAAACAGAGAACATGAAACAAATTCAGGAAGCATTGTCAGCACCTATTGGTGCAGCAGCTGATTTTGATGAGGCATGTACCCTTTACTTCTTTTTATTCAATTATAAATATAAAATTTTCCAACTTCAATGTCTGGTAGACCAGATTTTCTACTCTAAATCTGACCGATTATTTGCAATTAGTTTGCATATCCTATCCCAAAGGGATAATCTTGCAATCCTTGTGGGACTAGGTTTGACATAAAAGGTCAAATTGGATATCTTTATTGAGAATTGAGGAGTAATAGTTGTTTTCCTATAAATGTAATTTATTAATTGTCTCAAGTAAAAATATAGGATGAGTTGGAGGCTGAACTTGAAGAGTTAGAAGGAGCTGAGTTGGAGGAACAGCTTCTGCAGCCAGCCACCACTGCACCTGCAGCACCAGTGTATGTGCCGGCTGGAAAACAACCGACACGTCCAGCTCAGCACCAGAACAAAGCTGAGGAAGATGAACTTGCTGCATTGCAGGCAGAAATGGCACTTTAAAGGTCAGTTTCGTGCTTCAAAACTTTTCTATTTGTTATGACTTTTTTTTTGTTGTAATTAAAATTTACTACATAGTATCCATAGTTGGTATCTACTAACAGTAAAGGCCGCAAAATTTGGTGGGTTGGGTAATGGGTCAAAACAAGCAAAAGAATTTAGAATGTGTTAAGCTAAATTGAACAATGATTTATACTATTAATGTGCTAACATGTTACTGTAACTATGTTGTTACCATAACAATCCAAGTTATTGAATACAACAATTTAGGAGGTTCATGTTAAACACACTTTAGGTTACTTTCAACCAGTTTGAGATATAAATATAATCCAAAATCAACTCATTTATAAGCAAATACATTGATTCTGCCACCTCTAACAATATGGCCATCTCATTAACTTTCTATTAGAAATCCTATTGACAGATATTTTACAATTGACATCGTAGTTTTAATATTTCATATAATTCATTTTTCAACAAAAATATATCTGGCAATGTAACCTTTTCTAGCAATATTATGAAGAATCTATTATTTAAATTATTAAATTTTTTTAACATTATCTTGTTTCCTAGTTAAGATCTCAAATTCTCAAGAGATCTTTTTAGATGGTGTCTGGAATTTCAATTGTTTATATGTGTTTTCCAAATAATTCAATTTCTTAGGGATATTGTCTTATTATAGTGTTTGCAAAACACATAATTAGAAAATGTTTGGCTAACCAGATTAGAACATGTGTTTTGCGAATATAAGATCTGTTTTACAAATGTAATCTCAAACATCCCTTTTGATAGACAACCCAAGACTGGTCATATTGCAAAACTTAAGCTATTTGTTATTTTCATTGTTTACAAAATATACTCAAAGGAAGAATGTCTTAGGTAATTTCACTGGTTTTTGCTTTTAACCCTTTGATGGTCACCTGCTCAGGGAAAAAGCTGTAATTTTACTTGGTTCCATTGGTTAGCATGATATTGGTGGGGCTTGTGAGTTTTCTAGTTACGGGTCTCACAACGGGCCTCATAGTAGTCAAAAAATATGATGAAAAGTAGAGTTTAACATATTATCTTTTGATATACCATTTAAACAAGCCAATTTTGCTTTCTATATGAAATATGGAACTGATTTGAAGTTTACTGTGTGTTGCAGTTTCATCCTGGTTGAAGGATATTGTAAAGATTGGATATTCAAACAATGGAGGTATGCGTATTGTTTGTGTGATTAACATGATCAACAACTTTTATCGTATTAAGAACAGAATAGGACCGATATTCTAGTTTTCACGTGGGCTTGGCACGTGAAAATCCCGTGTACGATGTTTGTGTTGGTTAATTTAAGATTTTTTTTCGCAATCCTAGAAAGTTTAATGCTTTCATGTTTATGTTGGTTGATTTAAGATTTTTTTTTTTTATCCTAGAAAGTTTAATGCTTACAATATTAACCTCGCGATACAAATAAAGATTGTTTTCTAGTAAATCATCTCAAGGATTGCAGCAAAAGACAACTCGGCCCCACCATGGTTGTCGCCCCGTAGACCCTGCTACCAGGACGTTGGCCATTGAACTAACGAGGTGTCTTAGCATCAGAAAATAAAATTATCATGATTATGTGTGCGTTTCACATCTCTTAACTTATGTCGATGTGTATTTTAGTTTCTTATTAGGCTTTAAATCAATTCCAATTAACCAAAATGACATGATGACACTAAGATCACCAACTCCGAACCGAAGTGTGTAATGCGGCACATCGCAATATACCAGATAAAATAAGTTGGGCAACATAAAAAAAGGGGGTTTTCTAAAAATATAGGGGCGTACATTGAGCCAGAGGATATTTTCTTGTTTCTAGAAGTAGTTTATTGAGAACGTTTTTTTAACTTTGAGAGATTATAGAGCGTTTTTAAGAATTGAGATTAAACCAACACATCTGATATATATTTATACTAACACATGGGAGTAAAATGGTCAAAAAATAACCCAAAACCGACTTCCAACGACTATATAATCATTTTCTCACGGTCAAAAAAATTCAACTGGATAGAATTCATTTCAAACTGGTTCTATTGAACCTACCCCTTCAAATCGATCCAACTAGGTTTTGCTTCAAGAGAGCCAATCTTGTCTTGAACTGTGAGATTGAGTTAGGTTCAAACTAGGGCTGTTGAAAATGTTCATGGCTCGAAGTTATATATATATATACACACGTATATATATACGTATATATATATATACACGTATATATATATATTATATACGTATATATATATATATATATACGTATATATATATACGTATATATACGTGTATATATATATATACGTGTATATATATACGTGTACGTATATAGTATATACGTATATACGTGTATATATACGTATATACGTGTATATATACGTATATACGTATATACGTGTGTATATACGTATATTACGTATATACGTATATACGTGTATATATACGTATATTACGTATATATGTATATACGTATATTACGTATATACGTTACGTATATACGTATATTACGTATATACGTATATACGTATATACGTATATTACGTATATACGTATATACGTATATACGTATCTTATACGTATATATATGTACGTATTTATATATATATACGTATATATTATACGTATATATATTATATACGTATATATATATATATATACGTATATATATATACGTATATATTATATATACGTATATATAATATATATACGTATAATATATATATATACGTATATATATATATATACGTATATATATATATATACGTATATATATATATATATACGTATATATATATATATATATATATAAATTGGTATTCTACTGCGCTTCATTGCTTGACCTTTCGATCCATGATCTCAATGAGTTCCTCAAAAAAATAAAGCTTTTTATCAATCTTGATGTCCTCCATTGGTACGTGAAGTGATTCATCAGCCAAACACTTCTTGAGGTTCGACACGTGGAAAGTATCGTGTACACCGCTAAGTTCTTATGGCAACCTTAACTGGTAAGCCACTGGACCGATTCTTTCTGTAATCTTGAAGGGTCCTACATATCTTGGGGCTAACTTCCCTTTCTTTCCAAATCGAACGATTCCCTTCCAAGGAGAGACTTTAAGTAAAACGTGATCCCCAACGTTAAATTCTAGAGGCTTCCGACGATTGTCGGCATAGCTCTTTTGGCGTTCTCTAGCAGCCTTTGGTCTATCTTTGATTTGGAAAATCTTGTCGGTTGTTTCTTGAATGATCTCTGGGCCTGTTAACTGACTTTCACCAATCTCAGCCCAACAAACGGGAGATCTGCATTTCCTTCCGTACAATGCCTCGAATGGAGCACATCCAATGCTCGTATGGTAGCTGTTATTGTAAGAGAATTCAATCAGCGGTAGATGAGTGTCCCAACTACCACCAAAGTAGATTACACACACTCTCAGCATGTCTTCCAACGTTTGTATAGTTCGTTCACTTTGGCCGTCTATTTGTGGGTGATATGCGGTACTCATATCTAATCAAGTGCCCATCGCTTTCTGTTGTGTCTGCCAAAATCGTGAAGTGATCGGCTGTCACGGTCGGATATGATCGACACGGCACTTCGTGTCTTGTCACGACCTCTTTTATGTACAATCTCGTTAACTTATCCATTTTGTTGTCTTCTCGGGTCGGCAAGAAATGAGCTGACTTCGTCATCCGATCCACTAAGACCCATATCGAGTCATGCCCGCTGCTCGTTCTAGGGAGGTTGGTAATAAATCCATGGCTATATTCTCCCATTTCCACTCGGGAATCTCAGGTTGCTGTAATAAACCGATGGTTTCTAATGTTCAGCTTTAACTTTCGAGCATGTCAAGCATCTGCTTATGTACATAGCAATGTCTTTCTTCATGCCTGGCCACCAGTACAGATCTTTAAGATCGTGGTACATCTTGTCTACACCAGGATGAATAGAAATCGTGTCTTGTGTGCTTCATCCATGACCAAGGTACGTAAACCTCCCCATCTGGGTACCCATATACGATCCATGAAGTACTGTATACCGTCATCCTTGCAAATCATTGTTTATCCAACCCTCGAAATTCTTCTCCCGTAAGGTTTTCTTCTTTCAATGCCTCACTTTGTGCAATTTGGGTCTGAGCTTTCAAGTTCGTTTGAATCGTCAATCCCAACGCTCGAGCACGTAGTGGTTTCGCGTGTTCTTTACGGCTTAAAGCATCAGCCACCACGTTAGCTTTCCCCGGATGATACCGGATTTCACAATCGTAGTCACTGAGAAGCTCCACCCAGCGTCGCTGATGCATATTAAGTTCCTTCTGATCCAGGATATGTTGGAGGCTCTTATAATCTGTGTAGATGATGCATTTGGTTCCATACATGTATTGCCTCCATATCTTAAGTGCAAATACTACAAAGCCCAACTCCAAATCATGGGTCATATAGTTCTTTTCGTGCACCTTAAGTTGTCGCGAAGCATAGGCAATCACCTATCCTTCTGCATTAGAACACATCCCAATCCTTGATGTGAAGCATCGCAGTATACCACAAAATCATCAGTTCCGTCTGGGAGGGACAATATCGGTGCGTTGCACAACTTCTCTTTCAACGTTTGGAACACTTGTTCTTGTGCATGTCCCCAATCAAACTTCTTGTCATTCTGAGTCAGCAGTGTTAGCGGTTAGCGATCTTTGAAAAATTGCGATGAAGCGACGATAGTACCCGACCAATCCCAAGAATTGCTATATTTCTGATGGTGTCTGGGGTGTATCCCATTTCTTCACTGCTTCGATCTTGCCGGGATCTACATGAATCCCATCCTCGTTAACCACATGACCTTAAAACTTCACTTCCCGCAACCAGAATTCACATTTCGAGAACTTGGCGAAAAGTTTCTCTTCTCGTAACAGTTCTAGAATTGCCCGAAGGTGTTTTTCATGATCCTCTTTCGATCGGGAGTAGATAAGTATATCGTCTATGAATACGATCACAAACTTATCCAAGTAAGGTTTACACACCCGATTCATTAGGTCCATAAACACAACTGGTGCATTAGTCAATCCAAATGGCATAACCAAGAATTCATAGTGCCCATAACGAGTTCTAAATGCTGTTTTAGGTATGTCGTCCTCGAAAACCCTTTGTTGATGGTATAAGGTTGATCTTGGAGAAGTACGAAGCTCCCTGCAGTTGATCAAACAGATCGTCGATCCTGGGGAGAGGACCAATTCTTCACGGTTAACTTGTTCAGCTCACGGTAATCGATACACATATGTAACGACCCATCTTTCTTTTTGACAAATAGTACTGGTGCTCCCCATGGTGAGTGACTCGGCCAAATAAAACCCTTCTCCAGTAGTTCCTTCAACTGACTAGATAACTCTTGCATTTCAGATGGTGCTAACCGATATGGCGTCTTTGCTACCAATGTAGCTCCAGGAACCAACTCTATACGGAATTCCACCTGCCGTAGAGGAGGCAAACCAGACAAGTCATTAGGAAATACATCTGGGTAGTCCCATACTACTAGAGGAATATCTACCAATTTCCTCTCTTCTTCCTTCTTTTCTACCACATGAGCCAGAAAAGCGTAGCACTGTTTTCATAAACTTCGGCGTGCTTTCATGCAGGAGATAAGCTTTAAGTTTCTCCTGGTCGTTCTCCTTGAATTCTGAGCACCTCCCCGTTGGACATGGGGATACATACTACTTTGTCCCGACAGACAATCTTAGCTCCATGTTTCGATAACCAATCCATTCCCACAATCACGTCGAAGCTTCCTAACTTAAAGGGTATCAAGTCTATATCAAAGGCATGGTCCTCCAATATCATCAAGCACTTTCTAATGATTTCATCAGCCTGAACAACCCTACCATTGACCATTTCTATGGAGTAGCTAGTTTCTAACCTACTAGGACTCAAATCAAGCAATTGCACAAACTCAGAAGATATAAAGCTATTGTCTGCTCCAGTATCAAATAATATAGATGCGAAGTGATTATTGAGTAAGTGCGTACCCGTGACAACATGCGGGTACTGGCGGGCATCGTTGGCTCCAATGACAAATGCACGTCCTCGAGCTGTATTTCCTTGATTCGTCGGGCCTTGATTTCCAGCTATGGCCATCACCGGTCGCTGGTTGTTCCCTTGTTGACCCGGTGTCCGATTCAGTCTGGGGCACATGTTTCTGTAGTGTTTAGGGCCTCCACACTCATAACAGCCCCTGACATTCCCGGCGGAATTAACCACGTTGACTGGTGCCACCAGATTCGGTGCCACTCTGCAGTCTTTTGCTAGATGCCCCCGACGTCTACAGTTCACACACACCTGGCATGGCATTGCTGGGGGATGATGGAAGTTGCACCTATCATATTTCGGGTGCGGCCCAACATACTCTCTCTTGCCCTGTGTCATGGCCATAAAATTTCTGCTTGTCTTGGCCCTTTTGTCAAACTCCCGGCACCATACCGGCTCGTTTCCCCAACATCTTTTCTTTTCTCTGCTCCCCTTCCCAAAACCCTTGTTCTTACCATCTCATCAGTTAGAGCGCCATCCTTCAGAATTGCGCTCTGGATTGTGGAAGGAGAGCTGCAGTTACCATTGCTCGAATTTGAGGCGCAAGTCCCCAAATATACCTCTCGATCCTCTTTGATTTCGGAGTAACCAGATGTGGAACCAATCTTGCCAACTCATGAAAGTGGTCGGTGTAAGCAGCGTGCCCAGCCCCCACCATAGCATGATTCCAGAATTCATGCTCCAATTTCTGCATCTCGTTGAGGGGGCAGTACTCGTCAGTGATTAGGGCCTTAAACTCATCCCACGACATCTGCATCGCTGGTTCTCTTCCCCTAGCCTGAACCTGAGTGTTCCACTAAGTTAGTGCTTTGCCCTATAGTGAACACGTGGCATATTAATCTTCTGGCTGTCAAGGCACTCGTTGATATCGATCACTGCCTCCATCTTCTCAAGCCATCTGGTCAGGGCTATCGCTCCGCCTTTTCCATCAAACTCTTTCGGTTTGCAGGCCACAAACTCCTTGTATGAGCATCCCTTTCTAGCATTAACAACTCCAGTCTCATTACCGGCTGTTTCACCATTCCCTGTCTCCTGGTTACTCTCATTCCCAGTCGGGTTCCCATTATCTTCATTATCATTGCCACCATCCCCGTGGGGGTGGTGATTCTAAAGAGCATCGCTCACTTGGGCCACAATAGTCGGGTGTAAGGCCCTGTTCCCGGAAACCTCACAGTTGGTCAATCACAGCAGTTAAAACATTAAACATTATAATTATACAAACTTAAGCAACAGAAATAATTTATCAAAAAGCATTCATTTCATTTAAAACACTGTTGTTAAGCAATACATCATCATTTACTATTTACAAAAGAATTGTTTTACTGCATTACAAAACAACAGTAACATAGAATACGAATGGATGTCAGTCTTTCCCTGCCGAGTAGCTTCACCCTCATGCCATCCTCAGCAATAATTACCTGCCAACTGAAAATGTATAAAAGTCAGCGTTGCTGAGTGAGTTCTATTTTTATAAGAAATAATATACTTTCTATATGTTGTATATGAAAATACTCTTTTTTTGTAAAATACAACTCTTTACTGTATATGCAAGCACGTATTAACTATATGAACAGAAACTGTTCGTTCTCTTTACTGTATGCCTTGTATGTTCTGTAAACTTTATCTTTTTCACTTTCTGTATGGACCAATGAGCAATGCCCCAACTGTATGCGTGATGGAAAACGGGTGATGGGCCATCTATATCCCTTGAAAGGGTCAACTATATCCCTCGAAAGGGTCAAATGTATCCCTCAAAAGGGTCAACTGTATCCCTCGAAAGGATTGTATCCCTCGAAAAGGTCAACTATATCACTCGAAAGGGTCAACTGTATCCCTCGAGATGGTCAACTCTATCCATCGAATGGGTCAACTGTATTCCTCGAAAGGGTCAACTATATCCCTCGAAAGGGTCAACTGTATCCCTCGAAAGGGAACTGTATGCAAGGCCGACCCAATCACCCAGGACATGCTACAAAGGTCCTGGTCCCGTGTGCAATATGGGGTAGCTAACCCGCAACACGGTCGAGCTAACGACAACATGGTCGTGTCACTCCTGTAAGCTTGCAAGACTTGTTAACATTTTATTAATGTTTCTCTTCTTTTCTTTATTGCTCTTTCTTTTTATTATTACAAAATACTTTACGTTACGATAATAAACATACCACGTAAAGTCACGTACTATAAGTAATAATAATAATAGCAATAATAATCATAAGGAACAATCATAATCATGCATGGAACATCATCATAAATGAGCCCTAGTCAACCTCGGTCAAAACCTAACAACACAGACTCCCAAAAATTCTGTAATAAATTCTAAAGTGTCTGGGCGCTTTGACACTATTTGGGCGCATGAGCCCTGTTTGGGCGTTTCATTACTATGTAGGCGCATCAGCCAACACTTAATCATTTTATCACCTAGGCGCATGAACTATTCAGGCGCATGGGCACTATTCGGGCGTATGAACACTTAGGCGCATGGGCACTATGGGGCGCATGGCCCTATACTTAGTCGTCCGACTAATATTTCTAGGCGCATGGACCACTGTTCAGGCGTATGGGCTATACTTGAACATTTATAAGGCAATTTTAGGCACATGGGCTATTGTTCAAGCGCATGGATTACACTTAAATCCTTCTAAGGCATTTTCAGGCGCATGAGCCTTATCTAGGCGCATGGACCTTCTGTGTAACATGTTTCTAGTATGTTTTCAAACCCAATCATCAAACGCATCTGTTCTAAGCTTAATATGGCTATTCTAAACATGCACAACCTATAAGCATTCAAGAATCAACATCCAATAAGCATAATACATACGGGTAACATACATAAACTTTGAAAGTCGTTTTAATACATTTTCAGCCCCAAAGATGTTTAAAACAAGTAGCAACCGGGGTCTAGAACTCACCTGGTGCAACTTGGGTGTTTCTTTCTTCAAACCCGTTTGCAAATGAGTTCAAACACCTAAAAACACCACCAAACACACACACCCGAGCACATACACAAACACATAAGCACATAAGCATATAACCGGGATAAAACCCGTCATAAACACTTAACAACCACAAATTCGTTCTTTGAATTCGACTTCTCTTCTTCTTCTTTTCTTGAGCCGAGAGTTCCTCTGCTCTCTCTCTCTAAAACCGAAAGAAAATGGTGATGTGAAGTGAGGGTGGGTGGCCATGCCCACCTTACACCAACTTTTCAAAGATTTGTCCTTTTGGACACTTTTAGTCCTTCCACTTGGACTTTATTGCTTTTCTTTCTTTTATTCTTCATTTCTTGTCTTTTTAAAATAACCGGTGTTACAAGTCCACCCCCTATATAGGTTTCATCCCCGAAACTTGTTATTCCTCGAACAAATGAGGATAATGATGCCTCATCTCCTCCTCAGTCTCCCATGTAGACTCGGATCCCTTCCTGTGCTTCCACTGTACACGCACAAGAGGAACCACTTTATTTCTCAGCCTCTTTTCTTTATGATCGATGATTGCCACCGGTCGCTCCACATAATTGAGCCTTTCGTCTACTTTGATATCCTCGAGTGGGACAATCATGTCTTCATCAGCTAAGCACTTTCTCAAATAAGATACATGGAATGTCGGGTGGATTCCACTTAACTCATCTGGTAACTCCAATCTATAGGCCACCTCTCCTACTCGAGCAATGATTCGGAAAGGGCCTATATATCTTGGGCTCAACTTGCCCCACTTCCTGAATTGGATAATCCCTTCCAAGGTGAGACCTTCAACATAACCCGGTCACCCACCTGGAACTCGATCGGTCTGCGTCGTCTATCGGCATACGACTTCGGCCTATCTTTAGCTGCCTTCATGAAGGCTTTAATCTTCTCAAGTTTCTTAGTCGTAGCCTCAATGACCTCGACGCTCCCAATTCCTTCTGACCAATATCACCCCAATAAAAGGGTGTTCTGCATCTCCTACCGTACAGCATCTCGTATGGTGGCATGCCAATGCTGGCATGATAGCTATTGTTGTACGAGAATTCAGCTAACGGTAAGTGGTCATCCCAACTTCCCCCAAAATCAATCACACATGCCCGAAGCATGTCTTCCAATGTCTGAATGGTCCTTTCTAACTGACCATCAGTTTGGAGATGATATGCCGTGCTGATATGTAACCTCGTCCCCATGGCGTCGTGGAATTTCTTCCAAAATTTAGATGTAAACCGGGTGTCACGATCAGACACAATGGACACTGGCATACCATGATGGTTACAATCTCCTTGATGAACAGGTCAGCCAACCTCTCGGATGAATATGTCTCGCGGATCGGTAGGAAGTGAGCACTCTTCGTCAAATGGTCAACAATCACCCATATGGCATTGTACCCCTTCGGAGTACATGGCAGCTTCATAATGAATCCATGGTGATGTGCTCCCACTTCCATTCCGGTATATCCAAAGGTTGGATCTTCCCATACGGCTTCTGATGTTTGGCCTTCACTTGCAAACAAGTAAGGCACTTACTCACATACTCCACCATGTCACGCTTCATACCCAGCCACCAATAATCTTTTTTCATATCTTGATACATCTTTGTGGCACCAGGATGAATGGAGTATCGAGTCTTGTGAGCTTCAAGCTCTTGTGGTCAGTGAATATGGTGTACTTCTTCCCGTACAGATAGTGCCTCCAAATCTTTAGTGCAAAGACCACGGCTGCTAGCTCCAAGTCATGAGTGGGATAATTGACCTCATGAACTTTCAACTGTCGGGATGCATAGGCTATAACCTTCCCTCTCTGCATTAACACACACCCTAACCCCGAGTAAGAAGCATTTGAATATACCACCAAATCCTCGCTTCCTTCAGGCAATGACAAGATAGGGGCTTGGGTTAGTCTGGTCTTCAAATCCTCAAAAGCCCATTCTTTCTCTTCACCCCACACGAACTTTACATCCTTACGGGTCAGCTTAGTCAACGGGGAGGCAATCTTGGAGAAGTCCTGAATGAACCTTTGATAATATCCCGCTAACCCCAAGAAACTACGAATCTCGGATGGCGTCGTTGGAGACTTCCGTTGCATCACAGCCTCCACCTTAGCAGGATCTACCATAATCCCCTCGGGATTTACCACGTGACCTAAGAATTGAACTTCGCGCAACCAGAACGCGCACTTAGAGAATTTTCATACAACTTCTCCCTTCTTAAGGTCTCCAACACCTCCCGGATATGTCCAGCATGCTCTTCCTTGCTATTTGAGTAGATCAGGATATTATCAATGAACACAATCACTGATCTATCCAACATTGGCCGAACACTCTATTCATCAAGTCCACAAAGCAGCTGGCGCATTGGTCAGACAAAGACATAACAAGGAATTCATAGTGACCGTAGCGCGTGCGAAAAGCTGTTTTAGGGATATCCTGCTCCTTCACCTTCACTGATGGTAACCAGATCGAAGATCTATCCTGAAAACCAACTGGCAACTTGGAGCTGGTCAAAAGATCATCTATTCTTGGTAAGGGGTATCGGTTCTTCACAATACTTGTTCAGCTTCGGTAGTCAATGCAAGCCTATACTACCGTTTCTTCTTCACAAACAGGACCAGAGCACCCCAGGAGAGATACCGTTCTAATGAACCCCTTATCGAGAAGCTTTTGCAACTGCTCCATCAGTTATTTCATTTGGCGGAGCTAACCAATACGATGCTTTGGCAACGGGTGAGCACCGGGTATCTTGACAGGATCAGTGATCACAAGTTTGATGTATCAGAAATAAAGCAGCGGAATACAAACACGAATTAGACAAATTGTAGCAAGCAATCGATATTTGTAAGCATTAAGATCGCATACGGTTATAGGGAGAGAATATGTATTTCTGATTTCTAGGAATGTTTATAGATGTAGAATATTTCTAATCGAATCAATCATTCATTCATTCAATTACTCATTTCACTCACTGATTACAATAGGTTGTCACTCCTTATATAGAGTGCAACAGTCACTGCTGTTATCACGGAAAGTGACAACTGGCAGATCCAATACAGAAATAACTAATTCTTAACAAACTACTGAAATGTTCACAACTACTGAGAACATATCAGCAAGTTAAGTACAAAATATAAAACTACTGAAACTACAACGACTGAAGAACAAGCTCTTCAGTCGTTTTACAAAACTACTGAAACATAGAAAATAAAACTACTGATATCACAACTACTGAAGAAGTACTCTTCAGCAGTTGTGACAAACTACTGAGGCTTCAGTACTTGATCTTCAGACTTTGACCTTCAGGTGTTTCATCAGCTGATGACTTCAGTAGATATCATCAGCTGATGTCTTCAGTCTTTGTCTTCAGACTTTGTACATCAGTTGTTGATCTTCAGCACTTGTGAACTCTTCAGCTGTTGTACTTCAGTACTTTGGTCTTTCAGCTTCAGCACTTGTGTTCTTCAGCTGTTGTACTTCAGCACTTTGGTTCTTCAGCTGTTAAGGTCTTCAGCACTTGATCTTCAGCTGTTGAAGTCTTCAGCACTTGTCAAACTACTGATGAGGCTTTCAGCAGTTGTTGTGATACCGTGTGGGACTTAGAGGTTTTCTGATCTTGGCTCATTGGTTCTTTTGGTCCAACAAACTCCCCCTGAACCAATGCAGCCAAAACCTCTAAATTTATACTCCCACTTATTGATGGCAAAATGTTGGTCTTTTTCCTTCTTGATCAGTAGAGAAGATGACCCATGTAAGCTCCGGCCTGGGAAGAAATCTCAAATATTTGTTTGGCAGAGTATGAATGGGAACTCTGTTTTGGGGAACTGGACACAGAGTTGTTATCCCATTCATGAGATTTACTTCCCCATAATGAGTCTGTATGACTCACGAACATAGGCCTCAAGGAGAACAACTTGTTCCTGAGAGAGTTCTTCTGCTCCTCCTTCGAAGAAGAACTCTGGACCATAGTACTCTGATAAGTACTTCATGGTCCTGCCATTTTTCAGCTCCACCGTAGTTACCTCCCTATATACAAATTCATCAGGATGGTTGCCTTCAAGGAGTAACTGGAGCTCATTCTTTTGGATGTCTTCAAGCTTTTTATATAACAACCCCTTCTTAATCATCTTTTTTCTAGTAAGGCTTGAGGTGTCTTCTTTGCTTGGTGAGCTTTCTTGAATTCATCAATGATTTCCCAAGGTGAGACTACAACGGCCAACATGATGGTAGATCTATTGTTTTTCGTACCTGGCCGTTGTATCTGTGTGGGATAGTTCTTTTATGGATTCTAGAACTCACCCTGGGGTCTGGCCATACTCTCACTCTTCTTGATACTGAAAGGTGTGCCTGAGAGTGTACAGCCTTTGAGCATGCCCTTTCATGGCTTGAATAGATGATGACTGAGGAAATTCCTTGTCAACCATCTTCAACAGTTGCTCATCGTGCTGTTTCTGCTGTTCTTCTTCTTCTATCTTGACTCTGACCATTTCCCTTTGAGAGTCAGGTGTGATCATGAGTTGACTTCGGGGTTTTGGTAGCTTCAGAACAGCAGAGAGTGGCAGACTATCATCTTCATCCTCTTCTTCTTCTTCTTCTTCCATCCTCAGCACCCTTCTCCTCTTCGGGTACATCACTGGATGATGGTTGGGTTGGTGAAGGAATTGGTTTTGAAGAATGAGGATGTTTGGATTTTGGCTTAGAGGTTGGTTGGGAGATTTGAGGGATAGGATCTGTTTGAGTGGGTGGAAGGGAAGGTTGATCTAGCATCCTTGTAGTTAATTTCGCCTTTGTGAGTTTAGCCATCTCTAACCTTTTGCCAGCCCCAGCCTCATCAAGGGCTTCCACAATAATCCCTTTGTTGAATTGCTCAGACAGACAGATTCTGGTGGCTATAGCCAGAATGCTGTCCCTGGTCCATGCGCGGATCTCCATTAATGATCTTCCCAAGTATTTTGCAATAAAGCGGATCATTATTTCCAACCTCTCTTTCTCAAGAGCATCATACCCTGCCCATCGGGTTTGTATCTCTTGTACTTCTAACCTTCTGATCTCACTATCCAGTGTGGCTGTGTCAAACCCTGCCTGAAGAGTTGTTCAATTATTTATCCATGGAGCGGCTGTGTGTGGTGTCAGCTTCTTTGACCAGCTCCTCCAAGGATTTGTCTTCAGCAGTGTGATCATCAGCACTTCTCTTTCGCTTGTACGTGAGCAGAGGTTGCTTTTCTTTTTCCTCCTCTTGGACTTGCTTCTCTTCCTTTTCTCGATCTTTTCCTCTTCTTTCTTTCACTGCAGTACTCTCCCCCTTTTTGGTTGCATTGGAGGAAGGGGTTGGTACCGCAGAAAGAGTCTTTTGGACAGCAGCATCAACCAAGGGCTGTAATGTTAAGGAAAGCCTCTCATCAAGGGCTTTGATCACTATATCAGTGATTATGGGGGTGATGAGAGGGGGGAATTTGGGAGTACAGCACCTATTTGCTCAGGAGGGTTCTGTTCCTGAGAAGTAGGGCCTGAAGCAGAGGCAGGTGGTTGATTTTGGGTGGCTCTGTGTTTGGGAAACCTTCAAGGGAAGGTGCCATCTGTGGGTGTATGATGGTGGCAGATGGACTTGCATCCTGAGACATCTTGGCCAGCAGCTCTTTGAGTCTGCTAACTCATCCTCTAGAATGGTGTTTTGAGCAACTACATCATAGAAGAAGCTCAGGTCATCATCAGTTGATACTGAATCACTGACCTCCTGCTTAGAGCAGGATTTACATGCACTGGGTGTAGACCAGTTGGTGCATGTGCCCCTTGTGCTTGGTACTGGGGACTTCCAGCCTCAGGACAATGTCCATCATCAGCTGTTGCCTCTAGGGAGGTCTTAGCAATGTTACCAGCCTCACTCTGGTCATGTGCTGAGTCAGAGGAGGTGGCAGCCTCACTAGATATTCTAAGCTCCTTGTCTACACCAGGAGATAGAATTGGGAAACCCCTGTGCTGTGGGTTCTCAGGTGCACTGTGTTCCTCCCCCTCAATTGTAGAGGAATTCCCAGTAGTAAGTGGTTCTGGGGAGGGGGTGAGGAGTGCAATTGAGTCAGCACTTGTGCAACTATTAAAGTTGGGCTGTGAGGGGCGGTTGTTTGGGGTAAGGGGTTAGAAGCAGTGTGCACCTGGGGTGGATGGTGCTCTTCAATGGCAATCTCCTCAAGTGAGTAAGATCCCAGATAAGTAGGTGCCCCTTGGGTTGCTGCAGGCTCCTGTTGAGAGGAAGCCTGAGCGGCTGTGGCTGGAAGAGTCATTGTATCCACTAGGGGGTTTGGACTAGTGGATATATCCTGCGTTTGTGGTGCAGGAGCATCCTCAGGGGACTCAATTCCTGAGTAGCCATTTTGGGTTTCTTTTTGGTGGGTTTGGTGGGGACATTGGATTTGGAGGTGGTGGCTGTGGGTTCCAGCTGCGTGGGTTTTCGCAGCTTGGCAGCCAGTTTGAGTGTCCGGTCAGAGTTGTGCCGGGAGTATACTTCTGGCAGAACAGCCGTAGCAGGGACTCCCAAGCCAACAAGTCCCTCAGCATTAAGCTGGTCTAAATAATGGCCATTATGAACCGTGGATAGAGTATCCAACGGTTGGCAGTTAGTTTTTGAGCCATATCTTTGAGCTCTGAAAATATTAATTCTGAAAAGTTTAGTGGTTGTTGCTCAAGGATAGAATACAGTACCTGCTTGCAAACATACATTGACCATGTGAAAAATCAGGCGCTCAGCGTCATTAAAGTGTTTCTTCATGATGGTGGTGGCACTGAGATCACCTTGATATCCATGCTGAGCAAATGATAGATCTATGGTGCCCTTCGGATATCCAGCAGGAGAGGTAGCATCACTCAGTTGAAGAATTTTACGGATTGTTGCAGGAGTAATGACTACTTCTTTGTTGTTGACGACTGACCGGAGGGATGGTGTGTTGCTCTCCTCAGTTGTAACAGTAACATTCATCCAAAATTGGTTCAAGGATTCGGCATGTAAGACGGGGTTCAGAAGGAATGCCTTGTTGTATTGGGACTGAACCATAAGATCGATAGCAGTATCGAACTTAGTCCAGATCGGCGATTTTGTGAGGTAGGCAACACAGTTGTGTCGCGGTTTAATTTGCATAGACGCCATGGAGAAGGAAGTTTTGGAGAGGAACGTTAGGTTTGAAGAAGATGAAGCAATGAGAGCTAAGGTTAAGGGTATTTATAGGGTACGGGTGAGGAAACGACTGAAGGATGTGGTGTTAGTCATCAGTAGTTTTAAACGACCGTTGACATGGTATTATCCTTTCAGACGTTGAAACAGCTGAAGTCGTGGTGTTAGGCATCAGTAGTTTAGAAAACTACTGAAGACCGTGGTTTTGACTTCAGATGATTGAAACAACTGAGGACATGGTGTTTGTCATCAGTAGTTATGAAACTACTGAAGACAGTGGTTTTGTCATCAGCTGTTGTAAACAACTGAAGACTTGGTATTAGTCATCAGTAGTTATAAAACTACTGAAGACGTGGTTTTGCTTCAGTTGTTTAAAATGAAACAGCAGTTGTACAAACGACTGAAGAGAAAGTTCTCTTCAGCTGTTTTCGTCAATTCTTAGCTTTTCAGCTGTTTCAAACTGTCCTCAACACATTCATCAGTCTTTATGGCTGATTTCAGTTGTTTCATAGGACATCAGTACTTATCTGTTTTTACTGATTGCAGTAGTTATGACTGCATCAGTAGTTGTAACTACATCAGTAGTTTAGAACAGATGAAGTACTTCAGTACTTGTGAGACATTTAGCCTTCAGTAGTTATAAAACTACTGAGGTTAAAAGAGCTCATCAGTACTTATATGTGACAGGTACTCATGATCATCAGTATGAATTACTGAGATCATCAGTAGTTGTCACCTATTCTAGCTGCAGCATACCAAGCCTTAACACCAGGTTTTGGAAAGTTGAACTATCCAAAGGCTTAGTAAAAATGTCTGCAAGCTCATCAGCACTAGGCACAAACTTAGGATCAATCAGACCTTTTTCAAAACAATCCCTTATAAAATGATGTCTGATCTCTATATGTTTGGTCCTAGAGTGCTGGACTGGATTTTTGACAATGCAAAGAGCTGAAGCACTATCCATTAATGGAGTCTTAGTCTCTGTAATGCCATAATCCAAAAGTTGGTTTTGAAGCCAGAGTACCTGAGATGTACAGCTTGCAGCAGCAATGTACTCTGCTTCCGCAGTGGATGTAGCAACTGAGGTCTGTTTCTTGCTCTGCCAAGAAATCAAGCAGTTGCCTAGGAATTGACATCCACCAGAAGTTGATTTCCTGGTCAACTTACACCCTGCATAGTCACTGTCAGAAAAAGCAACTAATTTACCAGAATGTCGGTAGAATACCATAAACCTAGAGATGGAGTGCCTTGCAGATATCTAAAGATCCTCTTGACTGCAATCAGATGAGACTCTTTAGGTGCAGCCTGAAATCTAGCACAAACACATGTAGCAAACATAATATCTGGTCTAGAAGCTGTTAAATACATCAAGGACCCAATCATACATCTGTAAAGTGTTTCATCAACCACTTTACCTTTCTGATCTGAGTCCAGTTGTGTGGTGCTGCTCATGGGAGTAGAACAGGGCTTACAGTTTTGTAAATCAAACTTTTGCAAAAGATCTTTTGTATATTTGGATTGATGAATAAAAATCCATCAGCCTTTTGTTTGATTTGCAACCCCAGAAAGAACTGTAATTCTCCCATGGCACTCATTTCAAACTTCTGTTGCATCAACTTTGTAAAGGCATCACACAACTTTGGATCAGAGGATGCAAAAATGATATCATCTACATAAATTTGAACAAGTAGATTATGCTGCCCAGCTTTCTTAATAAATAAAGTCTTGTCTATGGAGCCTCTAGTGAAATTGTTTTCCAGAAGAAAGTTTGATAATGTCTCATACCAGGCTCTGGGAGCTTGTTTTAACCCATAAAGAGCTTTATCAAGCTTATACACCCAATTAGGATGTTATTGTCCTCAAAGCCTGGAGGTTGACATACATAAACCTCTTCTTTAACTTTTCCATACAAAAATGCACTTTTGACATCCATTTGAAAGACTTTAAGTTTTGATAAGCAGCATAAGCTAAAAACAATCGAATTGCTTCCAGTCTGGCTACAGGGGCAAAGGTTTCATCATAATCAATACCTTCTTCTTGTGCAAACCCCTGAACAACCAGTCTGGCCTTGTTCTTAACAATAAGCCCATTTTCATCAGTTTTGTTCCTAAACACCCATTTAGTGCCTATTGCACACTTACCTGGAGGTAGAGGAACCAGTTCCCACACTTGCTGTTTCTTGAACTGAAGAAGCTCAAGCTGCATGGCATCAACCCATCCATTGTCCTTTAAAGCAATGTGATAATTCTTTGGCTCTTGCTGACTGATGAAGAGAGCATAGAAGCAGAAATTTGACAATTGACTTCTTGTTGATACTCCAGCAGTGATATCACCAATGATTTGAGACATAGGGTGATTCTTCAGATCTTGATACACAATGAGATCTGTGCAAGTGTTTGTAGCCGGTTCAGCAGCAACAGATGGTGATGGTGAATCATTTCCTTGAAACCAATCAGTGGATGGTAATTCAAAGGAAGTTGAATTCGAAGAAATCTCATCAGCATTTGTTGTGGATGGTGCTACTGGCGCTACAGGAACATCAGGTCTAGTTGAGTCAGGCAGCTGATCACTAAACCTGAAGAGGTGAGTACTGCAATCATCATCATCATCAGCAGTACCACCAGGTGGTGAACTGTTGACAGGAGCAACAGCAGGAGTTTGATAAGGAACATATTGCAGTATGTCCAAATCAAATACTCCACAGGACTTTGTGGAATCTTGTCCTTTGGAGATTCATTAAACTTAACATGTAGAGTTTCTTCAACCATCTTTGTTCTGCAGTTGAAGACTCTGTATGCCTTGCAAGTAGATGAATAACCAACAAAGTATCCTGCATCCACCTTAGGATCAAATTTGTGGAGTTGATCCTTTGTGTTGAGAATGAAACAGGGACACCCAAATGCTTTGAAAAATGAAATCAGAGGAGCCAAATGATGGAGAACTTCATATGGAGTCTTCATCAACCTCTGATTTACTAAAACTCTATTTTGCACATAACAAGCTGTGTTGACAGCTTCGGCCCAAAAGGTCAATGGCAAACCTGAGTCAGCCAGCATGGACCTTGCAGCTTCAATGAGGGTCCTGTTCTTTCTCTCCACTACTCCATTTTGTTCTGGAGTCCTTGGAATGCTGAACTGCCTTTTGATTCCCTTTGAAAGATAGAAGTCATCAAGTGTATGATTTCTGAACTCAGTTCCATTATCACTCCTAATACACTTGACTGGAAGGGAATACTGCTTCTCAATGTACAGCACAAAGTGGATAATCTTCTGAGCAGCCTCATCCTTTGAATGTAGAAAGAAAGTCCATACAAATCTGGAGTAATCATCCACAATTACCAGACAGTATTTCTTCTTTGCCATGCTCATTACTCTCACAGGACCAAATAGATCCATATGCAGTAATTGCAAGCAGGCAGTGGACTTGGACACTTCAATAGGAGGAAATGAGACCTTGTGCTGTTTTCCTTTTAAACAAGCAGTGCATGTTCATCACAGTGGAACTCCTTTATTGGTAAGCCTCTGACTAAACTATTGTGGCTAAGCTGATTCATGTTTTGAGATTGAACATGACCAAGCCTCCTGTGCCACAGTTTAGATTGAAAAGAAGAGGCTTTGGAAAATAGGCAAGGATTGCCTTTGAGATCTATCTTCTTAGAGAGATCTAAGGCATACACTCTTCCTGTCCTGTTGGCTTTCAGGAGAGTGTGATCATCCAACACCTTGTCAATCAAGTGCAAAACTTTGGATGACAGAATCCTACAGTTTTGACTTGTGAAAAGGGCAACATGGCCTTTATCACACATTTGACTGACACTCAAGAGGTTGTACTTGAGATTTTCCACATGATTAACATCATCAAATTTGATTTCTCCATTGGAGACAAAGCCCTTACCGATGATGTAACCCCTAGCATCATTGCCAAAAGAGACAAATCCCTTCTTTCCTTGAGAGTAGTCATGAAGAAGAGAGATGTTCCCAGTCATGTGCATAGATCCCCCACTGTCTACATACCAGATGCTACTTTGGCATGTTGAAGAACCCTGCAATAATAAACAATCAGTTAGTTTTAGAGACCCAAACCTTTTTGGTTTTGGGCCTGGTCTCATCAATAGATGGTAAACTAACATGTTTATTTGTAACAACAGCCTGAGAAGAAGAAGATGGTGTAGAAGAGGAGTCCTTTGGCTTAGACCTCCTTTTCTGTGGTTTCAACATAGGAGAATCTAGTTGGTTAACTCTACCCAACAGATGTTGTACCATCATCACCAGCTGTGTCTGATTTTGTGATAAAGCTTTCAGCTCATCAGACACATTGCTAGTGGAGTTAGATAAGGTCCTATGTTGCACCTTCTCTTTTGAGCACCCTCAGCTGTCACCTGTTTAACTCCTTCCTTTTTGGATTTCTTTAAGGACTTAAGGGTTACAGGATTTGATGTTGCTGATACAAATGTGGTCTCAAACTCAGTTTTCATTTTTACCATTTTCTCATTAATTTCTTCTTTTTGTTTGAGTTTGGAACCTCTTTTGTACCAACAATCATCTGTAAGATGATTGAACAAACCACATACTTCACATGGTTTCTTCTTCATCTTAGGTTGATCATCAACTAAAGATGGTGAAGCAACAGAAGACTTGTTCTTCAATGCTTTGGAAGCATTGGTTGCTTTCTTGACAACTCTTTAGTAGTCTTCAAACTCTTTCTACTGCCAGTTTTCTTCTCTTCAGTGCTGACAGCAGTTGAAGTTTGAACTTCAGGTGTTAAATCCTGCTCTCCAGTCCTTTCAGGACCTTCAGGATTAACTCCTGAGTTGATCAACTTATTGATCATGTGAATGTCAGCATTTGGACCATCAACATCAGCTGATAGGTTCAAGGAGGACTTGATGCTGACTGCTACTTCTGATTGTGCTGTATCAGAAGGTAGATCACATGATTGATGGATTGGTTATCACTCTCACCATCAGATTCTACCTCTGCTCTTGGGGTAAAATCTGTAGGTGGAGCAGTGTGATTGTAGCCAATTCCAAACTTCACATTTGAAGCAGATTGCTTACTAAGAAGCATTTCAAAACCTTTGCATGATTGTACCCATCTATCACACTCGACCTGGGTAACTGCAAGGGTTTCTTTGAGATCTTTGTACTTCTCTAGAAGTACATCTTCTCTAGCCTTATCATCAATTATTTTGCAATTCAGTTTATAAACCTCATCATTTTTATCTTTGAGCACAAACTCAAACTCAGCTTTGTTTTTGGAAATTATTTGTTCTAGCTCAATGTTCTTATTAATTAAAGCTACATTTGCTTCTCTAATGGAAGCAAATGCTGCTATGCATTGTTCAGAACATAATTTGGCTTTTGCCTCAGAGGATACCTGTGATACCTGAGGTGTAGAGGCATTGGAAGATGAAGTATCAGCAGACTCCAAAGCCATAAGAGCTAGATTCCCAAGGGACTGTCACCACCATGTTGACCAGCACCTGAGAACAGTTGATCATGACCAGACAAGTCATCTGGTAAACTGCTCCAGTCAACAACTCCTGGGGTGAAGAAGCTGTGTTGTTGAGATGAGGTTGTTGATGAGATAGGGAAGGCTGAGGTTCTGGTAATGCATGAGGTTGTGGTGTCATAGGAACTTGAACTTGATTTGACTGTGGCATGTAATAACAAGGGTACTGATATGGCATTTGACCCTGAGGAACAAAATATGCCGGAGATTGTTGTTGAGGATGATGACTAGATGTGACAGGATGTTGCCCTCTGTGTTGTTGACTATTGCCAGGAAAAGTCACAAAGGGTGCAGTAGAGTTAGATCCAGTTGATCTACACTCTCTTGCAAAGTGTCCAAGCCGTTGGCATTTGTGACACCTCAACTTGCTCTTGTCAAAACCAACTTTGGTTTTGCCAGAGAGTCCTGGGAATTTTCTTCCAGTTCTTTTGTAGAACTTCTGAGATCTGATATTTATCAAGGCCATTTGGCTCAAAATATCCATCTCTTCTAAGTCATCATCAGCAATCCCCTTGAGATCATCCATAATGAAACATAGATTGTCATTATTACACCAGTGAACTGACCATCAACACTTACAAATGCAGAATTAGAAGTGCTCGAAGAGAAATTAATATGCTCATCATACTGGCATTCAGATGAAGCATATTCTGACTCATGACCCACCAAGGCAGTGTTGCCTTGTATAAAGTCTTCAGTGAGCTTTCCAGATGAAGACAGCTTTCTCTTCTGTTCTATCTCTCTCTCAAAAGTGAGCAATTTCCCATGGAGTTGGGTGAGAGATAGTTTGTCCAAACTTGCACTGGAGCGTAGGACAATAGTATATGTGTCCCATCTCTCAGGCAGTGATCTGAGAAATCTGTTATTCATCTGAATATTGGTGTATTCAAGTTTGACCATTTTTAGTTCAGAGATCAAACAAGAAAACCGCTCATATTGTTGAGTCAGTGTCTCACCCTTTCTATGAGAGAATGTCTCATATTGTTGGGCAAGAATTCTCTATTATTTGCCAAGACCTCATCTGTTCCTCCAAATTGTTCTTTCAAAGCAATCCAGAGGTCATGGGCAGTTTCATGATGCATTAGCCCAGAATAGATTTCATTGGGCAAAGCCATGGCCAGAATTCCATGGGCTTTTGCATCAATCTCAAGCAACTTCTATCCTCATCTGAGTATTGCTCCCTCCTCTTCGGAACCATTTGATTGGTTTCCGGGTTATTCACCATAGGCTGTGTGGACCATGTACCACTGATGTCCAACACCCTGCGCTGTTAACAGACAGGTGATGGAGCATACGTCTTTGCCATGTTATACTCATTCCTAACCAGCATAGGAGGCTTGGTTGAGGAACCAGTATTGTGAGGATCATTGGAGGGAGTGGTCATTTTCAGTTCAAAAACAGTTTAGTTCAAGTTTTTAAAAAAGTTTTAGACAAACCACAACAAACTCAATGAGAACCAAGAAAAAGATCTCAGGATGAATGAGCAGAAATACAGAAAATTCAATCTCTATAACCGTTTCTTGCAAAAACAAAAGCTAATTCAATCAAACTTGGATCTTGAATAGCAGTTTCAATGATCAATTATTAGATCGATCAATGATTAACCTGCTCTGATACCATTTGACAGGATCAGTGATCACAAGTTTGATGTATCAGAATATAAAGCAGCGGAATACAAACACGAATTAGACAATTGTAGCAAGCAATCGATATTGTAAGCATTAAGACGCATACGGTTATAGGGAGAGAATATGTATTTTTGATTTCTAGGAATGTTTATAGATGTAGAATATTTCTAATCGAATCAATCATTCATTCCATTCAATTACTCATTCACTCGCGGATTACAATAGTTGTCACTCCTTATATAGAGTGCAACAGTCACTGCTGTTATCACGGAAAGTGACAACTGGCAGATCCAATACAGAAATAACTAATTCTTAACAAACTACTGAAATGTTCACAACTACTGAGAACATATCAGCAAGTAAGTACAAAATATAAAACTACTGAAACTACAACGACTGAAGAACAAGCTCTTCAGTCGTTTTACAAAACTACTGAAACATAGAAAATAAAACTACTGATATCAAACTACTGAAGAAGTACTCTTCAGCAGTTGTGACAAACTACTGAGGCTTCAGTACTTGATCTTCAGACTTTGACCTTCAGGTGTTTCATCAGCTGATGACTTCAGTAGATATCATCAGCTGATGTCTTCAGTCTTTGTCTTCAGACTTTGTACATCAGTTGTTGATCTTCAGCACTTGTGAACTCTTCAGCTGTGTACTTCAGTACTTTGGTCTTTCAGCTTCAGCACTTGTGTTCTTCAGCTGTTGTACTTCAGCACTTTGGTTCTTCAGCTGTTAAGGTCTTCAGAACTTGATCTTCAGCTGTTGAAGTCTTCAGCACTTGTCAAACTACTGATGAGGCTTTCAGCAGTTGTTGTGATACCGTGTGGGACTTAGAGGTTTTCTGATCTTGGCTCATTGGTTCTTTTGGTCCAACAGTTATCAAATCAATTTGGAACTCATCTCGCGATCCGGTGGCATGCCGGGTAAGTCTTCGGGAATAGTTTCGAAAGTCGCACACCACTGGTACTTTCGGATAATTTTTTGCAGGTTACCGACGTATCACATCTTTACGTGGCCAAGTAGCACTACATCCATTCTTATGCACTTCCCCACCACGCTATCGAATCATATTCGGGATCGTAGTAATGGATCTCCATAATCGTAACCAAACTCTTTCGGGCGCAACTAATCGAATCATCTTCGTGCGACACACGATGTTTGTCATAGGTTGCTAACCAGTCCATCCCTAGTACTACATCAATCCACTATGGGTATCAAGTGTAACCTAGCAGCAAACCTATGACCTTCTAGTTCTATGGCACAATCCTCTATCACATCAGTAATTCTAGTGGACTTACCAATAGCAATTTCTACATCGAATGGTGCACTGACCTTTCTACTACAACAGCCAACTTAGCACAGAAAGTAGTGGAATAAAACTCCTGCTAGCACCGGAATCAATAATACAGAGGCACAAGTTTGTTTACTAGAAACATACCTGACACAACATCAGGATCAGCTCTGGCTTCCTCCCGGGTCATAGTGTAAGCTGGATGATAGAGGAATTATTGTAAGAAACAAAGCAAGGTTGATTGCACAAGGATACACACAAGAAGAAGGAATAGACTATGATGAAGTTTTTGCACCAGTTGCAAGAATTGAGGCCATAAGAGTGTTTCTAGCTTATGTATCATATAAGAAGTTCACTGTGTATTAGATGGATGTCAAGTGTGCATTCCTATATGGGAAGATTGATGAGGAAGTTTATGTATCACAACACCCTGGTTTTGAAGATCCTCATTATCCTTATAGGGTATACAAGCTAGATAAAGCCTTGTATGATCTTCATCAAGCACCAAGAAAGTTGTATGAAACACTATCATCTTTCTTGCTCAAGCATGGATACAAAAGAGGAACCATTGATCAGACACACTTTCTCAAACAAGAACATCAAGATCTCTTAGTTATTTAAATATATGTTGATGACATTATATTTGGCTCAACAAATAAGAGATTGTGTGTAAATTTCGAAGAGCTGATGAAATCTGAATTTCAGATGACTTTAATGGGTGAATTAACCTTCTTTCTGGGTCTTCAAGTTCATCAAAAACCAGATGGGATATTCATCAATCAAGAAAAATACATACATCAAATTTTGAAGAAATACAATCTTACTGAAGTATCCTCATGCAAAACACCTGCATCAACAATTGATAAGATTGTTCCTGATCCTTCAAGAAAATCTATTGATAAAAAATTATATAGATCAATGATAGGTTCACTTATGTATCTAACTGCTAGTAGACCTGACATTATGTTTGCTGTGTGTGTGTGTGTGCTAGGTACCAATCAGATTCAAATGAGTCTCATCTGAATGCTGTAAAAAGGATTTTCAGATACCTCAATGGAAAACCAGGACTTGGTATTTGGTATCCAAAGGATGGTGACTTTACACTCTACTCATACTCAGACAGTGACTATGGTGGATGTAACGGTAACAGAAAATCAACAACTGGTGGATGTTAATTTATCAGACCAAGGCACTATCATGGCAATGCAAGAAACAAACCAATGTATCTGTATCCACAGCTGAGGCTGAGTACATAGCTGCTTCAGCTGGTTGCTCTCAAGTCCTTTGGTTGCAAAACCAATTGCTTGACTATGGTTATAACTTCCTTCAAACTTCAATTTACATAGACAATTCTGCTGCTATATTTATAACTACTAATCCTGTGCAATATAGTAAAACAAAACATATTGAGATAAGATATCATTTTCTGAGAGATTGCTCAGAAAAGGGTTTGATTAAGTTAGTCAAAGTGGATACAACAAATTAGCTTGCTGATTTATTCACTAAAGCATTTGATTTAGTCAGATTCAATTTTCTAGTTGAGTCTCTAGGCATGATTAACTTAGATTAATCAATTTGAACAAACAAATACTATGTGTAATGATGTTTTAGCATGACATATGCTTGGAAATGATAGTACAATATATCTCTGCTTATTCCTGAATTCATAAATAACATTAAATCTAAGCAAGTTTCTTGATATGTGAGTAGATTCATCTTGAGTGGAAACTACACTGAGTGCATGCCAAACATAATGCTAAATGATTGTTTGTGGGAAACTTCATTTTGAGAATACAAAGTGAGTCTTATTATGATATGACCAAATGACTCATCTAAACACACTATGTACCAACACCTTATAATATCTATCTTTGCAAATCATACGCCCTCTGTTTTGTGTGAACAAAGACCTGGGTGTATTATCACCATACTGAATATCAGTTACAAAAGGTGAAAAGATCATGATCCTCATCATCCCTCTATTTTGTGTGAACAAACACCTGGGTTAAAGGCATCTCTGTTTTACGTGAGTAAACCCAGTGACCTGATTGATTATATCTAAGCTCTCAAAAGAATCCAATATGATCAATTGTATATTAATCTAGAGCTTTTACATCATTGCATTAATGAGATGCCCAATGCATCTCAAGATAGAACTTATAACTTAAAGTACATAGTTCTTAAGTGTGAAAAAGTGATGATTTGACTTGCAAAGGGAGGATAAAATCTTTGTGAATTGAATATGAAGCCTATAACAGTTATTTCCAACTCAATATGAAAACATGATAAACAACATTCCTAGTTGATACATGACCTCTTGTATGGATTTAAGTGGACAATATACTTGCAATGAGAACTTTTTTTAGGTATCAATTCAACAAAATAACTCATCAGGAAGATGCTTAGTATTATATTATGATCCCATCATATGTGTACATATGTCTGAGAATCATCATACAGTTAACTGTCACTCATGCTATTCTTCTTAGAAATTTATGATAAATGCTTACTGTTATTATTAATCACAAATTTAGGGGGAGTAGAATTCATGAAGTTAAGTTTATCAATGAGCAACTTTTTCTATTTCATTATCAATTTGAAGGAATTGGAATCTGAGTACCAACTTAGCTCCTGGATACATGAAATCTTGTTTAAAATCATGTAAACTTCTTGTGCTAAATTGTCATGAATACAAAGTCAACAAGGTCCAAAAGCAATAAATGGTTCAAAGTAATAGACTTGGACCATACAACAATATGCCATCTTAAGCATCAGTAGAAGCTACAGTGTGGAAAATTTAAATGTTTATTCGTAGATTGGTAAACTACGGATGAGCAAAGAACAACAAATATAATTTAATTTCATAGTTCGGTCATCTGTGAAAATGTAAGGTATACATCATCAGCAGATGTCGTTAAGACATCCTCAGATGATTTATGGGATCCATAGATGATCTGCGGAAGAATTTGTTGAGGGTCCCACTTCATTATATTAATAAAATTAATGTGTCTGAGAGTATAAATGATGTTGTTTGGCTTCAAAATTCATTATTCACCTTTTCAGTTCACTTTTTCAGACCTAGAAAAACACACTCCCAACAAACTTTTCTTCCGTCTATAACGTTCAAATTTTACCAAATCAAAACATTAATAACATATATCTGTGCTCTTAATCCGCTATGTTCAAAGTAAAACATGTCGTAATGATTCAATAATGAACCATTCGAATCTTGTTTAATCTCCCAACTGTTCATATTCTCAGTGTGATTCTAACGAAATCTTCTTCTTCTGAGATGGATAATCGATTTGCGAAAGAGCACAATATGTGTGCTTTCTTAGACCCTGGCGATCTTGTTTTAGTAGGGTGTCAAGACATTATCAGATATCTAAGAAGATCCAGGTTGTTCTATGCCTTATCAGCAGAGCCTGTGATTCACCAATCGCACATCACTAATTTTTGGAACTCTGCCCAAATAGAGGAAGACGGTCAAGTTATTGTGGCTGATGTGAAGAATCAAAGACTCAGATTGGATGAACAGACAATAAGAAGGGTTCTTGAGTTGGGAGATATAGAAGCTGGTCACCCTAATGTGTTTGGAAATGAATACATAGAAAAAGTCTTTCTTCTGATAGGGTATGATGGTGACTTTGAGAAGGGAGAAATAAAGAAAGGAAGACTCTGCAAGCCGTACAGATTTCTCTGCCACACTTATCTTAAGTGCATCTCAAACAGAAAATCTGGACTTGACAAATTTTCAAGGCATATCTCTTCAAGCATTATTGATGTTTTTAAGGGAAGAACCTATAATTACTCAAAGTACATTTTCAACTGCTTATGTGATCACATCAAAGTACAGAAGGCTGACAAGATGTCTATGTTTCCAAGGTTTCTGCAACTAATCATCAATGCTGATCTGCCTGGAATTACTATGGATGGTGATGTGTTCGTTCAAGCACACCTTGGCAGATCCGTACTGAATAAAATATCTAGGAAATATGAAGGAGGAGACATGCCCATGTTTGATCATATGGCGAATGCTCATGGAAACATTCCTCAAGAGCTTGTGTGGGAAGATCAACAAAAGGTTTCATCAACCAACTCTCTTCAAGACACTCACTCACCAGATATATACACATACACCATCAACCTCAACCATCCCTACCAAATTCACCTTGCAGCCAAAACACAGAACCTATCTCTCCTATTCACCCTCTATCACCAAATCAACAACAAACACCCCAATCACAATCACTAGCCAGCCAAACACTCAACCAATCTCTCCAATTCACCCTCTATCACCAAATCAACAAGAAACACCCCATCACAATCACCAGCCAGCCAAACACTCAACCAGTCTCTCTAATTCACCCTCAATCACCAAATCAGCTTCAAATGCAATTTTTTTCAACAACCTCCAAATCTTGAAAATTCATTCACTTAGAGCATTTACACTGGGGAGACAGAGTTAGCCTCACAAGCAAGTACAGTCCAACTGTCGTTAACCAAAACTGAATCCCCTGTACTCTCAATGAAACTAAACCAGTCTCTCCAGTCACTAACCATCAACAACTACAACAACCGCATCAAGAACCGGAAGATCAAGCTATTGAGGGCAGTTCAAGCTATTGAGGGCAGTTCAAGCTGAGCAAGTGTAGCCCCTGAAAAAGTAAATGATGATGAGATTGCTTCTCAACATCAGGAAGAAGAAGAAGAGGCAAACTATGTTGATGTGATTGCCTACAATGAAGATGATCTAAGTGATACTGATATTCCTGTCAGCAAGAGTTATCTGGTTGCTAAATACAACAAGCTGATTCATAAGTCTAACTGCAGAAAGAAAAGAATTAAAGAGCTGAAAGGGATTGTAAAAGAAAAGGATGTTCAGCTGATGCAACAAAAAGCAATTATCACAAGATTAAGAGAAGATGCTCAATGCAACAATGAAGTCATTGATGCTCTGCTAAATCTTGTTGAAGAACAAAAGGAATCTATTGCTAATCAAAAGGCTAAAATAGAAAAGCTTGGGTTGGAGAGCAACCAAGCTAACAAGACTATTGAAGAACAGCATGCTGAGATACAAAGAAAGAATGAAAAGGTTGAGGAGCTGAAGATGAAAATAAGTGCCCTGGAATCTAAGTCTGTCACTACATCAATACAACCAAAAGAACCTGCAACATCCTCTAAGCAACTGATTCTATACTCAAGAAAAAGGAAGTATTTGGTTCAACAAATATACAAACAATAAATATTGAAGTGACACCCAAGAAGTCAAGGCATACATCTTCAGAACACACTCCTTGAATGGATGTTTCACCATTAAAGCAAGTAACTCATGATGAAGATGAAGCTGAGAGTGATGCTGAATGGAAAGAGCTGATTGAAGATGAAACTTACAAAGATCAAGAAGAATCAAAGACTGATGTTCTTCTTACAACAAAAGACATTATGGAAGAGAGGCTCGAGTCATCTGTGTTTATGACCCTGATCAATCATGGGTTCCCATTTGACATGGTTGAAAGAATGAACTTGACTGAGGTGAAAGATATGCTGAAAAAGTTTGAGCTTGCTAGATTCATAATTCCAAATTATGACTATGAAGCATTCACCACTTTTCAAGCCATTCAAAAATAAAGAAAGATCTAGGTCACTGTGATACAACAAAACTGAGCAAGTACAATATGATATGTTGGCTACATGGTCACAACTATAAGGGTCATGAGCTTAAAGGAAGAAGCGTTGCTAAGCTGGGAAGAATGATGGAACATGTAATGTCTGTTGAACTTGATACTGGAGTCAGATTCAAAACTAAAGCTCCACACCCATCTTATGAGCAATAAATCAAACTTCCTGCTGATCCTATAACTGTTGAATCTAAAGATCAGCATAAAGGAAAAGAAAAACTGATCAGAGAACCAAGAGTAGTCATTCCTGGCAAAGTGTGGCCATTGGGAACAATAGTCAGAGAAATCACAGAGAAGAAGTCTATATTGATAGAATTGTTTGACCATATTACTAGTCCATCCTCTCTGGAAGACAACAGAATCATGGCATGGAAATATGATCAAGAATGGGATTGTGCTATCATCAAGAGGACATCTGAAAGAATTGAATACTTCTATGATCTAGAAACATTACTGAGACTTCCTGGAGAGACATCAAAGACCTGCAAAGCCTAATCATCTCAAACTATCCAATCCATCCAAGAAGAAGAGACTTTTCTGTTTTAGTGGGTAGGATGAAAACAAGATTTGTAGATGATGTACTGAAGGAGGCTAAGAGGGAAGATGCCGAACATAAGAAAAGACTTCAAAAAGGAAAAAGATCAAACCAACTCCTCTATTATGGTTGATGATGAACTCTTAAGGAGGGTTGGATACTCAAACAGAAAAACAATAGCCATCAACGTCATAGCAGGAAATCAATACACTATTCCCATAAATGAGTGGGGATATGTGGAGAAGACAAAAGAAATGGTGCTACTAAGGAATGCTGAGGGGAAGAAAGGTGAAACGATAAGAATTTTTGACCCAGTAGAAATCAAACTGCTACACCCCAGCTACACATCATACCTGCATGATAAGTTCTTTCCAAAGTTGTCAGATGAAAGAGCACAGAATGATCTATGCTTATATATGCACATGATTCAAGTGGTGGATAAACTACATGCTAAAGCATACAAAAGAAGAATACATGATGCTGGGCTGCTGAAAGGAGCCAACATTGAAGAAGTATCAGAACTAAGAATCTCATAGGAAGATGAGCTTGAGATAGTGCACAATGAAAGTGTAGTGGAAACCCTAACCACTGAAGAAGACATTTTGGGCCTAAGTTTTGAGACTCTGCAAAGGATATGCAAAATGAATCAAGTACAAGTATGATGATCAAAAGGATGCAGTATCATACTTCAACAAAAGGATGGTGGCAAGATTGAAAGAACTTTCAGTTTTGAAGAGCTGATTACAAGTATCTAAGCCTAAGGGGAGTATTGTTAGGTCTAGGATTAGTAGATCTAGTCCATTTTGTATAGGCTTAGTACTTGAATTAATATCTGTAATGAATGGTTGTAATTCATTATTGTGTATGCATTATACATATAGGTTAACCCATTTATATGTGTCTTGATTTATGTATGGTTGCAGGTACAAACATTATACTTGGTCAATTTCTGAAATTGACCAAGTGTAAAACATCTACGGATGAACATTTGTTTTTCCGTAGATATGTTTCTTACAAGTAAAATGCATCCAAAGATCTTCTGCGGATGAACAACCACACTGTTGTAACACCCGGATATTTATTATTTTGAAGCCGGTGAAGAAAGAAAAGAAAATAAAGTCCAAAAGTCGAGGGACCAAACTCGCCAACGAAGAAAAGTTGGGGAAATATGGTGATATATGTAGGGAGAGGGCTGCCCACTCTCCCCACACTCACATTTTAGTTTACAAAGAGGAGAATAGAGAGAAAGAGGAGAAAAAGAGGAGAAAGTGTTGGTTCGGGTCGATTCGGGTCGCCAAAATCCTCGTGAAGCAAGCCGAGTCGAAGCTCTTGTCATTGTGCTCGTTTAGGTGAGTTCTAGGACCCCTCTTTTACTTGTTTTCAAACGATTTGGGGCTGGAAAACATCTGAAATCAAGTTTTTCGTATGTGTGTAAGTTGACCCGTTTGTGTATGTGTATGCTGTATGTATGACGCGATTGTGACTTGATTTCTTGCTTGGTTGTGCTTGAATGATGTTATGGTATGCATCCCTAAGGTTTAGGATGGTCGATTTAGGCTAAAAATGGGTTTAGATGAGTTTGGAGGCCGAAAACCCTCGGCTGCAGTCGGGTTGAACTGCACTCTGCACAGTTAGGGCTAGGCGACCGACTGGAGGCCGAATGGAGGCCATACGGCCGATTAGGGTGCGATTGGGGTCCATTCGCACGATTGGGTTCATTCGCACGACTGGAGGGCTAGTCGCGTCGCACGACTGAAGGTCCAGTCGCATAGGTGTTCATCCGCATTGTCCATTCGCACGACTGGATGTTCATTCGCATAGGTGTTCATCCGTATTAGTTCAATCGCATGATGTTCAGTCGCATGGAGGCCATGCGACTGAGGGGTGTCCATACGCCCGAATAGGGCTGTTGAACCCGAGGAAGGTGTAGATTGACTTCTGACTTTCAGGGAAAAGTGCAGATGTAAGTGTTGATGTAAAGGTTCCCATAAGAGTTTTTTTTAAGATGACGATCGAGGTCTTAGAAAGCATGTTGGGCATGATGATGATGATGATGTTGTTCACTTTATGTATGTATGATGTTGCCCTGGTGATTTGATGTTGATGCATGTTTATGTTCCTTAATGTGATGTATAGTATCTTTCCTGTGGCTTTACTTGTTATGATGAATGAACGAAGTATATGTAACGTAAAGTGAAAGATAAAGGAAGAGGAACATGATGAACGAATGAAACGTCTTGCACACATCGGATACGGGGTCCCTCTTGGTGATTGACCCCAAATGTAGAACCTCTACCGCTCACCCCTAGTACTGTGGCATACGTTTAGCTGTCATTCCTTGACTTCGGCCAGTAGCTAAGACTGACGGTTACTCCTAGTACCGCGGCATACGTTTAGCTGTCATTCGTTGACTTCGGCCCGGTAGCTACGACTAACCGGGGTGTAGCACATGGTATTGGTTCGGGATGATGTCCGATGCGCAAGTAAGGTAATGAAAGAAGGAATGAACGAATGAGGAAGATAATAATGATATTATCTATGTGTACGTATGATGTGCGATCATGTAAAAGTACGAACGGTTTTATATGAAAGTAAAGTATGTTTTATTTATAAAACTAGAACTCACTCAGCAACGCTGACTTTGATGTGTTTCCAGTTGGCAGGTAGTGATTGCTGAGGATGGCACGGGCGACTACTCAGCTCTTTTGAGATGGCATTCTTTTGATTAATGTTTTTGCATTGTAATGCGAACAATCTATTTTTGTAATAAATGTTGTATTAGTTTGCAAAAGCATTTACATGGAAATGAAAGTTTGTTTTAGTTTTCCGCTGCGATTTATTAAATACTAATGTAATTTATATGTTTTATGTGCGATGAGAACCCACCTGTAAGTGTCCCGGGAACGGGGCCTTACAAGTTGGTATCAGAGCCAAAGTTTAAGTGAAATGGGTAAATTTTCAGAATAAACCTAATCTTAAACTGAGAATGGGACGGAAAGGGAATGGGATGCCAAACTGAGTAGCTGCGTGCCATCAGGTATTTTCGTAAAGTTACCGGTTTTATGTGCGCATGGTATGTGTTATGTGTTATATGTAGATTTAAATACTGATGTAGTCAGGACAGGTAATACTTTGGGTATGAAGAGTAAAGTAAGTGGCTAATCACAACTGGCCACTGTAATTAGGGACTTACTATACTTGACATAAACTGAGTTATTTCCTTGAATGACCGTGTTGGGTTTGAATCTTTCAGTGTGCGTGTGATGGCCGGAGGTAGATCTTCGAAAGCTTCTAGGGGTGGAGGTCACGGTGCTGAACCGCGACCTAAGAGAGGGAGACCCAGAGTTGAGAGGGTGGTTCATGAAGAAACAGACCCTTCATCCGGAGGGTGGCGACGAAAGCGCCAATCTGAGAGCCTCAGTAAAAGAGGCTGTTGTAGAAGAAGTACATCAGGTCATGCAGACGATCTTACCGTCTGTGGTGACCGAAGTTATTAAGCTGTACGAGAAGGGGAAAGGAAAGAAAGAAACAGATCCTCTGGGGAACGGGAACAACTAGAGCCGGAAACGGTTCTATGATGATGATGAGGAGGAGGAAGAGCCTGTGCATGAAACGGCACGAGGATGTAATTATGGGGCTTTTATGAGATGCAAGCCCCCTACTTTGATGGAAACGGCACCGCTGCAGCCACTCACCGGTGGGTGAGGGAAATGGAAGTTGTTCTCGATATCAGCGAGTGTCGAGAGGACCAAAAGTGAAGTTTGCTACCCACTCTTTTGTGGATTCAGCTCTGTATTGGTGGGATAACATTGTCCAAGCAGAAGGTAATCGGGCGATCGGGAGAATGAAATGGCCCGAGTTGAAGAAGATGGTGATTGAGGAGTTCTGTCCTCACAGAGAAACGGATAAGTTGGAAAGGGAGTTTTTACAGTTGGAGGCTGGAACCATGACACACCAGCAGTATACCACCAAGTTTAATGAAATGGCACGGCTTGTGCCTGATCAGGTGACGCCTCTGTCTCGGAAAATTAAGAGGTACATTCAGGGTTTACCGGTGGATGTTCGTCGGCACATGATCGCCGCCCGGCCAAGCACGTTTAGGTCGGCGGTTGATTTGGCAGGGAGGCTGTATGATGAGCGGGAGGTGGTGGTGACTGAAGCAAGTAAGAAGGGTGGTGGTGATCGGAACTGGAACGGGAAACGGTTTGGTCGGGGTGATGCCCCGATGGGTAACAAAGGCACGGGTGGATGAACGCCGTATGGTCACATCAAGTGTGGGGTCGAAAATGTGTGGCAAGTGTGGAAGGGAGCACAGGGGAATGTAGGTTTGGTCAAACTTGTGCTTCAAGTGTGGGAAGACAGGGCATATGGCAAAGGATTGCATGTCGAGCAAATGTTTTAACTGTGGGGAAACTGGTCATATGAGCAGAGATTGTAAGAAGTCGAGGACTGAGGGTTCAGGGGTGAAGAAGACGGGAAGTGATGGACCGAGGGCGAGCGCCAGAGCGTTCACCATGACACAGGAGGAGGCTAGGACGGACCCTGACGTTGTGTCCGGTACGTTTCTAGTGAACCAGACTTTAGCTTCTGTGTTATTTGATTCGGGTGCTAGTAAGAGTTTTATTTCTGTTGCTTTCTGTGCTAAGCTGCCTGTTAGTAGTAGACGTGTTGATGCGCCCTTTGATGTAGAACTGCCATAGGTAAGTCTACCAGGATTTCTGAGATATAGAGAAGTGTGATGTGGAACTTGAGGGTCACAAGTTTCCTGTTAGACCGTTTGTGATGACCTTGGGTGGTTTCGATTTGGTTCTTGGGATGGATTGGTTGGCGGATTTCGAGGCAAACATTGTGTGTCGCAAGAAGATGGTTCGGTTGACAGCGCCTGACAGAAGTTTGTAACGGTTTATGGTGATCGGGTTACTACGATTCCGAAGGTGATCTCAATGGCGGTGGCGGGAAAGTGTATGAGGCGTGGATGTAGCGCCTCTTGGCTTATGTAGCTATGTAAAGGATGTGGATACACCAACACCACAACTAGCTGATGTACCTGTGTGTGGACTTTCCAGACGTGTTCCCAGAAGACTTATCAGGAGTGCCACCCGACAGGGAGATTGAATTTCAGATTGACCTGATACGGGTGCCCAACCTGTTGCCAAGGCACCATATCGGTTGGCTCCAACCGAGATGAAAGAGTTGATGGAGCAGTTGCGAGAGCTGCTGCTGATAAGGGTTCATTAGACCGAGTATCTCTCCTTGGGTGCTCCGATCCTATTTGTAAAGAAGAAGGATGGTAGTATGAGGATGTGCATTGACTACCGCGAACTGAACAAGTTGACAGTGAAGAACCGCTACCCCTTACCGAGGATAGATGATTTGTTCGATCCAGCTTCAGGGTGCTAGTTGGTTCTCGAGGATAGATCTTCGATCTGGTATCATCAGTTGAAGGTGAAGGAGCAAGATATCCCTAAAACGCTTTCCGTACACGCTATGGTCATTACGAGTTTCTTGTCATGTCCTTTGGTTTGACCAACGCGCCAGCTGCTTTTATGGATCTGATGAACCGTGTGTGTCGGCCTATGTTGGATAAATCAGTGATTGTGTTTATTGATGATATCCTGATTTATTCAAAGAGCGAGATTGAGCATGCTGGTCACATTCGAGAGGTTCTAGAGACGTTGAGAAGGGAGAAATTGTATGCTAAATTCTCCAAGTGCGCATTTTGGTTGCGCGAAGTTCAGTTTTTGGGTCATGTGGTGAATCCTGATGGGATTATGGTTGACCCGGCGAAGGTGGAGGCGGTTATGCAATGGAAGTCACCAAAGACGCCAATCCGAGATCCGTAGTTTTGGGCTTGGCGGGCTACTATAGAAGATTCATCCAAGACTTCTCTAAGATTGCTTCTAACTAAGTTGACCCGAAAGGATGTGAAATTTGTATGGGGTCAAGCTCAAGAGAAGGCGTTCGAAGAGCTGAAAGCAAGACTGACTCAAGCTCCTGTTCTGTCATTACCCGATGGAAGCGAAGATTTGGTGGTTTATTCTGAAGCTTCCTACTCAGGGTTGGGGTGTGTGTTAATGCAGAGAGGGAAGGTGATAGCCTATGCATCTCGACAGTTAAGGTTCATGAGGTCAATTATCCTACTCATGACTTGGAGCTAGCAGCCGTGGTCTTTGCATTGAAAATCTGGAGGCACTATCTCTACGGGACGAAGTGCACCATATTCACCGATCATAAAAGCTTGAAGTATTTCTTCGAGCAAAAGATCTGAACATGAGGCAGAGGAGATGGTTGGAACTTATAAAGGATTATGATTGAGAGATCCATTACCATCCGGCAAAGCTAATGTGGTGGCGGATGCCCTTAGCCGAAAAAGAGGCCCGAACGATTCGGGTGAAAGCTTATCAATTAATCATGACCTCCGATGTGATGAAGCAAGTTAAGGAGTTTCAAGATGAGGCACTGAAAGAAGATCACCTTAACTCGGAAAGAATGAGAGGTCTGGTTAGGGAATTGGGTGAAAACACACTCGGTGTTAGAACTCGATTCGACCGTGTGTGGATTCCTCGTTTTGGGGATCTACGGGTGAAGATAATGGATGAAGCCCACAAGACTCGATACTCCATTCATCCCGGTGCCACGAAAATGTACCATGACATGAAGAAGGATTATTGGTGGCCGGGTATGAAGCGCGACGTGGTGGAGTATGTGAGTAAGTGCCTTACTTGCTTACAGGTGAAGGCAGAGCATCAAAAGCCGTATGGGAAGATACAACCTTTGGATATACCAGAATGGAAATGGGAGCACATCACCATGGACTTCATTACGAAGCTACCACGTACCCCGAAAGGGTATGATGCCATATGGGTGATAGTTGATCGTCTGACGAAGAGCGCCCATTTTCTACTACCGATCCGCGAGACGTATTCATCTGAGAGATTGGCGGATCTGTTCATCAGGAAATTGTAGCTCGTCATGGTGTGCCGGTGTCTATTGTGTCTGATCGTGACACTCGGTTTACATCTAAATTTTGAAGAAATTCCACGACGCTATGGGGACGAGGTTACATATTAGCACAGCTTATCATCCCCAGACTGATGGTCAGTCAGAAAGGACCATTCAGACACTGGAAGACATGCTCCGGGCATGTGTGATCGATTTTGGTGGAAGTTGGGATGACCACCTGCGTTAGCTGAATTCTCATACAACAACAGCTATCATGCCAGTATTGGTATGCCACCAAATGAGATGCTATACGGTAGGAGATGCAGAACACCCGTTTGTTGGGGTGATATGGTCAGAAGGAATTGGGGAGCGTCGAGTAATCGAGGCTACGACAGAGAAGCTTGAAAAGATTAAAGCCTTCATGAAGGCAGCCAAAGATAGACAGAAGTCGTATGCCGATAAGCGACGTAGGCCAAATGAGTTCCAGGTGGGTGACCGGGTTATGCTGAAGGTCTCACCTTGGAAGGGTATTATCAGATTCAGGAAGCGGGGCAAGTTGAGCCCAAGATATATAGGCCCTTTCCGAATCATTGCTCGAGTAGGGGAGGTGGCCTATAGATTGGAGTTGCCAGATGAGTTAAGTGGGATTCACTCGACATTCCATGTATCTCATCTGAGGAAGTGTATAGCTGATGAAGACATGATTGTTCCACTGGAGGACATTGAAATAGATGAAAGGCTCAATTATGTGGAGCAACCGTGGCAATCATCGATCGTAAAGAAAAGAGGCTAAGGAATAAAGTGGTTCCTCTTGTGCGTGTACAGTGGAAGCACAGGAAGGGATCCGAGTCAACGTGGGAGACTGAAGAAGAAATGAGACAACATTATCCACGTTTGTTCGACGAATACAGGTTTCGGGGACGAAACCTATTTAAGGGGGGTGGACTTGTAACACCCGGATATTTATTATTTTGAAGCCGGTGAAGAAAGAAAAGAAAATAAAGTCCAAAAGTCGAGGGACCAAACTCGCCAACGAAGAAAAGTTGGGGAATGTGGTGATATATGTAGGGAGAGGGCTGCCCACTCTCCCCACACTCACATTTTAGTTTACAAAGAGGAGAATAGAGAGAAAAGAGGAGAAAAAGAGGAGAAAGTGTTGGTTCGGGTCGATTCGGGTCGCCAAAATCGTCGTGAAGCAAGCCGAGTCGAAGCTCTTGTCATTGTGCTCGTTTAGGTGAGTTCTAGGACCCCTCTTTTACTTGTTTTCAAATGATTTGGGGCTGGAAAACATCTGAATTGAGTTTTTCGTATGTGTGTAAGTTGACCCGTTTGTGTATGTGTATGCGTATGTATGACGCGATTGTGACTTGATTTCTTGCTTGGTTGTGCTTGAATGATGTTATGGTATGCATCCCTAAGGTTTAGGATGGTCGATTTAGGCTTAAAATGGGTTTAGATGAGTTTGGAGGCCGAAAACCCTCGGCTGCAGTCGGGTTGAACTGCACTCTGCACCAGTTAGGGCTAGGCGACCGACTGGAGGCCGAATGGAGGCCATACGGCCGATTACGGTGCGATTGGGGTCCATTCGCACGATTGGGGTTCATTCGCACGACTGGAGGGCTAGTCGCGTGGGTGTCATGCGACTGAAGGTCCATTCGCACGACTGAAGGTCCAGTCGCAGGTGTTCATCCGCATTGTCCATTCGCACGACTGGATGTTCATTCGCATAGGTGTTCATCCGTATTAGTTCAATCGCATGATGTTCAGTCGCATGGAGGCCATGCGACTGAGGGGTGTCCATACGCCCGAATAGGGCTGTTGAACCCGCGGAAGGTGTAGATTGACTTCTGACTTTCGGGGAAAAGTGCAGATGTAAGTGTTGATGTAAAGGTTCCCATAAGAGTTTTTTTAAGATGACGATCGAGGTCTTAGAAAGCGTTGGGCATGATGATGATGATGCACTTTATGTATGTATGATGTTGCCCTGTATGATTTGATGTTGATGCATGTTTATGTTCCTTAATGTGATGTATAGTATCTTTCCTGTGGCTTTACTTGTTATGATGAATGAACGAAGTATTATGTAACGTAAAGTGAAGATAAAGGAAGAGGAACATGATGAACGAATGAAACGTCTTGCACACATCGATACGGGGTCCCTCTTGGTGATTGACCCCAAATGTAGAACCTCTACCGCTCACCCCTAGTACTGTGGCATACGTTTAGCTGTCATTCCTTGACTTCGGCCCAGTAGCTAAGACTGACGGTTACTCCTAGTGCCGCGGCATACGTTTAGCTATCATTCGTTGACTTCGGCCCGGTAGCTACGACTAACCGGGGTGTAGCACATGGTATTGGTTCGGGATGATGTCCGATGCGCAAGTAAGGTAATGAAAGAAGGAATGAACGAATGGGGAGATAATAATGATATTATCTATGTGTACGTATGATGTGTGATCATGTAAAAGTACGAACGGTTTTATATGAAAGTAAAGTATGTTTTATTTATAATACTAGAACTCACTCAGCAACGCTGACTTTGATGTGTTTCCAGTTGGCAGGTAGTGATTGCTGAGGATGGCACGGGCGACTACTCAGCTCTTTTGAGATGGCATTCTTTTGATTAATGTTTTTGCATTGTAATGCGAACAATCTATTTTTGTAATAATGTTGTATTAGTTTGCAAAAGCATTTACATGGAATGAAAGTTTGTTTTAGTTTTCCGCTGCGATTTATTAATACTAATGTAATTTATATGTTTTATGTGCGATGAGAACCCACCTGTAAGTGTCCCGGGAACGGGGCCTTACACAGGTCGAAGAACAAGGTTGCTTCGGAGAACAATATTGCTTCGGAAGAACAAGATTGCTTCGGAAAAACAAGATTGCTTTGGAATAACAAGATTGCTTCGAAAGAACAATGTACCCTTGGAAGAACAAGACTTCTGCGGAAGAACAAAACATATACAGAAGACAATATTCCTACAGAGTCCAAACACTTGTATAATACAAGTGTTACAAGTCAACAAGGTAGTTATGCGAATCCCAAGAAATCCGATGATTCCTTAGTAGAAACAATTCAAATCCCAAGAGATCCGATGTTTCCTTTAATAGAAACATCATGTCTATATAAATGGATCCTAGGTTTCGAATCATGGGAGGCTTCTACAGCTACAACAATAGCAATACGACAATTCCACAACAGCAAACGTCACATCAAATCTCATAATCAAACCCTAGTAGTTGTCGCATCATTCATCACAAAATTTAATATCATTCATTCATTATTTGAAATCATTAACATGTTTTAATGAAATACATATTATTTATTATTGTGTTTCCTTTAGTGTGTTATTGAATCTTTATTGATATTGAAACAATTAACCAAGCCAACGTTGATTCTGCAAACGTTGACTTGCTTTCAACCGACATTGATAATTCCTAATTGCAATCCTTGGATTCACACTTTTCCTATGACATTCACCATGTTGGTTGTGAAGTGAAGGGTATATGTTAGGCTGATGAAGTATCTCAAATCAACTATCCTTCACTCTGGGATGTTATTGCGTTTGATGCCACATATTCGACAAACAAGTACCTATTCTTACTTACATATCACATATAATAAACTACTTAAATGTTTTTAGATCAAAAGTTTCCCGTATTGATGTTTTTTTTGTTATTAATTTTCCACACATAGGTACAACATGATATTTATGCCTTTTACTGGTGTAGACCATCACAAAAAATGTGTAACATTTGCAGCGGGTTTGCTGTCTGATGAAACTGCAACGTTGTACATGTGGCTTCTCCATTGGTTTTTGAAAAATCACAAGACTAATCCAACTTTAGTTTTAATTGACCAAGATCCCGTAATGAAGGTTGCTGTGTCATCGGTTTTTGTGAAATCTCACTATCACTTGTGTATGTGGCACATCATGAAGAAATTACCATCGAAGGTATATATATATATATGTTAAAGTTATTATTAAGTAAGCATACCATTATTTTAGTAAATAATAGTAGTACAGTTTTCTTTAAGTAATTGTATATTTGTTTAAGTTTCATGTAATCTCTAAGTTAACGATAATACGATAGTATAGTCATGGTAAGCTAATTTTAAGTTTAAAATCAGTCACTTTAAATGCAGAACCACTTTATGTAAGTGTATGTAATGGATCATTGCTCGGATGTTGGTTTTGGTCTAAATGTACTTGAAATGGCCAATACTTCATCACCATTTCCCTTTTGTAGTTTGTGTTTACTAAGTATTCCCGGTATTGTATAGTAAGAGTAAGTCGATGTAATTAGATGTAATACGATGTAAAAGTAGGTAATTACTCTTGTCCGTACCCGTGGCATTTACTTTTCTTTTATTTAATAACTGTAGAGTAGAATATGTTTTGGTGTAACTTAACTCTAATCACACAATTTAATGTTCCTAATCAATAAGTTCCATGATGTTATTTTTTCAATGTTTTTTGTTAATCTTTTAGAAGTGATGGTAATCGAATATTTTATACACTAGTAAAGTTTTATGTAATATGTGGTAGCAATAGTAATATTTTAAACACAGAACCACTTATGTAAGTGTATGTAATAGATCATTACTTGGATGTTGGTTTTGGTCTAAATGTACTTGAAATGGCCAATACTTCATCACCATTCCCTTTTGTAGTTTGTGTTTACTAAGTATCCCGGTATTGTATAGTAAGAGTAAGTCGATGTAATTAGATGTAATACGATGTAAAAGTAGGTAATTACTCTTGTCCGTACCCGTGGCATTTACTTTTCTTTTAATTTAATAACTGTAGAGTAGAATATGTTTTGGTGTAACTTAACTCTAATCACACAATTAATGTTCCTAATCAATAAGTTCCATGATGTTATTTTTTCAATGTTTTTTGTTAATCTTTTAGAAGTGATGGTAATCGAATATTTTATACACTAGTAAAGTTTTATGTAATATGTGGTAGCAATAGTAATATTTTAAACACAGAACCACTTATGTAAGTGTATGTAATAGATCATTACTTGGATGTTGTTTTGGTCAAAATGTACTTGAAATATCCAATACTACATCACCACTTCCCTTTTGTAGTTTGTGTTTACTAAGTATTCTCATCATTGTATAGTAAGAGTAAGTCGATGTAATTAGATGTAATACAATGTAAAAGTAGGTAATTATTGTTGTTCGTACCTGTAGCATTTACTCTGGTGTCAATAACTGTAGAATAGAATATGTTTTGGGTAACTTAACTCTAATCACACAATTTAATTCCTAATCAATAAGTTCCATGATGTTATTTTTTCAATGTTTTTTGTTAGTAAGAGTAAGTCGATGTAATTAGATGTAATACGGTGTAAAAGTAGGCAATTACTATTATCCGTACCTGTACCATTTACTTTTCTTTTAATAACTGTAGAATAGAATATGTTTTGGTGTAACTTAACTCTAATCACACAATTTAATGTTCCTAATCAATAAGTTCCATGATGTTATTTTTTCAATGTTTTTTGTTAATCTTTTAGAAGTGATGGTAGCCTAATATTTTACACACTAGTAAAGTTTTTATGTAATATGTGGTAGCAATAGTAATTGGATCAATCATTTTTTGCGACAGTTGATGTATTTCATTTTCTTTCAGATCACCGCTGATATATATGACAACTCTAATATTCGATTGGCAATTCATAAGTTGGTTTGGAATGTTTACATTACACCTGCTACATTTGAGGAACGTTGGCGTAATCTAATCAAGTCTTTTAATTTAACCGAAAATGTCTGGTTGAATGACATGTTTGCTATTAGACATATGTGGGTGCCAGCTTACTTTAGAGAAATCCTGATGTCTTGTCTTATGAAAACTACCTCTAGATGTGAGAGTTCCAATGCTTCTTTCAAGGTGAATTCCAGTCATGCGAACACGCTTGTTCAATTTTTCATGGCATTTGACACTGCTATAGATAATCAGCGCTACAACCAGCGTAGTGTGGACTATGTAAGCAGTACCACCCGTGTTCCACATCGCACCGGTTTATCAATTGAACAACACGCATCACGTTTCTACACCCAAACTCTCTTCAAGGAGGATCAAAAAGAGATACAAGGGTTTAATGTTTTGTTTTATAACTAATGTTGATGTTCAGGATCATACAAAGGTTTTCACAATATCTCAGATGGATAAGAGGACTGATTTTGTCAATGAGTTCTACGTAAGAATATTAATTCACAACTTTGTTACATCAATGTACTTTCCTGGAACTTACGTTTTCTAATTTTCAGGTTTCTCATCACTTGATTACCAAGTCGTACGAGTGTTCCTGTATGGGATTTACTCGTATTGGGTACCTCTACAGGCATATCTTCTGTGTTTTTCATTTGAACAAAGTCACTGAAATCCCAGATGCCTATATATCTAACATTGGTTTCGTGAAAGTCTTCCGATTCAGGTTTTTAGTATCCATAACAGGCTAACCGTAGACACCAGTGAACAAGCGTCTTAAGGAATGATGTTTTGGAGTGTGTGAATGATTGTGTTAATCAACTAAGGGACAACATTGATGGCTTAACAGGTTTAGCTAGGAAGTTAAAGGAAATCAAGGAAGGTATTCATGCTGAAAAAGCAACAAAAAGCACCTCTATCAGAAGGTCCAAAGTTATTAAGACGCTTTTTAGTGTTGAAGATGTGGATGATGTTGAATTACTTTAAACCCTCAAGGTATTCGTAACAAGGGTTGTGGCACCAATCGACGTTTAATTGGCCCTGGGGAGAAGGCTATTAAGAAGAGCATGAAGAAGCCTAGATTGTGCAACATATGTAAGGAGTACACGCACCATGATTCGAGGAACTGTAAGAAGAAGGCTAAGGCTGGTCCAGCTGAGCCACCCTAATAGTTTCCCCAACTTTCCTTTTTTTGGTTACCACTCTTAAGTGGGTAACGTATGGGATGCTAGTATTGTTATTTTGTGCGATTGGTTTGTTGTGAAAGTAGTTATCGTGACCGATTAGTAGAAGGGCTTCTAACTTTTGTAGCACAATGATTGGTGTGTTCTATCATTATGTTTCTTATCCATATGTTTTTTGGTTACCGTTTATTCAAATAGGTAACGTGTATACATATGGTTTTATAGAAACATCAATGATTTGGCCAAAAATGTAAGAACAATCTTATTTCATGTATGATGATATATTTGGTTTACCTTTGTTTTACTTTAATGCTTCATACATTTTACTTACATAACCATCTTACTTAAATGCTTTGTTACATGTTATTGTGTTTGTCTTACTTTTACGATTAACATTATGGTACAATCCGATAATTGTATACCATGACATTTTTTATGTTATCAAAAGTTTGATTAGCAACAATCACACCTAAAGTATATTATTCCTGAATTTTTCCAAAGTTGCATTACATTACAGTAAAAAATACACTTGTATTTCACTTTCACAATCATGTTTTATTTTCTAAAATACACCACAATAATTTATATATAATGTATAACCCCTCAACCCCCCACCACCACAAATTACTATTATTAAGTAGACACACAATATATGAGTAACTTACATGTACCACACATAACTACAGTAAGTTACACAATCTTATATTTACCTGCACTAATATGCATAGTAATTTATGAATTTTTTAAAGTAGACTACATTAAATTTCATCATAGTTTTGGATATGTTCAAATAAGTAATTCATAAATTTTATTTAGAAATATTTAGCAAAATAAGTGTCATCCTTAGGCCAGTTGAATATCCTTTATATTAAGCATCCTAAAAATGTAACAACAATCTTATTTCATGTACGATGATATGTTTGGTTTTTCTTATTCTTACTTTAATCCTTCTTAGATTTTACTTACTTAAACCTCTTACTTTAATGGTTGTTACATGATTTTGTGTTTGTCTTACTTTTACGATTTACATTATGTTTCAATGCGATCATTGTATACCATGAGATTCTTTATTTTTTTAAATAATGATTAGCAATGTTCACACCTGAAGTGTATTTTTCCTGAAGTTTGTCAGACTTGCATTACAATATATTAATAAACACACCTGTATTTTATTTACACAATCATGTATTATTTTCTAATATTCACCACAAAAATTTATATATAATCGATAACCCCCAAAACACCCCTAGTACAAATTACTATTATTAAGTAGTCCCAAAATATATCATTCTTTTACAAACTATTTTATTTCAGAGAAAGCAAGACATTCAAATTTTTAGCCCCCCTCCCCCCATTAAGTTACATACACCATACCCAACTACATTAACTTACACTTTCTTACATTTTCTGTCGACTACATTAAATTACATCATTTTTTCAGGATTTCTTCAAATAAGTAATTCATCAATTTTATAAGTAATAATCGTTTTGCAAATTTTTTCCTGACAATTTTTTTTTCAGACTTCACCGTTCATTCCTTATTATTTAGTTTATTAAACATGAATTTTGTGAAATTTGCATTACATTATAGTAATAAACGCACATTGCCTTTTACTCCCCAAAGCATGTGTATTTTTTATAAAGTACACAAGATGAATAATAAGTATATAATCTATAACCCTCCAAGATATGATTATTTTTTTATATACAGTTTTTTTCTAGCTCACCCCATTAACTTATATTTACCACACCCCAATTACATTAACTTACATTGTCTTACTTACACCTGCACTAATATGCACATTATATCATTTCTCTCTGTACGGTTAATTTACTTACATCAATTTTTGGATATGTTCAAATAAGTAATTCATGAATTTTACGAAAATGATTTAGCAAAATATGTAGCATCCCTAGGTTAGTTCATTATCATTACTACTAATCATCCCAAAATACAATTAGTAGTGTCAACGAGTCATTTCCAATATCAAATTACAGTATAGTTGGAGGTTACATACTGTCTACTTACACCCCTTAATTTAACGACCCAAAATATCATTATGAAATGACACTTAAACTTTAATACTGTAGGCCTCATCCATCACCTTTTTCTTGTGAACATTTATATCAAATAGTAATATTCTTGAAGCATATTTTTTTTGAGGATTTTAATTTGAGACTTCAGCGTTCTTTTGTTATTCTTGAACCCATACTCAAATGTAGCCCCGTTGTTCCCCATGAACATCTCCATATGGGGCATTGTAAAATTCCACAATCAGTGTAGTTTCGTTCAGTGGCCCATGATAACTCTAGTTTGTTGATGTTTGTAGATGTCATTCGACCGCCTTTACCATTCCCCCATTTTAGTAGGTATTGATTAAAAATATGCTTCTGTGTAGGTTTATAATAAGTAGCAGTTGTTAATAATAATCTTTATAAAATGCTTCTACTTAGTGGACTGGCTTAACACGCAAAATCAGATTTTATGAACTTACCACTTTGTAAGGTGTATCTTTTTTTTATAATCGTCGTGGTCCACCATTTGCACAATGCTCTCTTCTGCGTTCATATTGTCAATAATGAAACTTGCGGGGTTCTTCAAGTCAAAGACCACAAGGTAGAAATGTTTCTTTTCCAATATTAGAAAGAACATAACATCATACCCTTTTAGATCTCTTTGGCTCTCCTCCCTCCCTAACGCTTCGAAGATGTTATTTGTAAACATCCGAAGATATTTTTCTTCATTTATGAACAACCACTCTAACTGGAAAAAAAACTTGATCAATTTCGATAGGTATTATACATAATTTTAGTATTTTTGTACTTACGAATGGCTGGTGGCAGACAAACAACCTGTGCGGTGATTCCTTACTCCTTAATTTTTCCTCATTATTCAACACTGCCGCCCAACAATCAATGATGTTGCCATATACCTCCCTACCTAGCTCCAGGGTCCTAAAAATAAAAATATCTCCGACCTCACCCCAAAGTGTGTGTCAAAGACCTGGTTGCTGCATTAATGTAGTCGTAATGTATTATTTTTTATAACGCAAATTCAATTAAAAGACACGTAATAGTTGTTTTTTGTTCTTTAATTTTTAACTCCTCGTTTTCTTAATTTTAATTATTTCCTTTATCAATTATCTTACCTTGGATTTGAATTGAAAATTAATTCCCAGATCGCCTCATCCTCTTTCCTGAATAACTGATGTATTATTGTCTCTCTCTTTAAGTTGGGTGATTTTACTGACGAGGAGACCATTCTTTTTCTTCTTGGATTTTTCCCAATTATTTTCTTCTTGGATTTTTCCCAATTGTTTTCTTCTCTGCCTTCATATCTCCTGCATCAGACATGAGCATATTAAAAAGCTTACTTTTCTAAAATTTTTTCAGCCTTAATCCCATGTTCTAGTTGATGTAAATGCTTGTAACTTTCTATTTTATAAATGTTTTAACATTACCTACTTCTTTAAAAACTTATTCACCGTTTTGTATCAGCTCCATAATGTCAATATGTAAATCTAAGAGTCATGACTTAATAAATATGAAACAATTTTTTTTACTAAATAAAGAAATGTCCATTCATCACCAAACTTTCATAAGCCTTCTTTAAATGTAATTTCATACAATTCATGTGCATGTAATGTAAATTCAATATGTATCTCTTTCTTCATGCTAATATGTTTCATCCTGTGTTAACCTAGGCTATAAGAGGTGCACCAAAGTTGACTGCATTATAAAGTATAAAACAAAACATATCATTGACACTGAAGATTTTAAATTTTAGCATATATTTATAATTAAAATTTTGCTTATACTTAAAATTTCAACTACGGTGGTCTGTCACAATTATTCCATGTTCTTGCAAATTTTAAATTTAGGATATATATATGTTTTTTGCCGGGCAACCAAATATGACAAATATGCAACCCCAATTTAATGTAATGTAAGTGTGTAACATGAGTTTTCTAATGTTAGTCTATGTAATATGACTTATAATGTAACATTACAAAATTAATGTAAGTGTAAGTAACCTGATTTTTGTAATGTAAGATTATGTAACATGAGTGTGTAATGTAACATGTCTTTCTAATGTAACATGAGTTTGTAATGTAATTATGTAACATGACTTTCTAATGTAAGTGTATGTAACATGAGCTTTGTAATGTAAATGTGCAACGGAAAATTTTGTTTTTCCCAGCCAACCAAATGTAGGGTATATTTTAATCTCCATAGGAAAAATAGTTGAACCATTTTCATGAAAAACTACACATCCCTATGTAATGTAAGTGTATGTAAGAATGAATTTGCTAATCGTTGTGTAACATTAAATGTTTTCTTTAACACTTATTTCCCCTTTTGTGTACAACCCCAACTATAAGGAGGTTTAACAAAGAATGTTCACCTATCCACTATATAGAAAGAAATACTAATTTTAGTACCTTAACCAAACAAAATAAATAAACAAGTCCATACATATAATGTAATAGCAGTTAACACATTGCAGTTCATTGTAAATCAAATTTGTTTTAACTTGTTCTCCCAGCTGCATGTAAGGCCCCATTTCCGGAGACCTCACAGTTGGTCATTCATAGCATTAAATACATTAAACATTATAAATTTACAAGCTTAAGCAGCATAATTATTTTACCAAAAACCATTCATTTCATTAAAACACTGTTGTTGAGCAATACACTATTGTTTAACTGAATACTAAAGTATTGTTTAATTGCATTACAAAACAACAACAATAATAGGTATGAATGGATGTCGGTTTTTCCCGCCGAGTAGCTTCACCCTCGTGCCATCCTCAGCAATATTTACCTGCCAACTGAAAATGTATAAAAGTCAGCGTTGCTGAGTGAGTTCTAGTTTTAAAAGTAATAAAATACTTTGTGTAGGTATACATATAAAAATACTCTTTTTATGAAAACTTCATCTCTTATACGTGAGCACGCATTAACTATACAATCAGGTAATGCTTAATCTTTTTACTGTATGCCTTGTTTACACTGTATTCTTTTATCTTTATCTTTCACTGTCTATGTGGACCAATGAGCAATACGCTAAACTAAACTATGTCGCGGGGGAAATGGTGCTGGGCCCTCTGTTCCCTCGAAAGGGCTCTAAATACTATATACAAGGCTGGCCCAGACCCTAGGTTACACTACATAGGTCCGACAATCTCAATTGACTAGCCCCGTGTGCATCATAGGGTAGCTAACTGCATCATAGTTGAGCTAACGACCTCATGGTCGTGCACCTCCTATAAGCTTCCAAGACTTGTTAACATTTTAAATTAGGTTCCACTTCTCTTCTTCATTCCTCTTTCTCTTTATTATTAGTAATACTTTACGTTACGATAAAAACACACCACGTAAAGTCACATACTAATAGTAATAATAATAATAATAAAGAACAATCATAAAGCAATCATAATAATGCATGAAACCCAGCATTAATAAGCCCTAGTCAAACCTCGGTCAAAACCCTAAAAGCACAGACTCCCACAAAATTTTTGTAATAAATTCCAAGTGTTTAGGCGTTTTGACACTATTTTGGCGCATGAGCCCTGCTTGGGCGTTTCATCACTATGCAGGCGCATCAGCCAATACTTAACCATTCCAACACTTAGGCGCATGAGCTATTCAGACGCATGGGCAATATTCGGGCGTATGGTCCATTCGGACGCATGAACACTTAGGGCATAGGGTTGGGGCGGTTGGGCATACTTAGGCGCATGAGCCATTCGGGCATATGGGTACTATTTGGGCGCATGGCCCTACACTTAGTCATCCAATTACAAATTATAGGCGCATGGACCATTGTTCAGGCGCATGAACTACACTTAACATTTCTAAGACATTTTCAGGCGCATGGGCTTATTTAGGCGCATGAACCTTCTGCTCAACATGTTTCTTGGATTCTTTTGAACCCAAACATCAAGCCTATTTGTTCCAAGCTTACCAAGGCTATTCTAAACATGAACAACCTATAAGCATCTACGGAATATCATCAAACATGCATAATACATACGGGTATACACACATAAACATAGTAAAAAAACGTTTAAATACATTTTCAGCCCCAAAGAGTTTAAAACAAGTAAACCGGGGTCTAGAACCTCACTGGTGCAACTTTGGGTGTATCTTCCTTCTAACCCGCTTGCAAATAAGTTCAAACACCTAGAAACCCACAAAACACACACACACGAACACACACAAGCACATAAGCACATACACGAGACAAAACCCAACACAAACACTTAAAAACTTCGAATTCTTACCTTGAATTTAACCTCCTTTTCTTCTTCTTCAAACCCCTAGTTTTCTGCTCTCTCTCTCTAATTCGAATGAGAAAAGGTGATCTGAAGAGAGGGTGGGCGGCCATGCCCACCTTTACACCAACTTTTTGTACTTTTGTCCTTTTTTTACACTTTTAACCCCTCAACTTTGGTTAAATTGCATTTCCTACTTTTATTCTTCATTTCTTATTCTCCTTTTAAAAAATAACGGGTGTTACACTGCACTTTTCTCCTTTTCATCCTGTGTTAAACCCAGGCTATAAAACGGTGCACCAAAGTCTCCTGGATAATAAACTATAAAACAGGAACACAAAATTCACAGTCAACATTTTATCCCAGCCTATAAGACAGAAGACCATGTTCATACTGTTTTAAAATTTAGGAAAATTTTTATTTTCCAGCGGGGTGTAAGGCCCCGTTCCCGGGACGTTTACAGCTGGGAAATCATTGCACAAAAAATATATATTTTCATCATATTACATAGAAACGTCGTAGCGAAAACAGTTAAACAAAACATTCCATTTCAATATAGTAGCCTTTGTGAAATTATACATCGTTATTCAGTTACAAAATACATTGTTGCATTACATCACAAAAGCATTAAATAAATGAATGCCATACCAAAAGAGCTGAGTAGCCATCTCGTGCCATCCTCAGCAATCATTACCTGCCAACTAGAAACACATCAAAGTCAGCGTTGCTGTGTGAGTTCTAGTTTTATAATAAAACATACTTTTCTTTCGTTAAAACTGTACTTTACATTCATGTGATCACAAAACACGTACACATAGATAATATCATTATTATCTTCATTATTCATTCTTTCTTTCACTTTTCATATCTTTCGTACAAATACCATGTGCTACACCCCAAACTATATGGCTACTGGGCCAAGTCTATAAATAGACAGTTATACATGGTGACGTAGTACCGGTGTAAGCGGTAGAGGTTCTATACAAATGGTCGATCACAAAGAAAGAACCTGATGTGCATCCTCCTGGGGTAGCGAACCCGCATACCGTTGGGCTAACAGCTTTTAATGGCGTGTCCTTTCCATATATTTGCTTGCAAGACTTCCTTTACTTTTATCATTTATTAATGCATGCATTCTTCCTCCATGTTCCTCTTTCATTATCTTTCACTTTATGTACATAATACTTTCATTTCATTCATTAACATAACACATAAAGCCACAGGAAAGATAAACATATATCATAATAAGGAACATAACATACACAGTCATCATCATCATACAGGGCAACACCATACATACATATCATACATCAGGCATAAACATGCATCATCATCATCATGCTCAACGTAACCTCTAAAACCTCAATAGTCATCTTACATGAACTTACAGGAACTTCTATGTCAAAACTTATATCTGCACTTTCCCCTGAAAGTCAGTCATTAAACTATGCTTTTCCTCGGGTACAACAGCCCTATTTGGGCGTATGGGCCCCTTCAGTCGCATGGCCTCCGTGTGACTGAACATCATGCGAATGGACCAATGCAAATAAACACCCATGCGAAGGAACACCCAATCGTGCGAATGGACCTAATGCGAATGGAACTCCATGCAGATGAGTCCCATGCGAATGGATCTAATGCGGATGAAATAATGCGGATGACACGTATACGAATGGAACCTCAGTCGCATGACTCACTATGCGATTGACTCTCAGTCGCACGACTGGCAGGCGTATAGGCCTCAGTCGTATGTCTCACATGCCATTGACCTTCAATCGCACAACTAGTATGCATATGACTCCATCGCACGACTGGCATGCCATTCGATTGCATAGCCCTAGCTATGCGGAATGCAGCTCACCCCCGAACCCAATCTGCCATTTTCGACCTCCAAGCTCATCTAAACCATTGCTTAATCAACCATCCTAAACCTTAGGGATGCATAACACAACATCATTCAAGCACACACAAGCTCAAAAGCAAGACCCAAACGAATCATACACATACCCACACCAACACAAATGGGTCAAACACACACACACCAAAAACCCAATTTCAGATGTGTTCCAGCCCCAAATCATTCAAAAACGTGTAAAAGAGGGGTCCTAGAACTCACACAAATGACCACGACGAGAAGAGCTTCAATTTGACTCGCTACACGACGATTTGGCACTCTTGAATCCACCTAAACCAACTTTTCTTCGTTTTTCTTTGTTCTTTCTCTCTATGCTGAAAATGTGAGTGTGGGGAGAGGGTAATGGCTGCCCTCTCCCTTCATATATCACCACCTACCCAACTTTCTCTCGTTGGAGAGTTTGGTCCCTCGACTTTGGACTTTATTTCTTTTTCTTCATTCGTCGGCTTCAAAATAAATAAATAACCAGGTGTTACACGGGGTAAACAAAGATCAATACTATTCATCAACAATATAATTTAATGTAAAGTGTATGTAACTTTATGTTTTCATGCTAATACAAAATTTAGGCTATCACACATCTTGCCTAGATTATCCACTTACTTACACTTATAACATTTAAAGTTTTTTTTAACTTCTTTTCCCTTTTCCTGTATTATCCATATATAAGGAGTGGTAACCAAGATTCTTCACATATCAACTATAACACACAAAATATTAATTTAAATATTTTAACAAACCTAAATTATTAAGAACTTCATAGATATAATTTAACATTCACTTAACACACAGCATTTCAGTACAGGTTAACAACTATGAGTAGGTGAATCCAAGCTTTTTGACTTAACAACTATGATAAACAAGTTACTTATTTAGTAAGCAATATACGTTCATAAACTCCAAGTGTCACAAGCCTCATTTTAATGTAATGTCATTCAGTTCACGCGTATTGTAAGGTAAATAAATATGCACCTATAACTTCATGTGCAGTTGTTTCATCCTGTGTTAAACCCAAAGCTAAAAGACGGTTCATCAAACTTCGCTGGATTATCAACTATTGTAATTTGTAAGGCCCCGTTCCCGGGACGCTTACAGCTGGTCAATCATCGCACATAAAACATATATTTACATTTAACTTAAACAAACATTGCAGCGGAAACATTTAAAACGACATTTCATTATAAAAACTTTTGCAAAATAATACATTATTGACAAATTAAAAATACATGTTGCATTACATGACAAAAGCATTATAAAAATGGATGCCATCCAAAAAGATCCAACTAGCCATCCCATGCCATCCTCAGCAACCTTACCTGCCAACTGGAAAAACATAAAAGTCAGCATTGCTGAGTGAGTTCTAGTTTTACAAACACATTATATTACCTTTCATTCGTTAAAGCATTTTCATTACTATCGCACGTGGTCACACATAATACATACATCCAGGTAATAATTATTATCTTCATCATCGTTCGTTTCGTACATTTCGTACTTATCGCACATTTCGTACATTTATTACCTTTCACTTCTATCTAGGTCTTGTACTTAACCCCCCTCTAGAGCACCAAGTAATTCATCTAGGGTTAAGCGACAAGGACCCCATATCACACGTATGGACTGGTCATTAGGACAGACTCCCCCTGTGTGTGTGAACTCTTGTGGGTTAGCCAAAATCGCACGCTGTATGACACATAGTAATTGTAACACCCCGAATTTCTATTTAAACGAAAGGAAAAGAAAAGTAAATAGAAAGAATAGAAATTTTGCACAAGTGGAGGGGAAAAAGTGTACAAAGTACAAAACCTTTTTACTTTAAGGTTTTAAAGGGGCATGGTTGCCCATTCTTTCTTCTTCACCTTCTTCAAGCGGCTGAAAAAGAAAAAGAAGAGAGAGAAGCCCCGGTTCTAGAGAGAGAAAGTGGAAGAAGCAGCTTCAAAGGTAAGTCTTCTCTTATTCGAGCTCGGTTTCAGCTGGGTTTCGAGTTCTTGACCAAAGTTCTGGTGTTGCTCAAAGGCTGCTCAAGGTGAGTTTCTAGAACCCCTCTTTTACTGATTTTCAACTGATTTGGGGCTATCATGCATACTAAGTAAACATTTTGAAAGAAACCATGGGTTTACAGCTTCATGTTCGAAATGATGTATGTATGTATGCATGTATAGTGATGATTATGGGGTAGTGATGATGATTAGCATGCTTAGATGGACTTAGTATGTTAGATCTATGTTTGGGTATGATTAGAATGATAATCGGGTGATGTTGATAACATAGAAAATATTTCAGAATGTTTTGATGAACATGAACAGTGGTTCATGTGCCCAAATAGTGTCCCATGCGTCCAACATGAGTGGCCAGACGCCTAATTTTTGGCCATGCGCCCAAGAGTGGTTCATGCGCCTAAACAGTGGCTCATATGGGATCTTTGTCGCGTATCTCGGTGCTGTGTCAGTCTTCAAACATGAGTAGGGGGTTTGTGAGTAGGCCCCAGCACAACATCAGCTTTCGAGCATAAGTCGGGGATATTGCACGAGACAAGATTCGAGTAATAAAGAGTAATGAACAAAAGATAACGTATGAAAGAACGAAAAGATGAATGAACGTTAATGAATTATCGTAATAAAGTACTGAACAGGATCCTTGTCATTCGACCTCAGTAATCGTGGCTGAGTGCCATGAAGAGGGTAAAGTCTGACCGGATCTACAAAGAGAAGTGAACGATAATGTAATACGTTGAATGAACAAAGTTAATGAACATAATGATGAAGATAATAATGATATTATCTGTATGTATGTATGATGCGTGATCACGAACGATGTAAAGTATAGTATGATTTGAAATAAGTAAAGAACGGTTTTAACAAAGAAAAGTATGTTTTATTATAAAACTAGAACTCACTCAGCGTCGCTGACTTTTGTATGCATGATAGTTGGCAGGTATTTGTTGATGCTGAGGAGTTGCAGGCATGGATGCATAAGCTACTGGGAGCATTTTGAGGCTGGCATCCGTATTTTGACATGTCATTGTATTTTGAGATGAAAATGAACGTTGTAAGTGATATGTTTTTAGTTATTAATGAACGATTTAAATTCCCCTACAAAATATACGTACGTTTTAAAATGTTATAAGTGCAATGAATGACCAACTGTGAGGTGCCCGGGAAGGGGGCCTTACAAGTTAGTATCAGAGCAAAAGTTTAAGTGAATTGGGTAATTATTTTGGAAAAACCTAATCTTAAATTGAGAATGGGACTAAAAGGAAAGGGATGCCAGTCCTAGTAGCTACGTGCCTGCAGGTAAAGGTTTTATGTAAACGTTTAGAGTAAGTTAACGTTAACCGGCATTATATGCGCATGTTATGTGGCTTGTGTGCTATTGTGTAGATTTCGATACTGATGTAGTCGGGATAGGAAATGCTTGGGGTATGAAGAGTAAAGTAAGTGGCTAATCACAACTGGCCACTGTAATTAGGTACTTACTATACTTGACATAAACTGAGTTATTACCTTGAATGACCGCGTTAGTGTTTGAATCTTATAGTATGTTAGAAGATGGCTGGTGGTAGATCTTCGAAGCTTCACGAGGTGGAGGCGGTGGTGGATGTGGTGCTAAACCATGGGTCACAAGAGGAAGGTCTAGGGTTGAAAGAGTAGCCCATGAGGAACCCGAGACCCCTCATCAGGAGAGCAGTGATGAGAATGCTAATTAGAGGGCCTCGATGAGAGAGGCAGTCATGGAGGAAGTGCATCAGGTCATGCAGATGATCCTACCGTCTATGGTGACCGAAGTTATAAAGGCCGTTAGAGATGAGGAGAGACAGGAAAGGGGAAGATCTTCGGGCGAAAGGAGACGACCCGAGACTGAAATGGTTTTCTTCGATGACGAAGAGGAAGAAGAGGAAGAGCCTGCGCTGGAGGCGACACGAGGATGTAATTATGGGGCGTTTCAACGATGCAAGCCCCTAACTTTTGATGGAAACGACACTGCTGCTACTGCTCACCGATGGGTGAGAGAGATGGAAGCGATATTGAATATCAGCGAGTGTCAGGAGGATCAGAAAGTAAAGTTTGCTGCCCATTCTTTTGTGGACTCGGCTCTGTGCTGGTGGAACAATATAGTCCAAGTTGAGGGTAGCAGAGCTATTGGAAGGATGAGATGGCCGGAGTTGAAAAGGCTGGTGATTGAGGAGTTCTGTCCTCATCGTGAGATGGATAAAGTTAAGAGGGAGTTCCTGCAGCTGGAGGCGGGCACGATGACACATCAATATACCGCTAAATTCAACGAGATGGCACGTTTGGTGCTGGATCAAGTGACACCTCTTTCACGAAAGATCAAGAGGCACATTCAGGGCTTGCCGGTGGACATCCGTAGGCACATGATCGCTGCCCGACCGAGCACCTTTAGGTCGGCCGTTGACCTGGCGGGAAGGTTGTACGACGAGCGGGGGGCGATGGCGATGACAGACGAAGGGGAGGAGCGAGCCTATGTTAAGAAGGGGAAAGGAGGAGAGACGATGACGGTGGATTTGTGTATGGAGGTACGGCGTCGAGGGATGATGATCGGAAGAGAATAGAAAGAAAAAGAAAGATATGCAACAAGTGTGGCATAGGCCATGAATGGGAGTGCAAGTGGGGACTGAATGTTTGTTTTTAGTGTGGAAAGGAGGGCCATAGAGCAAGGGACTATCAAATGGCTAAATGCTACGACTGTGGCAAGACAGGACACATGAGCAGAGATTGCAAGAAGTCGAGGGTAGGAAGCTCCAGTACGAGGAAGGAGAACAGAGGGTGAAGGCTAGAGCCTTCGCTATGACCGGGAGGAGGCTAGGTCCGACTCCAAGTAACGTCAGGTACGTTCTTGCAGTTTAGATTTATGCATCTATGCTTTAATTGTGATGCTAGTAGTAGTTTTGTTGCCACTATTTTTTGTGATGTTGCACGTTAGGGGTAGGAAGATCGATGAGCCCTTGATGTAAGAATTGTTATTAGTAAGTCTACCAGGTTACCTAATGCCCTAGAGGATTGCGCGATAGAATTGAGAGAGAGCACTTGTTCCTGCTAGGCTGTTCAAGACAGACATAGGTAGGTAGACATGCATCTCCGGGTGAGTTGATCAGTAATCTACAACTTAAAACCCAAGTGTTGCAAGAAGATTGATTGATCAACCGTGCATGACCAGAGTTCGGTGACGACCTACGACAATGAAGTATGAGGAAGGCTTCGACCAGGAGAGCGGATTGCTTGATTTGAAATTGAGTAAAGCTAATATTAAAGTATAGAGAGGAGAAGTGGCACATCGACTGGAGCTACCTGATGAGTTAAGTGGAATTCATCTGATATTCCATGCATCTCGTCCAAGAAAGAGCTCAACCGATGAGGATATGATCATGCTACTAGGGAACACTGAGATGGATAAAGTGTCCAACCTCGAGAAGCAACTGGTGACCACTACTAATAAGAATAAGGGAATAGGCTAAGGAGGATAATTATTTCACTTGTGCGGGTGCAGTGAAGCCTAAATAGATCTAAGTTTAAGTGCAAGATCAAAGAAGAAGTGAGACAATGTTACCCATAACTGTTCGAGAAGCGACATGTTTCGGGGACGAAACCTCTTTAAGGGGGGTAGACTTGTAACACCCCGAATTTCTATTTAAATGAAATGAAAAGAAAAGTAAATAGAAAGAATAGAAATTTTGCACAAGTGGAGGGGGAAAAAGTGTACAAAGTACAAAACCTTTTTACTTTAAGGTTTTAAAGGGGCATGGTTGCCCATTCTTTCTTCTTCACCTTCTTCAAGTGGCTGAAAAAGAAGAAGAAGAGAGAGAAGCCCAGGTTCTAGAGAGAGAAAGTGGAAGAAGCAGCTTCAAAGGTAAGTCTTCTCTTATTCGAGCTCGATTTCAGCTGGGTCTCGAGTTCTTGACCGAAGTTCTGGTTGTTTAGTGTTTGTTTTCGGGATTCAAGAGCTGAATCGAAGGTGGGTCTCGAACTCGAAGTGTGTTGCTCAAAGGCTGCTCAAGGTGAGTTTCTAGAACCCCTCTTTTACTGATTTTCAACTGATTTGGGGCTATCATGCATACTAAGTAAACATTTTGAAAGAAACCATGGGTTTACAGCTTCATGTTCGAAATGATGTATGTATGTATGCATGTTATAGTGATGATTATGGGGTAGTGATGATGATTAGCATGCTTAGATGGCCTTAGTATGTTAGATTTGTGTTTGGGTATGATTAGAATGATAATCGGGTGATGTTGATAACATAGAAAATATTTCAGAATGTTTTGATGAACATGAACATTGGTTCATGCGCCCAAATAGTGGCCCATGCATCCAGCATGAGTGGCCAGACGCCTAAGTGTTGGCCATGCGCCCAAGAGTGGGTCATATGCCTAAACAGTGGCCCATGCGCCCAGCATGTTGGCCGTGCCTCTAAGTGTTGGCCATGCGCCTAAACAGTGGCCCATGCGCCTAAGTGTTGGCCATGCGCCTAAATAGTGCCATGCTTCCAAAGTGATTGAAACGGCTAAGTGTTGGTGATGCGCCTGAACAGGTGTCATGCGCCTGAACAGGGCAGAAGCGCCCAAATAGTGCCCATGCGCCCAGACTGTTTTACACTTAGAATTTTTATGCTCATGCGCCTGGAAGGTCCCATGCGCCCAAATTTGGACTTAAGGTTTCTAAGTGGTTTTTAAGGGTTAAAATGGGGAGATAGGCTTGGTTATGATGTGATGGCTTATGTTCGATGTGTGTTATGCATGTATGATGTTGCCTGTATGGTGATGGTGTATGTTTATGTATGTTCCTTAGTATGTATGTATGTCTTCCCTTGCCTTTGCGTTGAACGTTAATGAATGTAATGAAAGTATTATGTAACGTAAAGTGGAAGATAATGAAAAGAGGAACGTAATGAATGAATGCATGCATGAATAAATGAATAAAAGAGAAAGTATAGAAAGGCTTGCAAGCACATGTATAAGGTGAGCAACTCTGTGTTGCAACAGACTCGAAAGAGGTCCTTGTCGCGTATCCCAGTACTGTCAGTCTTCGGACATGAGTTAGGGGTTTGTGAGCAGGCCCCAGCATAGTATCAGTCTTCGGACATGAGTCGGGGGTATTGCATGAGACAGGATACAGATCACATACTCCGGTACTGTGTTAGTCTTCGGACATGAGTCGGGGGTTTATGAGCAGGCCCCGACACAATATCAGTCTTCGGACATGAGTCGGGAGTATTGCATATGATGAAAGTGACGGATGATGAGATCCGTGTCACATATCCCGATACTGTGTCAGTTTCGGACATGAGTCGGGGGTTGTTTATCAGGCTCGGCACAGTATTAGTCTTCAGACATGAGTCGGGGATATTGCATGAGACAAGATAATGAGGTGAGCGACTTTGTGTTGCAACAGACTCGGATAGAGTTCAATCCCTACGATTGGCTCATATGGGATCTTTGTCGCGTATCCGGTGCTGTGTCAGTCTTCGGACATGAGTCGGTGGTTTGTGAGCATGCCCCGACACAGCATCAGCTTTCGAGCATAAGTCGGGGATATTGCACGAGACAAGATTCGAGTAATAAAGAGTAATGAACGAAAGATAATGTATGAAAGAATGAAGAGATTAATGAACGTAATTAATTATCGTAATAAAGTACTAAACAGGATCCTTGTCACTCGACCTCAGTAATCGTGGCTGAGTGCCACGAAGAGGGTAAAGTCTGACCGGATCTACAAAGAGAAGTGAACGATAATGTAATACGTTGAATGAACAAAGTTAATGAACATAATGATGAAGATAATAATGATATTATTTGTATGTACGTATGATGCGTGATCACGAACGATGTAAAGTATAGTATGATTTGAAATAAATAAAGAACGGTTTTAACAAAGAAAAGTATGTTTTATTATAAAACTAGAACTCACTCAGCATCGCTGACTTTTGTATGCATGATAGTTGGCAGGTATTTGTTGATGTTGAGGAGTTGTAGGCATGGATGCATAAGCTACTGGGAGCATTTTGAGGCTGGCATCCGTATTTTGACATGTCATTGTATTTTGAGATGAAAATGAATGTTGTAAATGATATAATTTAGTTATTAATGAACGATCTAAATTCAACTGCAAAATATACGTACGTTTTAAAATGTTTTAAGTGCAATGAATGACCAACTATGAGGTGCCCGGGAAGGGGGCCTTACAGTAATTAGGAAATCACACGTATTACAACAGTCGCCAAGACTGAACTCTTACTGTGTGTATGAACCCTTATGAGTTAGCCAAAATCGCACGCTGTAGACACACATAGTTGAGGTAACAACTCTCAATGAGTTGTGAACCTCCCTTCATATGCTTGCAAGGCTTTGCATTCATTCGTTCATTATGTTCCACTTTCATTATCCTAAATCTTTTACTCATTAAGATAATACTTTATGTTCATTAACATAATCACACCACGTAAAGTCACGTCATCATACGTAATAAAGGACATTATAAACAATCATACGATCAAACATAATCATCAAACATCATCAATCATACACCAATCATGCAACCATTCATAACCGTCATACATCATCATTCATGCCCAACACATCATCTATGACCTCAAAAGTCAACTTACACGAACCCCCGGGAACCTCCCAAGGTAAAACCTACATCTGCACTTTCCTTTGAAAATCAAAAAAATAAATTAAGTCCTTTCGGGTGCATGAGCCCTATTTGGGCGTATGGACCCTATTCAGTCGCATGGCCTTCCATACGCATGAGAATACTTAGGCTTATGGGCACTATAGGCGTATGGACTCCCAGTCGCATGGCCTTCCACACGCATGAGAATACTTAGGCGTATGGGCACTATGGGCGAATGAACACTTAGGCGTATAGACTCCCAGTCACATAGCCTTCAGTCACATGGCCTTCAGTCGCATGACTCCCATGCGTATGAACCTCAGTCGCATGGTACTCAGGCATATGGGCTTTAGTCATATGACCTTTATCCACATTTCCCCTAGTCGCATGACCCTTATCTGCATTTCCTTCAGTCGCATGACCATCATGCGTATGAATCTCAGTCGCATGTCTTTCGGCCGTATGGCCTTCATTCGCATGCCATTCGGACGCATGGACCTCCAGTCGCATGAGCCTTAGCTGATGCAGAATGCAGTTCTTCCCGAACCTAATCTGCAATTTTCGGCCTCCAAACCCTCTCAAACCTGTTCTAAGCTCAATTCAACCCTCCTAAACCTTGGAAACACATACCACAACACCATTCAAGCACAACCAAGCCTGAAATCAAACCCCACCCGAATCACACACATACACATACACATACACATACACATACATACGGGTTTTACACCCAACACAACCAAAAATGATTTGTGATGTGTTCCAGCCCCAAATCAGTTGAAAACGTGTAAAAGAGGGGTCCTAGTACTCACATTAATAGCTCTTCAAGTAGAGCTTCCTACAAACCCATTTGCCTTTCAATTAATCTAGGTCCAAGTCCTATATGAGCACAAGAAAATCTTCAAGCATCAAACCTGAAACATGATGAAAATAAAAGGTCAACTAAAAATCATGGTGAGTTTCCATGGTTTAAACACACGCATATATGTATATATATATATAAAAGGGTTACAAGTAGCAATTCATGTCATAGGTTATAAGTTAGTAAGGTTATAGAACACATATCATTACAGCCAAACTTCAACTTGATTACAAGTATATAAGATTGGCTAAGTGTATTTGGTTCCCATGATGAACAAGCATACGTCATCAGGAGTCGGCAATACATCGACTTTAGCATCAAATAGGCTTGTCAAGCCCAAAGATCTAAGACATCGCCAGGCTAGCAATAGTTAACGATTCTAAACAAACTATGTATCTCATATAATCACTTACAACACACAAATAACCATGATAAAATATAAAGATGAATTGCAAGTGATTTACAAGTCTCAAATGTTTATAAGTGTATGATGTATAAGTATCATGTTTCACCCCAAATAGTGTGAAAAATGTAAAAGGGGCAAGGAAAACTCACATGGTATATATAAGGTGATGATAAGAATTTAAACGAGGCTCCAACGATTTCTTTTACAAGTTACCTAAATGTATTGATTCCAAAATGAGGTTCAATAATAAGATTAACGATTAGATGTAAACTAGGGTTTCAATTGGAATTTGGGGGTTTAAATAATTAAGAAAAATAATGAATCGTTTTTGGTTTAATAAAGATAATATAAATCAATTAAGTTTAAGAAAAATGTCTCAACAATTTAAGTTATTCATTTAATAGAAATTAGGTATAATATGTGAAAAGAAGTATTTAATTTAATAATTAATGCTTTAAAACTTAATAAAGAAAATTAATTAAATACTTATTTAATGACGTTAAAATTATTTAGAATGATTTTATAAAGTTTGAACCTCTAAGTGATTTATCGTAAAAGTCTTATAATACGAAACCTAAAAAAATGAGAATAAATTATAATAACAAACTATATCGTTTATAAACTCAAGGAATAAGATTGCTTAAATAATTACGATTTAAATAAATGAAACATTAGCAGAATTAAACAATTTAATTGAATTAATAAAGATTAAATATGAATTGTGAGAGGAAATAACTATCTTAATAATATGGTTAAACGAATAATTAATATTTTTTTTTGAATAATTATTTATTTAAAGTTTTAGTGACACGTCGATTTAACTGTTTTAAAAATAACCAATTTTGAGCTATAAAATAATTTTAACATATAAGTGACTAATTATGTTTTTATAACCTTTTTATTCTTTAAAATAAATAATTAATTTAAGAATTATAAGTTTTAAAAATCTTTAAAAATTAACTTAATAATTTCTGAAACATTTTTATTAACAGAATAATTTTTATTGTAATTAAACAATTAATATTTTATATAAGTTAAAATGATTAAAAACTCAATAATTAAAAGAATTGAGGGACCCCAGGTTCGAACCCGGGTCCCTTGTGGGAAAGTGATAGTGGTTACCAGTCAGGCTAAAGCCCAGTTACGTTTTAAGCTCTCTTTAAAATATTTTAAACATAACTTGTTTTAAATCCCCAATTTCAGCATGAACCCTAGTTTGATTTGATTCTAATCGAACATGAAATCGATCTCGATACTTGAATTGAACATGGGGCTTTGTTTCCCATAGTAATTCGAGTGTGTGGGTGTGTGTAATTACCAGAAAGATGTTCGAATCGATATTGCAATGAGAAGAGACGGTCGCGACCTAGCTTGGTTCAATTGAATGTGCAAATGATGATGATAATTCAATTCGTTGCACAGATAACAACTATAGACTCCAATGAACGAAATCCCTCTGCTAATTGAGGGTGAGATTGTGGAAATGGTTGGGTTCGACTAGCTATGGTTCGCGACTTGTTTGAGGTTTGATCTTGGGTGTTCGTTTGTTTTTCAGGCGAAATTGAATATGTAGATAGTTTAGGAATAGTTGAAAGATTGTTTAGGTGTATTTAATTGGATTTTTATTAGGGATTAATGTTTCAACGGGTTAGAAATTAGGCCGACGGTTACGGTCTAAATCGATGCCCATTGTCGAATTTAAACCCAAATTAAAGTGCTCATAACGTTCGAAACGTACACACGAACCGACTGGAACGATTAAAGGTTGGATTTTGAAGTAAAGTAAACATCTGGAGGTCGCCGGAGCTCGGCTGCCGGAATTACGGGATTGGGGGTTTGGTTTGGGTTGTTTTTAATTAGTTTACAACTTTGGCCCCTGCATTTTTAAAAGTTGTTATTTTATGCACAAAAGCTTTATATTAAGTTACAAAATTTACAATTTAAACCTAACTTATAAAACTAAATAAATTAAATTAATTATTTATTTCCAACAAGTAAATCCATAAAACCATTAAAATATTTTAATAATGGAAATTCAAATTGAGTTCGGGTTTTGGGTTTTAACTCGAAAAGTTGCGGATGTTACAGTCTCCCCTACTTTAATAAATTTCGTCCCGAAATTCAATCACAAGTAGGCTAATTTCAAAGATATGAGGAGACTTGGATTTCCTTTCACATTTGCATCAGAACTCTTGAAAGCATTTAGACTTAGCAAGAATAATATAATGTTTTGATATGCTTAAGTTTGTTCAATTTCATTGTTCATGATCTTATATGCTCCTTGGTAAAGGGTACAAGATTATTAATCTAGAAAGTTGAATTGATAAACGTTTGTATCTTAAATAATTCAAGACATTCGGGAAGGTTTTGTCATGCGGGAAACACTAAGTATTAGTGTGACACGAGACTCGGAGATAAGTTTTGGATGTTTTTGAATGGATTATGAATTCATAGGAGCTTCTCACGCAAATAACTTTAACGTGTTTCTAGATTATCGATTCTTGTTTACTTATGTCATTAAGGCTTCAAGGTTTTGTTAGTGTAATGTTGATCGTTTTTTTTGTTTAAGATTAATGATTCAATTTAGAATGACAGCATCATTGTAATAGGTTTTCAGGATAAATGGGGTTTTGAGGGAAGACATTCGAAAAGATTATTAAGGGTCATTACAAGAGTTGGGTAATGAGTTCAAGATCCAAGGAAACAAAATCAATGAAGAAACGAGTCAAAATAACAAGATGTTTCGAATGTAACGTTTGGTTTACAAACCAAAACATTACGTTGACTTATCAAAGCATTAAGTCAACTACAACTTTAATGAAGACATGCGTACCTATAAGCGGACACTCACCCCAAGGGTTCCCAGGTAAGGTAAACGGATCCATCCGTTGATTTGGATTTATATGAATACATTGCCTAGACAGAACACCTCGAGATACAGGCATCCCACTCTTCCAGCATTACATGTTTCAAGTTATAGGACATAGACTTTGACGAGACTTGAAAACCACGAATAACGATTCAAAAGCACATTTTTGAAAACCATTTGATTCAGACATATAATGACTTTTAGATTTGTGTGTGCATTGATCAGATTCAAGGTATAAACATAAGCACATAAGGCATATAAGCACATAATCAAGTATAAACACATAAAGCACATAAATTCCTATCTAACCATATAAAATACATGAGATGACTCATGTGTAAGGGTACTTAGTATAGTCTAGGTCATTCCATTTCTAATAACCTAAATCCCTATAACCATGGCTCTGATACCAATCTGTCACACCCCAACCGATGGCGGAATCATCGGGGCGGGCAAATGGGAGACGATTACTCATAGCACATGGAACTAATTAAGTTGAAATAATATTAAATGTCATTATTCATTAAATATTACAACACAAATAAGTAATTACAAACAATCAAGATACAACCAATGACATTAGTCTTTCAATTATCTAGGTCCAAGTCCTATATGAGCACAAGAAAATCTTCAAGCATCAAACCTGAAACATGATGAAAATAAACGATCAACTAAAAATCATTGGTGAGTTTCCATGGTTTAAACACACACATATATGTATATATATAAAAAGGTTACAAGTAGCAATTCATGTCATAGGTTATAAGTTAGTAAGGTTATACAACACATATCGTTACAACCAAACCTCGACTTGATTACAAGTATATAAGATGGCTAGGTGTATTTGGTTCCCATGATAAACAAGCATACGTCATCAGGAGTCGGCAATACATCGACTTTAGTACCAAATAGGCTTGTCAGGCCCAAAGATCTAAGACGTCTCCAGGCTAGCAATAGTTAATGATTGCAAACAAACTGTAACACCCGGTTATTTTTAAAAGACAAGATATGAGGAATAAAAAGAAAGAAAGGCAATTAAGTCCAAGTGGAGGGACTAAAAGTGTCCAAAAGGACAAAACTTTTGAAAAAGTTGGTGTAAAGGTGGGCATGGCCGCCCACCCCACTTCACATCAACATTTCTTCGGTTTTAGAGAAAGAGAGAGCAGGGGAAAACTCTTGGCTTGTAGAAGAAGAAGAAGTGAACGAATTCAAGGTGAGAATTCGTGATTTTTAAATGTTTATGGCGGGTTTTATCCCGGTTATATGCATATGTGCTTATGTGTTTGTGTATGTGCTTGGGTGTGTGTGTTTGGTGTTGTTCGTAGGTGTTTGAACTCATTGCAAGCGGGTTAGAAAGGAAGAAATACCCAAGTTGCATCATGACCTAAAGGCGCACTATTGGTGGAAATCTGAGAGATTTAGTTATGAGCAAGGCACACAAGTCTAGGTATTCTATACATCCTGGATCTGACAAGATGTATCATGACCTAAAGGCGCACTATTGGTGGCCTAACATGAAAGCGGATGTAGCTACGTATGTGAGCAAGTGTTTGACCTGCTCAAAAGTAAAAGTGGAATATCAAAAACCATCCGGACTGTTACAACAACCTGAGATACCAATGTGGAAATGGGAACATATCTCCATGGATTTTATTACTAAGTTACCCCGGACTAGTACCGGTTGTGACACGATATGGGTTATTGTGGATTGATTGACAAAGTCTGCTCATTTCCTTGCAATTAAGGAAACGGATAAGATGGAGAAATTAACTCGACTGTACCTTAAAGAGATCGTTTCGAGACATGGTGTACCGATCTCAATTATTTCCGACCGCGACACTCGTTTCACGTCACATTTCAGGCAATCATTGCAGAAATCTTTGGATACGCGATGGATATGAGTACTGCATATCACCCACAGACGGATGGCCAGAGTGAGCGTACCATACAGACGTTGGAGGATATGCTACGTGCTTGTGTGATTGACTTCGGGAATAGCTATGAAATTCACCTGCCATTAGTGGAGTTTTCTTATAACAACAGTTATCATACTAGCATACAGGCAGCACCTTTCGAGGCGCTGTATGGAAGAAAATGTCGATCACCAGTTTGCTGGGCAGAAATTGGTGATAGTCAGCTAACAGGCCCCGAGTTAATTCATGAGACAACTGAGAAGATTGTGCAGATACGGAACCGTATGGCTGCAGCGCGAGACAAACAAAAGAGTTATGCTGACAAGAGACGGAAACCTTTAGAGTTTCAGGTTGGTGGCAAGGTTTTGTTGAAAGTCTCATCATGGATAGGCGTAGTTCGGTTTGGTAAGCGAGGGAAACTAAATCCAAGGTACCTCGGACCATTTGAAATAGTGGAAAGAATAGGTCCTGTGGCCTATCGACTAGCCCTACCTGATTCGCTAAGTGGAATCCATGATGTATTTCACGTGTCAACCTCAAGAAGTGCATAGCCGATGAAACAATGGTCGTACCACTAGAAGAAGTTCAAGTGGATGAACAATTGCGTTTTATCGAAGAACCAGTCGAGGTGATGGACCATGAGGTGAAAACACTTAAGCAAAGCAAGATACCCATTGTCAAAATCCGTTGGAATTCGCGACGTGGACCAGAATTCACATGGGAACGAGAAGATCAAATGAAGCTTAAGTACCCTCAACTATTCGAAAAGGCGATGCCAGCAGACGAAGGTATTGATTTAAATTTCGGGATGAAATTTCTTTCAACATGGGGATGATGTGACAACTCATCCAAAACTCACTCGATTTCGATTTCTATGTGCCAATGCAGTAGACCAGTGTTGGAACACTCTCACCATGTAACGCAATTTTCGGGACGAAAATTCTTTCAACATGGGGATAATGTGACATCCGGTAAATTTTCGTTACCAAACTCCGTTAGTTCCATTAAGTCTTGCATACACGTGTCGTGAACATACACTAGTTGTCGTTTAACGTTGGTGACCTAATAATAATGAATAATGTTAAATTAATGATAATCTAATTGATTATGTGATTATTGTGTTATGTTTATGTGTTTGCATGTTTTAAATGTTAATTAGAAAATTAATCGCGTAACGCGGAAACGTGCCTATTTATTCGTATGTCTTGTGTTTTTATAAAGATAAAATATATAATGATTTTCATTAGTTTATATCTTTATATTATTAAGTTAAAAACACTTTACAAAGAGTTTAAAGCCTAGTTTTTATAAAATACAAATTACAAGGGCTTAAAGGGTAAATATGGAAATTAAAATTAAACAAAACAATCCCAAACCCTAGCCCACCCCAAATCGGCCGCGACTTCACCCTCACACCCCTCTCCCTTGCGATTTCGACCTAGAACAAGCATCAAAGCATCGATTTGGTTCGATTACAAGGCATACAACACGTTGGAATCATTAATTGCAAGTTAACAGACGTTTAAAGGTTAGATTTTTCAAGTTTTTGTGGGTTGTTCATGATGGCCGAACCTAAATTCATGAATGGGTGTTCATGGAGTCGAAATTTGATGTTAATTGATGATGTTAGTATGTTAGTTGGATTGAATACATGTTGTTAATGTTGATTATGTATGAATTGTATGTTTCTAGTGGATTGATCATGAACTTTGGTTTTATGCAAACCCTAATTCGAAATTAGCATGATTATGTGAAGTTGATGATTGTTTGATGAATGTATGATGATTTGTAGGTTGTATGAATGTTAGGATACGTTGATCTTGCAAGAATTGATGAATTGAAGTTGGTGTTCATAGCTTACTAATAATAGTAACTTTATTTTGCATGTAATGTTGAATTATTGATGAATTGATGTTATGGATGTGTTCATGGTGATGATTAGATGTTAGATTGTTGTTCTGATCATTGGGAATTCAAGAACACATGTTATAGTTCATACATTACTAAAGATAGTAACTTTTTAGGATATGAATTGATGAGTTATGATGTTTGGATGTTGTTGATCATGCTTAGATGTTGATATGAACTTGAATTGGTATATTATTAATGAATTCATGAATGCATTGGATGTTTGATAGATTTTGGGATGTGCTTTCCCAAAAGGGAAACTTTATTTGCACAAAGTTTGATGGATGATAGTTTGAACATGTTTGGGATGTTAGGAGCATGTTAGTAAGTTCATGGATGAATCCTAATGTGATAGAACATGTTAAATTAGTTGTATGGGATGCTTGGATAATCATGGGTGATGTTTGGACTTTGATGATCATGTATGATGTTGATGTTGGTTAGTAGTTAGGACATCATGTTTGGGACTAGAAATTGATTGTTGTGATGTTTGTTGAATGCAATGAACATGGTTAATGAATATGATTATAATCATCATACACGCGTGTGAATCTGAGGCCCCTACTTGGTAGGATTGGCAGAGTTTAGGATGTGAAGTCATGAGTGGCTTCACATGGCATGTGGTGCGTGATTTGATCTTTGTGTGGCATGTTAGTTGTGGTATAACTAGTGGACATGTTAATGTTCAAGATTCGCATGACTTGTATGACATTTGGTTGTATGATGATCTAAGTGATATACCTGGATAATATAGCATACATATGATCTATTTGAATGCTAACCATGTATGATATATGTGTATGATTACTTGAATGGTTTACAACACATAAAGTCACCAATGGGTCAAACGGGTCAACCGGGTCAAACGTGTCTGTTCTTGAAATCTTGAGTCCTTGGTTGTAGTGTACTTAGGGTTTCACATGTTCTTTGTTTACACGTACTCATGTACTTATATGATCTAGGTAACCTCTGAAGGTTGTCTGTCCATTCTGTTTGTCAAGTAAAACTCTAAGTGTCTATCACGCGTATCAGGTGAGTTCATGCCCCACTCTTTATTTAATCTCTTTTGGGGGAGATAGCATACTGGTAAATCACAAATGCTATATATTCAAGTTGTGTATAATATTAATATAGTGTTGATAACATGGAAAAGTCCTCACACTTTCGAATTGTTAATATTGGATAGCGGGGAAATTTGGGTAGTACTACTGGGTCTGACGAGCCCCACCTGTGTGACTCGAGGTCAACTGGATACAAGTTGTCCTATTGAACATTGTCACGGCCTGTTAAGTCGTGACAGGAGGCAACAACGTAACACAGTCAGCTTCAATTGCGATATCACTATGGATTAATATTTATTGTTAATGGACTAGCTATCTGTTACAATGCACTACTTTTATATCTATGTTGTTAAACTGTTTATGTTTGATTATCACTCTTGAACTCACCAACCATTGTGTTGACATTTTAGTATGCTATTCTCAGGTCATTAGCTTGCTTGCCATAGGAGCACTACATGGTTCACTTGCATTCTAAGACTCAGTCTTCAAGACATTTTTAGTATTTTAATGATTAATGTTTACTCTTTTGGGTTGGCACATGTTTTGCCATAGTATACACTTTTCTTTCTTTGGGTTGTTTTACAAAATGCTTCCGCACAGTTTAAAGTTTGTACTTTGGTTGATTTTATTTAAATTATGGCATATAGAGTCGTTCTGAGTAACTATTGACTGTGATCCTGGTTTGTTCACACGCCTCGCGGTAAAACCCCGCAAGTGGATTTTGAGGGTGTGACAGCACGAGGGTGAAGCTACTCGACAGGGAAATACTGACATCCATTCGTATTCTATGTTACTATTGTATTGAAATGCGTTAAAAAAATTCTTTTGTAAACAGTTAACGATGATGTATTTCTTCACAACAACGTTTTAAATGAGATGAATGGTTTTTGATAAATTATTTCCGCTGCTTAAGTTTGCATAAATATAATGCTTAATGTTTTAGCTGCTGTGATTGACCAACTGTGAGGTCTCTGGGAACGGGGCCTTACAAGTTGGTATCAGAGCCAAAATTTAAGAGAATTGGGTTAAATAAACTTTTTAAAACTTAAACTTAAACTGAAAATGGGACAAAAGGAGGGATGTCAGCCCAAGTAGCTACGTGCCATCAGGTATGTCTTTTCTTAATGATTAACGGTATTATGCGCGCATGCTATTTGATTATGTGCTCTTAGTAGATTTAGATACTGATTAAGTCAGGATAGGAGAAGCTTGGGGTATGAAGAGTAAAGTAAGTGGCTAATCACAACTGGCCACTGTAATTAGGGACTTACTATACTTGACATAAACTGAGTGTACCTTGAATGACCGCGTTGGTGTTTGAATCTTATAGTGTGCATTTAGAGGATGGTCGGTGGTAGACCTTCGAAGGTTTCGTCAGGTGAAGATTATGGTGGACGTGGTGCTAGACCGCGTGTCACAAGAAGTATGGTTAGGGCTGTTGAAGTAGCACTCAAAGAGCTTGATATCCATCACCCGGAAGCCGGTGAAGATAGTGCTAGTCTGAGGACGATGTTGACAGAGGCTCTTTTCAAGGGAGTTCAACGGGCCATGCAGACGATTCGTCCGGGTATAGTGACTGAGATAATTAGGATGGTAAGGGAGATGACCATGATTGAAGTGAACAAGGAGTGCAGCAATGACAAAAACTACAACGGAAAGTGGGTCGAACGTGGCGGTCACACCCCATATAAAAAGGTTGGTGTGTAGCTTCATCCAGTGCAGGGATAAGGAAGTGTGGCAGACGTGGAAGGGAGCATACCGGTGAGTGCAGGGTTGGAATGAATGTATGCTTCAGGTGTGGTAAGCCTGGCCACATCGCTAGAGATTGTAAGAAGCCATGGGACAAGAGTTTTGGCACAATGATGACGACTGGAATTGCGGGGTCGAACAGGTGTGATAAGTGTGGATGCAGGCACCCCGGGAAATGTAGATTGGGGAGCAATGTTTGTTTCCGTTGTGGAAGGACCGGACATGGGCGAAGAATTGCGGTATGGGGTGGTGTTATTCTTGTGGTGAAGAAGGTCACATGAGCAGGGACTGCAAGAAGCTGAGGGCGGAGAGCTCTGGGGCGAAGAAGAAGCCGGAGGAAGGATGGAAGAGAGCAGGTGCCAGAGCTTACACCATGACCCGGGGAGGAAGCCAGAGCTGATCCCGACGTCATGTCAGGTCTGTTTCTAGTAAACCAATTTATGCCTCTGTATTGTTTGATTCCGGTGCTAGCAGGAGTTCTATTTCCACTACTTTGTGTGCTAAGTTGCCTGTTAGTAGTAGAAATATTCATGAACCATTCAACGTAGAAACCGCTATTGATAAGTCCACTAGAATTACTGATGTAATAAAGGACTGTGCCATAGAACTAGAAGGTCGTAGGTTTGCTGCTAGGTTACACGTGATACCCCTAGGAGGATTTGACGTAGTACTAGGGATGGACTGGTTAGCAACCTATGAAGCAAACATCGTGTGTCGCAAGAAGATGATCCGATTGACAACACCTGATGGGAATAAGGTGACAGTTTATGGTGATCGAGTCACGACGATCCCGAAAATGATTTCGATGGAGGTGGCGGGAAAGTGCATGAGGCGTGGATGTAGTGCCTACTTGGCCTACGTAAAGGATGTGGACGCGCCAACACCACAACTATCTGATGTACCAGTTGTGTGTGACTTCCCGAACGTATTCCCGGAAGATCTACCCGGCGTGCCACCGGATCGTGAGATTGAGTTCCAAATTGATTTGATACCCGGTGCTCAACCCATTGCCAAAGCACCGTATCAGTTAGCTCCCACAGAAATGAAAGAACTGATGGAAGAGTTGCAAGAGCTGCTTGATAAGGGGTTCATTAGGCCGAGTATCTCTCCCTAGGGTGCTCCGGTCCTCTTTGTGAAGAAGAAAGATGGTAGTATGAGGATGTGCACCGACTACCGAGAGCTGACCAAGTTGACCCGAAAGGATGTAAAGTTTATATGGGGTCAAGCCCAAGAATAGGCATTCGAGGAGTTAAAGGTGATGTTGACTCAAGCTCGTGTCTTTTCATTACCTGAAGGAAGCGAGGATTTGGTGGTATATTCAGATGCTTCTTACTCGGGGTTGGGATGTGTATTAATGCAGAGAGGGAAGGTTATAGCCTATGCATCCCGACAGTTGAAAGTTCATGAGGTCAACTACCCTACTCACGACTTGGAGCTAGCAGCTGTGGTCTTTGCACTAAAGATTTGGAGGCACTATCTGTACGGGACGAAGTGCACCATTTTCACTGACCACAAGAGCTTGAGGTACTTCTTCAAGCAAAAAGATATGAACATGAGGCAGAGAAGATGGTTGGAGCTTATAAAAGATTATGATTGTGAGATCCATTATCATCCGGGTAAAGCCACGTGGTGGCTGATGCTCTTAGCCAGAAGGAGTGGCTCGAGCCGATTCGGGTGAAAGCATACCACTGATCATGACATCTGATGTAATGAAGCAAGTCAAGGAGCTTTATGATGAGGCATTAAAAGAAGATCATCTCAACTCTGAAAGAATGTGAGGTCTGGTTAGGGAATTGTGTGAGAACACACTTGGTGTTAAAACTCGATTTGGACGAGTGTGGATTCCTCGTTTCGGGGATCTTCGTGTGAGGATTTTGGAGGAAGCTCACAAGACTCGATACTCCATTCATCTTGGTGCCACAAATATGTATCAAGATATGAAGAAAGATTATTGGTGGTCGGGTATGAAGCGTGACGTGGTGGAGTATGTGAGTAAGTGCCTTACTTGTTTGCAAGTGAAGGCGGAACATCAGAAGCCGTATGGAAAGATCCAACCTTTGGATATACCGGAATGGAAGTGGGAACACACCACCATGGATTTCATTACAAAGCTACCACGTACTCCGAAGGGGTACGATGCCATATGGGTGATTGTTGACCGTTTGACGAAGAGTGCTCACTTCCTACCGATCCGCGAGACATATTCATCCGAGAGGTTGGCTGACCTGTTCATCAAGGAGATTGTAACTCGTCATGGTGTGTCAGTGTCCATTGTGTTTGATTGTGACACCCGGTTTACATCTAAATTCTGGAAGAAATTCCATGATGCTATGGGGATGAGGTTACATATTAGCACGGCTTATCATCCCCAAACTGATGGTCAGTCAGAAAGGACCATTTAGACACTAGAAGACATGCTTCGGGCATGTGTGATTGATTTTGGGGGAAGTTGGGATGACCACTTACCGTTAGCTAAATTCTCGTACAACAATAGCTATCATGCCAACATTAGCATGCCACCATATGAGATGCTATACGGTAGGAGATGCAGAACACCCGTTTGTTGGGGTAATATTGGTCAGAAGGAGTTGGGAAGCGTTGAGGTAATCGAAGCTACGGCTAAGAAGCTCGAAAAGATCAAAGCCTTCATGAAGGTAGCTAAAGATAGGCAGAAGTTGTATGTTGACCAGGTTATGTTGAAGGTCTCACCTTGGAAGGGTATTATCTGATTCAGGAAGCGGGGCAAGTTGAGCCCAAGATATATAGGCCCTTTCTGAATCATTTCTCGAGTAGGAGAGGTGGCTTATAGGTTGGAATTACCGGATGAATTAAGTGGGATTCACCTGACATTCCATGTATCTCATCTGAGAAAGTGTTTAGTTGATGAAGACATGATTTTTCCACTGGAGGATATCGAAGTAGATGAAAGGCTCAATTACATGGAGCGACAGGTGGCAATCATCGATCATAAAGAGAAGAGGCTGAGAAATAAAGTGGTTCCTCTTGTGCATCTACAGTGGAAGCACATGAAGGGATCCGAGTCTACATGGGAGACTAAGGAGGAGATGAGGCAGCATTATCCTCATCTGTTCGAGGAATAATAGGTTTTGGGGATGAAACCTATATAAGGGGGGTGGACTTGTAACACCCGTCATTTTTAAAAGACAAGATATGAGGAATAAAAAGAAAGAAAGGAAATTAAGTCCAACCAGAGGGACTAAAAGTGTCCAAAAGGACAAAACTTTGAAAAAGTTGGTGTAAAGGTGGGCATGGCCGCCCACCCTCACTTCACATCAACATTTCTTCGGTTTTAGAGAAAGAGAGAGCAGGGGAAAACTCTCGGCTTGTAGAAGAAGAAGAAGAAGTGAACGAATTCAAGGTGAGAATTCGTGGTTTTTAAATGTTTATGGCGGGTTTTATCCTGGTTATATGCATATGTGCTTATGTGTTTGTGTATGTGCTCGGGTGTGTGTGTTTGGTGTTGTTTTTAGGTGTTTGAACTCATTATAAGCGGGTTAGAAAGAAAGAAATACCCAAGTTGCATCAGGTGAGTTCTAGACCCTGGTTTTTACTTGTTTTAAACTATCTTTGGGGCTGAAAATGTATAAAACGATTTTCAAAGCTTATGTATGTTTACCCGTATGTAATATGCATGATTGGATGTTGATTATTGAATGCTTATAGGTTGTTCATGTTTAGAATAGCCACATAAGCTTAGAACAGATGGGTTTGATGATTGGGTTTGAAAACATACCGGAAACATGTTGAACAGAAGGTCCATGCACTTAGATAAGGCTCATGCGCCTGAATTTGCCTTAGAAAGATTTAAGTGTAATCCATGCACCCAAACAATAGCCCATGCGCCTAATATTACCTTAGAAATGTTTAAGTACATCCCATGCGCCTGAACAGTGGTCCATGCACCTAGAAATGTTAGCTGGACGACTAAGTGCAGGGCCATGCGCCCAATAGTGCCCATGCACCCAAGTGGCTCATGCGCCTAAGTGTACATGCGTCTAAGTGTTCATACGCACAAATAGTGCCCATGCGCCTAAAGTGATAAATGATTAAGTGTTGGCTGATGCGCCTACATAGTGATGAAACATCCGAACAGGGCTCATGCGCCCAAATAGGTCCCATGCGCCTAAATAGTTCCCATGCGCCTAAATAGTTCCCATGCGCCTAAGCACTTAGAAATTTTTATAGAATTTTCTAGGAGTCTGTGCTTTAGGGTTTTGACCAAGGTTGACTAAGGGCTTATTAATGATGATGTTTCATGCATGATATGATTACTTATGATCGTTCCTTATTATTGTTATTGCTATTATTATTATTACTTATAGTATGTGACTTTACGTGGTATGTTATTATCGTAACGTAAAGTATATCATAATAATAAAGTGAAAGAGCAATAAAGAAAAGAAGAGGAACATTAATAAAATGTTAACAAGTCTTGCAAGCTTATAGGAGTGACACGGCCATGTTGTCGTTAGCTCGACCGTGTGCGGGTTAGCTACCCCATATTACACACGAGACCCAGACCTTTGCAGCATGTCCTGGGTGATTGGGTCGGCCTTGTACACAGTACACAGAACCCTTTCGAGGGATATAGTTGACCCTTTCGAGGGATACAGTTGACCCTTTCGAGGGATACAGTTGACCCTTTCGAGGGATACAGTTGACCCTTTCGAGGGATACAGTTGACCCTTTCGAGGGATACAGTTGACCCTTTCAAGGGATACAGTTGACCCTTTCGAGGGATATAGATGGCCCATCACCCGTTTTCCATCACGCATATAGTTGGGGTATTGCTCATTGGTCCATACAGAAAGTGAAAGATAAAGATAAAAGTTTACAGAACAGGCAGGACATACAGCTTTAAGAACGAACAGTATTTGTTGATATAGTTAATGCATGCTCGCATATACAGTACAGTGTTGTATTTAACAGAAAAGAGTATTTTCTTATACAACATATAGAAAGTATTTTATTACTTTTAAAACTAGAACTCACTAACACTGACTTTTGTATATTTTCAATTGGCAGGTAATTATTGCTAAGGATGGCACGAGGGTGAAGCTACTCGGCAGGGAAAGACTGACATCCATGCGTATTCTATGTTACTGTTGTATTGAAATGCGTTAAAATAATTCTTTTGTAAACAGTTAACGATGATGTATTGCTTAACAACAACGTGTTAAATGAAATGAATGGTTTTTGATAAATTATTTCCGCTGCTTAAGTTTGATTAAATATAATGCTTAATGTTTTAGCTGCTGTGATTGACCAACTATGAGGTCTACGGAAACGGGGCCTTACACAAACTATGTATCTCATATAATCACTTACAACACACAAATAACCATGACAAAATATAAAGATGAATTGCAAGTGCTTTACAAGTCTCAAACGTTTATAAGTGTATGATGTATAAGTATCATGTTTCACCCCAAATAATGTAAAAAATGTAAAAAGGGGCAAGGAAAACTCACATGGTATATATAAGGTGATGATAAGAATTTAAACGAGGCTCCAACGATTTTTTTTACAAGTTACCTAAATGTATTGATTCCAAAATGAGGTTCAATAATAAGATTAACGATTAGATGTGAACTAGGGTTTCAATTGGAATTTGGGGGTTTAAATAATTAAGAAAAATAATGAATCGTTTTTGGTTTAATAAATATAATATAAATCAATTAAGTTTAAGAAAAGTGTCTCAACAATTTAAGTTATTGATTTAATAGAATTAGGTATAATATGTGAAAAGAAGTAATTAATTTAATAATTAATTATTTAAAACTTAATAAAGAGAATTAATTAAATACTTATTTAATGACGTTAAAATTATTTAGAATGATTTTATAAAGTTTGAACCTTTAAGTGAATTATCGTAAAAGTCTTATAATACGAAACCTAAAAAAATGAGAATAAATTATAATAACAAATTATATCGTTTATAAACTCAAGGAATAACATTGCTTAAATAATTACAATTTAAATAAATGAAACGTTAGCAAAATTAAATAATTTAATTGAATTAATAAAGATTAAATATGAATTGTGAAAGGATATAACTATCTTAATAATATGGTTAAATGAATAATTAATAATTTTTTTGAATAATTATTTATTTAAAGTTTTAGTGACACGTCGATTTAAACTGTTTTAAAAATAACCAATTTTGAGTTATAAAATACTTTTAACATATAAGTGACTTAATTATGTTTTTATAACCTTTTTATTCTTTAAAAGAAATAATTGAATTTAAGAATTATAAGTTTTAAAAATCTTTAAAAATTAACTAATAATTTCTGAAACATTTTTATTAACGGAATAATTTTTATTGTAATTAAACAATATATTAATATTTTATATAAGTTAAAATGATTAAAAACTCAATAATTAAAAGAATTGAGGGACCCCGGGTTCGAACCCGGGTCCCTTGTGGGAAAGTGATAGTGGTTACCAGTCGGGCTAAAGCCCAGTTACGTTTTAAGCTCTCTTTAAAATATTTTAAACATCACTTGTTTTAAATCCCCAATTTCAACATGAACCCTAGTTTGATTTGATTCCAATCGAACATGAAATTGATCTCGATACTTGAATTAAACATGGGGCTTTTGTTTTCCATAGTAATTCGAGTGTGTGGGTGTGTGTAATTACCAGAAAGATGTTCGAATCGATGTTGCAATGAGAAGAGACAGTCGCGACCTAGCTTGGTTCAGTTGAATGTACAAATGATGATGATAATTCAATTCGTTGCACAGAAAACAACTATAGACTCCAATGAACGAAAGCCCTCTGCTAATTGAGGGTGAGATTGTGGAAATGGTTGGGTTCGACTAGCTATGGTTCGCGACTTGCTTGAGGTTTGATCTTGGGTGTTCGTTTGTTTTTCAGGTGAAATTGAATATGTAGATAGTTTAGGAATAGTTGAAAGATTGTTCAGGTGTATTTAATTGGATTTTTATTAGGGATTAATGTTTCAATGGGTTAGAAATTAAGGCCGACGGTTACCGGTCTAAATCGATGCCCATTGTCGAATTTAAACCCAAATTAAAGTGCTCATAACGTTCGAAACGTACACACGAACCGACTGGAACGATTAAAGGTTGGATTTTGAAGTAAAGTAAACATCTGGAGGTCGCCGGAGCTCGGCTGCCGGAATTACGGGATTGCGGGTTTGGTTTGGGTTGTTTTTAATTAGTTTACAACTTTGGCCCCTGCATTTTTAAAAGTTGTTATTTTATGCACAAAAGCTTTATATTAAGTTACAAAATTTACAATTTAAACCTTAAACTTATAAAACTAAATAAATTAAATTATTTATTTATTTCCAACAAGTACATCCATAAAACCATTAAAATAATTTAATAATGGAAATTCAAATTGAGTTCGAGTTTTGGGTTTTAACTCGAAAAGTTGCGGATGTTACACAACTATAAAACAGGAACATAAAATTCACAGTTAACATTTTAAACACATGCTTAAACACAGTCCAATTTTTTCATTGCAATATCAAATTTTCCCCCTATATTTTTATTCCACTAGACCAACTAAACATGAATTATATGCATCACCAATGTAATTACCGTAACTGTATTTGAACACCAGAGTGCAATATAAGTGAGTAACCAGATTTTTCTGATGTAAGTGTATGTAGTATGACTTTGTAATGTAAATACGAATAAAATCGTTTATCAATTTTTCTTCCGGTGAATCCAAATTTAGGTTACATTTTTTTTTTCGTCCAACCAAAACATGACTATTCACATGGAAAATATTCTTGTGTGTAAAGTCCACACTCTAGGCACGTATATATAACATTCTTCACATATCAACTATAACAAACCAAATATTAATTTCACTATCTTACAAATTATAAACTTCCTCGATTTGATGTAATATAAGGTAACACGATTCATTTCAATAAAAATTAATTTTTGTCTACCTCTTTTTTCAGCCACACTTTTCTCCTCCTATGTAATCCTAAACTGAAAGATGGCCCCCCAAGTTGCACGACTGATGTACTATAAAAGAACAACATATATTCCACACTCAAGTTAGTTTACATGACTTTACATACGTAGTTGGGCATGTACTCGATACATTGTACGTAAGTGAAATCAATCCAAGTTAATATTAAAATCTAGTTTTATAGCCATTGTTTTCTTTTACTTATTGTTTTTTATATTAGCCAAAATAAATATTAAAATTACCTTTATGTGTAACGAACTTTCCATCCCTTTGCGTCAACACCAAGTTGTAAGAATTTATCTCCGGCACTGGTATTAAAAATACGATTTACAATATGTGTTATACCCCAAGTTGTAACAAATTATGGACTGTATTTGGTTACCTTTAATTCTTTTTTCTTCCAACCCGTCTTTGTCCTTCCTTTCCTCATAATTATAATCATCATTTTGCCCTTCACACACGATCCTATTAAATATCATAATGTCTTATTAATTTTATATATTTCACTCCCTACTATAACACATTTGAATTTTCATGCTGACAATGTAAAAAATCACTTACGTTTAACATTTCTGCGCACACTTGTTCCATCCGATGACAAAATTCAAATTATTGCCATGTTCTCACATTGCCAAGGATTGCCCATACAATCCTAAAAGTACCATCCACATGACCAATTCAAAGACTTCAAAGAATCTCAAGAAGTCTCAAGCTTCGGAAGGAAAGTCTGTTTCCTTCGGAAGCTCAAATCAAAGAAGAAGGTAAATAGAAAATTACCTTCGGAAGTAAAATTGGTCTCGGAAGAAAGGAGTTCTTCCGAAGCACTAAAGTCTGCTGTAGTGACTGTAGAATCTTTCGAAGGTTCGGTCATCAAAATGTGTGAAGTTCCAAAAGCTTCTAAGGTTTTGAAGGTCAAGTCCAAGACTCCAAAGGTGGTGTGGAAGTCTAAGAAAGACCAAATGACTGAAATTTCTCCATCAACAATAGCTGAAGATCCCCATAGTACAACCATAGGATCTATTACTCTTGCATTACCTTCTATTACACTTAGTGAGCCCAAGAAAAGTAAGGCTTGGGTTTCCAAATGTAACTAATCATTTTCTTTGTGCAGGAACAACTCAAGACAAACAGGAATGTCTGGATAATTGACAGTGGTTGTTCCAAGCACATGACAGGCAATAGGTCTCTACTCCATAATTTTGAGAGAATTGATAGAGGACCAGTTGCTTTTGGAGGACATGAAGGTGGTTACATTTCTGGAAGGGGCAAGGTCACAAATGGTAAGCTCAGCATCGAGAAGGTAAACTTTGTTAAGGAGCTTGGGTACAATCTTCTGAGTGTATCCCAATTTTGTGATCAGAGTCATAACATGCTCTTTACTGAGCATGAGTGCATTGTTCTCAAGCCAGGAGTGGTCATTCCTCATGAGCATATCCTGCTCAGAGCCCCTAGGAAAGGGAACATGTACAAGATGGATTTGCAAGAAACATCTCCTTCCGGAGAAGTTTCATGCTTTCTAATCTAAAGCAAATAGTGATGAGTCTTTCCTATGGCATAAAAGAATGTGCCATGTAAACTTTAAAAACATAAATAAATTGATTAAACATGATCTGGTAACTGGAATGCCAAAGAAAGAGTTTACAAGTGATGATCTTTGTGTTGCATGCCTGAAAGGGAAGCAACACAAGGTATCTCACAGCCTAAGGAAAAGAACTCCATCACTACTCCCCTACACTTGTACATATGGATTCTTTGGCCCCACCAGTGTAATGAGTTTAGGAAGGACCTCTTACTGTTTGGTGATCACAGATGACTTTACAAGATTCACTTGGGTCTTTTTCCTTAGAACTAAGGATTAAACCCCTGAGATTCTGAAGAATTTCATCTTAAAAGTTGAGAATCAATGTGATCATAAGGTCAAAACCATAAGATGTGATCAAGGAACTGAATTCAAGAACCAATCCTTGATACATTTTGTGATGAAAAAGGTATTACAAGACAATATAGTGCTCCCAGGACTCCTCAGCAAAACGGAGTTGCTGAGAGGAGAAACAGGACACTTATTGAAGCTGCAAGAACTATGTTGTCTGACTCTAAACTGCCTATCACCTTCTGGGCAAAGGTAGTTAATACTGCTTGCTATGTGCAGAACAGAGTTTTAGTAGTTAAGACACATGGTAAGACCCCTTATGAACTTTGGCACAAGAGGAAACCTTTCATTGGTTTTCTCAGGTCATTTGGATGTCCCTGCACCATCTTGAATACCAAAGATCAAATCGCCAAGTTTGCTGAGAAATCAGACGATGACACTTCATTGGATACTCTCTCAAGCTAAAGCTTATAGAGTATACAATCTCAGAACTAGAATAGTTGAGGAGTCAGCCAATGTGACTTTCAATGAACACACACCATGTGTTGCTGGTTCTGGTCTGGATTGGCTGTTTGATCTTGATTTAGTTACCAACTGTTTTAACAAATCTTGTGAGCATGTTTCAGGATCTGCAGAAAATTTAAATACAGGTGATCCTGACCTAAGATTTGAGCTAGGAAGATCTTCAAGTCATACATCTTCAGCTCCAGTTGAAACTACTTCAACAAATGAAGTTTCTATCAGCATAACAATGACAAATTCAGCTGATACATCTGGTATGCCTTCAAATTCCAGCTCAGGGCTTCTCAACCAGATAAAGACACCTCAATTGTAGAAGACAACAATGGTGATGGTGATAGTGATCAGTAATTTCTTGATGCTAATAACCATACCATAGATGACAACATCAATGATGTCACACACTCATTGGATCAAGTTAATCTTGATAAGTGGATAATGTGGAGGGTAAATCTTTAAGCCCAGATCTAAATTTCTCAAATTTGGATCTCTCTCAGCAACTTGCTATGATCCCTCAACTAAGGATCCACAGGTCTCACCCCACCACAAACATCATTGGAGATGTTGACATAGGGGTAAGAAAAAGAGGACAAACTCATGAAGAAAATATTTGTCTTCACTCTTGTTTCTTATCTCAGATAGAGCCAAAGAAAGTTGATGAAGCTCTAAAGGATGGAAGTTGGGTTGAAGCTATGCAACAAGAGCTGCTTCAATTCAAAAGGCAGAAAGTTTGGAACCTTTGTCCACTTCCTCATGGAAGAGTACCATTGGCACCAAATGGGTTTTAGGATAAGAAGGATGATAAAGGAATCATCATCAAGAACAAGGCAAGACTAGTTGTTCAAGGATACACACAAGAAGAAGGGATTGACTACACTGATGTCTTTGCTCCTGTAGCGGACTAGAAGCTGTTAGGATATTCCTGGCATTTGCTGCATCCAAGAACTTCAAAGTCTATCAACTTGATGTAAAGTGTGCTTTCTTATATGGAGTGATTGATGAGGAGGTTTATGTCAAACAACCACCTAGTTTTGTAGACCTGATCATCCTGATTATGTCTGCAAGCTTGACAAAGCTCTTTATGGGCTGCATCAGGCACCCAGGAAGTGGTATGAGACACTATCTGAGTATCTCTATAAACATGGTTACAGGAGAGGTGCTATAGATGGAACTCTCTTCATCAAAGGACAGGGAAATGACTTATTGCTGGTTCAAGTATATGTAGATGACATCATCTTTGGCTCAACCAATCCAAAGCTCTGCAAAGACTTTGAGAAGCTGATGAAAGACAGATTTGAAATGAGTTCAATGGGAGAACTCAACTTCTTTCTGGGAATTCAAGTGAAGTAGGTTGAGGATGGCATCTTCATAAGTCAGTCAAAGTATGTTCAAGACATACTCAAGAGGTTCAACATGACTGATTGTAAGACTGCTAAGACACCCATAGCTAGAAACCACTCCCTTGGTCCAGATCTTGAGGGGCAGTGTGTAGATGAACACTTATACAGGGCTATGATTGTGTCTCTTATGTATCTTATAGCTAGCAGGCCTGATATCATGTTTGCTACATGTATTTGTGCAAGATATCAAGCCAACCCTAAGATGTCTCACTTAATCACTATGAAAAGAATTTTAAGATACCTCAAAGGTGCTTCAACACTTGGTCTAGGTATCCAAAGAATCCTAATTTCAATCTGTATGCCTATACAGACAGTGATTATGGTGGTTGCAACATGACTACAAAGTCTACATCTGGGGGATGTCAATTCCTTGGTGGAAGGATTGTCTCATGGCAATGCAAGAAACAATCCTGTGTGTCTGCATCAACTGTTGAGGCTGAATACATTGCTGCTGCAAGCTGCTGTGCTCAAGTGCTTTGGATTCAAAATCAAATGTTGGACTATGGATTTAACTTCAAAGAGACTCCATCCACATAGACAACAATAGTGCTATCTCTATCACTGAGAAACCCTGCAGCACTCAAGGACCAAACACATCAACATCAGGTATCATTTAATAAGAGATAACTATGAAAAGGGATTAATTAAACTAGTCAAAGTTCATACAGATGAACAATATGCTGATCTGTTCACAAAAGCTTTTGATGAACAGAGATTTAAGTATCTGATATCAGGTATTGGGATGATTAACTTTGAGTAGACTTTTTCTTAAAACTGATTCTAATTATTTCTTCTTAAAATAAGTGTGTCCTAAGTTGTCTAGTTTATCACTTTCATAAGCTCATGTTTTCTTTGATGAAAAACTTTTTTTGAAAACTTTCCTTAGATTCTTGAAAATTTTCTGATACTTCGGAAGATAAAGTTTTATCTTCGGGAAAAAAAAAAACATGTCTTCAAAATAAATAACTGTCTAAGAGAGTTTACTTCGGAAGAATTCAAATTCATCTTCCGAAGCTTAAAATTCTTAACTTAGACACTTATTCATTTTTAAGGACTTTTTCCTTCCGAAGCAAAAATAACTTCGGAAGCTTTGTTCATTCTTATACAAAGCATCAAGGGTTTATTTCTCTTCCGGAGCATGAATCTTCAAGACTCTCAGAAAATTCTTCCGAAGCCATTTTAGCTTCGGAAGCTTTTTCCAAACTTCCGAAGACAAATTACCTTCGGAAGCTTTTCGAATTCCAAGAAAACTACTTTTTGAGCAAAAGAAAACTATCTTTTCAGAGGTGGGACCGACTTCCAGATTTCAAAGTTTATCCTCTTTCATTAACTTTGGTTCAAATCACTTTATATAAATACCCAACGGTTCCCCCTCTCTCCCACTATCTTCCTCCATTCCTCTATCCCTCTAACCTAATTCTCTAAAACGCTTTCGCTTTCTACCTTTCTTCACCCTTAAGCTTCTGAAATGGCTAACCTTAACCACAGAAACAACCCAGATTTCTCCATGCAACTTCACAGGCAACATAATCAAGTTGCTCTGTTAAGCTCTGAGAAAGATGCGAGTTTCTCAGATATTTGCCAATTCTTGACTCTGTCAAACTATTTCACCTCCCTGACCATTGATCCTACTCTATATGAGGATCACTTGCTTGAATTCTAGAAGACCTGCCAAGAGGTCATTATGGATGGGAAGAAGGCACTATTTGCCACAGTGCAAGGGAGGACAATCTTGATCACTCAGCCATCATTAACCAACATTTGCAGCTGGATGATGAAGAAGGTGAGGTGTCCTTCCCAAAGGAAGCAGTTAATCATTCCTTTGAGCAGATGAGCTATGAGGGAGATTTCTCTGTAAAGACCTTCAGGAAAGGGAAGGTCTCATCCCAGTGGAAATACCTGCTCCACGTGGTTATCCACAGCTTATCAAACAAGCATGGTGGATGGGACCAGATTCCTGAGGATCTCTCCTTTATAGTTCATGGAATGGTTTAGGGGGTCAAGTTCAGGTATTCACAATTTGTTTATACTAATGTACTTGCAAACTTAGACTCCTTAGAGTATTACATGTTTCCTAGATATGTTCAACACATTCTCAAATGAACTGGGCTCACAGTTGAGGGAAACAAGTAATATTCTTAAATTGGGACAGATGAAGCCCGGCATCTTTAAAATAATGAAGAAGCCCCTATAGGCTTCTCAGGGGTAGAAACAGCCCTAGTCCCAAAAATGTTAGAGCTCATTGCTCAAGGTGACAACCTAGCAGCACAAGCTAGTGTTGAACCCACACCTGCTGCTTTCCAACCACCTACACAGCCCCAAATATCCATCACCTACCAAAGAAAATACAAACGAACCCCTGCTCAGACTATTCAGTCTGAGGAGGCACCCATATACTCACTCATACAGGAAGAAGTGGATACTGGAGCTCCCACTTCTCCTGAGGAGCAGACCACTCCATTTTTCCAAGAATCAGTGCTGAGGTTCCTCATGCTCAGCCTGATGAGCTCACTAGCCCAACAGCCTTAAGCCTTCACTCTGAGTCTCAACACTCAAGTGAACAACCTTCAGGGGACAGCTACCATCCCCAGCCTTTGGATCTCAACCAACCAACTCCCAACCTATCCTTCTATACTGATGAAGACTTAGGATTCAGTGAGTACCATGAGTCTCTCTTCCCATCCCCTACTCAAAGAGAGATGAGTACCTCTGACTCTCCCCAGTCTATCCCATATCAGTCACTATTCATATTCTGAGGTGGACACTTCTGAACTTGTTCAGGATGTCCATATGGAAGAGGCTCTCACTTTTGAAAGTGATTACATCATTAAGACCTCCACCATGGCAACTCAACTCCCTGGCATCTCAATGAGGCTGCAGTGAGCAGAGGAAAACCAGCAGCCAAGAAACTCAAGCTGGTGGTGAGCAAGAGGACTTTGGTCCAATCTTCTCATCCCCACGATCTTCTGATGAAGATGAGGGGAATTGAGACTAAAGGTGCAGAAATTGTCAAAAACATGCACCTATTTAGTCTCTAAGGTTAGTCACTTGGAATCTCAGGTGACTACCTTACAAAACCAGGTCAATGATCAGCAACTTCAAATTTCATATCTGCAGGAAAAACTAGCTGAGAGACCTTTAAGGACAACTCAACCAGGAACACAAGAACCTGTGGAAGTAATTGACTTATCCTCCAGCTCACCTATGCAAGTGGGTGCTGCTACCAAAAGGGGGGAGAAAGTTGTTACAACCACAGAACCTGGGAGTTCTTCAAAGAGAATGGACATAGAGGACTCACCATCCTCATTTGCTGTTGTGCATTCTCAGCAACTTCCTCAAGTTCACATTAATGTGACTCTATAGACTCAATCATCAGGAGTCTCTTTGAGGAAGGTATACCAAGGGTTGTCTCATCTCCACCAAGGAACTGGAAACTACATCATAAGGTGGAGGTATGATGAGATAGAAGAGCCCTTATACTTCACAGAGTTCAAGGCCAACAAGAAGTTTTTCAGTTCCAAAGCCTGAGCTTCTATGAAAGACTGGATTTAGTCAACATACCACTTGTCAATCCAAGCAATTCAAGACAAGCTGACAGGCTGGCTCAAAGAATCCAAGAAAGGATCCTTGCAGAGTTCTCTCTAAGAAGGAGACATAGGCAATCAGGCAATGTCATCGGTCAACTGGATGTTGAGGTGGACCCTAAATTAGTTTCACAGGGGAAACCTGACTGAAGGCCCAGTGGCAGAACCTGAGACCCCTGTCTCATCACAACTGCTGCAGAGGTCCAAACTCCATCTGAAACACTGCTGGTGAAGGTGTTCTCAGCCTCTCTCTGGCCAGAGCATGGAAGCTACACCAAGCAATGAAGGCCAAGCCTCATCCACCCTGAGTCACAAAGGTCTGTTGGTGACAAAGGGAAAGGAAAATGACTCCTGAGGAAATTGAGGAGGAAGAGAGAGAGAGGAAAAGGAGGCTAAGGGAGAAAGTTCTTCTGGGTCATCTACCTTCATGCAAGCTGCAATCAGGGCTGCCCCCAGACCAAATACTCAAGATGATGAGTTAAGGGTAGTCAGGATTACCTATTTACAAACCAGGAACTATGATATTGATGAATCATCTCCCTCCCCTTAGAAGAGTTAAATGAACTGGCTGACATGGAAGTGTCAAGAGAGATGAAGGAGAAAGAGGATGCAAGGTTACTTCTCCAATTCAAAGAGGAGAAGACAGAAAAGGCTTTAAAAGCATGCTCCCACTCTCTCTCCAGTTCAAGAAAGTCCTGCACAGGAAGATGTGGCTCCACAAGAACCTCAGGTAGATAAAGAAGAAGATAGGATCAGATGATCAACTACCTGAGTGCCACAGGCTTCTATCAGGCAAATGCACTTCTTCCCCTGTCCTATGACTTCATTGAGTTCGAGTACCTAAAGCAACTTGAGCTTGAGCTAGTCAAAGAAAGAAAAACAACCAAAAAGAAAGCTAAGGGAAGAAGCTGCAAAGTCAAGAGCCATCATTCAAAAATGCAAGAAGTCTGCTGACAGACAAGAATGATGAGCTTCTTGAAGCTATATGGATTCTCTGGAAGGAGACTTGGCCCATGTCTCTATCTACAATGGATGAGCATATAAGGGTGATCAAGTAGAAGATTAAAAGTGGAGAAGTGATTGACTTGCACTCTCTTCCAAGTCAAGTCCCACCTGAAGTGGAGGTCAAGTTTGAACAATCTGAGACACCTAAACCAGAACCTCCAGCTAAGCCTCGGCAAACTTCATCTTCTGATCTAAGACAGGGTCAAACTCCCTCTCCTTCTGAACCTGTGAGGGAGGAACACCCAACTGAGAAAGACACTGATGATCAACATGGTGCTGCAGACCAGTCTTCTCAGTTAAAGACATCTAAGAGGAAGAAAAATGGCTTCTAAACCAAAGACTAAGAAGAAGAAGCCAAAGTCATCTACCTCTACACCTCAGGCTGAATCAGATCAACCTGAGGAAGTGCATGATGAGGCAGCCCAATCAACTCCTATGCAAGTGGCTCCTCTAGCAACTGAGACACCCATCTTGTCCTGGACTTATTCTACCAATCCAGAAAGATGCCATGTTATCAGAGATCAAGGTGTTGAGAATGTCTACTACTGGCAGACATAATCAACTTACCTCTGCATGATCTCTTTGAGATGAGAAGATACTATGATAATCTTGATGATCCTGACCATCTAATGAAGAAAGGAATGGTCTGATTATACTGAAGACTACCAACATCTGAAGATCTCTAAGTGTTTTGGTAGCATCAGCCTAGGGGAGTTTGTAAGGATTCCTTAAGTCTGACGCAACCCAAAACATCCAAAGTGTCTCAGCAACATGCACTAAGTACTGAAGTGAAGAATGCTTCGGAAGTTTTACACAATGCATTAGAAAATACTCTAAGTGTAAAATCTTCCGAAGCCAAGACCAATATCTTCCGAAGCCAAACATGAAGTCTTCCGAAGCTTCAGAGACAAAGTCTTCCGAAGCTTCATCCTTTGAAGACAGATTTCTTCCGAAGACTTTTAGTACACATGCTTTATCTGATGTACTGTTCCATAAAGCACCTTTTCCACTGCAACTCTGCAAGTCACCAACTAACATGGTTGGTGAAAAAGTCCATGCTTTTGGTAACTGTACATTGAGGTCTTGAGTCTGTATACTTTCTACTTTATGTACTTTATCCTTTTTGTAATAGATAAGGATGTGAGCTATGGCATGTCATAGTCACAAGTCAAAAGGCAATCTGCCTTTTGACTCTACAATTGATTTTGTTTGTGTGGTTAGTCAATTATATCCAGCTGGCTTTCAAAGTATAGCCAGCTGTAGGATGTAGTATAAGTATCTCATGTTCTTGTATCTTTTATCTCATGCTTTGAAACACTTGTAATAGAACATAGAGAAAGCAATATACAACATTCTTGAAAACCATACTCTCTTGTTCTGTCTCTTACTTTACTTGTGCTTTGTATCACTTTGGTTAACCCAATTCACTGTTTGATTAAAGTTTAGTTAATCTCCTCTTTTTGTGTCGTTGTGTTGTAATTGTGTTAAAGCCCTTAAACGGTCCTGCATATACATATATACATATATTATATATATATATATAAGTGTATAGATATATACATATGTATATATATGTTATATGTGTATATATAGGTATATACATAGTATATACATATATAACACATATGTATATATATATGTATATATGTGTATATATATGTATATACATATATACATATATACACATATGTATATATATTACACATATATATAACATATATATATACATACATATACACACATATATACACATATGTATATACATACACACACCACACACACACATTTAAATATAATATATATTTATATATATATATATAATAACTGTGGCAACCCAAAAAAACACCCAAATCCTTAGTCCCGTAATCAAAACAAACAAACCAAACCCCAAAATTGTAAAAAAAGATATTTTAGTAGTATTCTCTATTTCTTAAACTTTAAACCCTAGTTTAGTCTTCTCTCAAACATAAAAGTACTGAGTGTTGCAACCGCACACCCACCGCGAGCACAGCACCCGCCATCGTGACGGGTAGTCGAGTACCCCAAGACCAGCCCCCCACATACAACAACCCCTGCAACAATGCAGGATCAGTGTTTGTCACTTAAATACAATGTTTTTTCTCAAACTCACCTAGAACAACACTAGGGTGAATGAAGAATCAATAAGAGTTTATCACAATATAGAAAGTAATAAAGAACACAGAAAGATAGTTTTCAAGATACTTTTATATTTGATTCTCAACTCAAAATACAAGACTCTTACAAGCAGATGATATGTTCCAATGAGTTACAAGGAGAACCTATATATAATACTATCTACAACCGATATACTTTGATACCAGCTGTGATCCTATAGCTAAAGTCTATACTACAAGACTAAAGATTAAGGTATCTCGGATAAAGTCTTATCTGAGATTTGGTAGTCAGGACATGTCCTTGACTTACCTTTTGTCACCAACTAAAGTTGATAACATGTACTATCATGAAAAGGTGAACACTGGAATAAAGTATGGTCAACATCATGGCTCTTTAGAAAGAAGCCATGATGTATCAGAAGTCTGCAACGGAGTGTCAGAGACCATACTTGTGTCCACTAGTTCATAACAGTGTCTTCTGAAGGTTAAATGGCTTCGAAAGAGTAAGTACTTCCGAAGCCACTTATACTTCGGAAGAGGCTGCATCTTTCAAGGCTTGGAGACTTCTTCTTTTCATCATACTGCGGAAGTGGTCTTTACTTTATTCTTCTGAGTCTTGAACTTCGGAAGTATACACTTGTCTTCGGAAGTAGAGTTCTGTCTTCGGAAGTTGATCTTTCATTTTGTCTTCGGAAGAATTCTACAACCTTCGGAAGTTCCATGCTAAGCTTTGGAAGCCTTTTGCATGCAGTACCAAAATAAATTAAGTGACAAATTTTTGGTTGCATTAGCCTTCTTCTTGATCCAACAAACTCCCCCTAGGCTGATGCTACCAAAACTTCACTTGTCTCGACTTCTCAAAACTTTCAGCACCAAAGAGAGTAAATATTTGTCTGTCTCCTTGTTCTTCCCTGATGTGGTGCTGAGAAGTTATACAGTTCCTTGGTAGACAGGAAATCCAGTCTATCACCTTGGATAACACCTTTGTTGTTGCCCTCTGAAAATAGTTAGTTGATGGTAACTATAGTCATATTCCCATCGAACTATAGGTTCCAATTCAGGACCTTCCACCATCTGTAGAAAGGCAGTACCTTTGGTGGGAGATCTTTCCTTGTCTTCCTGTCTTCTTAACTAACTCTTCTTCAATCTTTGCCTTTGCAGTTAACTCAGCTAGATGAAGACTGCTGTGATGATTTCTGATGAGTGCAGCAGTTTCAGAGTTGGAGGGGTTGGAGAATGGCTTCTCTGCTAGCTCAGCAATGTCAAACCTATTGGAGTGTAGCAGAGAGGTTGCATTGAGTCTATTGACTTCACCATTCTCCTTTCCAAAACAAAGTTGTAAGAAGGTTCATCGAACCTCCACTGGATTATCTTCCTTCTGGGCGGAAGAGACTGACTAGGAATCTTGTCCTCTTTCTTTGTATCCAGCAAAGTCACCAGTTTCCTTCTGAGCTTCTTCTCTTCATCATTCAAAGAGTCTGAGTTGAGTCCCAGAAGTCTCACAGTCTGGTCCAAAGTACCTCTAGGCAGATCAAGGAATTTATCTCTTGTGAGGGAACTTGAAGAACCATCAACATAGGTGATGTTGATAGAGTCTTCTACACAAGAGACTTCGCTCAGAGTAGTGCAGTTAACGAGCTTCATCTTGATTGCCTTAAACTCCTCAAGAGAGAGATGTTGAGAAGGCTGAGGGGATGGTTTGGATGGTAATTGGGTAGGTTTAGGTTCAGAGGTTCTGGCTAGTGTTTTGGGTTGGATGATAGGAAGTTTGGGTGGTTGAGGTGAGGGAGTAGTTGTGGGTAGTGATGTGGGTTTAGGGGTGAAAGGTTTAGGTTTAATGGTGAATGGTAAGGGTGAAGGTTCAGGTTGTGGTTGAGTGGTAGCAGTGAAGGTCATCCCTTTTACCCTTCTATACATCTCTTTTCTTTTCCCCATCCGGATGTCAGCCTTAATTTCACTGACAATCCGTTGGAGTGTCCTTTCAGACATGGGACCCACATGCCTTCCAGAGAATCCATGAGCCCGAAGATAGTCCTTCATCCAGGCCTTCTCAGTGCGCTTCTTGGAGGCAGTGACCCTGGCTTCTTCTTCCTTCTTCTTCTTCTCTCTTTCCTTTTCTTTTGCAACCTTCTTCCTTTCTTTCTCCATTTGATCCTGCTCTTTGTTGTAGAGCCAGAGGATCGTATCATCATTGTGTGGAGAAAGTTCTTGAAGTTCAAAGCCTCTAGAGAGTAGGAAGTTCACCTTGTCTCTCCTTAGCTGCAATTCAGCTTCCTTTTGTTTCTCTTCTTCCATCTCCAAGGCCAACCTAGCTTCTTCCTCAAGTTTCAGCCTGGTTGCCTTCTCCAGATCCACCAACTCCTCTAATGGTAGCAAGAGTGTTTCTTCATTGGTAGCTCCCAATCAATGAGCTGATCAATGATCTCCTCTCTCTTTTATTGATGACAGCCTCCTGATTGGATGCAGCTGCTTTTGTACTGGCAGCTAGCAACTTCTCAGTTTGAAGTCTTCCTTTCATCTTGAGTTTCTCAATCTTCTCCTCTTCCTGAAGCTCTTCCGCAGTCATCTTCCTTTTTCCTTTGTCTTTTGAAGGTCCTAACTGTGGTGGTTCTTGGAGAGAGGTTTCTGATTGTGAGAGAGGAGAGATGGTGTCTGGGATGGAGGTGGCATCAGAAAGTCCTCACTGTTCACCTCAGATGCCATTTCAAGGATTGCATCTATGATGTTCAGTTCCTCAGACATCTTAAACAGTCCTTCCACAGCTTCCATTTCAGCTTCGGAAGATTCAGCTTGTTCTTCTAAGGCTTTAACTTCAGCTTTGGAAGTTTGATGAGATGCAGATTCTGTCCCAACTGTTTTAGTTATTGGGCCATCAGTCCCCATTTCCCCTTCGAATTGAATCTTAGGTTCCATATGGACCTTAGGTTGACCAACTTCTTCCATAGTGGTAGAAGGTGCAATCAGCCTCTGAAGCTCTTCAGCTCTAAAGTAGATCATTGCAGCATCATGGCTTGGCTGCTCAAAAGAGGATCTCAAAAGAAACTTGGTGAAGAGTCTGTACAGATCACTGAGCATCCTTGGGTCAATCTGAAGAATGACTTGAGGTGGCTTAGTCATTGAGATAATAGGAAAAGAAGATGTTGAAGTTGAAGGTCGGCTCTATGGTTCCTCATGTGTTTGTCTTTGAACATTCTCCCCCTTTTTGATAGCATCATCTTGAGAGCTAGATGAGCTAGAGGAAGAAGTAGTGAGACCTGAATAGGTACATGCCTAACAGACCTCTCTGTCTGTTTCTCAGCTAGTTAAGCCTTGAGATTGTCAATCTCAAGTTGCTGAGTGGCAAACCTTGCTTCTAAAGTCCTAAACAAGGATTCAAGGTTTGAGACATTAGATAGAAGGTCTTTAACAAGGAGTTGCATGCTTCCCTCATCTTCTTTTGAAGAATCACGGGGAGATGAGGTAACATACCTAGTATGTTCAGCCTACCACCAGATGTGGTTTCTTGGCACCCTGGTTTCCCATGCTCAATGATGTCTCTTTTAGAGTCATCAAAGGGCTCAGTTGCCGTAGATTCAGTCTAAGAGATGTTACCACTGTCCACAAGGTCCATTGAGGCACCTTATAGTGGCAGCTGAATCTACATGAGTCCCCTCCACATCAGTGGGACTCACCTCAGTTATGGGTTGCTGATGGGGGCTAGAGATAAGGGATTTCTCCAGGCTCTGTTGATCTTGAAGAGGGTATTGTAGATCAAAATCATTGCCATTGAGAGATGTTATCTCTTCATCAGTCTTGAATAGAAGGTCAGTGAAAGATAGGAAGGTTAAGCCTACTGACCCGGGACTTTGGTTAATGTCTACAGGCATTGAGCCTCTGGTGGGGCTATCCCTTGTTGGCTGCTCAGAAGAGTGTGGATACTCATTCTGAGGGTTGTTGGTTTGGGTATCGGGCTCCTGGGTTTGAGACTGAGGAGACTCAAAACCCAAATTGAGGTCAAAAGAGAAGGATGGAGAGACCTCTAACTGAGTGGGAGCCCATGTTTCCACTCTAGTCTTTTTGGATTGAACAAGAGGGGCTTGTTCAATCAGAGTAGATTGAACAAGGGTTCGTTTGGGGCGTCTTCGATAAGTGATGGTAATGGGTGGAGAAGGTAGTATGGCATTGTGGAGGTGGTTGATGGTGTGGGTTCATCACCTATGGGGTGAACAGGGATGTCACCAGGAGCTATGCGCTTAATCATACCTGGAAGCAGAGTGGTGTACCTTCTAGTGAAGTTGGTGGATACCTTCTTCAATGTTTTGAAGATGGTAGGCCGCATGTGGGGAACAGTCAGAGCAGCTGCACAGACAAGCATGTTCTGGTCCAACTACAGTTGATTATGTGTTGAAGGAATCTAGGATACATGAAAAATGTCTCCTTTGCAAATTCCTATCAGATTTGAAAACACAAATCGTGAGTAATTGAAGCGCAGGCCTCTCACCAATCCATGAACTAAGCATCCTAGTTCATAAGGGATTTGATCCCATCTTCGGATTTGTTGGACAAGCAATGAAGAACAACATGCAGGAGGAACTTCCAATTGTAGGAGAAGTTGAACTTGTAAACAGTCGACCTGCTGATGTCTCCACCATATCCCATTAGGATATAAGTGCTATCCAAATCCTCCTTAGGGAATTCTGTAGGAGCTCCTTCATCATGAAGCTCAAGGTGCTCCCTAATGAGTTGTTCAGTGACGATCAACTCTTGTCCATAGATGCTGTACCGTAGTACACGAATCCCATTTAGGGTTTCGACTTGACCATTTCCCCAAAATTCGGCCATTGGTTGGAGTAAACAGTGGGGTTAATGGTAAGGGCAGTGTAGTAGGTTGATTGGGTGAGAAAGGAGATGATTTTAGAGAAGTCAGCATCTCTTGAAGAATCAAGAAGTGTGACTTGGTTATGCTGAGGGTTGAGTACCATTTGGGAAAGGTGAATGTAGATGATTTTGAGCTTGGGTAAATTTGGAGAGGAGAAATTTCTAGGGCAGTAAAATTACAAGTAAGAAGATGAAATTAAACAGTCAAGATTATTTAAAAGAGGGTGGTAAGGTGGTAATGGGGGTTAGGATAAGGTGATGTGATGGTTTAGTGGATGAATTGACAGTGGTGGTAAGATTAAAATCGGTTAAATAATCCGTCGTCATTAACAAAATCTTTGCTTTTTACAGTGTGGGGCCCAAGAGATTTACGTTACACAATAGAATCTCTCTTCTGAGTGGAAACATTTCCGAAGGTAACTTGTCTTCTGAAGGCAATTCCTACTTCCGAAGCCAAAACTTTGCTTCTGAAGGTTAGAGTTGCTTCCGAATGGAGAATCTGTAAGTCTCGGAAGTAGATCAGATATGCAATCAATCGCTTCTTCCGAGGCCAAAAATTCTTCCGAGAAGAAAGTTATCCTTTGAGAAATCTTGCTTTAGAAGATATGAGAATGTCTTCCGAGGGTTAATTTCTCTTGGAAGGAATTTACACTTAGAAAATTTTAGAGAGAACTTTGATAACAAGGCTTAAATTGTATTGACACAAGACTTACATATTAAAAAGGTTTTCAAAAGATATTAAATTAATCAATATTTATCATCCCAATAGCTGTTATGAGATACTTAAATCTTTGTTCATCAAACGCTTTGGTGAACAGATTAGCATATTGTTCATTTGAATCAATGTTGATTAGCTTAATTAGATTTTTCTCATGAATATCTCTAATGAAATGATACCTGATGTCAATATGCTTTGTCTTGGAGTGCTTCACCAGATTCTTAGTAATTGAGATAGCACTGTTGTTGTCAATATGGATAGGAGTACTCATAAAATTAAATCCATAGTCTAACATCTGATTTTGAATCCATAGCAGTTGAGCACAGCAGCTAGCAGCAGCAATGTATTCAGCTTCAGCAATTGATGTAGAGACACAGGATTGTTTCTTTCATTGCCATGAGATGATCCTTCCACCAAGAAATTGACATCCTCCTGATGTTGATTTCTTGTTAACATTGCAGCCTTCATAGTCACTGTCAGAGTATCCATAGAGTCCTTGTTTCTGGGATACCAGAGACCTAGTTTAGGTGCTCCTTGGAGGTATCTAAGGATTCTCTTAACAGCAGCTAGGTGAGACACCTTTGGAGCAGTCTGATATCTTGCACAAATGCAAGTAGCAAACATGATATCAGGTCTAATGGTGTTAGATACATCAGAGAACCAATAATTGCCCTGTATTGATGTTGATCAGATCCTCCCCCTCAAGGTCAGGACAAAGATTATGGTTTCTCGGTATGGGTGTCTTGGCAGGCTTGCAATCCTTCTTCTCAAATCTTTCTATGATGTCAGAGACATATTTAGATTGATTAATGAAGAACCCTTCCTTCAGTTGCTTTATCTGAATTCCAAGGAAAAAGTCCATTTTTCCCATGGAGCTCATCTCAAACTTCTTCTTCATAATGCTCTCAAAGTCCTTGCACGTTGGTCATTTGAGGAACCAATATGATGTCATCAACATAGACTTGTACGAGCAAAATGTCCTTTCCAGATTTTCTAATGAAGAGAGTCTTATCAATGGTACCTCTAGTGTAGCCATTCTTCAGAAGAAACTGAGACAAAGTCTCATACCATAGCCTAGGTGCTTGGTGCAGCCCATACAGAGCTTTGTCCAATTTGCACACATAGTTAGGGTGTTATGGATCTTCAAATCCTAGAGGTTGGCATACATAGACTTCCCTATCTATATCCCCATATAAAATGCACACTTGACATCAAGTTGGTATACTGTAAAGTCCTTGGATGCAGCATAAGCAAGGAAGATCCTAACTGCCTCAAGTCTTGCAACTGGTGCAAAGACATCAGTATAATCGATTCCTTCCTCTTGAGTGTATCCTTGAACTACAATTCTTGCCTTATTCTTGATGATCAAGCCTCTATCATCTCTCTTGTTTCTGAAAACCCATTTGGTGCCTATAGGTACTTGACCAGATGGTAGCGGACATAGGTTCCATACCTTCTGTCTCTTGAATTGAAGCAGCTCCTCTTGCATCGATTCAAGCCAGCTACTATCTTTCAAGGCATCTTCTACCTTCTTGGGTTCCATCTAAGATAGAAAGCATGAGTATAAGCAGACATTCCCTTGATGAGTCTGTCCTCTTGTTCTCACACCCTTAGAGACATTCCCTATGATGTTCTCAGTTGGATGAGAGTTGTGAATCCTAAGACGAGGAATCACTTCCAGTTGTAGAGATAGATCCAGGTTAGACATATTCTGCTCAGGAACTGGAACACTCTGTCCAGCTGCTGTTTCAAAGTCATTCAATGAGGACTGATTGAATGAATGAGAAACATCATCAATAGTTGGCTGTGAAGTAGTATTAACAGTTGCATGTTCCTTCAAAATACTACCTCCTTCTGCCTGGTGTTATGGTGGATCACCTGATGAGTTTTGAGGCTCAGTAGGTGATTCACTTGTTGAGGCTTCACTGTTCCTTGATATAGTTAAACTTTCAGATCAGTGAATAGTGGAAGCTTGATGTATTGCAACACTTGGAGAATTTGGTCTAGGCCTAGGAAGCTCAAATAGTTGATCATTAGCAGCAGCATCAGCATCATTTTGAGCACCTGTTCCAACTGAAACATTCTCACAAGATGGTTTAGAATAGTTTGGAAACAATTCTAAATCAAAAATATGATCAGGGCCATTCCCCCTAACACAAAGAGTGTGCACATTAACAACTATATTGGATGACTCCTTAAATTGTTGATTCTTAATGTTGTATACTCTGTAAGCTTTGGAGCTAGAAGAGTATCCAACAAAGAAAGCATCATCTGACTTTTTAGAAAATTTTGCTAAATTGTCCTTTGTGTTAAGTATGGTACACCTGCTGCCAAAGGACCTTAGAAAGCCAATGAACGGTGGCCTCTTGTTCCATAGCTCATAAGGGGTCTTTCCATGTGGCTTAACTACAAGAACTCTGTTCTGCACATAGCATGTAGTGCTAACTGCCTCTGCCCAGAATGTTAGAGGTAGTTTTGAATCAGATAACATAGTTCAAGCAGCCTCAATAAGTGTCCTATTCCTCCTCTCAGCAACACCGTTTTGTTAAGGAGTTCGGGGAGCATTGTATTGTCTGGCAATCCCGTTTGAGTTACAGAATGAGTCAAGAATAAAGTTCTTAAACTCAGTCCCTTGATCACTTCTAATTATTTTAACCTTGTGATCAATTTGATTTTCTATTTTAAGAATAAAAGATTTTAATGTTTCAGCAGTTTCATCTTTAGTTCTTAAAAAGAATACCCATATGAATCTTGTAAAATCATCAACTATCACAAGCAGTATGATTCCCTTCCAATGCTCATTATACTTGTGGGACCAAAAGATCCATGTGCAATAAGTGTAATAGAGTAGTGATAGAGTTAACACATTTGGATTTATGAGATGTCCTGTGTTGTTTCCCTTTCAGGCATGCAACACACTTATCTTTGCAGAAAAACTCTTTTTAGGCAAACCATGTACCAAGTTATTTTAGCCAATTTGTTCATTGTCTTAAAATTTACATGACACATACGTTTATGTCATAGTGTTGACTCATCACTATCAGCTTTGGAAAGAAAGCATGATACTTCACCCATTGGGGAAGCATTGTTCATATCAAGCTTGTACATATCCCCTTTCCTGGGAGATCTAAAAAGCACCAATTCTAGAGGAATTGTCATCCCTGGTTTGAGGATAATACACTCATGTTCTATGAAAAGCATTTGGTGCTTTTGATCACAGAATTGAGAAACACTTAACAGATTGTGTTCAAGCTACTTGACAAACTGGACTTTGTCAACTTTTAATTTACCGTTGGATATACTCCCTCTGCCAGAAATATATCCTCTGGCCTTACCTCCAAATTGGACAGGACCTCCATTATAGTTCTGAAACTATTGAAGGAGAGATTTGTTCCCTGTCATGTGCCTGGAGCATCCACTATCTACAATCCATACATTGTTGTTCTTGTCAAATGGATGTCCCTGCACATAAGATGGGATTGTTAGTTTTGTTTGGAAACCCAAGCCTTGCTGGTCTTGGGTTCTTACAAAGATAATGACATAATTGAACCAAATGTTATGCATGGGGGTTCAATAGAGGTCTTTGAAGAAGAGGTTTGGGCTGCAGCATCTTCCTTGATCTTCCAGTCCATCCTTTGGCTGACCTTGGAGGATGAGCTTGTTGAAGCTTTTGCAGCATGGCCTTCTTCCGAAGCTTCTTTCTTTTCGGAAGAAGCCTTCGCCACCTTTTCTTCCGAAGCAGTCTTCTTCTTGGATGGTTTCAAGGGAGCTTTCTTGTTTTTCCGAACCTTAGTAGCTTTTGCTTCCGAAGCCATTTTCCCTTCGGAAGAAGGAGTTTCTTCCGAAAGCAACCTGGCTTCCAAGACTAGCCTTCCCTTTTTTATCACTTGAACCGTTTGAAAAGGTCCAAATGTGAAACCTTCCTTGACTCCTTCTTTCCTAACATTATTTGCATAATGTGTGCTTGTAGGATTGTAGTAACAATCTTTTGCCATGTGATTTTGCAGGCCACACATGATGCATGCAATGTTAGTCTTTTGGAAAGTGAGGGTTGCTATTTCTTGGGCTTCTTTTCTTCATCAGCAACTTTTCCCTTTAACTTCTAATCCTTTGGGAGGACAAGAATGCTGGTATTACATTCCTTTCCTGAATCAAAAGTACCTACCATTTGGAATCTAGCTGAGATAAAAACTCCCTTCTGCTTGGGGTCAATCTTCAGTTTGGACTCAGCCACTTCTTGGCAGTTCTTCTAGCAGCTTTAGCTCTGCTTCTTCTTACTTTAGTGGTAAGGATTTGATCTTCACAGGAGGAGATGGGTACATCTACCTGTTCCTTCCCTGTGGTGGCCACTATTGATGCCTCATCCTTCAACTCTGGAAAGGAAGGGTCAGCAGTTGGAACCTCTTGCTATTTAGTACCACATCTAGGCTGTCTGATAGACTCATAGAAGTGTGGTGGAGCAATTTCATTGGTTCCCAACCCTCCTTTGTTCTGATAACAAAGTTTGGAATGAGAGGATGATGCAAGAATAGCTTGGACGTTCTGCTCAGAAATAGCATGATTCCCGACCTGAGCCTCAGTAGTGACACGTTGGGGTTGAGCCTCAGACAATTTGGATATTAGATCCTTGATTTGAGTCTTGTAGTTGGTGTGTTCATGTTTTAAAAGAGATATAGTTTTCCCTAACTCGTCAATTTTCTTTTGATAGTCAGATTCAGCTCTTTTAAAATCAGATTTTAGAATATTTAAAGACTCAATATTAGATCTGATTTCCATATTGTAGTCCTGATAAAGTTTAACTTTAGCTATACAGGCTGGAGTGCAAAGATGTTCATATACCTGGGCATCATCTGTTCCGTCCATGAGAGCTTGAGCAGGAGTCACATCATGTACCATGAAGCTCCAGTCAATTTCTTGAGCCATTACAGCTGTTTCAGTTGACCTCTCAGTGGGCTTTGAGGTTGAGGGATGTGTGGAGGCCTATGGGGTTCCTGGATTGGTCTTGGGAGCCTTGCATTCCCTTGCAAAATGACCCAGTTGGTTATAGTTGTAACACTTTGCCTTGGTCTTGTCAAACCCGAACTTGCTGGTAGTTAGGTTTTGAGGGAAATGCCTCCCGGTTCTCTTAAAGAACTTCTTCGCTCTGTAAGTTAAGAGAGCCATCTGCTGGACAATGTCCATGTACTCTACATCATCTGGACTAAAACACTCAAGATCATCAAAACAGTATTGAAAATCTCCTGAGTGTCCACTTCCTGAAACAAAGGCACAACTTTCCTCGAAGGAGTTGTGTTGAGCCGGTTGAGACCTTGGAGTCTCAGGAAAAGTGATGTAAGGTCTAGAAGAGCAGGATGGCTGTTGATAAGTCAGGAAATGCTGAGGTTGAGGGGTTAATGAGCCTTTAGCAACCATTAAAGCATTGCTAGCAAGAAGACTCATGGGTCTGCTTGTTTGGTGGCCCTTCTTACTCTCCATCTCTAGGCCATATCCATTAAGGATGTCGTAGAGTTCAGTCATGGAAAGAGTGTTCAAGTTTTTTGTTCTCTTGATATAGACACAGTAGAATGTCCACTCGTTGGGAAGAGCACTCATGAACTTTCTGGTGAGATCTCTGAGTTTAGGAGTGATCTTCACATACTAAAGGGAAGAGATAAGATCCATGTACCTGAAGTACTGCCGGCTGAGGGTCTCTCCAGCAATATGAGTGAAGTTCTCGAACTGCTGCTTCAGTTTAGGAGTAAATTGTAAAGAATAACTAACCAAGTCCGTATTTTCATCCATGTCGATCTCTATCGGGCTTCCTGTTGTGTTTTTAAATCTATTCAGTGATTTCTTTGCTAATCGTTCGCTATTCCTCCTTGTTCACAAAAAAAAATAGAATCAAAGGGAAAACAAATTTCTTATAAAAAATTTACATCACTCAATAAAACTGAATTTGTTTTTACATTTTGAACGTCTCAAGTTGTTTGACCCGGTAACAGGAATAGTCTTCTTAATAATTCTATATAAATAACAAAACATGTATATAAGTTAGAAATTTCCATAAACCAAACAGCTTGATGTTTAACATTTCACTCACTGTAGAAGTCATCCCCAAAATAAAAATAAATCATTTTCATGTTCCTTCATAGAAACAACAATTTTATTAAATTAATGTGTTTAGGAACTTATTCAGTACCTAAATTTCGTCACTAAGGACTGATTCAACATAATCTACACTCATGAGTTTAAACCCCTAATTGACGTTTTAGGGTTTAAAGCGCACGATTAAACTGCAAGCATATAAAACTACGGAAATTTTAGGAAATTACACTAGATAAAGGTAATACAATATCAAAAGTAAGCAAATTTACATCTGATTTAGGTCCACAGAAACTTAAATTTAGTTAATTGGTCGACGATGTATTCGTCTGATATTGGAGTAACATAACCGATTCCGTGTAGGTTCCATCTTCGAAAGGGGGTTGTAAATGATTGAACGAAAAAAACCTTCAAAACCGCCAAAGAAGAAAGCGCAATTCACACCTTATATGCATAAAAATCAATTTTGCAATTACAGACCTATCTTTGATTTTGAAATTGTATTCACCATGGGGAAGATGAAGAAAAGTAGAAATTTGGAGTGTGATTTTGATTGATTGGACAGATGCTTGTATGAAGAAACAAAAAAGGACTAGCGCTTTTCTCCTACCCGTACGAAATTACCAGTTTACCCTCAAAGATGTAACTTGTTAGGTGTATCCATCAATATTATAATCCAAAATATTCATGACCATTAGATCTTAAAGTAAAGGACAAATCAAAGGCCCAATTAAGTTAATGGGTTCTTACAAAAACCTTAGGTTCTCATATTAACTTCATCCTATCTATATATATATATATATACTTATATATACGTATATATATATATACACACCTATATATACATATATCTATAGATATATATATATATATACATCTATATACGTATACATATATATATATACGTATACATACATATATATGTATATATACATGTATATATATATACACACGTATATAAACATATACGTATATATATATACACGTATATATACATATACGTATATATATATGTATGTATATATATATGTGCATATATACATATACGTGTATATATATACGTATATATATAGATATATGTATATATATATGTATATATACATATATGTATGTATATACATATATATATATATATATATATATAAATGTATAGATATATACATATATGTATATATATGTGTATATATATGTATATACATATATATATACATATATACACATATGTATATATATACATATATATACATATATATAATATATATATGCATACATATATATACATACATACATATATATACATATATATATATACATACATATACACACATATATACACATATGTATACACACACACACACACACATATATATATATATATATATATATATATATATATTAATATAACTGTGGCAACCCAAAAAACACCCAAATCCTTAGTCCCGTAATCAAAACAAACAAACCAAACCCCAAAATTGTAAAAAAAAGATATTTTTGTAGTATTCTCTATTTCTTAAACTTTAAACCCTAGTTTAGTCTTCTTCTCAAACATAAAAGTACTGAGTGTTGCAACCGCACACCCACCGCGAGCACAGCCACCCGCCATCGTGACGGGTAGTCGAGTACCCCAAGACCAGCCCCCCACATACAACAACCCCCTGCAACCATGCAGGATCGGTGTTTGTCACTAAATACAATGTTTTTTCTCAAACTCGCCTAGAACAACACTCGGTGAATGAAGAATCAATAAGAGTTTATCACAATATAGAAAGTAATAAAGAACACAGAAAGATAGTTTTCAAGATACTTTTATATATTGATTCTCAACTCAAAATACAAGACTCTTACAAGCAGATGATATGTTCCAATGAGTTACAAGGAGAACCTATATATAATACTATCTACAGCCGGATATACTTTGATACCAGCTGTGATCCTATAGCTAAAGTCTATACTACAAGACTAAAGATTAAGGTATCTCGGATAAAGTCTTATCTGAGATTTGGTAGTCAGGACATGTCCCTGACTTACCTTTTGTCACCAACTAAAGTTGGTAACATGTACTATCATGAAAAGGTGAACAGTGGAATAAAATATGGTCAACAACATGGCTTTTTAGAAAGAAGCCATTCTGTATCAGAAGTCTGCAGCGGAGTGTCAGAGACCATACTTGTGTCCACTGGTTCATAGCAGTGTCTTCCGAAGGTTAAATGGCTTCGGAAGAGTAAGTACTTCCGAAGCCACTTATACTTCGAAAGAGGCTGCTTCTTCCAAGGCTTGGAGACTTCTTCTTTTCATCATACTTTGGAAGTGGTCTTTACTTTATTCTTCTAAGTCTTGAACTTCAAAAGTATGCATTTGTCTTCAGAAGTAGAGTTCTATCTTCAGAAGTTGATCTTTCATTTTGTCTTCGGAAGAACTTTACAACCTTCGGAAGTTCCATGCTAAGCTTCTGAAGCCTTTTGCATGCAGCACCAAAATAACTTAAGTGACAAAGTTTTGGTTGCATTAGCCTTCTTCTTATCCAACAAACCAGCCCCCGCGACCACAGCCACCGCGATCAAATCAACTGCGACCACAACCACCACGACCAGCCTACTACAACCATAGCCCACCGCGGCCACAACAACCGGCCTTTGTGACTCTAGCTGCAAGAAGTAAGTTCTCTTGTATTCTAACCAAATGATATATTAATAGTAGCACCAAGTTTTATGAGTAATTTCTCTTGTATTTTAGCAGAATGTTGTTGTTGATTTGTATTTTAACATAATGATGTTGTTGATTTGTATTTTAACATAATTATGTTGTTTATTTGTATTTTAACAGAATGATTTGTTGATTTGTATTTTAACATATTCAGATATATTTTGCATTTGTAGGATCTAATATGTCTTCTAACAAAGAATCAATTGGTGGAGTTGACACCCCTTGTAATGATTAGTTTGAGTTAAGTGACGATTGACGAAGAAAGTGTCGAGCCAACTAAAGATAATATTGAAGAAATTCCAAACATTGAAGAAGATGGTACAATATGAAAGTCTACATCTGAAGCTTGGGCTCACTTATAGACATATAAGTGGAGAAAAAAAGGAAGATAATCAAGAAACATCAGTGCATCCACTGCAAGAAAGCTTATGTACCACAACGTTCAGAGATCATGTCACATCTCTTGCGACGATTGACTTCATGTACTTACATGAAAAGGTTAAAAGGTACAAAATGTTTCATTATTTTTTAGCCATATGGCAATGATAGTGCATCTGAAATTAATTTAAATGGGGTTTATGATCATATGAAATGCCAAGAAATTATTGCAAATATGATCGTAGCCCATGAGCTACCTTTCTCCTTTGTAGAGTGTCATTGTTTTAATGAGTTAATGAAGTACAACAATCCCCTTTATCAAAAGTAAGGAGGTTGACAATTAGAAAGGATTGCATAAAAGTGGTTGAAGTAGAAAAAGAGAAGCTAAAAACGGTTTTAAAAAAATGTTGATATGATCTCTCTTACAAGTGATTGTTTGACTTCAAATCAAAAAGTTGGGTATATGTGTTTAATAGCTCACTTTGTTAACTCTAATTGGAAAATAAATAAGTGCATAATTGGATTTAATGAGCTTGCACCACTCCATAATGGTGTGGTATTCAAGACAAAATAGGTACCATTAGTATTGAAAATGCATCTAATAATGATAGGAAAACTTCAATTGTGAGGAATAAATTTCAAGAAAATAGAAAATTGCATTTTGAGGGGATGTTTTTTCATGTAAGGTGTTGTGCTCACATACTAAATTTGGTAGTATAGGATGTGTCACACCCCGACCGACGGCGGAATCATCGAGGCGGATGAATGTGAAATGATTGTTCATAGCACGTGGAACTTAATAACTTGGAATATTATTAAATGTCATTTTCGAATATTACAGACAATTAAATCATTACAATACAAACAAGATATAAACAACAACATAAGATTTTCAGTTAAACTAGGCCCAAGTCCTATATGAGCACGAAGAGATCCTCAAGTATCAAAACTAAAACATGTTAAAACTAAAGGGTCAAATTTGAAAGTTGGTGAGTTTACATGGGTTAAACACATACATATATACATATATATAAAATATTTACAAGTAGAAATTCATGTTAGTAGTTATGAATTATGCAAGTTTATAGAATACATATAGCTACAATCAAACCTTGACAGTTTACAAGATTACACGTTTACAAAATTATATGATTAGCTAAGTGTACTTGGATTAACCAAGTAGGCTTGTCAGGCCGGCAGGCTAGCAATAGTTAATGATTGTCAACATATAATGTATCTCATATAACACTCATAATAATATCAATAAGCATGACAAAATTAAAGATGAATTGCATGTGCATTTGCAAGTATCAAGATGTTTAAAAGTGTAAATTTATAAAGTTAACATGTTTCACCCCAAAAGGTGTGAAATAAAGTAAAAAGAGTCATAGAAAACTCATTTGGAAAACTCATAATAATAGTGATGGTTGTAGAGTATATAAGAAAGGTTGGATGTCAAGAGTCAAAGGTGATGTCCTAAATGATAAAAAACAATAAAATAAGGTTGAAATTCATTACAAGAAGTTAGGATGCTTAGGAATGCCAATAAGCGAAAGGTAGATTGAAGAACGATTATTGTACCAATTTTAGATTCTAGACAGAATGTTTGGTATGTGTTTAAACAAGCTTTTGAAATAGTAAACGGTTTCATAAAGTTATAAAATTTACATTTGACTATTTCAAAGTCTCTCGAACAACTTTAGTTCAGAAACATTTTTATGAAAAGTTTCGTAAATAGGTCAAACAAGCAGCACAAGACAGAAGGTGCTAAAATGCGCACTTATCTTACGAAGGCTATTGTTGAGTCGGCCGATTGAGTTTGGAAACGTATAAACTGGCGTTAAAAAGGTAATTCAATGAACTTAATATTGGAGTCTGATTTTACTCAAACTTAGTTTGTTATGATCAAGTTATGTTTGGTTGAAGTCAGATTATATTTTGCCAGAATTGTAGTAAGGCACTTATGTCTACTTTTAAAATCATTAAAGCATGAAACGGCTAAATGTAAATTTATTATATTGATATATGATATTTAGACTTCATTTGAGTTATATAAAAATATTTCAACACTTCAGCATAGCCATCACCTAGAGAAATAATCTTGTGGAATAACCGAATGCGGTGGCATAGCCGTCCATATGCAAACGGGATTCTTTGTTTACATTAGTGTGTTGTTAGCTTGATTTAAAAATGTTAGTTATTATTTTAAGGTTAGTGAATATTAGAAGGTTAATGATCAAATGATAATGATTAAAATTAAAATATATTTAGTAGAAGAAAGAATAACAGTAAGAACATAAAGTAATGAGAACAATTGGATGTTAGAATGATTTAAATGTATAATATAAAAATAATAAAAGTTTACCTTAGTATTAATAATTCTTGAAATTTCTTGTAAAATAAAATTCTTCAAATTGATCATAACCAATGGATGAAAAAAAGATATGAGAGTGAGATTTTTAGAGAATGAGCAAATGAAAAGTGAGGCCTAAGGCTTGCTTTTATAGTTGAGGTTAGGAGTAGGTTATAAATGGTGTAATGGTGATTTATAAGTCTTTTAAAATGAAGTTATGATTGAAATTTGAATTAAATATAAAATTAAATAATTTAAGTAAATAAAAAATACATACAATATAAACTTTAAATTTGTTAGGGACCATGTACCGGATGGAGTACTAACTCATTCACGTGTATACCGAATCAAATAGTACGAAATCCTATTTGATTGGCGATCCAATCAGTGAGAACGTTAACCCGATCGATATTAGATTAAACTAAACGTTAAGAACGAATGAAATCGATCAAGAATAATCTATGAACTTGGACTGGCTTTCTTGGATGCTCTGGACGGCTAGGGTACGAGTAGGAGTCGAATTCTTCAAAGTGCTTTTTTCACAAATTAAGTGGTATTTATAGGTTAGGGTTACTCATTCGTGTGACTGAACCATTAGCATGGTTTAATCGTGCAACTGAGTCATGCGGTTGATCCATTCGCACGACTGAGTGTTCAGTCATGCGACTGAGTCAATCTCATGTCACAATTGTGCAACTGATCCAGTCTCCTGGTTCAGTCGTGCGACTGGTTCATTAGCATGAAGTTGTTCATGCGTATGGTCCATTAGCATAGGTCATTCGCATGAGAACTTCATATGACTAAGTTTGAATATGTTTCTCAATCATTCTTTGACTATGATCTATTCAAACAACCACAAACCTATATAGTTGGTTCAATATGCGTTAATAAATGATAAACATTAAATCATACACTGAAACATTAAACATTAAGATCAATAACCACATAATACGTTTCATTCAACTCATATATTTCATTTACATTAAGAACATGACATACATATTACATTAAGATCGTAAACTAGGTACATATGGATCAACAAACTCCCCCTTGGACCTAGTTTCCTTTATTGCCTGGCGTCCTTCATTAGCTCATCAAACTTCTTATGCCTCTCCTCGACTGTGACTCCAGTGTGTATCTCAAATGCAAAGCAGAATCTTATTATGTTCTGAAATTGGAGGGCCTGTATAATATCCTGTGGATCATAGAATAGCGGCCACCTGTATAAAGTATAAACATCATTCGCTGACAGGTTGGTTAGCCACATTGGGTCAAATACCCGGATTGTCTCCATTTGGCTCCCTTTCTGTAATACTATGACCGCTTCTCCTGTACGCCAGTCATAATACCACCACTTGAAGTGGGGAGTGAAGTCCTGTGGCATTTCCCTTAATGGGATCTTAGACATAGTACGCGGAGGACTCCACTTCAACACCACTTTGGGTTTCCTAGTTCTTGGGTCCACCTCTGACCTTCGAATGTACCTTGTAGGTTGTTGAGGCTTGAAATTAACCCATCATGTGTGGTATTCTCTCTTCAACACAGCTTCAAACCAGCCTGACATCTTCCTGGGGTCAGCATACAGCAGGTTCGGGCGTGCCAACTGGTTGAGCTCAAAACCAGGAAGAGTCTTCAGATCATGTGGAAATCTAAAGTACTCGATTCCCTTCTCTTTTTTCACTGCATATACATTCAGATCCTCAAAGTAAGCCCACGCAGTTATCATTCCAAACACCTTAAGATGCTTCTTTACTTTGTAGAGCTTGGTGTAGGTACTCGGCTTTGGCGTTGTACGTTGGGCACGGATCTCTGCAAAACAAGCCGCCCATTCAGCCTTTTTGTTTTCAACATCGGCGTCCGTGGGTTGAGCTTGGCTTTTTGTTTTCTCGGTCTCCCTTTCCATCGTATCCAATTTAACATGCATATCACTGTCGAGTGTATCTCCAAAATCAGGGACTACATTTCCCTCTCGATCAGTATATTCGGGATAGTGTTGTGCTGTGATGTCTTCAATCTCTATCTCATCAACATCATTGAGCTCGTCATCACTAGCAACATCAACGGTAGGGGCATCCTAAACCAATTCATCCGGGTTTAACCAGAACATTTCTGTGAGTTGCTCATCAGTGAGGTTGTGAATAATTTCTCCTTCTTCGGGAGTATAGCTTACAGACCTCCTGACAATCGCTTGCAGATTAAGTATCATTGTAAGAAGAGACTTGATCTGCTAAAGGGGAGCAACATCGTAGTCATCTCGCTGATAATGTGGATTTGCTTGATTTAAAACATTTAACACATCATGCATGAGTAAATAATCAAGACATTAAACATTAAATATATATACATAAACATTCAAACACATAAGTTTAATACAATATTCAAATTACACATGATTTAAATTACACAAAACTCTATGCATTACTTTTGTCTTGAATCATGTGTTCCTCTGCTGTCGGGGCTGATGTCGAGGCACCTGGATCTTGAGTCTTTTTGGTCCACCTCTCACTAGCTTCTTGTGCACCCAAAGCAGATGACTCACCTCCTCCTTCAGTGTCTCCTCCATCCTCATCATCACCTTCATCACCATCATCATCATCATCATCATCACTATCCTTATCATCACTATCATCGCCATCATCACCATCATCACCGTCTCCCTCTCTGATCTTTAGAGGCTAATCCTTTGTGCCCTTAAGTTTGAGCAAGATGGTCCTCTTGGCATCCTCTAACTCCTTGATCTTCTTAGTAGATAACACATTTTGCTCCTTGAGTTGGGAAATTTCTTGACTCTAAGCAGCCATTTGCTGAGCTTGCTCCTCAATCTGCTGCGCCTGTTGAGAGATCTACTGTGATTGTGCAGCAATAAGCTTCACTAACTGTCGGAGCTGAGAAGTCTTCTCATCATCGGCTGCTAACAGCTTCAGCACCATACGGTTTAGTGCTGAAAGCTATTCCTCTACCCCACTAGGAGGTAGAGATGATCCTAAAGGGAAAGATGGGTGATATGATGGTCCTACCTGGTGGCTAGAGGTGGTGGTGGTGGCAGTGGTGAATATGGAAGGTGGTATGTGTGTTGGCAGTAGTGGTGACAGGTGGAATGGTGATAGTGGTGATAGGTGGAATAGTGGCAGTGGTGATGGGGGGAGTGGTAGAGGCGGTGGCTGTGGTGGTGGTGGTGAGGAAGGTCATCCTCCTCTTCTTCGTCTTCATCCCATGGGGCTGAGCCATCCTTTTTCTTCTCATGCCCTTGAGGTGGATGCACCCCCTGGGATGCTACTAGGCTGACCTGGTGTGTAACTAGGGTCGGCTGCAGTCTCCCTAGACTCACTAGGGCGCCCTCCAACCTCCTGAATGCCTCGGTCAGTGGCAACCACCCTGCTGCCCACTGTCCTGGTTAGGGGCTCCTCATCACTCTCTTCCTCCTCATCAGGAAGACAGAAATCCTGATGGAAACTGGCGGTGGTGGCATCTGCATGAGTGGGTGGTGGAGGTGTAGAATGTGCAGTGTTGGCCCTAGAAGCAGTGGGGCCAGAATCTCCACTAGTGTCACCGTCATCATCATCGGAGTCATCAGATGGAAGACCAATCTGCTCAACATCTGAATCACTCTCCTCGTGGCACCACTTACGCCTTGCAGGCGCCACGTACTCCTCCTAGGCCAGGTGCCCGAATAGTCTCCTCACAGGGGGCTTGACTTGCTTCCCCTGTAGACCTTCATGCAGCCCAAAGTAGTGTCATCCATCATCTCAAGTGATATCGCATCATGGCTCTCCTTAGGCAAGGAAGGCAGCTTCTCATTGATAATCATCTGTAAGAATCTTGGGTACATACAAAAGCCCTCCTTGCCTTTGGCCTCAAGATTCTCTATCAGGTATGTAAAGATCATGCGGGAGAATCAGAAGAGGTGGTTCAGCACCAGATTCTCTATTAGTCATTCCGAGTCTGGTCTGATAGGTCATCAAAGCCACCCCTCCTCGAAGCTATGCACTTCAGTATCATGTGTGCTAAGTACTTGAACTGGGGACACAAGTTGCTTTTGTTTAGCATACCTGCATTGATGTCCCCAGAGTACTTCATCCTGTGGAAGCATCCCCTTATTGTCAGAGGGTGTAGTCTGGTTGGGTGATCAGCATCCTCACCCAAATCTAGTACTCGTCTAATATCTACAGCTGTCACCTCTATATCTTGCCCAAATATAGTACTCCTGATGCAGTAGGGCTCACGAGATCGATCAACTGATGCACCCTCCCAAAAGGCCTGCTATATAGACCTGTAGGGAGTGCATGGTGTAGAGGTGGCTTGGTGTATCCATGATCTCTTCAGGAAAGCTATAATGCCAGCAAACTCGGTAGCGTTCCGAGTGGTGGTGTCCAGATGAGCACAAATATTGTGCTTGGTGTTGATGGTCCACCAATCAACCATCAATCTGTAACACAAGAAGCATACAAGTTAGATCATCACACAACAGAAACCATTTAAAATTAACCTGTTTGAGATCAGTCTAGTTCAATCATGCGATTGAACCATACGAATGGGTTCAGTCGTTTGACCTAACATGCAACTGAATACAATCGGGTGACTTATCTTGCGACTGAGTTCAATCGGGCGACTAAGCCTGCGACTGGTTCAGCCGGCCGACTGAGCTCATACGTATTGTTCATCCGGCCGACTGAGTCATTTGTCCAGCTTAGTCGTGTGATTGTAGTGCATCCGGGTGTCCAGTCGCATGACCTACTGTCTGTTCGATTGAGATTCAAATTTTGAGCAAATCTTAACATTAGACATCGTGGTTTGGCTCATTAGACTCAGAATAACCCTACTTAACACCTAATAACCTTGATTTCAACATTTCACTTAGTTTTATTAGTTAATTCATTCAACTAAGTTTCGGTTCTTGGTTAGGGCCGAATTCCTTGATTTAGGGCACAAATCGACTGGGATTAAGGTAGGTTGCACCACATTGTACCTGTATAACAACTAGCAATCGTCAGAATCTTGAAATTTGAAGTTAAGTAAGGTCAGAAGAAATTTTGGCAGAGTAACGGCACGATATGAAATTTTAGGGTGATTGAGGGGTGATGAGTATGTGCGATTGACTATGGCCCTATTTATGTTGAATCTGGTTTCAATCGGGTGACTGGATCCATTCGCTCTTTTCATTCGGGCGATTGGTTCAATCGATCACCTTCAGTTGGCCGACTGGGTTTCAGTCGGGCGACTGACTCATTCGGACAACTCCAATCGGGCGACTCGCTCAATCTTGAAAGCCATTCGTGTGAATAGTTCATACTCATGCTCCATTTGGTTGTCTAGTGCATAAGTATGGTCCAATCATATGACTGGTCCAGTTGTGCGAATGGTTCATACTCATAGTTTTGACTTTATGACCATTTGACATTTAACCCCATTTAACTATTGATTAAACATTTTGAGCATTCGATCATCTCAGACATGATCATTTTAGCTTTGAAAACTTTTGATCACCTCAGTCGTGATCCTTTTAAGCAAAAACCATTTTGTCACCTCAGACGTGACCCATTTAACATTGAAAACACGTTTGGTCACCTCCGACGTGACCCTTTTAAGTAATTTAATCCCAGATTGAATTCCACGACATAGTCCGATATATAACTCTAATTGACTAAATGTTAAAACAAAACAAAAGTGCTAACATTAAAAGATCAAACTAAAGATGTTTTTGTGATTTTGTGTGAGGTGGAAATCCTAAGATAGTAATCTAATAGATTTATTTCTTGATCAGGCAGCTTCAAGTTATTTTGACCATAAGTGGAATGATTCATTATGGAATCATATAGGTAATCAAATCATTCAGGACGTGTTACCAAAATCATTTGATGCTAAATTCTTGTTTTTGTAGAGTCATTAGCAAACTAAGGAAATCATACTAGTACTATAAGACGCACACATTGATTTGGACTTTCAAGAATTGCAGCCACGATGATTGTCAGTATACTTGTCCACTTAAATCCATACACAGACTTTTGACACAGATTGGTAATACATTAGGTTAGTTTATTTCAACAACTATTTATGGATCCCACGCTTATATGGTAATCAACATTCCTCAGGAGATTTTTTGAGCGGTCTACGGGTATTTTGACAAGAAGAAACTATTCTTAGAGCTTTCAAAGAGAAGCAAGCCTCAGGTCAGTGCCACCGCACAACAGAGAGGCGGCAAACAACAATGAATTCTAGAATATATAGGTTATGCTTATCCTCATGTCAGTGCCACGACACAACAGAGAGGCACATAACCTATCTTCTTGTTTGAGCAATTTATTCTTGTTGCACAGATCGCACCAACAACATAGGTTATCAGTTTGATTGCTTTTTCCATTTTTCATCATGTGCTTTGCTCATATTTTGGTCATCCGCACACATTTGTGGCGTTTATTTTGCTCGTCACCCCTTATTGGAACTCTGTTGATTGTGTTAAACAGGGATAAGATGATGCCCCACAGCTTGTTGAACAACTTAATTTGATCTTGAGATCACCAATGAGGTATATTTATCTATTGTGTTGAATCTATCGACACATCATCTAATGGTCTAGCAACCTCTAGGTCTACTTTCTCCGTGTTACCTTAGTAGTAGCTAGTTTTACTATCATTTTTTCCTTTTATTTTTGCTTAGACTTCTCAGACTTATACTTTGAATTTCACATCTAATTCAATTTAAATCTTTTAAAGTCCCAAATGCTTTGTTCCTATGTACTATCATTTTCCATAGTCATTGAATCGGTTTCACAGATCCGATCTTATTTCTATCAGCTTGCCTGTCCACCTCCCTCGTTTTTTTAAATACTAACTTAACCTATTCTCCCCCTAAAATTCTCAAACCGTAAATAATTTGCGTTTTTAGGATTTTAATAGGCGAAGAAATGAAATCAATAAAGTTAATTAAATAAAATAAACTAGAATAAAAGAAAATAAAAGAAAATGGACTTGACGCATCGGACTAGACCTGTTCATCTTCTAGAATTACATCACTTTTCTTTTTAACGCCGTTGACCTCTAACAAATATAGAAAACGTGGTTTATCAAAGGCTTTTGTAAAGAGGTCCGCCCGTTGAAAACCCGTATTTATTTTAACAACATCGATTAGATTTTTTTCAAAACAATAAAGTGATATTTAATGCCGATGTGTTTGGTCTTAGGATGATGGACAAGATTTTTAGTAACGGCTATTGCAGCAGAATTATCAACAAATATAGGGGTGTTAGAAAATTTCAAACCGTAGTCCCGCATCTGCTGTTGAATCCAGAAAAATTTGAGAACAACAGCTTGCCGTAGCAACATATTCAGCTTTACAAGTTGACAACACAACTGATGCCTGCTTCTTACACTGCCACGTGACTAATCTTCTCCCAAAGAATTGATAACCTGCTAAGGTGGATTTGTAGTTCATCTTTCAGCCGCCATAATCTGAGTCACTGTACGCGGTAAGCTCGAAATCATCGTCATGAGGATACCACAACCCAAGTGTGGGTGTACCTTCAGATAATGAAATATCCTTTTGACCCATATAAGATGGTTAACTTTTGGTTTTGCCTGATATCTTGAACAAAGACATGTTGCATACAGAATATCAGGTCTTGAGGCAGTGAGGTGCATGAGGGATCCAATCATTCCTTGGTACATGGTGGCATCAACCACATCACCGTTCTCGTCGGGTGCTACATCATGGTTTATAGCAAGTGGAGTCCCAGCTGCGGAAGCATTCTCCATGTCAAACCAACTGAGAATACCCCTACATACTTTGTTTGATGTAGAAATATCCCCTTTGGTGTTTGATCTACCTGTAACCTGAGAAAGAACTTCATCGCTCCCATGGCACTCATTTCAAATTCTACCTTCATTACTGCTTCAAATTCTTTACATCAATCTTCGTTCTTGGAACCAAAGATTATGTCATCAACGTAAATCTGAATAAGCAACAGATCACCATCATTTTCTTTTATGAATAGTGTACAGTCAATTACACCTCTGCGAAATCCGTGCTTCACAAGGTGAGTTGAGATTTTTTCATATCATGCTCTCGGGGATTGGTGAAGCCCGTAAAGAGCCTTATCCAGTTTGTAAACTTTTCCCTGATGATATGGATCCTTAAATCTTTCGGGTTGACTGACATACACCATTTCCCAGATTTCACCATGAAGAAATGCACTCTTTACATCCAGTTGATAGACTTTAATCTTCATGTAAGAGGCATAGGCTAGGAAGATACGGATGGCTTCCATTCTTACCACAGGTGCAAATACTTCATTGTAATCAATTCCCTCGACTTGTCGAAATCCTTGAACTACAAGTCGAGCCTTGTTCCTAATGATGACACCTTGGTCATCTTTCTTACATTTCAAGACCCACTTGGTGCCAATGACCTTAGAACCTTTATATCTATCTACCAGTGTCCATACACCTAACTTCTTGAATTGAAGAAGTTCTTCTTACATGGCACTCACCCATGCCTCATCGTTTATGGCTTCACTGACGTATTTTGGCTCAAACTAAGACACAAAATAGCGGTATGCACCATCGTGAAGATACCCTTTTTCCATTACCGAGGCATAATCAGCTAAATACAGCTGATTTCTTGTCTGAACTCCTGATCTGACATCCCCAATGACATTGTCCAGAGGATGATAGACATTTAGACGTGATCCAGGAGTGGTGGGAACTACAACTTCAGAATCAAGATTATGAACGTTTGGTTTTGTATCTGAGGTAGTAGGAGTGTGAGGTTTCGAAGACTCAAAGGCATTAATGTCAGATGCTTGTGGACTTACAGTAATAGGAACATGTTGCTCCTGAGTGACCTGATCATTCTCCACGGCTTCATCGTTAGAGGAAGAGTCACTTACCTCGAGTGCTCCCCCTGAGTGGGTAGGTGATTCACCTTGTGAGCCAGATGATGTAGAGTCCTGTGAAGGTGTGTTTAAGACATCATACATCATTTTGGCTGCTAACTCATCATCAGAAGTGGAGAGAGGAATGTTGAAAGACTTGAAAAATCTATCATAGTTTAAAAATAATGCGGGTCCTTTTCCAGCAAGAGTGGTATATCTCTGAACATTGACGTTACACCACACCTCTACTTGACCCGTTGAGTTGTTGTAAACTCTATTATTCGGTATGTTGTATCCTAGAAAAATGCCATCTTCAGCTTCTCGCTAAACTTCCCTTCCTGAGTTTTCTTCAACAACGTACATGTTGCTCCAAACGGTTCGAGGTACTCCAATTTTGGTTTACGTCGTTGAAGTAACTCGTAACATGTCTTACCATGACGTTTTACCACCAGAACTCGATTTAACGTATAACACGCATTGGCAACTGCCTCATTCCAAAATTGGATTGGCAGTTTCAAGTCTGCTAGCATTGTGCGTGCTGTCTCTATTAAGCTGCGATTCTTTCTCTCAGTAACCCTGTTCATCTGAGGAGTGTAGGCGGAAATGAACTGGTGCACAATTTCCTTTTCTTTGCAGAAAGCCTCCATCCATTGGTTCTTGAACTCGGTTCCATTGTCTGAGCGTACTTGTCTCACCTTCATCTTGTAGAGAGACTCCAGTGTAGTTACCAATTCTTTGAATGACTCAAATGTTTCTGATTTTGACTTCAGAAACATCACCCAAGAGAATCTTGAGTAGTCATCTATAACTACATAGCAATACAAGTCGCCTGTGATGCTTCTTATACTGACCGGACCAAACAGACCCATGTGAAGAAGCTCAAGAGGCAGTTCTATAAAATTATGTTAGGATCAGTGATCTACGTTTGATTGATTAGAGAGTATAGCAGCGGAATTCTAACAATGAATTAGCCAATTCACAAGAACGAAAAGATATTCAATGTAAGAACAAAACGGTTATAGATAGAGAGAATTCTGCAGATATATTTCATTCAATATTCGCTTTCGTGGTAACGGAATGTCACACTTACAATTAGGTTGACACCTCTTATATAAGAGATGTGACGTCTGCTGATGTCACTTGATAGTGACATCTAACAGAATTATTCCAACTGAAACACAACTACTGAAGATGTCAAAACAGCTGACATCTTCTTACAAAATACTAAGTGTTATCAGTTACTACAACTACTAAAAAACATAAATCTGCTGACACTACAACGACTGAAGAACAAGCTCTTCAGTCGTTTTACAAAACTACTGAAAGTAAAACATAAAACTACTGATATCACAACTACTGAAGAAGTACTCTTCAGCTGTTGTGACAACTACTGAAACTTCGGTACTTGGTCTTCAGACTTGAACTTCAGACGTTTCATCAGCTGATGACTTCAGTAGATGTCATCAGCTGATGTCTTCAGTCTTTGTCTTCAGACTTTGTACACCAGTTGTTGATCTTCAGCACTTGTAGACTCTTCAGTTGTTGTACTTCAGTACTTTGGTCTTCAGCTTCAGCACTTGTGTTCTTCAGCTGTTGAGCTTCAGCACTTTAGTCTTCAGCTGTTGAAGTCTTCAGTACTTGATCTTCAGCTGTTGAAGTCTTCAGCACTTGTCGAACTGCTGATGAAGCCTTCAGCAGTTGTTGTGATATCATGTGGGACTTAGAGGTTTTCTGATCTTGGCTCATTGGTTCTTTTGGTCCAACAAACTCCCCCTGAACCAATGCAGACAAAACCTCTAATTGATTTATTTTCCCACTTATTGTTGGCAGAATGGTTGGTCTTTTTCCTTCTTGATCATTGAGAAGATGACCCATATAAGCACTGGCCTGGGAAGAACTCTCAGAGATCTGTTTGGCAAGGTATGAATGGGAACTCTATTTTGGGGAACTGGACATAGAGTTGTTACCCCATTCATGAGATCTACTTCCCCATGATGAGTCTGTACGACTCTCGAACATAGGCCTCAAGGAGAACAACCTGTTCCTCCTTGGAGAGTTCTTCTACTCCTCCTTCAAAGAAGAACTCTGGACCATAGTACTCAGATAAGTACTTTACAGTCCTGCCATTCTTCAACTCCACAGTAGTTATCTCCCTATAGACAAATTCATCAGGATGAGTGCCCTCAAGAAGTAACTGGAGCTCATTCTTCTTAATGTCTTCAAGCTTCTTATATAATAACCCCTTTTTGATCATCTTGTTTTCCAGTAAGGCTTGAGGGGTCATTTTTGATTGATGAGCCTTCTTGAATTCATCGATTATTTCCCATGGTGAGACTACAATGGCCAACATGATTGTAGAGTCTATTGTTTTTCTAACCTGGCCATTGTATCTATGTGGAATGGATCTTTTGTGGATTCTAGAACTCATCTTGGGGTCTGGCCATACTCTCACTCTCTCCTTTTGATACTGAAATGTGTGTCTGAGAGTGTACAGCCTCTGAGCATGCCCTTTCATGGCTTGTATAGATGATGACTGAGGAAATTCCTTGTCAACCATCTTCAGTAGTTGCTCATCGTGTTGCTTCTGCTGTTCTTCATCTTCTATATTGACTCTAACCGTTTCCCTTTGTGAGTCAGGTGTGATCATGAGTTGACTCCTGGGTTCTGGTAGCCTTAGAACAGCAGAGAGTGGCAGACTGTCATCTTCATCCTCTTCTTCTTCATCTTCTTCTATCCTCAGCACCCTTCTCCTCCTTCTAGGTGCATCACTGGATGATGGTTGGGTTGGTTTTTGTGTAAAGGAATTGGTTTTGAAGGTTGAGGATGTTTGGATTTGGGTTTTGAGATTGGTTTGGAGATTTGAGGGGTAGGATGTTTTTGAGTGGGTGATAGGGAAGGTTGTTCAAGCATTTTGGTTGTGAGTTTGGCTTTTGTGAGTCTTTCCATTTCAAACCTTTTTCCAGCCCCAGCCTCATCAAGTGCTTCAATGATTATCCCCTTATGAAATTGCTCAGACAAACAGATTCTGGTGGCTATAGCCAGAATGCTGTCTCTGGTCCATGAACGAATCTCCATCAGTGATCTTCCTAAGTATTTGGCTATGAATCAAATCATGATCTCCAATCTCTCTTTCTCCAGCACATTGTACCCAGCCCATCTGTTTTGAATTTCCTCTACTTCCAACCTCCTGATCTCACTGTCTAGTGTGGCTGTATCAAAGCCTTGCTTGAAGAGTTGCTCAATGATTTTATCCATGGATCGGCTATGTGTTTCATCTGCATCTTTTACCAGCTCTTCCAAGGATTTTTCTTCAGCATTCGTTTGATCACCAGCACTTTTCTTTCTTTTGTAAGTGATCAGTTGTTGTTCCTTTTCCTTTTCCAACTCCTCGGTTTTCTCTTGTGCCTTCTCATCCTCAGTTCTTTTTCTTTTCTTTTCTTTCACTGCAGTACTCTCCCCCTTTTTGGATGCATTGGTGGCAGGGGTTTGTACCGCAGAAAGTTTCTTGTGCACAGCATCATCAATGAGTGGTTGTAGACTTGAGGAGATCCTCTCATCAATGGCTTTATAAACATGTCATTGATGATGGGAGTGATGAGAGGTAGGGATTGTTGGAATACAGCAACCATCTGCTTATGGGGGTTCTGTCCCGGAGAGATAGTGCCAAAAGCAGAGGCTGGAGGCTCAGTGGAGTGAGAGGGTAAAGTGATTGGGGGACCTTCAAATGAAGGTGCCATCTGTGGGTTGGTGGGGGCAGATGGACTTACATCCTGAGACTTCTTGGCAAGCAGTTCTTGTAGTCTGCTTACCTCAGCCTCGAGGATGGTGTTGTGGGCTAGAACGTCATAGAAAAAGCCCAGGTCATCATCAGCAGATGCTGAATCACCTGACCTCCTGCTTGTAGCAGGATGTACATGCACTGGGTGTAGACCAGTTTTAGCATGTGCCCCTTTTTCTTGGAACTGGGGACTTCCAGCCTCAGGACTATGTCCTTCATCATTGTTGCCTCTAGTGAGGTCTTAGCTATGTTACCAGCCTCATTCTGATCATGTGCTGATTCAGAAGAGGTGGCAGCCTCACTAGATGTTCTAATCTCCCTATCCACACTAGGAGATAGAACTTGTAAACCCCGGGGTGCTGTGGGTTGTCAGAAGCATGGTGATCCTCTTCCTCAATATCTGTGGTTCTCCCCTTTGTTGGTGGTTGTTGGGGAGGAGGAGAGGCATGCAACTGAGTCAGCACGTTTGCAATGATTATGGTTGGACTTGGGGGGCGGTTGCATGGGGAGATGGGGTAAAAGCAGTGTGCACCTGGGGAAGATGGTGCTCTTCAATGGCAATCTCCTCAAGTGAGGAAGATCCTAGATGTGTGGGTACCCCTTCTGTGGTGACTGCAGGCTCCTTTTGAGAGGAATCCTGAGCGGTTGTGGCTGGTAGAGTCTCTGATACTGCTGGGGGGTGTAAACCAGCAAGTATATCCTGCCTTGGTGGTACAGGAGCATCTTCAGGGGACTCATCTCCCTGAATAGTTGTTTTGGGGTGTTTTGGTTTTGGTTTAGTGGGGACTTTGGTTCTGGTGGAGGAAGCTGTGGGTTCCCTGTGCTTGGGCTTTAGCATTCGGGCAGCTTCTTTGAGAGTAAGGTCTGAGTTGTGCCTGGAGTATACCTCAGCCAAAACAGCTGGTGCAGGGACTCCAAGGCCAACAAGGCCATCAGATTTTAATTCATCTAAAGTAATGGCCATCAGAAACCTGGGATATAATGGCCATCGGTTTGCCACAGGTTTCTGAGCCAAGTTCTTTATTTCTAGAAACACGATTTCAGAAAAATTTAGCGGTTGGTGTTCTAGAATAGAATACAATACCTGTTGCCATTGGGATGACATTTGATCCCAAGAAGATGTCTTGGAGGCTAAGCAGACATTTACCATGTGAAAAATAAATTTCTCAGCGTCATGGAAATGTTTCTTTAGAATGGTTGTAGCCCGAAGATCACCTTCATACCCAATTGATAAAGGACATATCTGTTGTGCCCTTTGGGTATTCAGTCACAGCGGTGGAGTCGTGTAAGTGTAATGCCTGACGAATGATGTCGGCTGTAACGACCACTGGTTTCTGGTTGACAAGGGACCGAACAGAGATCTGGCCGGTAGACTCATCAGTATGAACAAAAGCATTTGACCAGAATTGACTGAGGGATTTAGGGTAGATGGTTGGATTCAAGAGAAAGGTTGTGCGATATGGGGAATCCACCATTAAGTCAATGGCATTATCATATTTGTTCCAGAAAGCCGACTTGGTAAGGTAAGCAATGCAGTTATGTCGTGGTTTCAGACTCATGGTCGCCATGTTTGAGAGAGCGAAGCTCAGAAAATAACGGCTAATGAAACATTAGAGAAGAGGACAGGTATTTATAGGGTAGGGGTGAGAAAATGACTGAAGGGTTTGGTGTTAGTCATCAGTAGTTTTAAACCGACTGTTGACATGGTATTACCCTTTCAGACGTTGAAACAGCTGAAGTCGTGGTTTTAGGCATCAGCAGTTAGAAAACTACTGAAGACCATGGTTTTGACTTTAGATGATGAAACAACTGAGGACTTGGTGTTTGTAATCAGTAGTTGTGAAACTACTGAAGACAGTGGTTTTGTCGTCAGTTGTTGTAAACAGCTGATGACTTGGTATTAGTCATCAGTAGTTGTGAAACTACTGAAGACATGGTTTTGTCATCAGTTGTTGTAAACAGCTGAAGACTTGGTGTTAGTCATCAGTAGTTATAAAACTACTGAAGACATGGTTTTGCTTCAGTTGTTTAGAATGAAACAGCAGTTGTAGAAACAACTGAAGAGAAAGTTCTCTTTAGTAGTTTTCGTCAGTTCATAGCCTTTCAGCTGTTTTATACTGTCCTCAACACTTACTCATCAGACTTTGCATCTGCTTTTCAGATGTTTCATAGGACGTCAGTACTTATCTTTTTGTATTGATTTCAGTAGTTGTAACTACATCAGTAGTTGTAACTACATTAGTGGTTTAGAACAGATAAAGTACTTCAGTACTTGTGAGGCATTTAGCCGTCAGTAGTATAAAAACTACTGAAGGTGAAAGAACTCATCAGTACTTATATGTGACATGGTTACCAATGATCACCAGTAATTATTACTGAAATCATCAGTAGTTGTCACTTATTCTAGCTGCAGCATACCAAGCCTTAACACAAGGTTTTGGAAAGTAGAACTATCCAAAGGCTTAGTAAAAATATCTGCAAGCTCATCAGCACTAGGCACAAACTTAGGATCAATCAGATCTTTTTCAAAACAATCCCGAATAAAGTGATGTCTGATCTCTATATGTTTGGTCCTAGAGTGTTGGACTGGATTTTTGACAATACACAGAGCTAAAGCATTATCCATTAATAATGGAGTCTTAGTCTCTGTAATGCCATAATCCAGAAGTTGGTTCTGAAGCCAGAGTACCTGAGAAGTGCAACTTGCAGCAGCAATGTACTCGGCTTCAGCAGTTGATGTAGCAACAGATGTTTGTTTCTTACTCTGCCAAGAAATCAAACAGTTGCCTAGGAATTGACAACCACCAGAAGTTGACTTTCTAGTTAACTTGCACCCTGCATAGTCACTATCTGAAAAAGCAACTAATTTGCAAGAGTGTCCAGTGGAATACCATAAACCCAGAGATTGTGTACCTTGCAAATATCTAAAGATTCTCTTGACTGCAATCAAATGAGACTCTTTAGGAGCAGCCTGAAATCTAGCACAAACACATGTAGCAAACATAATATCTGGTCTAGAAGCTGTTAATACATCAAGGACCCAATCATACATCTGTAAAGTGTTTCATCAACAGCTTTACCTTTCTGATCAGCATCCAGTTGTGTGGTGTTGCACATGGGAGTAGAACAGGGCTTACAGTTTTGTAAATCAAACTTATTCAAAAGATCTTTTGTATATTTTGACTGATGAATAAAGGTTCCATCAGCCTTTTGTTTAATTTGCAAGCCTAGAAAGAACTGTAATTCTCCCATTGCACTCATTTCAAACCTCTTTTTCATTAATGTTGTAAAATCATCACACAACTGGGGATCAGAGGATGCAAAATGATATCATCAACATAAATCTGAACAAGTAGCTTATGCTGATCCACCTTCTTAATAAACAAAGTTTTATCAATGGAGCCTCTAGTGAAATTATTCTTAAGAAGAAAAGTGGAAAGTGTCTCATACCAGGCTCTAGGAGCTTGTTTCAACCCATAGAGAGCCTTATCAAGTTTATACACCCATTCAGGATGTTTATTATCCTCAAAACCTGGTGGTTGACACATATAAACTTCTTCCTTTATTTTACCATATAGAAATGCACTTTTGACATCCATTTGAAAAACTTTAAGATTGTGGAATGCAGCATAGGCTAAAAACAATCTTATTGCCTCTAGTTTGGCTACAGGGGCAAAGGTTTCATCATAGTCAATACCTTCTTCTTGTGAAAACCCCTCTACAACCAATCTAGCCTTGTTCTTAACAATAAGCCCATTTTCATCAGTTTTATTCCTAAACACCCATTTAGTGCCTATTGCACACTTACCTGGGGAAGAGGAACCAGTTCCCACACTTGTTGTTTCTTGAACTGAAGTAGCTCAAGCTGCATGGCTTCACCCCATCCATTGTCTCTCAAAGCAACATGGTAGTTCTTTGGCTCTAGCTGACTGATGAAGAGAGCATAGAAGCAGAAGTTAGACAATTGACTTCTTGTTGAAACACCAGCATTGATATCACCAATAATCTGAGACATTGGGTGATTCTTCAGTTCTTGATAAACAATGAGATCTGTGCAAGTGTTTGTAGGACCTTCAGCAGCAGCAGATGTTGATGCAGACTCTTGAAACCAAGAATTAGATGGTAACTCAAAAGATGTAGAGGAATCAGAGATCTCATCAGCATTTGTTGTGGATGGAACTGCAGAAGCTACAGGAACATCAAATTTAGCAGACACAGACAGTTGGTCACTAAACTTGAATAGGTGAGTATTGATATTATCATCATCATCATCAATACCACCAGGTCGAAGACATGCTACAGAAGATGATTTATCCACAGATCTGCAACAGCTGGAGGTTGATAAGGAACATATTGCAGTATGTCCAAATCAAACAACTCCACAGGTTTGTGGAATCTTGTCCATAGGAGATTCATTAAACTTCACATGCAAAGTCTCTTCAACTATCTTTGTTCTGCAGTTGAAGACTCTGTATGCCTTGCAAGTAGATGAATAACCAACAAAATACCCTGCATCCACCTTAGGATCAAATTTTTGGAGTTGATCCTTTGTGTTGAGAATAAAACAGGGACACCCAAATGCTTTGAAAAATGAAATTAGAGGAGCCAAGCGATGGAGAACTTCATATGGAGTCTTCATCAACCTTTGATTTACTAAGACTCTATTCTGCACATAGCAAGCTGTGTTAACAGCTTCAGCCCAAAAGGTCAGTGGCAAACCAGAGTCAGCCAACATGGACCTTGCAGCTTCAATTAGGGTCCTGTTCTTCCTCTCCACTACTCCATTTTGTTCTGGTCCTTGGTATGCTAAACTGCCTTTTGATTCCCTTTGAAAGATAGAAGTCATCAAGTGTATGGTTTCTGAATTAGTTCCATTGTCACTCCTAATACACTTGACTGGAAGGGAATACTGCTTCTCAACATACAACACAAAGTGAATAATCTTCTGAGCAACCTCATCCTTTGAATGTAGAAAGAAAGTCCATACAAATCTGGAGTAATCATCCATAATTACCAGACAGTATTTCTTCTTTGCCATGCTCATCACTCTCACAGGACCAAATAGATCCATATGCAGTAATTGCAAGCAGGCAGTGGACTTAGGCTCTTCAATAAGAGGGAATGAGACTTGTGCTGTTTTCCTTTTAAACAAGCAGTGCAGGTTTCATCACAGTGGAACTCCTTTATTGGTAAGCCTCTAACTAAACTATTGTGGATAAGCTGATTCATGTTTTTGAAATTAACATGACCCAGCCTTCTGTGCCACAGTTTAGATTCTTGAGAAGAGGCTTTGGAAAATAGGCAAGGATTGCCTCTGAGATCTATTTTCTTGGAAAGATCTAAGGCATACACTCTTCCTGTCCTGTTGGCTCTCAGGAGAGTTTGATCATCCAACACCTTATCAATCAAAGGCAGAACTTTGGATGACAGAATCCTACAGTTCTGACTGGTGAAAAGAGCAACATGGCCTTTATCACACATTTGACTGACACTCAAGATGTCAAAACACAACTACTGAAGATGTCAAAACAGCTGACATCTTCTTACAAAATACTAAGTGTTATCAGTTACTACAACTACTAAAAAACATAAATCTGCTGACACTACAACGACTGAAGAACAAGCTCTTCAGTCGTTTTACAAAACTACTGAAAGTAAAAACATAAAACTACTGATATCACAACTACTAAAGAAGTACTCTTCAGCTGTTGTGACAAACTACTGAAACTTCAGTACTTGGTCTTCAGACTTGAACTTCAGACGTTTCATCAGCTGATGACTTCAGTAGATGTCATCAGCTGATGTCTTCAGTCTTTGTCTTCAGACTTTGTACACCAGTTGTTGATCTTCAACACTTGTAAACTCTTCAGCTGTTGTACTTCAGTACTTGGTCTTCAGCTTCAGCACTTGTGTTCTTCAGCTGTTGAGCTTCAGCACTTTAGTCTTCAGCTGTTGAAGTCTTCAGTACTTGATCTTCAGCTGTTGAAGTCTTCAGCACTTGTCGAACTGCTGATGAAGCCTTCAGCAGTTGTTGTGATATCATGTGGGACTTAGAGGTTTTCTGATCTTGGCTCATTGGTTCTTTTGGTCCAACAAATTAACTTCTTTGCCTTATGAGACTTCTTTGTCTGTTTGCCTTTCTGCAGGCGACACAAAAATCCAGGAGTTGGAAGTTCTTGACATTGACTCCTCGCACTAGATCATTCTGGATCAAGTGTTCATCTTCCGTGGATTGATGTGCCCCATTCTCCTATGCCAGGAGATAGAATCCTTCTCAGTAGCTTTTGACAAGAAGCATTGAACTTGATGATCCATTGTGGAGGCCTTGATAGATTCAAGACGTACAGGTGTTATATCTTGAGGCTGACATTAAGACTTGGTCCTCCGGAATCACATAGTCCTTTTTCAGGACATAGCACTTCTTATTGTCGAAAATACCTTAAATCCCTTGTCACATATTTGGGAAACAGAAAGCAAATTATTCTGAAGTTGTTGAACATAATTTACCTTGTCAAACTTCACTTTCTGGTTCCCTACTTCCCTTTGAGCTGTGATGTACCCTCCTTTGTTTCTAGCAAAAGAAACATGGCCTCCTTTGATTTGTTTAACATTTGATAGGAGTGCCCGGTTCCCAGTCATGTGCCTTGATGCTCCGCTATCTACAATCCAAGTGTTTGTTTCAGCACTATAGCGAACACCATGCATAGTTAGTTGAAAACATTAGTTAAGGTTAGGGACCCAAGCCTTAACTGGCTTGGGTGACCCAGAGGCATCACACATCATAAATTAACCTATTGTCCATTAGAGGGTGAGGGAAGATCATTTTTCTTCTTGTTTTCATTACCAGACATAGACTTTTCTTTCCATAAGCCAGCTTTGTGTAAGGCCTGTTTGTGATAAACAGACGACTGGCTGATAAGTTGAACTTTAGGTTCACTGACTCTTTTTGGTGGAGTCTTGGAGCTTCTTTTGGAAGAGCTTGCTTTAGTGTCATAAAGTTTAATCTTTTTCTTTGGTGTCTGATAATAAGGACAATAAGACGCTATGTGCCCATACCTTCCATAGTTGTAGCATGATCTGCTTTCAACTTAACGATTTAACTGTTTCTATGGAGAAGTGTGTGACACACATGTGACTTTATTCTGTTTGGGTTTTGACACTTCTTGTTTAGATGTTTTATCTTGTTTAACAAAATTAATTGTTTGAACATTGTTAACATCGTTTCCCTTTTGTTTATTTGGACTTAGACATGAAGCATGTGATTGGTTAATTTGTTTGCTATTTCTTGGTTCAGAAATAGAATTTGTTGAACCAGACTTTATTTTAACCTTTTCAAATTGTTCGTCCAGATTTACACAAGGCATTTTACTTTTTGATTTTGAAGTGGCATCCTTTTGTTTAGTGACAGATTCATTTGGTTTACATGTGGAATTTGGATCACTTACAAGAGGAGTGGATACCACATGATCCTTGATTGGGTTATTATTTATTGGTTTAATTTTGGCATTCATTAAGGTCTCATGTGGTGGTGGTACCACTTTATATCCCAAATCCTCCTCATTGTTGCATTCTCTCACTAAGTGTTGGACAATATGAGAAAAACTTGTCCAACTATGCAGTTTTTGTTTTAATGAATTCACTTCTACTTCCAAAACTGCTTTTTGTTTCTTAGTGTCTTCTAGGGAGTTTAGATAGAACTTAATTTCATTAGCTTGGTTAAAGGCTACAACTTTAGTTTCCCTAAGTTGTTTATTCAAGAGTTCTATCTTTTCTTTATAGCTATGCTCATTTTGTTTTAAGACTCTATTGGCTTCAGTGCACAGTTGTAAGTCCTTTACTAAGTTATCATTATGGTCTAATAACCTAGAAAATTTCATATCAATGCTTTCCCTAAATTTATTACAATCAGAACAAGCATGATTATTGAAAAGTTGAGTAGTGGTACTTACCTGAGAGGGGGGGTGGTTGAATCAGCCATCAAAGCAGTGTCTAAATTTTCTAGTTCTGGTGATTCTGGACTTGTTGAACTTATCCCTTCTTCAGGCAGGTGATCTACTACAGTTGCAGTTTCAACAACATTTGACATCGCGAGTTCCACTGCAATATCACATTCGCTTGTTGAGTCGTCATCTAGATCCTCAACACTAGCGATATTGGATTCTCCCGGAGACACAAACCGAAAGCTCCAATCTTGTCCTTCGTCATCATGAGCGGTTAAGGCTTTAGGATCCTTGCTCAACGAAGTAGGGCTGCTTGTGGGTTTATCCTGATGAGTGAGAGATGAGAATTGATTCCTATTTCCTGTCTTCTTGGGCTTCACACATTCACATTTGAAGTGCCCCTTTTCCCCACAGTTGAAGCAGGTAACTTTGGTCTTGTCAAAACCATAAGTTGTGTCCTTAGTGGCAATCAGATTCTGTCTGGTCTTCTTGACAAACTTCTTAGCTCTCTGAACAGCACTTGTTTAAGGCCCACATAATGTCCATTCTTTCCAGCTCTGTCTCGTCTACCTACTCGTAGTCCTCGTCTGCCAGATGGCAGTTCCCAATTTTCCCAGCAACTAGCCCGTCATAGGAGTGGACAACAGCTGCTAAGAGATCCATATGCTCCTTTGCTACCTCTACTATCACATTCTTGAGATTCTCGGTCTTCAGTTTTGTAGCATTTGCTTTAGGTGTTATGTATTGGGTACCAGACGACCCTAACGTGTCAGATCCTGAAGTAGTAGCTTGAGATGGACCAGCTGAACTCAACACAAATGCCATTTGAAGTGGCGCTCCAGACTTTTTGGCTTGAGGAGTTGAGTTGTACAATGTCGGATTCTGATCATATGATGACTTTTGGGCCATGTACTTCATCCTCAACTCTTCCTCTCTCAGTTTCAGAATGAAGTCGTTGATATCTAACTTCGCTAGCATATAATTCTGTCTGAGGTTGGACACAAACGAACTCCACTTCTCGGGCAACCCATCTGCAAAATTTGAAACTTTGTCTTCCATAGATGTGGTGACTACATGAGTGTGCAGCTCACTCGTCAAATGGTAAAACCAATCAATGACATCGTCCAAGCTCTCATTTCCCATTAACGAGAAGTTGTCAAACTCCTTTTTCAACGCTTTAGCCTTCAAAGCTTTTAACGATGCATTTCCTTCATACCTCTTTTCCAATGCATCCCACAGCTTCTTAGCTTGCTTGTTCTCAGAAAATTGATGGAAGATGTCCTTAGGAATTGACTGAGTCAGCAGCGCATATACCTTCTTCTCTGCATTGTACTTTACCTTTTGGTCGTCAGTCATACCGAGTAAGGTGAGTTTGACTCCATCTACACCTACAGGCATACTATATCCTGTCTCTATCGACTCCCATAGATTGGGATCTACTCCATTTAAGTAAATCTCAAATCTATGCTTCCATTATGGGTAATCATCTAACGTTATAAGCTTAGGGGGCTTGTTATGATTTCCCACTTCATTTTCTAGAAGCAACAGATTTTGAATCCTGGAGTCTCTTGCGATGAACGCTGAATATTGATCCTCCATTACTATCAACTTTAAACTTTGGAACAAACTATTTTACTTATGCGAATGAAGGTGTGCGATTGGACAGCTAGTGCGATTGAACAATGCGAATGGCTCAAACATGCGAATGAACCAATGCGAATGAATCAATCGTGCGAATGGACAAGTGCGGATGAACACTGCGAATAGACAGTTCAGTCATACGAATGGATGTACGAATGAGTTCAATCGTGCATATGAGGGATACATATGAATTCAGTCATGCGATTGAGTCAATCATGCGATTGAAGATGCTGAATCTTGAGATTTCGAAAGTTTAAGGTATTTTGACGTAAAAACACGATTTTCTCAAGAACCCTAATTGCTGTATGCCGTAAAACGTTAACTATACGACCTGGAGACGTCCAAAACAACGTTTGACACAAAAAGATTGCGTTTTTGCGTGAAAAACACAAATTTTATATCAAAATCGATAAGAGCCTTTGCTCTGATACCACTTGTTAGGGACCGTGTATTAGATGGAGTAATAACTGATTCACGTGTATACCAAATCAAATAGGATTCTGCACTATTTGATTCGGTATACATGTGAATCTGTTAGTACTCCGTCCAGTACACGGTCCCCAACAAAATTTATTAAAACTTTAATTTTAATTTAACAACTTTTTTACTAAATCTTTGTAGACTTTATAAATCTAATAAGAACTTGTAATTTGATTATTTATTTTAATTGAATATTTAAAATCTTTAAATATTAATAATATTTTATAGACTTTACATATTTGTAAAAATAATGATCTTGTATTTTAATCCTTTATTTTAGTTTTATAACTAAAACTCATAAATGACAAATAAACTTCATGAATTTATAAAATTTTATTCTATAAATCATGAAATTATCATGAATTGGTTTAATAAATGGAAGTTGAATAAATAGTATTATTATTGTTTTTGAAGGATTAAAATAAATTAAATTTCTAACTAATGTATTTGATTTTTTCTAGAAATTGACCCAAACGAATTTGGGTTTTGGTTTCTATTTTCCAAAATAGGCAGATGTTATAGGATGGTTTAAGAACAAATGATTGTTGTCTTGTGAAAATTAGAGAAGGAGTCAAGTATTTGAGAAAGTCTTTGGGCCGTCTTTTGAAATTTGGGGAAATAGCAATCACTCTTGGTATCCACACCTGTCAATCTTTATTCATCGATGTAAAAACTAGATGGAATTAGGTTGTTCACGAACCGAACTGAATCGAACGCAGCTCTGCTCGAACTCGGTTCGGTTTCAAACCGAGCAGCTTAGTTTGATTTGAATTTACAAATTCGAGCGCAAACTTCATGCTCGAACTCAGTTCGGTTTTAAACCGAGCGCTCGGTTTTGCTTCGTTTTGTTTGGTTTCGTGTTATAATTTAAAAACAAAACTAATAATTCATTCAAAAGGTTTAACTTTCAAGTTCCAACTATAATATCTTCACCAATGATTGCGCAAATATTTTTAAGAACCAAATAAGAAAAAAATCTAACCTCAAGATCGCGATTATGAACACATAAACAATGTTAGGCTTTGAACAAGGTTGGACTTTGGACTTCATATATGGATTGTCAAAGGTGGGATGCGCGGTCAGACTATTGCATGTCAGATTGCCAAAGGTCAGGGTCGCATGTCAAAGTGCTGGAGGTCGGGGGTTACATGTCCGAAAGCCAAAGGTCAGCACCTTGGCCGTCAGTAGGGAGGTGGGGGATACGAGGGACAGTTGGAAAGTGGTGATGGTTGAATGGTGAAAGGATTTTGAAATGTGAAGTGATAATTTGATTAGAGAATTAAAGCTTTATATTTAGGGTAGTTGATTTTTTGACTTATTAATTAAAATAGTGGTAAGTGGTAAATAACTAAATAGATGAACAAATATAAAATATATAATATATAAAAATTAATTAAAAAATAATTCAAGCAAAATCGAGCGAGCGACGAGCGAGCGTACCTTTGCTCGTGCTCGGTTCGTTTCCAACCGAACCGCGCCGCTTGGTTCATTTACAACCGAGCCAAAATTCGAACGAGCAAAAATCTGAGCTTTTTTCAAATGAGTTCGAGCAAGTTTCGAGCGTCAAGCTATTTAAATAGACCTAGATGGAATTCTACACATCGAATGCTTGAATCAGTTATTCATTACAAACATGCATTTCAAGGTTACGCGTTGAGAGATTATAACTTTGAATGGTCTCTCACAAATGATGAGTGGCCTTAGGCTTAAAAGGTTTGCAAGGTACTTGAGGTATTTTTGGATGCTACAAAATTATTTTCAGGTACATTATATCCGACAATAAATTTATTTCTTGTTAAGATTTATAAAGTGAAAAAAGATATAACTGATGCTTATATATCAAATGATAGTTTCTTGAATATGATGAGTGGGCCTATGTTTGATAAGTTTGAGAAGTATTGGGGGGAAATTGAGATACTTATGTCAATTGCATCTATTTTAGATCCACGTTTCAAGAAGATGTCAATTTCTTGGACTTTTGAGAGGTTGTATCCGGCCAATAAGGTCAATGATCAAGTTGAAGATGTAATAGATAAGTTAAAGTCTATTTATGAAAGTACTCCAATAAATTTCACATGGCTAGGGCTTTTAAGAACAACTCGACAAACATATCGATGCTCCAAACATCCATGTTAGAGAAGAAGATGACTTTTATGCTTTTCTCAAGTCTAGACCGGTTGAAACTTCACAAAAAAGTAAACTTAAAGTGCACTTAGAGGAGCCTAATTATTTAGTTTTGGAAAACTAAAATTTTGATGTGTTAAAATGGTGGAGTCAAAGTTCTAGCAAGTTTTCAGTTTTAAGCAAAATGGCTTGTAATATTTTTTGCATTCCAATCACTACCATGGTTGCATCAGAATCGGCATTTAGTGCCAGAGGACACATTTTAGATGACTATCGTAGCTCTCTAACCAAAGATATGGTAGAGCTTCTTGTTTGTGGAGGTGATTGGATTAAGTCCATATCAAAAGTAATCATTGAAATTTCAGAAGTAAGTTTATATTCTTATTTATTGTTCATCTTTAGATTTGTAATTTTATATTTATTGCTAATATAACTTGTATATTTTTATGTGTAGCAATCAGCAAGGCAAGAAGAAATCTTAGAATTCAAGTACGAACCAATGACGAGACATTTAATTAGTTTGAAAGGTAATTAATCAAAACCAAATTAATAGAAATTTACATTATTTGTTGTAGCACTTGAAGTTTTTATGTGTAGCACTTGAAGTTTTTATGTGTAGCACTTGCTAATGTAATTTATATATTTTATGTGTAGTACTTGAAGTTTTTAAGGAAGTCAAGAATGAAGAAAAGTAGCTTAAAAAAGAAGACATGATACTCGAAGTTAAGAATGAATAAAAGAAGTTTGAAAAGAAGATCAAGATTGTTTTTTTTATGTTTTATGTTTTGGTCAGAAAAACAATTAATTATGAACGTGGTTGTTTATATTTGTTTTTGTTACTAGAACTTGGTTGTATGTTTACTATTGTTAACAACCTATAACGTTGTTTGATTACCTTTATTATCAGTTTTTTGTTTTCATTTATATTTAAATGTGAAAGAATACATTAAAAAATGAGCTGACTCGAGCTTTTCACGAACTGAACTCGAGCTCGTGTTTTCGGCTCGCTTACGTTTTCGAGCTAAGTCGAGCTGGCTCGTTAGGCCATCGAGCTCGAGCCCGAACCCATTTTGGCTTGGCTTGGTTCGACTCGTTTGTAGCCCTAGTTCAAACCAATTCTGCCCAAACCGGTTTGCTTTTTAGTTTAGGGTTGGGTCATAACCTGGTTCGTGGTTATGTCAATTAAGAGAGTTTGCATGAGCTCGACTATTTATTTATTAACTATTAAATTATTAATTATATATTTTCACTCACACACACATAATATATATATTTTTTATTGGGTCATTGTGTTTTACAATAAAAAATGGACAATGATAAATTTTCACCGATGTAATTTTTATAACACATAGTGTTGAAGATAACAGAATGTGTTATTTTTATCATTATTTTTTTATAGATTATATAAACTTATTGTTATTTATCATTGTGTTTTACAAATAGAAGTATATAGTAATGTTATTCACGAATGGATTTTTTTAAAACTTATAATGTTCAAGATAACACAATAATTATAAAAAAAATAATAATGAGACATTGTGTTATTTTTAATGTATTAGATTCATTAGTTATTAACTTATTTATCATTGTGTTTTAGAAATAAAAGTATATAGTAGGTTTGAATATGCGATTTTAGAATTTTTGATCACTTCTAGACAATTAGTTTGCTATGAACATATTTCTTTTGAAAACTTGTGTGTCATATGATGTTTATAATTAAGTTGAAAGCGAGAAAAACAAAAAAAAATATTATATTTGTAGGGTTTTGAACATACTAGATTTGGGTCGTGAGGTTGTTGTGACAAAATTAGTTCAATCAAATGTTAGAGTTCACGAGGAAACATTGGAAACTAATGGTGACTACGTTTGTTGCTCATACCGCATTATAACTTTGCATACCTGATATTTTTAACAAATAATATTCATCTTCATTTTCATCCTCATCTTCATATATTTTACTCTAATAAAAAAGTAAATTGATGTGATATTTGTCACCGTCATATTTATTCTCATCAATTTTTTCTCGCTTCTCTTTCGTATTAAATAACCATATTAATTACTAATAATATTATCTATTTATTTTTATATTATAATTACCTTTTTAATAAAAATAAGAAAGAGAACTTTTTTATTAATGCTATTTCTATAGAGATAGTTTTTTATAAAATGAATTTTTTCAAAAAAAATAAACTACTTTTATGTAATATTTCAAAATTAGTTTTTTAAAGTAATTTTTTTGTTAAACAAAAATAATTAAAAATAAGGAGTTATAGTAAGAAAAATTTTAAAAACAAAAAAATTTTAAAATGTTATTTTTAAAACAAAATATTTAATTTATCTTTGAAAAAAATAAAAAATAAAATAAAATTTCATATTATTGTTTTATTACTAATAGTTATCACTCATACATAATTTCAATCATATCATATCTTAGTCTATTATTTTATAATTAATAATTTTTATTTTATTTAATATTTTATTTTATTTAACTCTTGTAATACACATGATAACTAAAGCTAGTATTATATATTTTAAAGTAGAAAAGCCACAAGCAATACGTTATGGCTACACCAAATAATTTAGATACAACAAAGAGTTATAACAAAACAAAATTTACATGAGGATTGTCAATCAATGTCCCCTGCTTTAGCCCAAATGTGTTACAAGTCATGTAGCCATAGATGTAGCCATGTAGATATTAAAAGACAAAACCAATATATAGTCATCGTTAGAGGTGTTCATCGGATTGGATTACAGATTATTCGGATTATTTAAATCGGATTATTCGGATTTGAAAAATTCAGGACACTATCCGAAATCCGATCCGATCCGAATAAGGATTTTCCTATCCGATCCGAATCTATCCGAATTCAATTCGGATCGGATTTGGATATATCTGAATAATCCAAATTTATCCAAATAATCCGAATAAACTAAATAAATTTTTTTCTATTTTTTGTTTTTTTTGCTAAGTTTTTATTTTTAATATGTTATAAGTTGAAAATCACAATAAAAGATATAAAACTAAAAAATTTTGACTTGTACGTAAATTCAAAATTAAAACACAGTAGGTAATTGTATGGAACCCGAAGATTAGAATCTCTAATTTAGAACGACAGTCAATTATTGCATAATTATTTAAGATTATGACTAAAATGTGTAAATATTATTGTGTATTGAGTTGAAAACATGATAGATAGCTGAGTAATAAATATTGGGCTAAAAATATAGTTGAAGTCTTATTCGGATATCCGAATAAAAAAAATTGTGAAATCCGAAATCTGATCCGAAATCCGAATAAGGAATTTGGATTCGGATGAGATCCAATCCGAATATCCGAATAAGGATTCGGATCAATTTATTCGGATTCGAATACGAATTGGATTTCGGATAGTTTTGGATATCAGATTTTTTGAACATCCCTAGTCACGTAAAAAATCCATCCAATTTACCTTATTTGTTTCATACTTTTAGTTTTACTTTATATCTTATGTTTTTATTGGATTACGAATTCTTTTTTAATTTAAAGTTCATATTTAAATGTAGTTGATTATAAAAAAATTAACGTGACGTAATTAACATAGGGACCATAGATGTAGCCATGTAGGTCCTAAACGACAAAACCAATATAGTCACCGTAAAAAATCATCAAATTTACCTTATTTGTTTTATACTTTTAGTTTTATTTATATATTATGCTTTTGTTAGATTACGAATTCTTTTTTATTATAATGTTCTTATTTAATTTAGTTTATTATAAAATACAGAGAGGAATTGACTTGCTCAGTAAACGGTTAAGTTTTTAAAACATTAGATATTAGTTATTTACGACTAATTTAAATAATATATAAATCCTCTATAAATTTATTGCAAGTTTAAAAACGTTAAAGTCACTTGTATATAAAAAAACTTTATTACATTAAAAAAATTTAAATTTGCTAGAACAAATCACATCCGTATTAAAAAGACGGAGTTAAAATAATATTTGTTACCATGATAATAGGGAAAACACATCGCTCTACCTAACCACACTTGAAGTTTTCACCCCCACGTGTCCCATGCATGCCAATTGCCTAAAGTGTAATACATAAGCAACTCAATGTACAATTCCACCTACCTCCACATTAAAACTACACTAGTTATAAGTATTCATTATTAGTCTTCTTAAAGATCATTAAATCTAATTAACACTAAAATTAAGAGCAAGTTTACTTTAAAATGTCTTAGTTTTTTTTGAATGAAAAGTTTATCACCTGCTTTGGATTATAATGCTATCCTAATCGGGTATACCTATTTGTTTTCTGATCAATACCGTACCTTCAACCCCTCCAGAAAAAAACTTATTGTTAAAAAAACTCTCTGATTCAACTCTGAATATTTGCTTAGAGTAAGACTTTAACACCTGTCATCCCTTAATTTTCATGTCATGAGTAACTTAAGTTAATCAGTTGGGCTAAAATTTATTAGTTTAAAATGTTTTAGTTGTCTTTATTAATTTTAATAACAAAAAGTTAATTATAAGACTAACCCCTAGTGATTTGTTTGTAATACATGTTTAATTCTTTTATAAATTACATGAATTATCACTAATTTTTACAAGTGAGTAACACATGAAGTTATTTGGCTCTAGTGAACCTCGTGTGACATTGTTGGTTTTGTATAATGCTGGTTGTCACGTGATATTCGTTTGTGTCTTTTAAAACTTAATTATCTGTGGTTGAATAATATCTCGTTGATTTAAATTCTATATGGCTCACTTTGTAATATTCTCTTATGATTGTTTTAAGAATGATATTCTAATTTTACTACATGCATTCATGTTTATATAATAAACATCCAATAATCATTTTACATAAATTAATTAGTGTCGTTAACCTCAGCTACTATAAAACACAAAGTGTCAGTTATCACTAGTTTAACACATGTCACAAGATAGCATTTTTATTCAACTCAATGATAATAGAAAAAGAAAAAAATCTTACATATTTGAAAAAATATATATTTATTTATGGCCATCCATACGCAAGTCACGTGCCGATCGTCATCCCCTTCGTACTATTGAAGAGTGGTTGGTCATCTGACTGGAAGCCGTCGCCCTACGACTTTCCAACTTTCCAGAAACGGAGACCTATACTTCCACACCAACGTACACATACCAATGCACAAAATACAACTCCACAAAGCACCATACTTCACTCCTTGGCACTTTTCACTCTGTCAGAAACAGATTTAGCTTCCTTCAAACTTTAACTGCTTTTTCGCCTACCAAAAACACACACATCCCAACCTCCTTTTTGAACAAAAATCATTCTCTAGGGTTGTCACAAATCCCCTTTTTTCATAATCACAAAACCCCTGTGTTTGATCATAATTACGCATCGCGTAATCTAATTAACCTTTCACTCTGTCTAATTCGAATGTTTTTGGTGAAAATTTGAGTGTTTTTTTGCCTTTTTGGTTCAATTTGCGCTTTTACGATGCAATTGGTGTAATGACACATCATCTTCATCGATTTGGCAATGGCGAGCTGTGTGTGTTCGATGATGTTACGGTTTATGGTTGTTGTGATCGTGACGAACGTTGTTTGGTTCAGCAGGGGATTGGATTCGGATGATTTGGGAGGGGATAGTGAGGGGTTTATGAGTCTGTTTCATCAGGATTACTCGCCGCCGGCTCCGCCACCGCCACCGCCGCATCCGCCGTCGGCGACGTGTGAGGATGGGCTCGGTGGCGTTGGGTCGTTAGATACTACTTGTGAGGTAGTTGATAGTTTGAATTTGACTCGGAGTATGTATATAGCTGGGAAGGGGAATTTTTTTATCCTTCCTAATGTGACTGTGAGTTGTGTGGTAATTGCGGGGTGTGAAATTGGGATCAATGTTACGGGTGATTTTAGTTTAGGTGAAAACGCAAGGATTGTGGTTGGCTCGTTTGACCTCGAGGCTGCGAATGCGAGTTTCGGGGAGGGGTCGTTGGTGAACACCACTGGTTTAGGTGGTGATCCACCGGAGCAAACTAGTGGGACACCTCAAGGGCTTGATGGAGCTGGTGGTGGTTATGGTGGACGAGGAGCTGCGTGTTTGTTGACGGATAAGAAACTTCCGGATGATGTTTGGGGAGGGGATGCGTATTCCTGGTCGACTTTGCAGAAGCCATGGAGCTATGGGAGTAAAGGTGGGACCACAAGTAAGGAGGTGGATTATGGCGGTGGCGGTGGTGGGAGGATAAAAGTTGTGGTTAGTAGTTATATTGAGATGAATGGTACATTGTTAGCCGAAGGTGGAGATGGCGGTACGAAGGGTGGTGGTGGTTCGGGTGGTAGCATCTACCTCAAGGCTTATAAGATGTAATTTCTTGTACTTTACTGAAGTTTTCAAATAGTATGAGTTATCTAGTTTGTATTTACAAGTTGTGATTTTTGTTGGTGTATATTTTCCAAATATTATAGAGTACGGAATGTGCTTGTAGCAATGTATACTTAGAAGGATTGAAAATCATGTGCTTGCAATTCATTTTTGGAACTCTTGGAAAATGAAAACCATGAGTGCTAACATCCTTATGGAAAGATTCTATACGCATATTGCTTACATAATTATAATTATCTACATTTGATAAACTTTTAGGAAAATTATTGTTTGAATTATATGGTGCATCTAAAACAATCAATTTGGTAACATTGTCATTGTGATGCTACCTTCTTTGAACGGATGCTGTGTTCTAGATCTTAAATATCAGTTCCATTTACTTTGGGCATTTTTAATTAGTTACCTAATTGATGAAGCATATGCATGTATTTATTAATTAAATACCAAGAAATCTTGATGTCACATTTGTTATTAATTTAATACCTAGAAAAGTTGATGTCATACTTGCATGTGTCTTTGTGTATATGGACATCACAAAATCTGGTTAATCAGGGTTAGTTGCCTTAGTTTCTTTTACTTCATTTTGTTGATGGACACTAAAGTTTGTAATAAGGATGTTATAGAATAATGATGCATATGCATGTATTTATTAATTAAATACCTAGAAATCTTGATGCCATACTTGCATGTGTCTTTGTGTATATGAACATCACAAAATCTGGTCAAATAGGGTAAGTTGCCTTTGTTTCTTTCACATCATTTTGTTGATGGGCATTCTTTGACTTCGTTTTGTTGATGGACACTAACCTTGTTATAAGCTTGTTATAGTTCAGAAATAAAATTGTAATGAGGTTGTTGTGGAACGAAATTGATATTATTCATAAGTGCAGGACTGGAAGTGGTACTATAAGTGCTTGTGGAGGTGATGGTTTTGGCGGTGGCGGTGGAGGAAGAATTTCTACCGACATATATAGCAGGCATGAAGAACCCAAAATCTTTGTCCATGGTAGAATCGTTACATTCTTATTGTATTTTAATTTTAAAAATAGTAGTGCAAACTTGCATTAGTTATAAGCATATGGAGATAAAGTTATTTACTTTATATTTTTTTTCTGCAGGTGGTAGTAGTTTAGGATGTCCATCTAATGCAGGTGCTGCAGGGACTTTTTATGATGTTGTAACCAGGAGTCTTACAGTTGATAATTTCAACAAGACAACTGACACAGACACACTTCTTATGGAGGTCTCATATCAGCCCCTTATGACAAATATTTTTATTGAAAATTTTGCAAAGGTTTCCGTTCCCTTGCTTTGGAGTCGTGTCCAGGTCAGCGGATTTTTTTTTCTTTGAATCTTTTTTAATGGATCTGTCATCTACATTCATCTTGCAATATGAGACTGTGCTTGGTTATATATTATGATGCTTTATTCAGGTTCAAGGGCAAATTAGTGTTCTTACTGGAGGGATTTTAAGCTTTGGATTAGCACATTATGCTTTGTCAGAATTTGAGTTGTTGGCAGAAGAACTGCTGATGAGTAATTCTGTAATCAAGGCAAGCAACTACTTTTTCCTCTGTAATTCTTCATCTATTAAATTTATTCAATAGTTCAATGTTCTTAATTGCACAATGTAAAATATCAAAAAGGACATAAAACAAATAAAGGAAACATATCATAATAATTCCCTGACTAGTGACTAGTAATGGTTTTAACTCTAACTATGTTCTGCACTATTTACAACTGATGCCTGAGATATCCTACCGAGATGTTTATGTATTATAAACATCAAATGCCTCTTGACTTAGATTGTGAGTTGATGTTTGTTATTGTTATGTGCTCTTTTGTTTTAATCCATATTACTGTACACACTTCCAAAATTTATTTGATGTGTTACAGTAGGGCATGTTGTTTGATAGGAAGGACCATTCTACTACTTTCATGAATCATGTATGGTGAAACAAATTGACTGGTTTCAGTTCACTTTTTTTTTCTTTCAAAATTTATTGTGTTATTTATATACTAATGTATAAGGTTTGAAAATCTGAGCTTTTGGGTCATGTATAAACAAAAATGTATCTATGGTAAATTAGAAGAGTATTGACTTATCTTGTTAGTTGTCTGATACTCTGATTCTACTTATAAGATTTTAACAGAAATATTTCTGCTTACATGATGAATAGAAAGTTTTGATACATTTAAGTTTAGAAAATACACATTACAATTAAGTTTAGAAAATACACATTTAAAACAAATGAGATAAGCAATTATACAAACTTTGCTGCTAAAAGCAGTAGTAGTAATTTGCAAATGTAGCAAATTCTTTTTGTTACTAGCATTGAATAATTTGTCTCTTATTGTAACAACTCTTGTTTGACATTAGAATATGGTATTTCAGGTTTATGGTGCTCTGCGCATGTCCGTAAAAATGTTCTTGATGTGGAATTCACAATTGCTTATTGATGTTGACGGTGACAAGAATGTGCAGAATTCTTTTCTTGAGGCTAGCAATCTTATTGTTCTCAAGGTTCTCACAAGAATTATACAGGTTAGTTTTTTTATGGTATGAGTTCTTTTACTTATATTTTTGTTATCTCAGGAATCTTCTGCCATACACTCAAATGCTAATCTTGGGGTTCATGGACAAGGTTTCTTAAACTTGTCGGGGCCTGGTGACTGTATTGAAGCACAACGCCTTGTCCTGTCCCTGTTTTATGGTGTCAATGTAAGAGCCTCTATCTTCTGCTGTGATCTTACATCTGCATTTGCATGGATAGACTTAAAAGTAACAAAATGCTAATTGTGGTATTCTATAGAGGTGGGAGCTTTAAACTTATTTACTTATGAATGAGTACTTTGTCGTATGTTTTATCTTTAACAGTCCACACACAATAAATTAAGAAAGATCAGATTTAAAAGGAAACAAGTCGGTAATTGTTTTTCAATGCATGCACCTCCTTATCAATTTACTTCACAAGCCAGGTTAATTTTATTTTCTGTAATCATAAATGACACTAACTAAAATACTAATTTCTGCACAATAAGTCTTTTGGGTTTACCAACCTGACCGACCTGTATAACATTTACATGTTGTGACCTGGGTTCATTTTGCCCAGCTCATTTCCAAATCCATTTTGCCACCTTTAGTTGTCAATTTGCACGTGCATGATTTGTCACTCTATGCATTTTTGGTCTTATAGGCTATTGATTCTTGTTATCTCTAAGTAATTGATAATTTCACCGTCTTCTTGTTCAAAGGTGGGTCCAGGATCTGTTTTACGTGGGCCCTTGGAAAATATGACAGCTAATGCTGTGTAAGTTTGTTTCTGTTCTGTAATTGTAACTTACCCTGAGATGCTTTTATATATTATTTTTTACCAAATAGACCATGTCTAATATGTTAGGGTGCCAAAGCTGAATTGTGAATCTCCAAAATGTCCAGACGAGCTACTGAATCCACCTGACGACTGCAATGTGAATGCTTCATTGTCCTTTACTCTTCAGGTAACAAATTCCAAAAAAACATTATAAAATGTTGGCATATTTTTGACTAGTTTGTCAATAATGTCACACACACACATTCTATATCTTCCAGATATGCCGTGTTGAAGATATCCTGGTTCAAGGCATTATAAAAGGGTCTGTAGTGAATTTTCATAGAGCAAGGAGTATTATCGTTGAATCTACTGGGACAATTAGCACCTCAAAGATGGGTACACTCATGCACTGAAAACTAACTAATGGATTTGGAGGAGAAAAATCTAGCTTAATTGGAATATAACAGGTCAAATTGGTAAATTTTCAACAAGTCGATTGGGGTTGGCTTGACCCACAACAGCCTTTTTGACTTCTATTCTTGAGTTTTACATACATTAAAAATTTTAAAATATGGGTTAACTATATTATTACAATGATAATTTTATTTTTTGAATAAATTATTTAGGAGGTGTATGCATTTTGGATTAATTTTGTTCTGTTTAAATGGCCTGACCCATTTTATCCACGTCTGATTTTTAACTAATTATTAGATCTTACCCGTTTGACCTGTTGGTGGAAAAGTATCATCCAAATTCCAAGCTGACTGGTCTAACCATTAATGGGTTGTTGTTGAAATTTGTAAATATATTGGTGTGTCAACAGGTTGCGTAGGAGGTCTGGGGAAGGGTGAAGTGTTGAGTGTTGGTGTTGGCAGTGGGGGTGGTTATGGTGGTAGTGGTGGGTATGGTTGTTATAATGGGACCTGCATTAAGGGTGGGCTTCCATATGGAGATGCTGATTTGCCTTGTTGGCTGGGTAGTGGAGGTGGAAACGATGACATCTCTGACACCACTGCTGGTGGTGGCATTCTAGGTGAGCTCAAGTTGTCCACATGATGTTCTATCTTCATATTTTGATCTTATATTATATCAAAGTATGCATATTGTTTGTTGATAAAACAATAAAAAAAATATCCAGTATTTATTAAGCTTTGCATGTTGCATCTATCTATATGCAGTGATCGGTTCATTGGAACATCCATTGTCAAGTTTGTCTGTTGATGGTTCATTAGTTGCTGATGGAGGAAGTCATATCAAAGAACATGATTGGCTCCAAATTTCTGGGGATGGGGGTGGGGGTGGGGGTGGGGGTGGGTCTGGTGGAACAATTCTTGTATTCTTGAATGCTTTGACTGTTGGCGAGTCTGGATTTCTTTCAAGTGATGGTGGTCATGGCAGTGAGAATGGGAGCGGCGGCGGTGGTGGTGGAAGAATCCATTTTCATTGGTCACACATACCAACCGGGGATGTATATCAACCCGTTGCTAGTGTCAAAGGAAACATCTCCACTTGGTTCGTTGAAATCTTTCTTCATATTTCTGTCAAATAATAGATAACATAAATTGTTTGATGTCAAAATGTGCTATAAATGTGTTCATATCCGTGCCTGTTGCCCATGTTATTCCTAAAACTAATATGTACTTTTGATGAATTTTAACTGGATTAGTCTTATCAGAAAATCAGAAAGATATATTTTCAAAGAAGATATGGGTATATATCAGACATCATGTTTAACCTAGATTGGCATGGTTGATTGGTATTTGCCCATTTAACATTTCAATATTTTATCTAGTCTTACCTAAGTTGAGAATAAATAAATGTGATTGTTTTTGTCTGACTTATTAATGTTTTTTCAATTATATTATATAGGGGAGGGCTGGGTGGAAACGAAGAAGGTGCTGGGGAAACTGGAACAGTGACTGGAAAAGATTGTCCAAAGGGGCTTTATGGAACATTTTGTGAGGTATGTTAACCACTTAACCTTATCATAAAATGATATTTTCTTATTAGTTTTCTTCTATCATTATTAATGTTTCCTTTAAGATTCTAGATAGTTTTTGTTTACATATCATGGTAAACATCTGGTTCATGATGACACCAATAATAGAATTTCTTGAACAGACAACTCACATATGAGATAATAAAAGGATTTGCCTGTATTTGGTTCTGATGATGGTTGCTTTAGCTGTATCTACCTCTAGGTTAAACGATTAATATTATGTTTTTGTGGGTTTTCATGTTTCTGAACAGGAATGCCCAATTGGTACATACAAAAATGTTACAGGATCTGACAAGGAACTATGTTTTGAGTGCCCAGCCAATGAACTTCCTCATCGTGCATCCTATATCTATGTACGAGGTATTACCAGATGATCAATCATTTATATTTGAGTTGGCAAAGTGGGTGGGACGGGTGGGTACATTGGATGATGGATCAAAATGGCCCCTGCCAAAACGCTTAACTTTTGGGTTGACACAAAACACTGCTTCCATATTTTTTATTTATTTATTTTAATAACTTGTGTCAAATATGCTGGTGTAATTCCAAAGCCATGGGCCACAAGTCGGTGTACCAAGATAGTCTCCTAGAAGCTTTCTAAATGTAGGAGTAATTTCTAGCTCGGCTCAGAAGTCGGTGAAGTTGGGGGGATCAATATTGACAAGTTGGTTAAATTGGTTTGGTGAATTATATTATAATTAGTATGGTAATGACTTACTAGCCAAGTTAGGGTAAGTCTATATATGGATGTATATTCCGAGCTATGGTAATGCAATCAAGAATATTGCATTCTGTTTTTGCGTTATTTTTCTAGCTATAATAAACGTGAGAGTAGGCTTTTGGCAATCATGACCTTTCGATTAAAGTTTGGGTTGATTTGGACTTCAGATATAAATTTATGGGTTGATTTGGGTTAAATGATACTCTTAAGAGGGTCAAGATGGGCGTACTCAATAAGAAAAAAATTAATTCAACAGATCAGCATGGGTATTTGACCAAAATCAAACAAGTTTTTTCTTATTTAAACCAACAGGTTTGATTATAATCCTTTCTGTTCTCTTTTCATTTATCTTCCAAAAATGTGCATTTTTCAACTTCTTTAAACTAACAGGCTTGTTAGATAAGGCCCAGATATGTTTTTCAAAAATCCATTAAATTCAATCCGATCATCCTCATTTGTATTATGTTTGTCAAAAACAGTTCAATTGTCAAAGTGGAAAGCAACCTCTGCGCAAGTGGGTTTTTGACACGCCTAACTAGAGGTGTTTTTGGTCTGGTTCAGCCGGGATATTTGGGACCAAAGGTTTATGGTTTTGTATAAATGTATCAAACCGGCCGACAATTCGGTTTTAACAGTTTGACAGTCTACACGGTTCGGTTTATACGGTTTTCGTCGTCGATTAAGTAATTTACCAACTTTTAATGTAGAATCCAGTTTTACAGAAAGTTTACTGGCTATAGAACTTTATCTGTACACTTTGGATTTTATTTGGCCATTGTGTAGATTTCCTATTAAAAAATCAAAAGAATTAATTGCAAGAACCCAATAAATTACTTAGAGTTTTTTAGTTTTTTGTGTTCTTTTCATGTTTTGTTGGTTGCAGTAACTATTAAGATTTTTATTTTGCATATTGTCTAAGCAAAATTCATGCATTTTGTCGAGAACATAATTGCATAGGAATACATAAACAATTGTCATCCATTTATTTCAAGTTTTTGTAACATTGGATAAGATTAAAAAACATGCATGCATATCTTCATGTAATAATAAGGATACAAAGCGTTGGGTCTGGGTTAAAACTAAAATTAAACTTCAATTGTTGCTTCTAGTATATGTCAGTCCGGTTAATATGGTTAACAGTTTGATAAGAAATACAAACCGTAAGCCAAACCAGACCATTTGGTTTTTCAAAACGCAAACTATAAACCGAATCACCAAGTTTTAAACCGGCTATATTGACCAAAATTTTTTCGTTCCTGTCCGGTTTGAACTGTTTATGAACACCCCTAGGCCTAAGTATATGTTGAAATTTTAAGCAAAAGTGACTTGAACCCATACTGACCATACCCATCCTGAATCAAACCTATTCCGACCCATACCCATCCTACCCTCTTTCTTAATCGGCCAATCTTGACCCACACCCATCATGACCCGGTTACCAACACAATCCAACCGTCATATTTTGCCACCTTTACGTGAGAGTTATTCTCCAATCTTGTGCGTGTTCTTATATCATTCTGGACTTAAAAATATGCTCGCAAAGGTTTTTATGCATTGATTATACTATGGTGACTTCACCTGGTTGACTTATTTGACCATTCAGGCATTAAAAAAACCCGAACTGACACATTCATAAGCAAATGGGTCAAAGTTGCCATTTCTGTTTTATCTCATAGCAACCTGAGCATTTGTCTATCCTAGTTTGGCATATAGAATATAGTTATTTTGTTATTTCTTGACTCTTGTATTGACCCTACGCATTATTGGGTTTCATTTGATTGATGCAATCTTCATCACTTGTTAGGGGGTACTGCTGAAACTCCATGTCCCTACAAATGCATTTCCGACAAATATCATATGCCAAATTGTTACACTGCTCTTGAAGAATTGATGGATACATTTGGCGGCCCTTGGTTATTTGGGCTTCTTCTATTGGGTCTTCTTATCCTGTTAGCATTGGTGCTTAGTGTTGCAAGGATGAAGTTTGTAGGATTTGAGGAGTCAGCAGCTTCTGCTCCAACACATGGTTCTCAGATAGATCACTCATTTCCATTCTTGGAGTCTCTCAATGAGGTTTTTATTTACTTTATTTTCATAACTTATTGTGGTTTTGTTGAGGGTGATTCTTTCAGCATTAATGAAAATGATTGTAGGGCTGACTACGGGGTTTTTGAGCCTGTGTTTTGGTACTAGTTATAATAGTAATTTTATTTGCATTCAATAAATAGGTTCAAATTCTGTTTATCTGATTATACCAGAGTCAGATAATCAGTTTTGGGTGACAGTTTCATATCAGCTGTAACAAACCTAATTATTTAATTGTAAAACAAAATCACCTATTTGCCCATGCTTTAACCTAGTTCGGGAGGCATTTTGCTTTCATTTAACAAAAAGTCTCTCTCTTCTCATGATGGCATTTATAGTTCCTCACATAATCAAGTCTGCCAAACACTGAAAGATCTGATATCTGGGTATTAGAACATCAAAAAACATAATCAGATCCTACATATTGTTCTATCACTGCTGATCATTGAATATAACATTCCTTTGGATCTGGGTTGCGGCAGGTTTTGGAAACAAACAGAGTGGAGGATTCTCAAGGTCACGTGCATAGGATGTACTTTATGGGACAAAATAATTTCAGGGAACCTTGGCATCTTCCTCACACACCTCCTGAGCAAGTCATGGACATTGTGTAAATTCTTAATCATTGATACCATGTTCCCTTTATTTTGTTTTTATCTTTAAAGTTGGTGAGTGATGAATATATTATTGGAGTTATTAATTAAAATTGCAGGTATGAGGGTGCATTTAATAGATTTGTGGAAGAAATCAATGCTTTGGCCACTTATCAATGGTGGGAGGGATCAATGTACAACATTCTTTTTTTCCTTGCTTATCCTCTTGCATGGTCATGGCAACAATGGAGGCAAAAATTGAAGTTGCAAAGACTACGTGAATTTGTTAGGTCTGAGTATGACCATGCCTGCTTGCGTTCTTGTCGATCACGTGCTCTTTATGAAGGCCTTAAGGTTACTCCACTCTGAAATATTTGCTTAAATAATATAATCAAATATATTACTGTTTCAGTCTTTATCGCTCCCCATCTCTTGAATTATATTGTTTTTTGGGTTTAATCATGGTTATGTAATGTTATAGGTAGCTGCAACATCTGATTTAATGCTAGCTTATGTGGACTTCTTTCTTGGTGGTGATGAAAAAAGAAGCGATCTTCCTCCTCGTCTTCATCAAAGATTGCCATTATCTCTTTTGTTTGGAGGTGATGGCAGTTACATGGCTCCTTTCTCACTTCACAGTGACAATGTCATTACAACTCTCATGAATCAGGTGAGTATTCTTACATATGGTGTTGGTGTTTGGACTTTGGAATCGGTTATCTGATAATCAATTTCTAATGTTTGAATAAACAGATTCTGTTACATGGGATTGATTTTTCTATATTAGTTTCCAAACTAATCAGAATTTGCAAGCACTTAAATGACTAATTATTTTATTGTTACAACTTTAAAGAACAAAAGCATATCCATGCACTATTCTTGAAACATTCAAGTATAGCTGATTTTAAACGATTAATCTCAATACACTTTCATATGCATATCCAAACATCCCTTAGTTACATACTAAAGAATGTTGATCTAGTTACACCTACTTTTTCATTTTCTTTCTTGCTGTACCTTTGATGAAGGGCTGATCATTATCTTGTTTATTTTCAGTGTGTTCCTCCTACGACGTGGTATCGATTTGTAGCTGGTTTGAATGCACAATTACGGTTGGTTCGTAGAGGTCGACTTAGGATGATGTTTTCTGCAGTTGTCACATGGATTGAAACTTATGCCAATCCAACGTTGAAGATCTATGGTGTACGAGTTGACATGGCTTTGTTTCAAGCTACAAGTGGAAACAATCATCAATATGGACTTGTGGTTACTTCCATACGGGTTGACCCAAGGGGACAATTGCCTAGGTCAAAATTTTCTACGTTACTTATAGATCCTTATTGCTTTAAATGCTTACTATTAAGGTGGCAAAATGGGCCAATGAAACGGACTGAATAATGGGTAAATAAATTATGAGTTGAAATGGGTTATTTTGACTCAAAACCATCTTATTTCTTCCAAAATTTATATTTTATCATAATTTTAACCTTTACATAATGTCATAATCTCTCTAGTGATCCACTTTTTAATGGAATGATTTACAAGCTTTTATGCATTAAAATTGGACTTGGCGTGACTTTGACCTATGCAACCCATTTCACCCGTATCCGTTCTAGCTAAATTGTTTCTTTATCTTACCTGTTTGACCGTTAGAGATGCAACATTACACCAATCCCGAAATGTTGAAATTGCCACCTTTAATTAGATATTCTTGTTTCTGACATTCTTACCCTCTTTCTGTTCCTTTCAATAGTAATAATGATGATGCCTTTCAAGGAGATAAGGCTTCATATCAAGGGCAGGAGAATACTGATGATAACATGACACAAAAAAAGAGTTACGGTAGAATATTAGATATCGACAGTTTCAAATCACTGAAGGAAAACAGGCAAATATTATCATATGCCCTCTCCTTTATAATCCATAACACCAAGCCTGTTGGCCACCAGGTAACTTCTAATTCCTCCATCTGTTAATATTGAACAGATATATTCTTATGATAATGCATTCTAACAAAATTTATAAACCGTTGCAGGATCTTGTTGGTTTAGTGATCTCAATGTTACTATTAGGAGATTTTAGTCTTGTTTTGCTTACGTTGCTCCAGTTATATTCATTTTCATTAGCATATGTTTTCTTGGTTCTATTCATTTTGCCACTTGGGATATTGCTTCCTTTTCCTGCTGGTATCAATGCTCTGTTTAGTCAAGGACCCAGACGCTCAGCCGGGCTGGCTCGTATATATGCTCTCTGGAACATAACATCCTTGGTCAATGTGGTAAATCCATGGTCGCTTTATCAAGTTATAAACTTGATGATTTTTTATATTAATAATTATAAATCTGGTTATGTATTTGTTTGTCACTGGCAGGTGGTTGCTTTTATATGTGGTTATGCTCATTACTCCACTCAGGCTAGTAAAACGTCGTCAGATCTCCAGCCTTGGACCATGTAAGAACATTTAACGTTTTCCAAACTCAATTAGCTTAAATGGGTCAAATTAGAAAGTTTTAGCCAAATGAAATGTGTCTAAACACCTGGAAGCTCTCACCTGAAGTGTTGCTTGAATGTTTCAACCTGTTGAATTAATCTATTCACATAACTTAGGCAGGACTAACATATTGGGTATGGGTTTGAATGGGTTAGATTGACACAAATTTGGATTTTTTTTCTATACTAAATGTTAAATGTGTCAAATATATGATTACAAAATGTTGGAATTTAATCTTGATGTGCAAGGGTGTATACGGGTGAACCAAGAAAGATGAGGGTGGAATTAATTATCATGTAGAATATGTTAGTCAAGGTGAATATTAGGAAAGTATTGAATAATTTGGGTCATCCAACTGTGTTTGAGCTGTGATTTCATAGGAATTAAGGTTATGAGTAAAATAAAAGAGGGTCATTGTATAGAGTTTAAGGTGTGGTCTTCTTTTCATATTAATGAAAAGAGTGTTTTCCCACAAAATTCACTGTTGTCTTTGTGTTTCTGTTACCAATCTTTTAGCAATTGGTATCAGAGCGAGATGATCAAAGAGAGCTGTGTGGCGGTGAAGGGAGATCAAGTAACAATTGAAGACGTGTAGAACGAAGCCACCCGATCAGTTCTGTGATAGACTGGCCGAAAAAGAACCTACGACAGGTTTAAACCATCTGTGATAGATCCATTGAAGGGCTATTGATTGAATATAAAGGTTGTTGTGAGGTTATGATCAAAGGTTGTGTTTCGGTAAAAATTAAACAACAGACCAGATTTGTGAAGTTTTTTTTTTCTGTTGCTGTTGAAAGATCAAAGGGCTATGAGAGCCGGTTGCTAGAAGCAATCAAAACAGGGTGAGGATAAGTGACTGATCTGTGACAGTTCGATTAAAGACAGGTTGTGTGACGCAACTCCAGTAGAAAAAGACCTATGTGATTCAGGTTAAATCTATGGAAGATGGACGTGGAGAGGAGACTGTGTGAAGCAGCGAACGGGGTGAAGAAAACCCGTGTGATACAATTTATAAATGTGTGATACCGGTATGGCGAAGAAGCTAGTTAATACGTGAAGGATTGATTTAGGTTGAGCAGTATGTGTGACACAAGTGATGTGGAGAAGAACCTGGACAAATAAAAGGCAAGAAAGTTTTTCGTGTGACACGAACCCAGTTGCAATCAAAGAAGAACAAAAGCTGCGTGTAGCAGATTTAAAGATCAGTGATTGATCAAACTGGGAATAAATGTGATTTCAACGAGTGAAATTGACTGACCTGAGACAAGGTGACCTGGGGTGAAACTAATCAGCTAGTAGGGACTGATTTTTGTCAAAGAAAAGCTGAGTGATTCAGTGTAGGAAGCAAAGCGGTGTGTGAAGCATTAGAGACCAGATCTATGTGATTCAGCTCAATCAAGAAAAAAAGTAGCTTGTTGTGTGAGATGGCAAAGGAAAAGGAGAAAAAAAGTAGAGTGGTTTACTATTTAGTGTGATGCAAAGATAGTCAAGAAGAATCTGATCTAACCTCAAGCAAAAGTTGTGATACTTTCAGGAATTAGAAGAGAAGACGTGGCCAAGGAAGAAGATATACAAGTCATATTTTTTATCATTGTGATGGAGATAATAAGGCTTAGGGATGTGATATCCAACCCCGAATATAAAGATGAACGAAACCTGAGAAAGTTCTTGCACATTCATGATATGGTGGTGTTAAGATGTGAAAGTTGTCGAAGAATTCCAGTGAATCAACAACACATGTTACTTGGAATTCAAGACCAAGGTGGTACAACATCAAGATTAAGGGTGAGAATGTTGGAATTTAATCTTGATGTTCAAGAGTGTATACGGGTAAACCAAGAAAGATGAGGGTGGAATTAGATATCATGTAGAATATGTTAGTCAAGGTGAATATTAGGAAAGTATTGAATAATTTGGGTCATCAACTGTGTTTGAGCTGTGATTTCATAGGAATAAGGTTATGAGTAAAATAAAAGAGGGTCATTGTATAGAGTTTAAGGTGTGGTCTTCTTTTCATATTAATGAAAAGAGTGTTTTCCCACAAAATTCACTGTTGTCTTTGTGTTTCTGTTACCAATCTTTTAGCAATTGGTATCAGAGCGAGATGATCAAAGAGAGCTGTGTGGCGGTGAAGGGAGATCAAGTAACAATTGAAGACGTGTAGAACGAAGCCACCCGATCAGTTCTGTGATAGACTGGCCGAAAAAGAACCTACGACAGGTTTAAACCATCTGTGATAGATCCATTGAAGGGCTATTGATTGATATAAAGGTTGTTGTGAGGTTATGATCAAAGGGTTGTGTTTCGGTAAAAATTAACAACAGACCAGATTTGTGAAGTTTTTTTTTTCTGTTGCTGTTGAAAGATCAAGGGCTATGAGAGCCGGTTGCTAGAAGCAATCAAAACAGGGTGAGGATAAGTGACTGATCTGTGACAGTTCGATTAAAGACAGGTTGTGTGACGCAACTCCAGTAGAAAAAGACCTATGTGATTCAGGTTAAATCTATGGAAGATGGACGTGGAGAGGAGACTGTGTGAAGCAGCGAACGGGGTGAAGAAAACCCGTGTGATACAATTTATAAATGTGTGATACCGGTATGGCGAAGAAGCTAGTTAATACGTGAAGGATTGATTTAGGTTTGAGCAGTATGTGTGACACAAGTTGATGTGGAGAAGAACCTGGACAAATAAAAGGCAAGAAAGTTTTTCGTGTGACACGAACCCAGTTGCAATCAAAGAAGAACAAAAGCTGCGTGTAGCAGATTTAAGATCAGTGATTGATCAAACTGGGAATAAATGTGATTTCAACGAGTGAAATTGACTGACCTGAGACAAGGTGACCTGGGGTGAAACTAATCAGCTAGTAGGGACTGATTTTTGTCAAAGAAAAGCTGAGTGATTCAGTGTAGGAAGCAAAGCGGTGTGTGAAGCATTAGAGACCAGATCTATGTGATTCAGCTCAATCAAGAAAAAAAGTAGCTTGTTGTGTGAGATGGCAAAGGAAAAGGAGAAAAAAAGTAGAGTGGTTTACTATTTAGTGTGATGCAAAGATAGTCAAGAAGATCTGATCTAACCTCAAGCAAAAGTTGTGATACTTTCAGGAATTAGAAGAGAAGACGTGGCCAAGGAAGAAGATATACAGTCATATTTTTTATCATTGTGATGGAGATAATAAGGCTTAGGGATGTGATATCCAACCCCGAATATAAAGATGAACGAAACCTGAGAAAGTTCTTGCACATTCATGATATGGTGGTGTTAAGATGTGAAAGTTGTCGAAGAATTCCAGTGAATCAACAACACATGTTACTTGGAATTCAAGACCAAGGTGGTACAACATCAAGATTAAGGGTGAGAATGTTGGAATTTAATCTTGATGTTCAAGAGTGTATACGGGTAAACCAGAAAGATGAGGGTGGAATTAGATATCATGTAGAATATGTTAGTCAAGGTGAATATTAGGAAAGTATTGAATAATTTGGCTCATCAACTGTGTTTGAGCTGTGATTTCATAGGAATTAAGGTTATGAGTAAAATAAAAGAGGGTCATTGTATAGAGTTTAAGGTGTGGTCTTCTTTTCATATTAATGAAAAGAGTGTTTTCCCACAAAATTCACTGTTGTCTTTGTGTTTCTGTTACCAATCTTTTAGCAATTGGTATCAGAGCGAGATGATCAAAGAGAGCTGTGTGGCGGTGAAGGGAGATCAAGTAACAATTGAAGACGTGTAGAACGAAGCCACCCGATCAGTTCTGTGATAGACTGGCCGAAAAAGAACCTACGACAGGTTTAAACCATCTGTGATAGATCCATTGAAGGGCTATTGATTGAATATAAAGGTTGTTGTGAGGTTATGATCAAAGGGTTGTGTTTCGGTAAAAATTAAACAACAGACCAGATTTGTGAAGTTTTTTTTTTCTGTTGCTGTTGAAAGATCAAAGGGCTATGAGAGCCGGTTGCTAGAAGCAATCAAAACAGGGTGAGGATAAGTGACTGATCTGTGACAGTTCGATTAAAGACAGGTTGTGTGACGCAACTCCAGTAGAAAAAGACCTATGTGATTCAGGTTAAATCTATGGAAGATGGACGTGGAGAGGAGACTGTGTGAAGCAGCGAACGGGGTGAAGAAAACCGTGTGATACAATTTATAAATGTGTGATACCGGTATGGCGAAGAAGCTAGTTAATACGTGAAGGATTGATTTAGGTTTGAGCAGTATGTGTGACACAAGTTGATGTGGAGAAGAACCTGGACAAATAAAAGGCAAGAAAGTTTTTCGTGTGACACGAACCCAGTTGCAATCAAAGAAAACAAAAGCTGCGTGTAGCAGATTTAAAGATCAGTGATTGATCAAACTGGGAATAAATGTGATTTCAACGAGTGAAATTGACTGACCTGAGACAAGGTGACCTGGGGTGAAACTAATCAGCTAGTAGGGACTGATTTTTGTCAAAGAAAAGCTGAGTGATTCAGTGTAGGAAGCAAAGCGGTGTGTGAAGCATTAGAGACCAGATCTATGTGATTCAGCTCAATCAAGAAAAAAAGTAGCTTGTTGTGTGAGATGGCAAAGGAAAAGGAGAAAAAAAGTAGAGTGGTTTACTATTTAGTGTGATGCAAAGATAGTCAAGAAGAATCTGATCTAACCTCAAGCAAAAGTTGTGATACTTTCAGGAATTAGAAGAGAAGACGTGGCCAAGGAAGAAGATATACAAGTCATATTTTTTATCATTGTGATGGAGATAATAAGGCTTAGGGATGTGATATCCAACCCCGAATATAAAGATGAACGAAACCTGAGAAAGTTCTTGCACATTCATGATATGGTGGTGTTAAGATGTGAAAGTTGTCGAAGAATTCCAGTGAATCAACAACACATGTTACTTGGAATTCAAGACCAAGGTGGTACAACATCAAGATTAAGGGTGAGAATGTTGGAATTTAATCTTGATGTTCAAGAGTGTATACGGGTAAACCAAGAAAGATGAGGGTGGAATTAGATATCATGTAGAATATGTTAGTCAAGGTGAATATTAGGAAAGTATTGAATAATTTGGCTCATCAACTGTGTTTGAGCTGTGATTTCATAGGAATTAAGGTTATGAGTAAAATAAAAGAGGGTCATTGTATAGAGTTTAAGGTGTGGTCTTTTGTTCATATTAATGAAAAGAGTCTGTTTTCCCACAAAATTCACTGTTGTCTTTGTGTTTCTGTTACCATCTTTTAACAATGAGTTAGATTATCAATCATATATTTCGTCAATATCTTATTTTTTTATAAATTATACGATTTAGATGGGTTTTATGCATTAAAAATACATTGGATGTTAATTCACTAATCCTTCGACCCATTAGCTTATCTTTTTTTCTTTTTATTTAATTTTATTTTATCTCTTTGACCCATTCAACGTTAACACATTTTTAAATAGCTTCTGCAAGTATATATATATATTATATTTAATTATTTGTAAGCTTTTTAAAAATATTAGTGAAGAAAATGCTGGCAGGACGTGATGTGTTTTGGCACGTTGGAAAATAGTCACCCATTTTGACCAGTTATGCGATTTAGACACATTGGTAACCATGACGTTTTGGTTTGTCGGTGCAGGGGGAAAGCGAGTGGTGGATATTCCCAGTTGCGCTAGTTTTGTGTAAATGCATCCAATCTATTTTCATAAACTGGCATATTGCAAACTTAGAATTCAAGATCGATCGTTATATAGTAGCGACACTGACAAGTTTTGGCAATCGTCATAGTTAGGCTAAAAGGAAAGAAAATGTATTGCTCCACGTTTATCCAGTCTTTTATATAAATAAATTTTGGTAATTTTTATATTTATTGTTAGCTTTTTTACTTGAGTCGTTTAATCTTTATAAAGTCGTTTTATATAGAACACAGTTCGATCCATAATACTAATGAAATGTGTAGGATGTAGAAACAAAATGATCCTATGTTAGTAGTTTTTTAAAATCAAAATCAACATACTATATTAGTAACTACTAGGTGGATGTTCAATCTCGTTTTTACTGCACACTATATTCTCCCCAATGCACCATGTACCTGTCACAAAGACACAAAACATGACAGAGTTCGATGCTCCATAAGTAGGTATAAGCAATTCTAGCATGGAGGTGTGGTGATTTAAGAATATGGTGTACTGTAGAGAGTGTGTTTGTCAGTAAAAAGTTTAAACAAATGGTAGCGAATTAGTGATAGACGAGTCAAAGATTAATAATCAACAGAAGCTCCATGGTCATGACATTAAGTAATGGGTCGATTGCCAACATTCATGTCTAATACTACTTCACAAACTCCATGATCCATATGATCATCAGGCCACGAAACAGCCCTGCATAATTGCTATGAGAACAAGGGTTGTGGTTTCAAATAACCAAACCTCAAATGTGACAAGAAAAAGATTCAAAGTTCAACACTTGATTGATCCATGGTGCGATTGTGGAACAACCACCAACTTTCTGGTCTAAGACCACATCATTTAAGAATGATATGAAAATGGTTGATCTAAAGGCCAAGCTACAAGACAACCATACTGTGTCTGGACAAATTTCAAGAATCAGTAAAATGCTTAAACAATAACCATTCAACTATACATATCCAGAGCCAAAATAAATATCACATTCTTTCATGATTATGAACACAACAAATGTGTTTTATAACTTAATCAAATTATTTGTGAACATTAAAGGTGCTATAAAACAGTTTTTCTATAAATTACTTGAATCAAACAAAATGACAAGGAGTCTTCTTTAGGAGGGAAGTATTCAAATTGAATCCTTTAAGGTGAGTTTGTTATTATGTTGTCGATTTTAAGTGATAAAAACATCATATAAAAACATCATACATCTTCGGTGATGATAGTTTAGAAATGGCATATCATTTTGGTAGATATAGAATAAAATAATCAGGCTATATTAAATGAGAGCGAATAATATCAGTCCAACAAACCATCTGTATAAATCTTTTTATGTTACTTCTTTTTACATTACAAACACCCTAAAAGACCTTGAGAATAGTTTGTTGGTTATGCGAATCCATCACCCCACATCGAATAATAGTTCATCCGCAACCACTTCTAGTCTGCTCCGAAAGTGTCATACCTGAGAACAACATATGATTTTTCCAGTAGGAATGCAGGAAAGTGCTAAGATGTGTAATGCCTCATCTATAGTGATTCCTCATAGTTATTTAGGCTACAACCCAAAAGGAGGTATCAATGAGCCTTTATGTTATTTCAATATAGTATCCTTCCCCTAGTCCCTTTGCTCATTCTAATGCTGGGAAAAATTGCAGGCGATAACACTTCTTCCTATCTTTATCGTGTGATTCTAGATATAGGTAGGTGACAAAGACAAGGTATAGCGGGGACAAGTTATAATAATTTATTCCAACCCAGAATCCTAAAATAGTTAACTATTACTTATTAGATCTTGCTCTACAATCTCATATTGGGAGAATTGGGACTTTGTCTCATAGGATATAAGAGTGTTATTTCTTGGTAACATTCAAAATTTCATCCGTGATCATAATTTTTTAGTTTAAGATAGTAGCGGGGGCATCTGTTCTATATATTTTGATATTGAAAATCATGTTTTTGATTTCATAAAAGTGCCAAGTTAAGCCCAAAAGATTCCCCGAATAAGAACCATCAGATCACCACTTATTCCATGAATAAAGTTTAACCACAATTGTAAGTTGATCAAGAAGTTAGTGATTCAACTAGTGCATTGAACTTAGGGTGTTAAAAGTGATATATTAGCCCTTTGAGTTATGTCAAGTTGGATTATTATACGCATACTCAATACTCAATATTCCAACAACCCATTTCGCGTAGATAGAAAATACAATGCAAAGTTGTCTGATATTAATAACTTCCCCTATGCGTTACGTGCATTTGAACATTATTGGTTAGCTTGTTACTTTGGGCATAGGGTGTTACAAATGGTATCATGCCAAACTACAAACAGCCTATGCGAACTTAGAGAACTTGATTCCTGCATCGTGTCGTATCCAAGAACAAAAAGAATAACACGAATGAATACAAGAAATATATAATCAAATATACATTTAAACCAAAGAGAGATAAAAGCCACATACAGTTGTATTATGTCCATAAAACATTTAAAGCCTAGTGTTTTTATTATAGACCCACTTAGCCATCAAATGTTATACCAGTCACTAGCTGCAAGTTAAGCATTTGAACAGACGGGTAAACTCATAACCGGTTCCTACATTGACCGAACCGTTCAGATGGTCAATCAGTCACTCGAGCATGTCAAAATCTTGTTTTTTCTCAGTTTTTACCTGGATTTAAGCTGCTGTCTCCTTCCAGCAGTTGTTCTTCTGCCTTTTGAAACTCAATCAATTCTTTTGGTCTCAAAAAGCTCGGTTGATTTGTGGACGCAAGTACCCTTGCCCACATTCTATCAGTGATCACAACATAATTTTGATGATCCACTATACGCTGCACGTCAATAAACACCATCACCTTTGCAGCTAAAGACTCGAACAGTAAACAACATGAAAAAGACCAGACACACGTGTATATAATTGTTTTGTTTAGAGGTGAAGAATCAAGAATGGACGAGATGGGTAACGGGTCAAAATGGGATTGGGTTAAAATGGGTCATTTATAGTATGGGCCAAAACTCCCAAGGTAATCAGATTGGATATAGATGATTAATAAACTTACACTGAACGGAATATAAGTCTGTCGACCATGCACAAGCCCGCTAATAAAGCCCGTGAAGCCCGCCATGGCTCCATGAACACAGCTTTGAGCAAGGAGAGTACAGTAGATATTGTCAGATGCATTACTTGGAACAGCCCGGATCATGTAAGTAGGATCTGCGTGATTGATTTGAACACTTTGTTCTTGTAAAAACGGGTGGTATGTCATGTTAAATAGAGAAAATGTACAAAATTTCGACCCATTTACTTATAAACGGGTTGATTTGGGTTATGGTTTATTTCTAACAAGTTGTCATAAGATATTAAGGTTTGTAAGGATGTGCAAAAATTATTCGCTTTTGGCCCAAACCAAATATGTTTTACTCAATATTGTAAAGGCCAACTAATTACTATATATATTAGTATTGGACTCTTGTTAACATAATGTAGTTACCAATGTATTTAAGAGTAATTGGCATTTGTTGCTTGTTTGCAAAGTGAGCCTGCATACAAAGACATTAAACTTTCACTTCAAAATTCACAAAAGCAAATGATAAAATAAAAATAAAGTTTTGACGATTCAAGGTCAATATCTACTAGTGAAAACAGGAAACAACGATCAACTTAAAAACAAGTAATTTGATTAGATTAACTTGGAGATTAATCATATCTATTACCTTAATTCTATCAGAAAGCCACATCCCAACATCTTTAAGTAGTTTGTTCCCAGAAGCATCTTTTGCAGTTGATGAACTACTTTGTGCAACAAGCTCTTGACCTGCTCCTTCAGCTACAACAATAACCATGTGCCCGTTTTCTTTGAGACGTCTTTCTACATATTCTAGAAGCCCACCTTCACCGTCTAGAAAGAAAGGTGATTCAGGTATCAAACATAAATCCACATCACGGCTTGCAAGAGTTGCATACATTGCAATGAACCCTGCAACAACATTTTAAAATTATACATGCTGACATGGGTCAGGTCGGGTCGGGTCAAAACCAATACAGCTCACTTCAATATCATTTGGAGTAAATCTTACCACTGTAGCGCCCCATTAGCTTGACCACCCCTATGCCATTTTCTGCACTCTCTGCCTCAACGTGTGCAGCATTAATCGCACGTTGAGCCTCTTCAACAGCAGTATCAAAACCAAATGACTTGTCAATTACCTGTTACAACAAGTATGTATAGATATGCAACTGTCACCACAACCAATAAAATGAAACCAAAATCAATTTAACCAGATAAGGGTGCACTCACCAATCAAACATTTGCATTTATTTTCTGTGGAATATGTATCATGTACCAAATATGTATTTATATTTCACTTGAAAAATGTTACTAGTATAGTAAAGGACAGATTCATCAAGGATGAAAATACCGCGATGTCATTGTCAATTGTCTTTGGAATCCCAGCCACAACAGCTTTTATCCCTCGTCGTTTGATTTCCTGCATATGATAATAAAATGATATGAGAATTTTGTCTTCTGATTGCACACACACACACACACAAAAGATGACCCTTGGAAAATTATAATGCAACATACTTCAAAAATTACAGCTGCGCCTTTTTGAGTTCCATCACCTCCAATTATATAAACCTGAAACAGCAAATAAATAAGTTACTCATGGAGCAACAAGAGCACTTACTAGCAAAATAGTATTCATATCAGAATAAAGAAGTTAAGTAACTCATAATGTCGTATAATTTAGCATCAAACACCTGATTAATACCGCGGTCTTGAATGCTGTCAACTATCTTTGACTTGTCATGACCACCTCGAGAAGAGCCAAGAATCGTACCACCACGTTTATGGATATCATTTACGAATTTTGGTGTTAATGTTATAGTATTTTTTGAGTAGAATCCTCTATACCCTCCCTATCAGAAACAATTATGCATCATCAAAGGATGTAAAGAAAATAATGGAAAAAAAAGTCAAGGTCAAAGCTACCGCCACGTCAGTTGCCACATCATCATTTTGATTGAGTAATAAGATCAGATTACTTCATATCAACAAATTGTAAAGTACATACTATGCAACTTGCATATTGTTTAATGCCAATAAATATGCGAATTCAAGAACACAAGCATCCATGGTCAACTCATGGAAGTTCCAATTGCAAATTATTAAACACTAAATTCATACCAAATGATTTTAAAATCATTTGTTCATATTTTGATGAGGAGACTTACATCAATTCCAAGAACTCTGCTGACGCCATACATGTGAAAAAGAGCGCAAACAATCTCCCGAATCACAGTATTTAATCCAGGCACAAACCACCACATGTTACAACACAAGCATGGACCTCATCTGGTAAAAAGTAAACCTGCAACAATAAAAGCTGTTTGTTAAACAAAACTATGTTGTTCTAATAGACATTACAATACATTTCTACAAGTAAATAGCATACATTTTGGCGGGGCCCAGCGCGTCGAAAATGGACCCCTCGTGGATCATTCTTGTGGACAACAACCTACAAGAAGACATAAAAGAATCACTTCTGTTGGATTTATTTGTAAATATGTTTATATGATGATTTAACTTACCTTTTCTGGCACGGTATCATCACAGTCTATAAAATACTGCCTGAAATTCAGCAGGATGTATGGTTATTAAAGATTAAAATCACGTCGAGAGGTATGATGAACGATGATGCAAGTATACTCACTTTACAACAGAATATGCAGGATTGAATCGCATTGGATTCGGATATGTCTGTAGAAATAAAACAGCACATAAAAAAAGAGAATTTATATATAGATATGCCAAACTCCCTGCTTTTAGAATGTTATTTTCAGTATGCATTTGCTGCAAATTTAACACCAACAATAATCTGTTTGTTAAATTGACTATACTGTAATACAAAAAATTTGATCAAAATCCTTCAAATGATCAAATAAAAGATCCACAACCAAAATAATATGTATATTTGCATGAATGTTGCAATGTCAAAATATGTTTCATTAGTCATCAAACATATCTAAATTACCCTTTAACCAACAAAAGAGAACCATGTGGATCAAATATAAACCAGTTTAACAATGAAACAGCATACTGGGGCAAATCTTAACTGGGTGAATGACTGAATGATACATAATCAATAAATAAATAAATAAATGCCCAAATCAAACTGGCTGAAATTATTAAGAAAGAAAAAAAATATACCAAGTGAATTATGCGGTTCTCATAGTTCTCATAGTTCTCAATATAAAACGCGATCTTTTGAGAACCAGCAATATGTTAATCGTCTTATATATCACATTCAAAATACCACGAACAAGTGGAGCATGCGGTTGTTTTGAATCTCAACATATTTTTGGTTCTAAAAGAGCACGTCCACGTTGCTCGTGTGTGTATAGATAAAGAGAGAGGGAAATTACATTGAGGTTAGAAATATAATCTGTCAAATGAGGAACATCTTCAAGAACATAACCATAATCCCCCTTTTCAATCTTCATCTGAGAATCCTTGTTTTCTTCCATTTCTTTCTTCTCAAAAACAAAAAAAGATACAATTTTGGGCTAATAATTAATGGGAATTTTAACTATAATATTGTGGATCAATTTCTATATATGAAGAACATTTGAGGAAAATGCGGGAATTTGGAGACAAGAATTACTTGTCACAAATCTTGAGTTTAGAAAGTGAAGGAAAACCACAAAAACTTGAGTTACAAAAGGCATAACAACATGCATCGTGCTGTGGCGTTTTCAGTGGGAAAATGAAATTATTTGATGTTTAAATCCAAAAGTCTATTGGGTCATGCTAACATTGGCGGACCCAACTTGTTTCAATGGGTTCGCGGTTTAATGCCAATTGAACTCCACTAAATTTTAACACCGAACTCCATGAAATTTTAACGACCCCAAACAACTTTTTACAAAAACAAAAGCAGGAAGTTTTTGACATTGAACCCTAAGAATTGTTACAAATGCAAACCTATTATAATCCGACTCAAACAATCACTAGCATAGTATCTCGTGTAACACACGGGCTGATTAAATAATATGTAAAATAATTTGTAATAAAAATTTAAAATTATAAATGATATTTGTAAATAATATATGATTGAGTTAAGATAGATAAGCAGTTCAAGTAAAAACAATAATAATATCTATTTAAAATTTCATTTTATAAGATTTTGTTTTTTAATTATTTTTTAAACATTCTGGTTTTTTTTTTATTTTGAAAATATAATTATGCTATGAAACTTAGAAAAAATGGTATTCAAATACTTTAAAGTGTATTTTATTTCTTAAACTTAAATTGTGTTATATATTTTTAAAGTGTATTTTTCATTATAATATAAAGTTTTTAAAATTTTACAATATCAAACTTTTTTATTTAGAAATTTTAAATAATATAATTACTATATATACTTTTATCATTTATTAGGAGAGATGCCGGAAAATGAAAATGAAAATACTTAATATGTTGACATATGGCATAAAAAAACTTCTTTTATTACATGTTATAGATATGTCTACTAACTATTTTAAAAAACTAAACTTATTACTCTATCATGTCAACTATTTAAACAATTAACCTAAAAATTAGACAATTCGATTACAATTTATAATATTAGTGGTAATTGAAGGGACAGTTAGTTCGCTCACATACCCTGTTCTAAACAGTTTGATCGTGGTTATCGTCCTAAGCTCTCAACTACTTAGTTTTTTGTCAAAACTTTCCTATTGAAGCCGCATACCATAAGTCAACCCTTTGTCCATGGTTACTCCACCCTCTCAAACCGATTCTAAACAATTAGAAATCCTCAATTTAGCTTTTTTCTTAAACAATTGATGAACTTATATTATGTGTTCAAAATTTAATTTGTTTTTATCTTTTAACTATATGACCCGACCCGGATCAAACCTAATTAACCAAGCCATAAAAGAAGATTAATATTGAACAATATACAACCAGACCCAAAAATTTCTTACCCCCACTAACTAAATTCCTAGGTCCGCCATTGCATGCTAAATCAATAAATCATACCTCACTTATATTTTTGGCTAAACTATGTGTTACATACGCTATATCATCTTTTCAAACATTGAATTTGGGTATAAAAGCAATGAATACAAGCATTACAGGCCGAATTGCAGATATTGTTGTTTGGAGATCTCTAGATGGTCTTTTTACGATTGTATGAATCAATTTCAGGTTAAAGTTTATTTTTGTGGTACTCCAAAATATTGAATAAGACAAAAGTTTCAACAACCAGAATGAAATTATGTATGAAAATCGTAGCAGAGAATTCGTAAGAATTCAATGATCAAAAGTTGATAAGATGAATCTTTTATGTAACGGAAGAATCATTGTAATGATTGGATGAACCATTCCAATGTTTCAAGTAGCGTTTCGAGTTTTAACTAAATGACATACATTAGTAGTAACTATTATCAATTGATACAAATCATCACTTGCTACTGACATATAAAATCGCTACTAATGTACAATTTACTACCAACATACAAAATTGCCATCGATGATCACTTCCTACTACTCATTAGTTGATACCAACACCAAAGTTTCTATCTCTCTCACTTTTACTACCAAAGGCCATTTTTACTACTAAAAATCATTTTGATGCAACTTGAAAATTTCATGATTTCGAAGCAACTTCCAACACAACAAAACAAAAAAAATAAGTTTTTTTAGCTGTTAGTTATATTTTTAGTCATAAATTTTAGTAATTTTAGGTTTCATTTCCGCATATATTTTGCATTAATTGCATGCGTCTTTTATTTTAATTATAAAATAGTAGGCTTGGTAAGATGGAATCTACTCTTGTATATTTTAGTTTTTGTAGGATAATTTAATGGGTGGAAAAAGGAGTGATAAAGATTCAAACTTTAAAACCAAAAAAGGAAAAGAGTTTGTTGAAAAAAGAGAAGAACTCAAAAGATAAAAGGGAGGAGGCTGCAAAAAATGAGACATCTTGAAAGGATTTTGAAGATATTATTTTGAAGAATCAAGTTCAAGAAACAACAAGGAGCAATAGCAACTTAGATTTCTTTGTTGGTTTTCGATTCGTAAGTTTTATTTTATTTTAGTTTTGATTGATCTAGTCGTCATGTCCGGCTAGAACAATCTTTGATTTCAACATTAAGGTTTAATTTTTATGATTTTGGTTTGAACTTATGTGAAGAGATTATGAGATGTTTTTATTTTAATGGTTTGTTTGTTTGATTCTTGATCTTAAACTCGGATCTAATCTGGTATATATTAGATTGTTAATAAAATTAACCACCTTATTAATTCTCTAATAAAGTTCTTCAAGATTTAAAACCCTAATCAAGTTTTGATTTTTGATATAAGGAACAATTAATGGTTTGAGTTTGTCTATGAATTCATTCTCGTTATAGAATCACACAATCTAGTTAAGCATACTGAACGACATGTGTGTTTAATTATAATCGATATATCTATCGTTGCAACCCGCACGCTAAGATCTGAACGACGTGAGCTTAGAGTAGTGAATTAACTCCAATCAAAGAACTGCGTTTGATTGGACATTAGATAAAGGGGATATCCGAACGGCGTGATGTCTAGTATCGATACAAATCATTAATTGAAAATTGTCATTGCACCGTAATCGTTAATGATCGTAAGCCAAATCGAGTCAATAAATTACTTTAGTGTTGGAATTAGTATTCATATTTGAATTATTTCATAATTTAATTGATGTCTTTAATAATCTCTTTTTCATATTTAAAAAAATACAAAAAAATGTCAACTTTCGTTTTTGTAGCAGAACCTTAACACAGCCGCGTGAAATTTCCTTTACAGTTTTGACACGGCCGTGTCAGCTCATTGGAATTTTTTTACTTTTTGTAATTTACTTTTAGTTCTAGTTTTTAATTAAAACCCTCACATTCCTTAGTCCATAATGAATCAAAGTAACTGTGCTAAAACGTTTTTGGTATAAAATAATTGACACGTATCCCTAAGGACACGAACTCTACTTCCGCTCATACTATTCTTAGTGTGTGTACGGTAAGTTTACATTTTTATTATTTATTTGCTGGATTCGATACCCAACATTAGCTCAACTCTAGTTAGGGGTTTTGCCCTTTACCCTAAGAGGCGATGCCTCTTTGGAGCACTCATCTGGTTTATTTGGTTGCGTCCCTTTTATATCACGAGAACAATTCTTAAACGAGTGTGGACTCCATACTTTCCAATTTGTTTAATGTTTCAATTTCTTATTTAGTCACTAAGTTAATCCTAGTTATCTAAAATAGTCTGATGACACTAAAATCACCAACACGAATAAGAGCGTATACGGAGATCCAAAACGGGTGTGTATGCATCTATTCAAAAATTAAAAAATCAATTAAATCAATTTAGATATGACATAAGGGGAACGTTTAGCCAATTTCATATTAAATTTTTATTTTTCAAACTCACCACTTCAAAATTTTCTTTTTCAAACTTATCACTTCAAATTTATAAAAACTTTTGATTTGGGGAATTGTGAAATAAATCTATGGTTTGGTTAAACTACAACCTATTAACTGAAAATTCTGGTTTGAATTTAGTTTTGACGTGTGATATAATTAAAAACTAAATTACTAATAACCAAATTAATTGTAATAACGAGAAGAATATGTTGGCACATAAAGAGTGTACCTTGCCTAACATTTTTCCTACCTTCGATGATCTGATGTCTTGCCAATGTGCATTTGCCAACAAATGGACACATCTCTATGATAACTCTTTCTAGTCATTATACGTGAAATAGTAATCTATAATGGTAGTTCTTTTTTAGAAAACTAAACAAACACCAAAAGGTCTGTGTAGGGATGTAAGACTTCACTATTGGAGTAAGGTTGTTACCATGTTGGTCCATTCCATATCTTGTAAATGAGTTAGGTAAGTGACTATTTAAATACCATAGCTAAATTCCTGACATAACATAGATTGAGTGGAGTTTTATTTCAAAAAGATAAATGGCTAAGTATCATCCTATTTAATTAAGAATTTTGTTTTCCTCATTGGTTGAAACAAGATTGTGTTGCCTACATGTACATATGGCCGATGTTTTATGGGGCCCTAATTGAACCAAAAAAATAAGACTTTTTTGAAAATCACAATTTAAATAAAAGCAACCTAATTAAAGTTTTTTATACAAAAGCAGTAAATCAAAGAAAATTATATACACTAACTTAAGTCTTTGATAGTTGATTTCTTTAAACAAAAACATGGCTAGACCAAGTCAATCAAATCGATCGGAGAAGAAGAAACTTAGGAATGATCGTTTGCTTTGTGAATTGTGTAACTGCGTTTCTTCAATAACCTATTAAATTATCGAAATTTTCATTGGGACTCAACTATTAAGTGTTATTACTGATTTAAAATTTCATTCAGTTATATAAAACTAAAACCCACCACAATATATTTCATAAACTGGGGTCCTTATTTTTAAAAGGCGCTAAGCTTAATGAGTAACAATTTACATTGTAGATCCGGCCCTACCTGTACATATGCGAGGAAAGTAGCTTTAAGCTTCAAGGTGAACAACGATTGCAAATATACATAATAGAGCTTCTAACAAGTAGTTCTAAAAAGTGTTATGTTTCTATCTGGAGTTGAAAGCCAAACAATTCATCCCATGCACACCCTACTAATTTCTATCATTGTGTATGAGCACCTATCATGACACGCCAACAGTTTGACCAATAAGTATTTTAAAATTTGTATTAAAAAGCGAATCAAAAGCATCGATAATTGTATCTCTTTAGCGGACCAGTTGGGCTTGGCTTTGAAAATTGGTAAAAACTCATTTTCAATAAATAACACAGTAAGTTATCTATTCTTTATCATGGTTCTATGACAGTTTTTGCTTGTTATTTAGTTTTTTTAACCATGTAGCACTCCTTCCCTGAGTGGTGTGAACAAAACAAGTAGAATGGACAATCTTTAACACACTTCACAGCTCCACGCCCTTGTTTGTTATTATCAATTTTTGCAATGTACAAATTCCTGCCATTGGTCACAACATGTCTTTTCATAGCAGCTTTAAAAGCATCCCTAGTATCAAACATTACTCCAACTCACCAATTGTAATTCTTCCATATGGTATGTTTATTCACTACGGCTTTATATTTTTTTTCCTCTAATGTTATCATCTTCACTATCACCGGGAGTGGCAACATCACCCTCAGAATCCTCATAACTACTATAGCATTCTATATGTGAAGTTCCAGCTTCAATATTTTCAAATAAGTTACCCTCTTTTTCCTTTAAACAATCTTCAAGCAGTTTTTATAAGGCCTACACTCTCTTCCTCATTAGCCTGCTTAATTGCCTCTTGTGATTGAACCCATTCATCATCTTCTCTATCAGACTCTTGACCAATTACTTCATTATGCACCCCCTTGTTGGTCCATTTGATCGAATTACAATACAATGAATTGATGAATCGTTCAATATCAAACACACATACTAAATAATATGAACAATGAAGATTGAAAACAATAACAACTCATTCAATATAAGACAATGATGATCAATATATTCAATAATGTCACACCCCAACCTTGACAGCGGAAACGTCGAGGAGTGAGAGTTAAGATCATTCACAGCCACATAACGCTATTAAAAAAACCCAAATTTATATTAAACATAAGTTCCAATTGTACTATTACAATCATAAGTCTCAAAGAAATAAAAACATAACATAGAATGTAACGAGTCATTTTATTTCACTTATTTTTCTAGGTCCAATCCTAGATTTGTATGCTTCAATGAGAAGAAATCAAGCTTGAGTATTTCCTGAAACATGTTAAAAATAAATGGTCAACAATAATGTTGGTGAGATTTCCATAGTTTGAAATACATAAGTATATAAAAGATGGCAATTCATGTTGTAAGTTAGAGAACAAAGTAACTAGGGATGTAAGACAGAATGCACAATCAAACCTTGACAAAGTTTTACAAGTCTCAAACATTTAAAAGCATATACGATTAGCTAAGTGTACTTGGATCAACCAAGCAGGCTTGTCTGGCCCATAGATCTATGACTTCGCTAGGCTAGCAATAGTTAATGATTGTACATATATTCGACATTACATGGTAGCTACAAGGTTCAACTAATCACAACATACAAGTAAATTGCCATAAGTTTACAAGAATCAAACGTGTTTACAAGTGCAAAGTTTATAATGTAATATGTTTCACCCCAAAAGTGTAAAAATACAAAAAAGGGTATAGAAATACTCACTTGATCAAATAATATATAATTGGTGATTAATAAGAATAATATTAAGCAACATTTCAAGGTAGTCTTTCACAATGCACCTAAAACAAAAATATATTTACAAGGTTAAAGTTTAATAATATAATTAATGGTTAAACGAGACTAGGGTTTCAATTTGGTATTTGGGGTTTTGACAACAATTATATTTAACGAATGGAAAACAATTATATTATTTTGGAATAAATGGTAGGAAATGTATTTGTATTTTATATAGAGATGAGAAGAGAAACATTTATAAGATTTATTGATTTAAATAATATGTTTATAACTAAATGAGATTAGCACGATTTAAAAAATTTAAAGGCGCCGTTTGAAATACTAAAAAAAACTATTATTTAAAATCTAAGTTTTAAATAAAAGTAAGTTTTCTATGACAATAGCTCTAGAGTTTTTTTTAATAAAAATAAGAAGGTAATTTTTAACCAAATAATTACAAAAAACTAATTATTTGATTTTAAAATAAACTAGATTTATAAAATAATTTTCTATGATTTTTAAAAAATTTTAATATTCGTTTTTAAGGTCAAAAAGCCTTAAAACAAAAATGTGGGGTTCCCCGGATTCGAACCGGGGACCTCAGGTTTATGGGGCGTGCATCTTACCAGTGATCTAAGGTCGTAGCCGCGTTAAAGCTTTGTTTAATAACTTAAAAACACATTTAATCAAGAACCCCCAAATCCAATGAACCCTAGAATGTTCTTTGATCAAATTGATCATCAATCTGATAATGATTACCAAAATTAACATGGGGCTTTGATTCCCCATGTAATTTCGAGTTTATAAGTATGTTAAATTACCCGATTTGAAGATGGATGAATGACGAACACTTTGTTGAACAACCGCGACTATGTCAGAACCCAACAGGTAGGAAAACGATGATGGAAATCAAATTAAATTCGTGGGTAGTTTCGTATGGTGATAAGGATTAAAAGCCCTCTAAAAATTTCACGTTTTGAAGTCCCGAAAGTGGTGTTCGAGTGCGTAGCAAATCGCGATGAAAGGAGTGATCGGAGGAGATGTTTGTGTGGGTTTCAGGTGGAATTGAGAGTGTAGTTAGATCAGGGATTGTTTAAACGATTCACTATGATTGATTAATTGCATTATTATTGATTCTTTAAGGCTCAACAGTTCGAGATTAAAACTTTCGGTTACCGAACTCGATTGCGTGATAGACAACGTTTAATTCTCAATTATTAGCCGCATTAAGGTTCGAATTACTCACAAGAACATTTTGAAACAGTTTTGGGGTCGATTTCGAAGGTTTTGGTGGGTTTTGGGGCTCGCCGGAGGTTCGGCCGGCGGTGGCCGGCGACCGACCAGAAAAACGGGAAATAAAAAGGGGGAGGGGTTTGGGTTTCAAAAGTTTACACAAATGGTCCCTCAACTTTAACCTTTATTATTTTATGCAAAAACTTTCATTTAAAGTTTTAAAAAAAATAACAACTAACCTCATAACTTTTAAGTTTTAAATTTTTTTAAGTTTTATATTTTTTTTATAAATTGTTAATGTTATTATTATTATTATTATTATTATTATTTCTATTATAACTTTTATTATTATTACCATTTATTATTAAAGACATTATTATTAGAGTTATTTTTATTATAATTATTTTTTTTAATTTAATAGTTATGTTATTAAGTTTTACTTAATGACCAAGAAACAAATAAACATGACTAACACACAAATTCATAAAGAAACATAAATAGTCGTTACAAGAAATAAACGAGGTTAACTATTAATTAACAAAAAAAAATACAAGATGTTACAAATAACATCAAAGCACAATGATATTTCTGTGAATTTACTGCTTATAAAAGGTAACTTGCAACAAGGATCAACGATTAGGGTTTTGAAAGCTTACCAACAATGATAATGATCAAAACTATATATAGCACTCTTAGTTTCGCAGACAGTTTCGCTGTCAGCGAAATTGTTCTGCCAAAACTGTAGTTTCGCCCAGCAGAAATAGAAGTTTCGCCGAGCGAACTAATCAGCTGACTGTGAGCGAAACAGTTTCGCTGGACTGCAAAACTACATAAATCTAAATACATACAAAAGGAAACTAACAAAAGACCTATTACAAGCAACAATAAACATTCTGATCTAAGGTGAGTCCAACCTATGCATGATCTTCAATACTCCCCCTAGGTTGGAACTCACCACCTTCACTCATCTTGATGTATCTTGTCAGCTCCAGTTTCCTCCGTTTCCTTTGATTTGTCTTCAACACCTCCTGTAACAACCACCTTAGGGGCTTTAGCAAATGATTCTCCATGGTCTCTTCCTGCTTCACGGGCCCTTTCGGGATGAGCACTAGCTTGCCCAAACTGCCTTGTCAGATCTTGTATATCCATGTTCAGATCATCTTGAGCCCTTACTCTCTCTGCAAGCCTTTTCACTTCTGCTTTCACTCATCTAATCTTATTTGCCACAGTCATAACCAGACTGGCTTCTTTCCTTGTCTCTTCTCATGCCCCAACCTTGATATGATTCTCACATAAAACCAACAAATCTTCATCACAAAAGCTGAAGAGCTCCATAGGGTCAAATACTTTGAATTCTCTACCATTCTTCACTCTTATCACTGCCTCCCTTGTGTTATTATCATAAAACCACTTCTCAAAATTCTGCAACTGTTGGGAAAGGGGATCTGCTAACCTAACTCTATTCACAGTCTTCGATGGTTTTACCCTTAGGATAATTCTTCCTTTTCCAGTCTCCCAATCTTTGTCTTTCTTTGATCTTTTCCTCTCTGCTTTCATGTATCCAAAAGACTCAAAGTTGTCATTTAAACCATTCTTAATCTCTTTCTCCAAAAGTGAGGCTCGTTCACTAAGATTGGTATTCAGTAATGGCAGAGCCGCCAACCTTCTCAGATCCCATTTTGGCAAGGTCTTGAATGCCTTATCTTATGCATGTAACATAATTCCACCCCCTCTTCTCTTGATCATGAACATCTTGAGGCCAGGGTTATAACACTAACTAATAATTCTCTTATCAACCTCCTTTTTACTCAACCCTTCCAAGTTTTGGAAAAGGGTAGTTAGTTCTTCAGGCTTATTCTCTCTAACAAACTATTATTCTTTATCCATCTCAAAGACATCTTCATCTAGTTCTCCCTTCTTAGCTACATATGTCAATGGTCTCTCATCAACTTCATAAAATTCTGGCTCAGAATCATAATCTACCAGTTGTTCATCGTCCTCCTCTTCATCAACTAGCCCTTTTCCTTTCTCAGCATCTCTTTCAACCGACTTCTCCCTCACAACCTCTTCTCCAACCAGATCTTTTTCTATATCAAATTCCATGTTCACAAACCTAGCCTCCAGAATCTCCTCTTCATTCTCCCTACATTCATCTTCATTCCTTAATCCAGACCCTTCCGCACTAGCAGTTGCTGCACCAGATGTGCCCTCTCCTGCCCTGGAAGAGGTACCCACGTTTAAGAATGGGTATTTAGAAGTATTAGTTAAATCATCTAACTCAGATTGAGTTAGTTGATTTGGCAGGCCAGCACCAGCTTTCAATTGAGTAACTTCCTCAAACAGCTTCTTTAGCAGCAAGTTTTGATCTACCGGCATCTTCTTCATTCCCTCTATCAACTCATCTTTTTGACTTTCCCGCATCTCTTAATTAGTGAGTTTGGTCTTTATCATGCTCAATTCATTAGCAAGTGAGCTGTTAAGGTTCCAAATCATATCCTCATCTAAGCTTCCTCTTTCTTCCCTCCTTGGTGTTTCAGTGAATGCTTGATGTCTCTATTTAGTTCTCCTTTCTGATTCTCCTATATCAGCTTTCTTCTTCAATCTTCTCTCCTTTTCAACCCTTATCTCTTCAGCCATTTCATTCACTTCATCTTCGAAGTCATAATCCTTCTCTTTTGCATATCTCTTTCTTTTCTTAGCAGCATCAGTCTGTTATGCTCTAGTTTCTTCAGCTCGCTTATTCTCTGACTCGTCTACCCTCCTAAAATAGTTCCATCTTTCAGGTGGGCACATGTTTTCCCATAGATGGGTGATCTTCCCGCTAAAGTCATGTCGGATGGCACAACAGGCTGCAAAAATACGTGGGTTCATCTACACCAACCTTTTCACCTCCCCATGTCTTGGCATATTTGGAATTAGATCATCAAAGATCATCTTAAGAAATCTCGGATACAAAAACCACTTATCCTTCTTTAGTGCCATCACATTCTCTGCCATACATGCAAATATCAGTCTCGCAATGTTTGCCTTTCCACCTCTACAACATAACACCATAGCTTTTGCCCAGTCTATGTTCAACCCATCTGATCCACCTTTACGGTAATCTAAACACATAATAAAGACGTGGGCAATGAATATCCATTCCTTTGAGAGAAAGGACTTCTTGATCTCTTTTCAGGAACAAAAAACTGGCCTCTCATATCCCATACTCCTGAATGCTGCGAACACTTCAGTATCTGACATAGCAACTTCCTCTCCTGAGTCTTCTTCTAGTCTTAGAATCCTTGAAACAGTCTTAACTGAAATAGACACCTCATTCTCCAAAACTTTAGCAGTGATCCTTTGGGTGTTCCCTCTCGTATCATACTCGGCTGATCTCCAAAAGTCTCTAATATGTAGATCATAGATGGTAGTAGAATGAGAGATAGCATAAGCTATAGGAGATCTTTGCAGCCACCATATACAGTCTCTAAGTCCTGCTGCTTTAGGATGTGTATCATCCAAAATGGCTGTGATGTTGTTTCTCTCATCAAACTTTAGATTAGCCATTTAAACCTGAAATATAAATGAAATATATTAGAGAAAGTATAAAGTACTAAAATAATTAAAAAAAATAAGAAAAGAATAAAGAAAAATCAAAAATTAAATTAAATTCGTTGGCCGAAACTATAGTTTCACAGGATAAGATTTAATTTCGGCAGGTGAAACTATAGTTTCGCCAGCAAGATCACATCAGTTTCACCCAACAGTGAGGTAGATTCGACAAGCCGAAACAATAGTTTCGGCACAGCGAAACTGAAATATAGTTAGCGAAACTGTTAAGTTCGCTCGAACAGCATACCTCACAGTTATGCTGAGGATTCAAGAACTTTCATTCAGTTTTGCTGGACTATCGGTAATTTCGCTGGAAGAACAACGAAGGTACCGAAGAGTCTCGATCAAATATACTCACAATGTGATTATATTAACAAGATAAATAACGGTCCTGAGTTCACAACTCATTTGCTAGTATAAATCAACAAACAATCGATATCAAAATCACAGAATCACAAAAACGCATGAAGAGGTCACGAAATAACCCTAAGAATCCTAACAATTCGATTGTGCGAAAGTGAGAAGTTATTTCGCAAAATGACTTAAATAGCATATAGTTTCGCAGTTAGCGAAACTAGAGTTTCGCCAGACGAATCTACAGTTTCGCCAAGCAAAGCTGCAGTTTTGCCAAGTTAAATTTAGGTCGAAAGTGACTTCGCATAGTATGAAAAGGCTGGCGAAAATGCAATTTCGTCTAGCGAAACAAATAGTGAAATTATAGTTTTGCAAGATTAATTTTTTTAATATTAACATTAAATACCGAGATCTAAATCGATCAGAGATCACATCCTCAAGATATATAATAGCACAAAGATGATTTTAATCATCAAAAGCAATGAGATCATACCGATAACTATATCTGATCACAGTCTTTGAAGGAATTTTGAAATTCTCAAACATATCAATAACGATTGTTGATATGTTTATCCACTTAAACCCATGCCCTATCTTTTTCAACAAACAGCAGATGATTCGTTATGGTTCGATTAGATGCTTTAGAATGTTAGGACCCCACAATCATTTGGCAAAAACCCTCACCCAACCTCAGGATTTCTTGAATTAAGCGATCTTTATAGAACAAGGCTTGTGCATTAGCGTGAAAGTGATTATAGACAGAATATATCATTCTTAGATGAATTCGTCATTTAGATGATTTGACATGACCTAGACTAAAATGGTAAGAGCTCCAGGTCTATACTCACGTATAACAAAGGAGATGACCATTTAATCATGCGCCGATGAGAGCTCCAGGTCAGTACTATCATACAGCAAAGGAGATCATCACTCCAGGTCAGTACTACCGTACATCAGGAGATTAGCACAATCGCGAGACACATAAATACACCAAACAATGCATAGAGAAATTGTAACATGGTTAGAGAAAGATCGATTCTCAATCCATTTTTTTCGGGACTCAGTTTTCGTACAGGCCATAATGATTGCGTGAGACCAGACATCCTTAAACAAATATTTTAATTTAAATCATTATGCTGCTGTCTATTTTATTTTTCAGGCTGAGTCTACCAAGCATATCGTTTAAAGAATCTGTTTGATTTTCTTTTATTTGCAATTTATAAATAAGATGTAAATCAGAAAACAACATCAGTTATGATCATTTCTCATTTTAAACGCCAGTCATGCACAAACGAGCATATCCAGAAGATATACAAGCATTTCTTGTCATCTCAAATCAAGTTTCAATTCATAAAAGCGAGGTTTATCAAATGTTTTTTTGTGAAAAGATCTGCCTTTTGATTTTTAGTATCAATGGAAATAATATCGACAACCTTTTTCCTGTGCATCACGAATTGCATGAATTCGTGTTTCAATGTGCTTGGTTTGAGAATGATGAATAGGATTTTTAGCGATCCTGATGGCAGCTTCGTTGTCACAAAACAACGGTGTATGGAGAAAATTGATTCCATAGTAAATCATCTGGTGTTGTATCACAAAACTTGTGAACAACAACTAAAGGCAGCAATATATTTTGATTTCCCTGTAGAGAGAGAAACAGTGGTTTGTTTCTTGCTTTGTCATGAGACTAGACAATTGCCTAGATATTAACATCCTCCAGTCACAGATTTTCTGTTTAACCTGTAACTATTAGAATCACTGTCAGAATAGGCATGTAAATCAAAATTCCCACCATAGGGATACCAAAGACCTAAAAGAGAGGAGCCTTTGAGATAACGAAAAATTCTCTTGACGGCCTTTTCATGAGACTCTTTTGGGGCCGACTGGTATCAAGCACAATAACCTACAGCAAAAGTGATGTCACGACGACTTGCTGTAAGATACATAAGGGAACCGATCATAGATCTGTAGAGATGAGGATCAACAGGTTTCCTGTTCTTATCAGGAGTGAGGCACGTTTGAGCAAGGAGTCATTTCCGGAGACGCGTCATCCATCTTGAATTTATTCAAAATTTCTTTAACATACTTCTCCTAATGAATGAGAATACCTTCTGGCTTTTGTTCCACTTGTAATCCAAGAAAAAAGCACATTTCCTCCATCATACTCATTCAAAGCGATTACGCATCACCTCTTCGAACTCCTAACATAATTGTGAATTGGTGGAGCCAAAAATAATATCATCGACATAAACTTGGACAATCAACATTTCACCATTCACTTCTCTCTTGAAAAGAGTCATATCGATGATGCCACGAGAGAAAACATTGCTTAAGAGGTATTGTGTTAGGGTCTCATACCAGACCCTAGGTGCCTGATGAAGACCATAAAGAGACTTATCAAGCTTAAAAACTTTATCAGGAAAATCAGGATCCTCAAAACTTGGTGGTTGACACACATATATCTCCTCATCAATGTCTCCATAAAGGAAAGCACACTTGCCATCCATCTGATAGACCTTAAACTGTTTATGAGCAGCATGATCTAGAAAAATCCTTATTGCTTCAATACGGCGACGGGGGCAAAAACTTCAGTATAATCAATCCCTTCTTCTTGAGCAAATCCTTACACAACCAGTCTTGATTTCACGATTATCGGGTTTGTTCTTAAAAACCCATTTTATGCCAATTGGGCATTTGTTTGGAGAGAGGTCAACCAAAGTCCATACTTTTAGCTTTCTGAATTGTTGAAGCTCTAGTTGCATTGATTCCACCCAGCAAGGATCCTGGAGAGCGGCATGTATGTTTTTCAGAACAGTTTGAGAGATAAAGCAAGAGAAGAGACAAATATTAATCAAACCAAATTGACTCCGCGTCCAAACTCCATCATCCAATAATGTTATCATGAGGATGATCTTTCAGGGTCTTGAAATTAGTGGATAAAGGCAAGTTGTTTGGAGATGTTTAGCTGACAGATTATGGATGAGTAGATGGGGTAGAGAGAGATGGTACAGGCGGTGGTGAGATAGATGTTGATGATGAAGGAATGGATGTAGAAATAGGTGGAGGTGAAGGATCAAATGAAGATGAGGATGATGCAATATCAACTGACGTGGCATCATTTGCTGAAGATGTGGAGTGGACACGAGAAATGACAAGTAATGGAGTTGAAGAAATGATATTTGTTTGAACATTTGAGATGGACGCATCATCGTCGAAAACTAGAAAATTAAAAGAATTAAACACAGTATCGGAGTCAAAGAACAATGCTAGTTCAGATCGAACATCAGAAGAGTTAGACTCCTACCGATCAACATAGAACGACTCTTGAACGATACGTGTTCTCTTGTTATATACCCGATAAGCCTTTTGAGAAGAAGAATAACCGACAAAGTAACACTCATCAGACATGGCACCGAACTTTGTCTTTTGGGATTGAGTATTCAAAAGAGTGCATGAACAACCAAATGGTCGAAAGAAGTCAATTAAAGGTTTCCGTTTATGAAAAAGTTCATAAGGAGTCTTCATTTTGTCCTTGACTATCAACACCCGGTTTAGAACATATGAAGCACAGTTTACTGCTTCAGCACAAAAGATAATAGGTAAAGATGATTCTATCAACATAGTACGGGCGGCTTCAATGAGGGTGCGATTCTTTCGTTCAGCTACACCATTCTGTTGAGGCGTCTTTGCAGCACTAAATTGTCTCCCAATTTCTTTTTCGGCACAGAACGAATCAAGAATCTGATTTTTGAATTCAGTACCGCTGTCACTTCTCATAGCCAGAACCTTTCTCTTGCTTATTGTCTCGATTGAAAAGTATTAACTTTTGCAATTCCTCAACAACCTCTCCTTTATGAGAAAGAAATCTCACCCATGAATATCTTGAGAAGTTATCTGTAACAACAAGACAGAAAGATTTTTTAGCAATTGATTTAACGTTGTTTGGGCCAAAAAAATCAGTATGTAACAACTCGAGAGGACAAGTTATGCTATTTTCAAGTTTGGGCTTATGTGGTTTCTTATGTTGTTTGCCCTTGGCACAAGCTATACATTTTTCATTCACAGAGAAATCTTTTAAAGGAAGTCCTCTAACAAGATTGTTTTTGACTAATTTGTTTATTATTTTAAAATTAATGTGGCCCAATCGGCGATGCCATAACAAAGACTCAAAAGTGGAAGCTTTGGAAAGAAGACAGGTGGCAGTAGACTTTGACTCCCTTGAATTCATATCAAGAAGATATGTATCATGCTTTCGTGGAGCACGCATAAGTACCAAATCATATGGAACATCAATCTCGAATTTTAAAAATAGACATTCATCTGATTTAAACAAGACCGGAATGTCTTTATCGCAGATTTGCGAGACACTCAAGAGATTAAAAGCCAGTTCAGGGACATAATTGACTTTCTCCAAAGTTAAAGAACCATTGGATACTTCTCCTTGACCAATCATCTTTCCACCTTTTTTGTCACCAGCAAAAGCTACATAACCTACGTTTATAACTCGATAACTAGTCAACAAATCTTTCAGGCCCGTCATATGTCTGGAGCATCCACTATCCACATGTCATACACTGTTTACAACCTTAGTGGATGACTCCTGCAACCATATAAAGAACAGATTAACCAGGGGAGATAGGAATCCAAGTTTGAACAATTTTGATTTTAGGAGAGACAGATTTCTTACAAAAGAAATTGTTAACTAATTTAGTTAATTTATATCCAAAAGAATCCTATTAGCATGACCATGATTTAATGTAGGATAATTCTTGACTAAATGATCCTCTTTGCCACACCTGAAACAGTATGGTTTGGGTCTAGGTCTGTTATGTAATAAGATAGGAATGTGATCAATGTGAATTTCCTCATCACATTCAGATACAATAGAATCAATGCCACTATATGTCTCATACATGCCACGAGATTTGTTTTTATGTGAACAAAATTATTATTTACAGAAGTAGATAAATGATCATCCGAAGTACAAGTAGTACTAGTACCACTTGTGCTTGCTTCAGATGAAGTTGCTGCTCTTTCATTTGATGAAGAAATATTCGTTGGAGTACAAGATGGAATTGGATGAGAAAAGAATTTGTTAAAACAGTTTGTTTTATGTTTCTTGTTATTCTTTGTAGTGAGATCAATTGCATAATTAACATCATCAGAACAAGAAGCATCATCACATTGTACAGAATTTAAAGATGAAATAGAAACATCGTGAGAATATGATGAGACAGTGTCTGTTACAGGTTCACTAGAAACAAAAACAGAATTTAAACTAGATTTATGATCTAAAACAAAATGCTGAAAATCAAGTGTACTAATACTAGTGCATCCAAGCCCACTAGTTGGACATAGTCGTAGTCCTCACGAACATGCTTAGGATTAACACCCTCTAAACCTGCAGACATACTGTTAGTATCTGTTTTGATTAAATCGTTAGAAGGATGAGGAACATGCATAGAGAATAACAGTATGTACTAGATAGAGGATAAACCTTCAACGTTTACATATCCCAATCCCGTTTTAATTCTAGCTCCCCGTTGAGATTTACATAAATCATTATGTTTCATTCCTGATATGGTTCATTTGTCTAACTTTGACTGAAGTTTGCTTGTTTCAAATTCAGTAAGAGCAACTCTTTTAGTTAACGTATTAATCTCAACATTTCTTTCCAAAACAATTCGTTTTAAGTGATCATTTTCTTTCAATGCCTCGTTTAATTTAACAAAATATTTTGATTCATTGATTTTAAGTTCCTCATTAATTCTTTTTAAGTCTTTCTCATTATCAATTAATAACCGATTAGCTTTATAAACCCTAAATATTGTATTACCTCATATGGAAGTCTCATCACCACCTTTTCTGCTGCTAATGCTTTTTCACATTGGCACACTAGAGTACTTGACTTGCGTTCCTCAACAGTGATAGTAGCATCATCATATTCTTTTTCTTGCTTAGTGGATGGAGTTTCTTTCTTCTTTAGTCCTTCAAATTTACCTTCCCTCATCCTCTCATTCTTCTTTTCTTTCTCTTTAACAATCTCAGCCACCAATGCATGATTAATCTCAATCCTTGTCTCTTCAACTTCTGCACTCCAATCAAAGTTAGAAATCAAGGCAGTCTCTTTTTTGTGATTCACATCTTCTTTTTCTCTCTCAGTGGTTTATCGTGGAACTCCTAAGTTACTGGAATCAATGACAATTGGAGATGGACATTCATGTTTAAAATGTCCCAACTGTTACAATTGAAGCACCCCAATCAAATGGTTGGGATTTTCACATTATATAAATCATATGCAATCATATTAGATCAATTGGAGGTTTTATTGTGTTTATCATTGTTTGATCTACAATATTCAATTATTTGATTCAAGTTTGATTATCCTGGATTTACACCCCTTAGCAGTCTCATCATTACCTAATTCCTCAGACTCATTACCCTCTTCATCATTACCTAATTCCTCAAACTCATAACCCTCTTCATCATCACTAGTTGATTCTGTCACTTCTACCTCACACTTATAGTCACTGTCTTCATTGTTATCACTTGCTTCTCCTTCTACAACCCAATTTAAATAAACAACCTCACACTCTCCATCCTTTTTTAATTCAGTTGACTTTTCATTTGCATCTATGTTCAAGTCAAATTGTGGTATACTTAGTATGGTTGTTATAAACTATGGTTTGGTAGGTGTAAGCCAATGAGCAGTTGTCTACGAGTAGGTTTAGGGTGATGGTGAAGTGGGCTGGGTTTGGGTAGGTGCAAGTCTACGAGTAGTTAATTTGGTATATCTTAATGTATTGGGTTGTGAACTGGACTGGGCTGGTGGTGAAGTGGGCTAGGCTTGGGGTTTAATAGACTGTGAATTGGATTCGTCTATAATTGGACTATTTTGAACAAAAACCTCCATGGACGGTTCATCAGTACCAACAACCAAGTTACACATCTCTAAAACATCACCATCACTAAGAAATCGATTCATCTCCCATGTAACAACATTCAAACTATACATACAGAAATCCTTAGACTTGTAACAATTAGTTTCCATTACATAATCAACTAGTTCAAAGTAAGAAACATGATCAACATCAATCTTTAATAGCTTCAAATCACCTCCAACGTACGATGGTGCACTCGGGTATACTTTAACGGTGCCACCATGTCAAAGAATCACATCAATGGTTCCCATATGCTTGAATGAAAACAAGAACAACTAAAATTTAAGCTAAACAATACCTCTGATGGCAAAGATTAGGGCTTGAACCGATAGAAGGGTTCTTCTAGTTCGAATGGGTGAAGCTAGGGCTTGCTTGAAGAGTGGAGATTGTAAATGTAAATGTGTGAAAAAAATCTTAAGTGTTAGATATATATACACAACATTAACCACTTCAGCTCCCACACAAGCGAGGCCTGTACACGTATGCGTGCCACATCATCAGAAAGTTAACGTCGTTAGGGTTATGACAGATAGTGGGTGATACAGACACCGAAGTTTTACTAGGGAGTTATATTCGCTAAAATGATACTTGATGATAACAACGGTTAATTCCTAGTAATTAAGAGTATTTAAATCTATTAAACTATTTTAAAACCGCTTGTCTTATAAATGATAAAGGAAAAGGCCATATATCAACAGTTTAGCACCAATTTAGTCGATATTCTACTGATTTTGTCAAGATTTCAGCGGTTTTTTAATCTTGAAAACAGACTATATACAAAAACCTTCAGTAGATATTCATGTGAGCCAATGAACACACTTTTCAGAATCTTGCGCCTGAAACTTAGCTTTTGAAAACGTGAGATTATAGCTTCCATCAATTCAAGATTCTTCTGATCCAAATAGGAGCTTGATTTTGACATCCCCGTTTATCTGAAATCCAGTTCTTCAACTGCCACACTCTAGCTCAATTTCTATTCAAAACTTCCCAAATTAGATTCACTGAGATCATCCCCTTACAGTTGAACTCACCTGTGATGAATCGGTGGTTAACCCACGAATCTAAATCTTGATTCACGAAGTGGGTGTTGATAGATCGGGTGAAATTTGTATTCGAAAGCTCCATTGCGTTTAATGCTCAAAGAAGAAGGTTAGTGTAACATGTTTTGGAGGGAACGCGAGAGTGAGATCAATAAAGAGCAAAATGGAGGTCCTCCTTATGGGCAAATTCGAGTTCTTGTTGTTGGTGATTCAGGTAACTGTTTTGCATACATATCATCTTATTGTTGTTGTGTTGAATCTATGGATATTGTGTAGAGATTCAGTTGTTCATCACTTAAGAATTGGGTTTTCATCTTCTGTTTTATTGGGTTGGAAGAACATAACATATATTTGATGGTGTTCTAATTTGGATCTGTTAGTATTGCAGTAAGCAATGCAGTTAGCCTATTGCAAATCATAGATGGTATAATATTGGAGGATTTTAGGGTTGGAGTGTGATGCTATGGTGCTTATGTGATTATATCATACTTAGGTGTTGTGTTCAGTTCAGAATTGTGACGGTTTATTGAGTTGAAATTGATTCGGAGCTTCTAAAATGGCTTGATGTTTTGTTGTACTAAAGAGTTGATGTTAGTATTAGTTAGAACCCTTATGGAGTAATTCTTTTATATTGAGTGAGTTGACTGATCTGAGATTATCGGTACCTTATATTTTACGAAGCCACTGAAGTATTTGCAAAAATTGAATATGAACATCAGATGAATAAGGGATGCAGATATATGCCATAATATTTAAGAAAACTATAGTTTACAGATGAAATCAAACCACGTTATAGCTGTTAAAGAACAGCTGCTTTAATGAGTCTTGCAACCAAGAATGTTCTTTTATCATATTACACAGCATTAGAAGTTTAGACCATCATGTATGCATGTATATGTATGCTTAGTTTCATGTACTTCAATTTTTTCTATCGATCTTGTTGTCTTTTTACTGTTTTAAGTTTGAAGTCTTGTATTCCTTTCTAAATGCATTATTGTGCATCTGTAGGTGTGGGGAAAACATCTCTAGTTAATCTGATTGTAAAAGGTACAACAATAAAGCATCCTCCTCAGACAGTTGGGTGTACAGTTGATGTGAAGGTCTGTCGCACATCATTTTATTTTTATATAACTTGCAGTGAATAAATAATGGTTTTTATGAAATATTTTTTATAAACTTTCTACAGCATTTCACTTATGCAAGTTCTAGTAGCTCTTCAGATAGTGTTAAAGGTGACAAGGATAGGGAATTCTTCATTGAACTTTGGGATGTATCTGGACATGATCGCTATACAGATTGCCGTTCCATATTTTATTCTCAAATAAATGGTATGTGTTAAAACTTCTTGTTTGTTCAAACTTCACCATTGCTTGAAAACTAAAAGAAAGAAACAAGCGGGAAAATCACATTTTTAGGAATTTGATAGCTTGATTGTGGTCTACTGTGTGCTATTTGGCTGGTAGGTTATATTTGTGTGACTTTGGATTAGAAAAGGGAAGTATACGTACACATTTCCCTTGTATTCAGGAGGCGTTTGGATGTACAATTTTAAACTAAAATCTAAATTATTGCTACTTCAAGGATAAGAATTAGACGATCAGGTATCCGTTTGAATTAAGTTGGGTATACTTACATATATCCTAAATAATTAGTTTTATTGCAGAAATTTCATACTTGTTTTGGAAAATCCGGACCTAAAATGTTCAAGAAGTTAGAATACTTCTCAGTTTTGCAATAATAACTTTTGCAACACTTAGTATGCTCACCGAGAATGATAGTCCTATTCTTAAAGTAGCAATAATTTAACTTAAATTTGATTTCTTGTTTTGTTGTGATGCAAACTATTTATATATTTCAATTATATTCTAAGCACATATTCTATTCCATATGTTATTAACTTTGATTATTGTTACTTCGAAAATCAGAATTAGATAATTCGGTCATCACATAAATTACTTGAATAGAAGTTGCAACTTACAAATAGTCAAGTATGTTCACAGTTATTCTTAATAATCAGTTGTCTTTCAAGAACTCCATATCTGCTTCTCCAAATCTAATTATAATGTCGCTAAGATTTCACAAATGTATAATGTTAATGCTATTAGACCTGTCGTTGCAGTTTTAGCTTTCAGGTCACAATAATAACCTTTGTGATACATCAAAACACCCTTAATGTGTTTACCAAGAATGATATTCCTATTTTTAAGAAAGGTACCATCTGTCGTGAGTTTGACTGTGTTCCGTTGAGATGTGAAATCTGAATATATGTTGATTTTTATTCTTATCATGGGTTTCCGTTAGACATTTTATTTAGGTTAATAAGTAAAATAAGCAACACATATTATTCTACGATGATGTGACTATATAAATTAGGATGAGAAATTAGGGATCATGCTTGACTTGATCATTAAGCTAGGGTTGAATTCCTTAATTTTCAATCAAGTATAACTTGGGTTCTATCAAAATTGTGTTCAATATGTGGTTAAATTTGCACTGCCAACTTAAGTTGCTATTTTTTGCCATTTTATATGTGTGCAGGTGTTATCTTTGTACATGATCTCTCTCAAAGAAGGACAAAAACAAGTTTGAAGAAATGGGCTGCAGAAATTGCAGCAACCGGGACATTCTCGGCCCCACTAGCAAATGGAGGCCCAGGTGGCCTACCTGTACCGTTCATTGTGATTGGTAACAAAGCTGATGTGGCTTCCAAAGAAGGTACAAGAGGTAGCAGTGGCAATCTTGTTGACATGGCCCTCCAATGGGTCGAAAAGCAGGGTTTGCTTTCATCAAATGAGGAACTTCCTCTGATTGACAGTTTTCCTGGAAGTGGTGGACTTATTGCGGTAAGATTTGGTCAAACAGTCACTTAAATGAACTATTAAAAGCAGCAAATAGGCGGGTTGTGTAATGGGTCAAACAGGCTCGGTTTGAAACTAGTCATTTTGGTACATGTCAAACCAGGTGGGGTTGGATTGAGTTTACCCACACACTTTTGGTTCACGTTTATATAATTTTAATTTTTAATGAATGCTCAAGTGTGGTTAGAAAACAAGATTATTACAATAATAGCCTAAATCTTTAAAGAAAGATGATTTAGGAAACTGTATGCATTAAAAATACCCTGAGCTATGCTCCACTCTGTACGAACCATTTGACCTGTTCATGTTTTAGCTAAGATCTTTTTATGTGATCCTTTCAGGAGAAAACACAACCCTAATCAATCCACATGTAAGTAAACGGTCAAAATCGACATCTCTAGATGCAAGTAGTGAACAACTCATCTAATGTATTATCAGTATTTCATGAGAATAAGTTTTAATAATTTGCAGCAGCTTTATGCACTACTGTTTCTATCTTATTAACCCTTAAAAATGTCCAGGCGGCTAAAGAAGCAAGATATGACAAGGAGTCCGTGATGAAGTTTTTCCGCATGGTATGCATCTTTTTTTATATAATATTCTTTTACATCGGCTTTGGTCAACTTAGTGAATGATCTAAAGTTTATGCGACTAACCTTTTAGTTGGTAAGAAGAAGATACTTCTCGGACGAGTTACCAATGGCAAGCCCGTGGTTAACCTCAGTACAAAGACCGTTACAGAGGTCTGGGGACTATTTAATAGACGAAGATCAATCTTACACCAGCACAAGGTATGATCTCATATCTCATATCTCACATATTGTAAATGACACAATTGGTTTTAAATGTCAAGTCATAGTAGCAGGACCTTTGGTGATCCGTACAAGTACAATGTTCTACCGCCACTTCCAGCTCAGCGCAACCTGACCCCACCTCCGACACTGTATCCTCAGCAGCCGGTTTTGACGCCTGAAAACAACTACAACAACATCCCAAGATTCAACTCTCAAGAACTACAAACCATTAGACCCAAGCGTAATGATATTAATGTATGATCTTGCTTCCTACAAAGCCATATATGCTTTTTCTGCTTGTTGTCCATTCATTCTTTATTCCACACTAAGATAAGATATATAGTTCTTGGACACTTGGTTGGATTTGTTGTATAACATTATCATTATGTAACGCGGAGCGCTTGAATTATATTATTGGTTTAAATAATATTTGAGGGAAACATATATATGATTCTTCTAAGTTGTAAAATACCATATACTTATAAACATTATATTCAAGAAATAAGCTTAAAAACATGCTTTGTAGGATATAAAGAGTTTCTTATCTAAAATGACCTCGTATTAGAAGTTTGAAAGCTAAGATCTATAACTTTATAAAAATATGTGACAAAATCAATGTGGTAATTAATATAAAAAAACATCAAATACGAAACATAATTGATCAAAAGACAGTAAGTCAAGCTAAAGAAAACTAATATAGAATATGAGAAGACAATGTTGATATGTGCCGAGTATGTTCATGTCAAAAAGATATAATGACTATTGATTCTCTCAAATATATAATGTTTTATAAAAGATATATAAAGACTCTACATCAAATATTAAGGTAGCGGAAAAAACATACAAGATTTGGTCAAACAAAGACAAGATTAATATTTCTTATGCTTGAATAATTAAATAGATTTAAATATACTACAAGGATCGGAGGTGTACAAGTACCTAATATAGAGTTAAAAACTTAAAGAAACATGACAAGAAAGATTAAAAGGCGCGTAAGTACTAAAAGACTTAAAATTAAAACAATACATTTATATGTAAAAAGAACGAGTGATAAAAACTAAAAGATATTACAAAAAGACACGTAACTTAGCTTAGCGGTGTGTAAGTTAGCTATTTCTAAAGAAATAAATACCTTGTTTTTCTTCTACAAAAATATCAGTTATGTTTTTTGTTTGAATAAAAACTTCGTTAACCATAATCTTATTCTTATCTGCTAACAAATATAAAATAAAATGTGAAAATCAAAAGCACAAACCCAAATTCGATTTGTAGGCCTCCGGTATTCCAAAACAGCGGCAAAGCTTCTGCATTTCACCCCTAATTTACTCTCAAAATCGATTGTTCTTCTGCTGATTCACAAATTACATATCATTCCTGCTAATATATATGTAAGCATCATTCTCCATCGATTCTTCAATCGATTACCTTTTGATTTTGTAATGCTTTTGATCGATTGAAATTAAAGTTCGTTTTCGTTGTTTAATCAGATATTCAAAAGATAAAAAATGGGGATTCCGATGGATATACGTGACGCGTGGGTAAACCACAGGAACAAATCTTCAGATTTCATGATTCCTTCTCCGGATGAAGATCTTAAGTTTCTCAGATCGCAAATGTGTACTCAAGGTATGAATCCGATTCTTGTTAAAGTAGGTTTTTTTAATATGTTATATTGTTCGATTTTGTTTTGATTTCGTGTTTATGTTGTGTTTAAGGTGTTTTGAGTTGTTTGGTTACAAATCTTCAGATTTCATGTTTTGAGTTGTGTGATTTTGCAGAAGGGGTTCGTGCAGGAGTGAAGTCAGCTTCCATTGCATGTGTTGCCAGTGCAATTCCTACGGTTGGTAGCTTTAATTTTGTATTCTTGTAAAGTGTAATTACATTTTTGCTGCTTGTTTTGGTGTGTATATGCAAGGGTGGGTATGCACAATTACATAGCTTGTTGTTCTCCAAAAACTCATAATTGTTCAATTAGTTAAGGAAGTTATTACTTGGATTGTTGATCATGAAAATTTAGTTTAGTGATGACAACTGATAATCACACATAGTTTACTTCACCCACAAGAAACTTTTTGCAGCATTTTTCATTTTGAATGTCCTAGTTAATAGTATTAATCTCTTTCTTATCAAACCATTGTCATAAGCCTATTGTATTGAGTTTCATCATAAGATTACTCCAATTTGGAACACAGAAGTTAATTAGTCGTAATGGACAGGTATTAATGTATTATTGCTATTTGAATTGTAACCAAACAGCTCATTTTACATGTAATTAGCCTTAACGGACAGGTGTCATTCATGTTATGTCTGGCCAACAAATAGCATCCTAGTCTTCCATCATTTTGTGGCGCTCCTATTCGTACATTACATCATGGATTTATATCTCATCTTTCCGATTGATATCTTTTTTCTCTCCTCTGCTCTTTTAGAAATAGATGGAGGTAACAAAATACATATTTTGTCATGTGAAATTATTTCTTTTTCGTATTAAAGTACATAACTAACTGTATTAAGTAAATATTATGTTTGTTGTATAATGTTGTATCTACTAACAAGATAGCAGCGTCTACATAAAGGGATTATCACAGTTGCAAAAAGGTATAACATGTGATTAGCTAGTGTTTGTTAGTTAGTTGATCACAACTATCACATTTACATATTATCCTCGATTCCTATCTAGTTCATAGATCTAGAGTAGATTAGATTGTTTTTTTAGATACAAAATTTTATTAACTTACTCTTGCTCTCTGTTTTCTTTTCTTATTTTTGCTGTGAAGTATGGATCAAATCCAATGAAAATATCATCGTGTTTTTGTTTTGTAATTGATTTTTAGATAATGACCAGTTCTTGCTAGAATTTATAAAAAATTATATTGCTTTAAATAGAAAAATGGCCATGTGTGTCTTGCTCTCTGATATGGTAAATTATAGAATGGTGGTTTGTTACTCATGTTATCTAATTTCCACTAAACTCTTTGTAATTTGGTTGTTTTCAGTTAATTGCTGTTAGGACAATTCCTTGGGCAAAAGCAAACCTAAATTATACTGCTCAGGCTCTCATCATATCTGCGGGTGCAATTCTGAACCTTTTTGCTATAATTATCATTAATTTGATAATGCAATTTGAAAACCTGGATTCAAAAATCGGCCTGTTATTATAACATTAGTTCTATAAAACAATGGAAGGCTTAGTGATTTTGCATCAATTTCACATTACTGTATACTTTCCTGCTTGCTTATCCAAATTATTTCTACTGATAAGAACACCACAGATCGTTTGAGACCCCTGTACCATAGTTGCAAATGCACTTTGACTGTATGGGATTGAATGGTTCATATTTTGTAGATGTAAGTTGACATGAGATTGTAGTATTCTGAACAATCGCCAACTTTTATATTGGAAGGAGTGTGTACTAACTACCAAAACAAGATTTTTCACTGATTTTACTATGATCTTTTACAACTTTGGATTTAAAAACTAACTTGTTTGACCAAAACCCCTCCTAGGAAAAACTTCACGCTTTTGTAACCAAGTTTCCTACATTTTTCAAAAGTCACTTAAAGTCTGAATGCCTGGAACATTCGAGAAACTTGTTTACTATCGTGTGAAGTTATCCTAGATAATCTGATTTTGAAATGAACAGGACAGATTTGTGTTTGTATCTGCAGTATGTAATTTTTTTATTTATGATTTTGAGTTCTTTTTTATATAAAAACCAATTGTTATTCAGTATGTACCAGGGTTCTTATAAAGGTGATCTTATCTCAATTATTTATGTTTTGTAACAGCATCGATTGCTGCATACTTCATCACTGCTGACAAAACTATCTTGGAGTGTGCCAGGCGAAACACACGCTCCCTTTATGACAAACCGTCCTAAGAAACTGTATGTTTTTTCGACCCCGTTTTGCGCACCAGCGAGATGCATTCTTAAAATCTTTATATGCATCAACCTATAACGGTCCTGTGTTAAATAGTTTGCTTAAGTTGTTATTGAGGGTCCACTTTCTGCACTTGTATGTTTCAAAGTGTGAAACAAGTACTGAATAAGTACTATCTTGTTCCTTTTTCTTTATGTTCCATTTAATATATTGAAATCATAAGACTTTTCATCTGGAAATGCTGTATTTTAATTGTTGCTCCGTCATGAGAAGGAAGTAAAGAAATAACCAATCGGTTTTGTTTGTTAGGTTGTTAGAGATGATAATCAAGCGATCTTTCGGTTTTTAGATTTTAGTAACCTATCGGTTTTGGATTCAAACGGTTCTGTTAATTAGGTTACTAGAGAAGATAATCTGGACATGGGTGAATTCAGCCTAATTTCAGTTAGTAAATACAGTTCTTATCAAACAAAATATCAGCATTCCTTTTAACTTAGAAAGAAGAAGAATAAGCGACATCTAGAAGATTATAACTTTTTTGAGATGTATCCTATTATTTATAAAAATTTAAAAAGTGTAAACGCTGATCTTAGTTCATTCTGGTTGATTCGTTTAATTATGCACTCATAACTACAAGCGGTTTAGGATTATTTGAGAATTTATAAATATCTTTAGAATTGGTAGAACTCTTATCAATATATAGTTTTTTAATGTTTTATATAAAACTGATTGATATATAATGTTTAATCGTTTCTCTAAAATTCAGAAGGGCAATACTAATGAATTTATAATCTACACATGTGTAATTCATATATAGGTTAAATTATCTACTTATGTATAGAAACATATAAAAAATATTAAAACATATGAAACCTTAGTTTGATGGTTTTTATGTTATTTTAATAGTTTTTAATATATATAAACATAAACAATTGTGTATAAAAGGTATAGAATTAAAAAACAATAAGTGTTAATATTTAGTGGTTCGTGAATAATTTTAACCCTAACTACAAACAATATAAAAATCAGTTAGAAATAATAATAATCTAACCATTGGTTTCTTAACTGATTCAGTTATTTACGTTTGTTTTTCTTTTGGTTTTTATACTCATGTTTAAAGTATCATCTCAGTTACTTGAAACACAACATCAATCGGCATCCTTGCTTTTCTAAAAGTTTTATAAAGGATAAGGAGTAGTTAAAAATCCATGGTGCAAGACTTGCACAAACACACATATGTCGTTTATAAGGTGGATTTCTAACGTCGTTGACGAAGTATGCTTGGAGGTGTGTTTTGATGGCGGTCCCTTCACCTAACTAACCAAACATTAAACACCTCCAATGAAGAGAATTCGAATTCGAATTCTATTGAATTTCATCCTAATCCTACATACTAGACACCTTTTAAGATTGTTTGAAAAATAAATATTTATAATTTTACATAAATGAATTCCATATATCATGTTTTTAAACGTAAAGTATCATATTATTTAAAACATAAGTTTTAATGCACAAGATATATTATCTTAAAGCATGATTTGATTAGATAAGAATTTGATAAATTTAATAGGGAAATATTAAATAACTTACAATATTTTAGCATTGTGTGTATTCAGCTCTTAAAAAATAGAATTCCTAATTGTCACAATATAAATAAAGTTTGGTCATTATTAATTATAACATAAAGAGCCAAAACGTTTTATTTAAATAACACAAAGTAAAGTTATAGACTATATGATTGATTAACACGCTGTCTCACTAAATCCAAATATCTAGTAGTTAATATCCTATATTTAGTTTAGGATCGAATACATATTTGATTGATCAACATGATTATAAAGGATATGATTATTTAAAAACTTATAAATACTTTTAGAATCATAAATACTCATACCATAACATACTGTTTTTTCATGTTTAATATAAATTTTAGTTGAGATACAATGTTTGTTTGTCTCTTGAAATTCAAAATTAAATAATATACAAATTTTATTTATGTATATAATGTATACAAGTGTAAGTCATATGAAGGTTTTTGATTGACGTTGAAGTACCATCAAAAATAAAAGATTTAAATCCTAGATACTCTAGATTCGTGGTAAAATAAGGTGTTGAACCATGACTAGTTAGTGGTTGGTGTAAGATATCACTTGGTTGCGAAACATCTTGATGGCTTGAAATTGGATGTATAATTGTTTGAGAATTAGTAATTAAGCAAACTTGCAAATTCAAAAAGTTAAACAATGAACGCAACCAATTATAGTATTTGTTAACAAAAAAGTAAATTGACATTATCTATCCGTGCGGAAAGATCATGTAGGCATAACCTTGTCAAATCATGTGTCAGTTGCGTATTGAAAGATCTATAATTATGTACCTAAGCTTACAATGATCAAACACCAAAGTAATCAAACATCACAAGATGATCACCATCAAATAGACATATGTTAACATAACCATAAATCATATATTCATATACCTTGCCATTCAGCAATTAAAAATCAATTAATTATAAATACATGAAGAGATTTAGCAAACCATGTCTAAAAACAATCAACGCATGAAACAACACATGAAAACCTAATAGATGCCGTAAATTTCTAACAAATACCATGACTTCATGTTCAACATGGATAAACAACGTAAATTGAACTAAATGGCACACAGACCCTAGCCCTTGGTTGTGATCATAAGGGTTTTAGCCACACATGGTCGTGCTCAATGATGAAGTGTTATGTTTTCGATAGAGATTGAAGAAATCTTGATGATGAAACACTTTATCAATGAGATTCTTTCGTCCCTTGATGTCTCTCAGCCTCCAATGGTGAACAATAGACGAAAAACCCCTAGAAGCCCACTTTAATTTGGCCAAAAACCAATAAAAATTGTCACAAACCACCTAAGGGCCGTAAAAGTATGCCCGAGAAAGTAAAATATTCCCCAATTTACGGCCCAAAATATGACCCCTCTACTGCCTACAGGGTAAAATACGCTAGATCAGACAATAGAGCCTATAAAATATGTCAGGGGCTGTTTTATGCCCCATGCATCTTTGTTTCTCCCATTTTGCTTCCAAATTCCACGTATTCTTTCATCTCCAACCTGCATACAAACACTTTTAAAGTAACTATTTTCTAGATATAAACATTGTTAAAGTTATACTAAGTGTAAATATGTGCAAAAAGGAATTCACACATCAATTATGATATCTACACATATGTAGCTAAACTAACAAAAAAAACTAAAAACATATAAAACCATTACTTTGATACTTTTTAGGTTACTTTGATGATTTTTAATTTTTATAAACATGCATAACTGTATGTAAAAAGTATAAAATATTAAAAAATATGAATGAATGATATTAGTTCTCATAGTTCTTAAAATATTTATGAGTTCTCAAATTATTCTAACCTTATTTTATAATTAGTCTATAATTTCTCCATCCCCTTTTTATATTTTTAAATTATGTATATACGAGGATGACTCATGCAAAAACTCATAGTTATGAGAAAATAAAATAAAAACTCATATCAACCCTTTATTTGGTTTAATCTATGATTGAGATCGAATGTGTCATCTTAATAATAAAATCAAAGATTATGAGATTTTATAAAGCAACACAGATGTTGGGTTAGTAAATATAAAGCTAGGCTTGTTGCCAACAACTTTCTTCACATAAAGGGCGTAGATTACAGTGAGACATTTTCCGTAGCGGTTAAACCCACTACCATCCATCTTGTATTTTCAGTCGTCTTTTCTTGTGCATGGGATACTCAACGTATTGATGTCAATTAGTTATAAACGAGTTAAAAAGCTTGAAGGTTGTATTAAATGAGTTAGACGGGTTGAGAGTGTGACTTCTTTAATTAAATGGCTTAAATAACTTACATGTTGAATCATTTGATAAAACGGGTTAAACCACTCAGACTAAACATGACCCATTTAATTAACGTGAACACCACCTGCTTATTACAATGGTTTATATATAAAACACAAAACTTGAAAATGCCATTTTAAAATAGACAGTTGACTTTTCTGTAAAGTCAAACTGCAGCTGTTGGGTAGGTTTTATGTTGACAATTGGAGTCAAGTACAAAGTGTGTTCACTTTTTTCAAGCAAATGAGCTTCACACCTTCTTTTGATATTAAGATCAAAACGGGGTTTGATGCATTCACTTGTCTACAATCTACAAAATGTTTTAAACTTGTTGACTCGAATTCACTTGAGTCGTCTCCTGATTCGACTGATTATGATGACACATAAGATCTCCCGCTTAGAGTTTTTTTCATTGTTCTTCCTTGACTCGTTTAACTTGCTACCCACACACGACTCATTTGATATTCATTCCGTTGTATATATCGTCTTCTTGTTAAGGTATAATAAAGGAAGCTTGATTAATCCGGCCAAAAATAGAGCTTTATTTATATATAACCACACCACAAACCAACACATTTTAGCTAAAAGAACATGTGATAACTTGAACTTACTATATTCACCAACCCTTTACAATCTTCCATCAAGAATATCAATACTTTCACTTGCCACCTTATTCCCACCTCGACGATAGTTAGAAAGATAACTTTCCCTGTTTAAAAGTGGCGTGACATCAATCTCATCTCCCACTTTACGCTCTTCACTTAATGGTGCATCACATCTTCTAAGAATCTCAAGTGCTTCTTTCATTGATGGGCGACTCGAAGGCAATGTGCTAGTGCATATGAGCCCGAGTTTGAACACTAGGCTAATTTCTTCCATGTAGCAATTGGTTTGTTTGATCTCCGGGTCCAATGCTTCAACCATGGACTTCCCTTCGCTAAAGTGTTTCCAAGTCCATTCTGCAAGATTCATGTCACCATCTCCTTCGTGTGGTTCTTTTCCCGTTACTAGTTCTAGTAGCACCACACCAAAACTGTATACGTCCACCCTCTCGGTTATCGTTGTTGAGTATGCATACTCTGTAATCAGTTGGTAAACTATGTTAAAAAAGGATCATGTTTTGACTTTTAAGGTCAAATGGGCTAACATTCATCTTTGAAATAATCATAATGTTTGGAGACTTCAGGAAAACCTTATAGTTGAATCATTTCATTATAACATAAATGTAAGTAAGCAATATGATTAGAGGATCCATATGGAAAACCCAAGTCAAGTTGGGACTTGCTAATTACTTCTGTTTGACCAAAAAAGTCAAGACAAGGGTTAAACTTTGACTTATAAGGTCAAAAATGAACTAAATGATCAATGTTACTGTGTCATTTCAAATTTATATTAACGTTTAAGGTTTTATGAAGCTAAACTTGACTACGAATGGAACGTACTAAAAGGCCAAAGGGTACTAGACTACGAATGGAACGTTCTGCAATTTGACTAATGCGGTCAAATAAACTAATATTTCAACTCAAATCTATCTTAGTCTTACCAGTTACATAAGGAAAGTTAGAGAACTAAACTATTTACCACAGTAGATTCTACAAATGGATGTATATTGATTTTTTATTTTGTTTAAGAGAATCCATATCCATTTCAATCTTATTTACATAATTTGACCTGTTAAGTTTATAGTCAAAGTGTTCATACCAGGAGGAATGTAACCAAATGAGCCAGCTATAGCAGACAAAGTATTGGCCTGACCAGGCTTCGGCTTGCTCAAAATCCTCGCTAGCCCAAAATCTGCAATCCGTGCGTTAAACTCAGAATCCAACAATATATTGCTCGACTTCACATCTCTATGAATGATCGGCGGTGAACAGTCATGGTGCATATAACAAAGCCCCTGAGCCGCCCCAATCGCAACCTGCAGCCGCCTGGGCCAATCCAAGACCATGTGATGAACCAACCCGCGGTGTGTTTTCATATTCTTCCCATGTAACCACTTATCAAGACTCTGATTCTCCATATACTCATACACAAGAAGCTTAGAATCCTCGCTTGAAAAACAACATAACAGTTTAACTATGTTAGAGTGACGAATTGAACCCAATATTTGAACCTCAGATAAGAACTCTTTCTCGAGTGTATGGTCTACTTTTCTACTGTTCCAAATTCTCTTCACCGCAACATACTCCCCATGCCGCCCGACCTCAATCCTGTACACTTTCCCCGACCCGCCACTACCTATTAAGTTGTTATCTGTCAAACAACACAAAATATTCGCTTCTGTAAACTTCAATGTGTGGAATGAAGTCAATTTCCATGTGGTTAAATCCCGCTTCTGTTTCTTCTTGATGTAGCCTCTAAACATGAACAATGTGCATATGATCGCGATGAGTACAACAAATGCTGATAGAACAACGATCATCACGATCATTTTGGGTGAAACATTCTGCGAGTGTGAGGATCTGGTATGAGCTGCATTACAGTTATGAAGGTTGGGGATTGTGGATGAAGAACAAAGATTTGGGTTGTTCAAGAAACTATTTTCGTAAGCTAAGTTATTGAAAGCGTATGGGATTCTTCCGGTGAGATTGTTAGAAGAAAGATTCAGAGTGGTAAGCCTCAACCGGCTCAAATCCGCGGAATTCTGCCGGAGAATTGGTTTTCCGATAGATCAAGATCAAGAAGGTGTGGTAAGGAAGTGATCGCCGGAGGAATCTCGCCGGAGAGTTTGTTTCTAGCAAGATTCAATGTGGTTAGTGAGTTCCATGAGCTGATTGTAGCCGGAAGTTCGCCGGAAAGTGAGTTTCCGTCGAGATACAGAACAGATAACTGTGAAAGATTGGTGATTCCGGTGGGGATTTCACCGGAGAACATGTTGTTACTAGCTTTAAACACATTAAGCTTCTTCCACGACGAAATTCCCACCGGAATTCCGCCGGAAAACTTGTTGTCACTGATCTCTAACCTCGATAGATTCCATGGTAGGCTCGCCGGAAGCTCGCCGGAGAGAGAATTTCCGGCGATACGTACGCTTGAAAGATTGAATAACCCCCAAATTCCCGAAGGAAACTGACCGGAGAAACTGTTGTCGTAGAGTTGAATCGTGTGAAGCTTATCACATCTCTCGAGTGACCTCGGGATTTCTCCGGTGAGATTGTTGGAGAAAGCAACCACAACGAACAACGTACCACCACCGCACAAATTCTCCGGCAGCTTTCCGGTGAGTTTGTTCTCCGACACCTCAAACGCTTCAAGCTTCGAGTGAAGACCGATTTCTGAAGGTAATTCACCGGTGAGATTGTTTCTAAACAGCCGGAGAATCCTCAGTGTCGGAATTTGAGAAATACTCGTCGGAATTTCGCCGGAGAGTTGATTTGAGAACAAATTCAACACCTCAAGCTGTTTCAATTTGCCAAAATCTTCAGGAATTGAGCCTGTGAACTTGTTCATCGAGATATCAATTTCATTCAAGTTTAATGATTCCATCACCGACGGAATTTCGCCGGATAATTTGTTCTTATAGAGGTATAAACTATTCAAATTCTTCAACATAAACAATCCTTTAGGAATATCACCTTCCAAATTGTTCGAACTCAAATCCAGTAACTCGAGATTCGTCAAATTCACAAAACTCTCAGGTATTTCTCCGATCAAATTACTCTGCGGCATCCATAAGTTCATCAATTTCCCCAATCTCCCAAACTCCGGTGGAATCTCCGGCGTCGCAAATCTATTATACGCCAACCCTAAAACCACCAAATTCGATAAGTTCCCAATCTCCGACAGAATCGAACCATCAAACAAGTTCTGATACAACTGTAACGACACCAACTCGGACAGGTTTCCGATCGCCGGAGGTATGTCTCCGGTGAAGTTATTAGCTCCGAGGTCAACATACCTAACACGTGACAACCGGTCAATATCCTCCGGCAACGTTCCGACGAAAGCGTTCTGTGAGAGATCAAGTTGAATCAGCTTCGAACAATTGTACAAAACCCTAGGGAACTCTCCGGTGAGGTAATTATCAACGAGAATCAAAGTTTCTAAATTCTGGAGGTCACAGATCACCGGCGGTAGAGCTCCGGTTAAGCCTTTGGTCTCGAGATGAAGAAGAATAACAGAGGCGTTGGTGTCGCAGGTGATCTCCGGCCAGTTGCATGGAGACGAAGAGGCGTTCCAGTGTGTTAGTGATGGTGGATTCCCCCATTGTTGCCGGAGGTTGAGCAGTGTTGTTCGTTCAGATGTTGAGAATTGCTGTGAATGTACTACAGATGATAATTCGATTGCAATGATGATGAAGACGAAGGTGAGTGTGTGTAAAGGTGTCGGTGGTATCGGTGGTGGCGATGGTGGTTTTCTCATTTTTCCGGTGAGGATGCGGCGGTGACGGCGGCGCCGGTGGCGGTGGCGGTGGTTCTTAGTGGTCGGAGAAGTTAATGGGGGTGGTGTTTTTTTGGTTTTGAAAATTTGGAGCCGACATTTCTGAAAATTTTGCTACTGGCGGCTGCGGTTTTGTTGTGTTATGTTTGTAAGAGTGGGCTTGAAGTTGGGGTTATTTACGTTTGTGGCATTGATGTGTTTTTAGGTTGCTTTTGTTCTTCTAGAGGAAAGAGTGGGTAGGGGTTGGTACGGCGGCGGTGGTGTACCGGAGTCAAGGGGTGGAGTTGTGGTCTTATACTGGTGGTTGATAAGTCAAGGTTTCAATTATCAAATGAATGATGAAGCCACGGTATGCTGGTAACTTGTTAATGGACACTTTTAAAAAATTGTAATGTTTGATTTTTACCGTCTGTTTCTAGCTGATTGTTGTTTTTATCGTAGTTTTATTTGCCGATTATTGATTGTTGCTTTCGTCTCATCATCTGTACTCATCATGGGTTTATCTTCGTTGGAGGTTCATCAATTTTCATAGATTGTTTTTGTTGTTTTCGATAACTTTCTGGTTACAAGTTTGTTTCTCATTACTCATAGTCATCGCCATGTAGCCAATTTCTTGGTTTGAATCTCTTACGGAGGGTTGCAAGTTCATTTTCTTCTACTTACATATTCTATTGCTCGACTTATTTACTAGTCCGAAATCTTTTGCTTGCAGATTTGATTTCCTAATTCGATCTCTTTTACCTATATTTTTTGATTCTGGTCTCATGTCGTTGGTTTTAGTACCACTGTTGGAAATTTATATTAACTTTAAAATCAATTTTGGCAATGGAAGAACAAATCACCAATCATTTTTTGTCAAATACAAAGATGTCCTACAACGAGTCCAATGCAAGAAAAAAAGAAGCTAAAGATGAAGAGTATTATAATTACAACTCTTACCACAACATGACGACTTATGTGTCAGCCAATAGGGTTGTAAACGAACTAGGAAACCGTTCGTGAACCGTTCGGTGGTAAATTCTCTTATGTTCGTTTGTTTAATAAATGAATGAACACGAACAAGAAAATTGCGTTTGTTTAGTTAAATGAACTGACATGAACAGAGGCTGTGTTCGTTCATTTATGTTTGTGAACGTTCGATGATATGTTCGTTCATTTAAAAGTTATGTTTAAGATAATTACGTTAAGTACTTATTTATATTTGATAGATATTACATAATGTTTGGGATTTTAATTATAAAATCAATATATGATGTTTGCATTAGTTTGTTTTAGGAAATTCCATTTGTGTTAATTAATGTTTATGAATAATTGTGTGTACGCTTGCCTTCGTTTGCGTTCGTTTATGTTCGTGAACAGTTCATGAACAGATTTATTTTGTTAATGAACGAACACGAACAAGAAATTTCATTCAGTAAGCGTTCATGAACTATTCATAAACATTAATTAACAACTTATTTTCTTAATGAACGAATACAAACAAAACCCTCTTTTATGTTTGTTCGATTCGTTTACAGTCATACCAGCCAATACGCAAACCACCAAGATCTTCAATCACTAAACACCAGAGCTTGGGCTTCCTTTGCATAATTTCGACCCAATCTAAAAGGAGAGGGTAGATGTAAGCAAATGACGGTTTGGTTTTGTTTGCACCCTTAGTCGTAACCATATCTGGAAGCCTCGATTAAGTGATAGGCTTTATCAAAACTATAAGTGATCTCTAGTTATGGTTAATTAATCGATTATAGTTTCTATTAATGGTTGCTTATGGGTCAGTCTCGGTTAATCCACCCGTTTCAAAATGATTAATAATTTAGGGAACACACGCCATTAGACTTGTCCAAAAGAAAAACTTAAGATGACTCCGTACATTACACTAGAACCCCTGTTTGTTTTGTATGAGAAGAATTAAGATCACAATCAAAATATGAACATTTTTTTTGGAGATTTGATTACTATTACACATGATGTATATATTTAAATAATACTAATTACCAACTTTGTTATGCATATTGGGTTTTACATTGTGCATAATTTGGTTGTACTCATTTTTTGGGCGGATTTTTATACTTTTTTGAGCTGTTTTTGTATTTTTTAGGGCCATTGGTTGGTTTGGTATTTTTTTCAGCGGTTTTGGTATTTTTTTTGGGCCAGTCGGGGGTGGTTTTTGTATTTTTGGTGTGGTTTAATGCTACTGGGACGGTTTAAAGATTTTGGTATTCGATTGTATGGTTTTCAACAAGCAATATCGAAAATAAACACACTAATGTTACATAGTACAAAGAAAAACGACCAAACTCCCACCACGTAGCGCGGGGAAAAACTAGACTTTTTCGTTTCAGTTTTATTTTTTTTGTTTTTATTTTTTTAATACGAGTTTTTTTAATATTAGTGAACACTGACGATCGTGTGTCATTGGTGTTATTTGACACGGTTTTATGCCCCCGTCGCAACACGAGGGGGGGCTGACATTAGTTATATAAAAGAGGTAATTTTATAAAATAGTAACCAACTTTCAAAAATGTTTCAATTAGGTAACTCAAGTTTTAAAAGTGTTCCAATTAGATAATTCAGTTTTATATATTATACAAATTAAAAGTCATAACATATTTTTTAGCATGTTATACTTTTGGATTCAGTTAGAAAATATTTTTTTCTATCTTTTGATACTGATATAGAACGTTAACGTAAATTTTAGACACTATTTTTTATTTTTTTCACAATTAACATGTTTTTTTTATTTTTAATATAATTTTATATATTGAAAATTATGACTCCCACATCTTTTTCATAATTACTTTCTTGTCATAATAAAATTTGGTAATGACTCGATTTGATCGTTTGGTGGTCCAATTTGAGAAAAATATGCATGAGTGACTAAATTAAAACACTTTTGAAACTTGGTTACTATTCTCTGACATTTTTCCTATATAAAAACCACAACGGACTTTTTAAATGCAAAATGCAAAGGCCTGTTGAGCTGTATATGTTTTAATTTCTATGGCAGAACACATAAAGATTGAGACCTAAAAGAAGGTTAAGAATACATGTTTGTTGATAAAATACAATCCTTAATGAAGTACTTGGAGCCATCAACCAAGAATTGTTTTTAAAACTTCATTTGTTGATTGTTCTTTTCACAAAGCAACATCCTAACGTTAGGCAGAAGTGATGGAATACAGTAAAAAGCAAAAACCAATATCTATCAAGAAATGTAAATAGATTAACCAAAATCAAATGACATAACTAAGGCCAAATTAAGGCTCTCACATGAAGGGGGTTTTGGACCATTAGTCCATACATGAAGGTGTAAACACATGTTTGGATATAATGGGTCGTTTTTGGAAACTACTACCATTTAAAAGTAAAATTCTACGTATTGAGGATATAAGGATTTCCTCACATATAATTTTGAGGAATATATTCGCTAGTATTAGTAATGAATATATTAAAAGTAGGGCTCATATATGATATTTAGAATTTAGTTTAAATTACCATTAAGCTTTTGCGTTAGGGTTGGGGCGTAAACTGTGTCAAGTAACACCATTGTCACATCATTGTCAGTAATTGCCAACAACAGAAAAACTCGTATTAAATAATAAAATAATAAAACCAAACGGACATTAGAACTAAGAACATTAAGCTACACACGTGAAACGTAAAAACATTATAAAACAATAACTAAGTAATCTAGGACCCGCATGTTGCGCGAGTATGTTAAACAAGAAAAAATAGATATAACAACGTTGAACCATACCCACGTGTTATGACGTGTTAACTCTCAAAATTTAAACCGAAATGTAAAAAAGAAATATTGATACATGATGAAAAGTATTAGGGAGCATAGTTGAAAATGAAACATTATAGAAGTTACATGTAAAATATGTAAAAAATATTGAGTTTAAAATAAAAATATTAAAAAATATACAATTTTTATCGTTCACGATACAACAATCAAAACATATTAAGTTATTTAGTTAGTATATATTAAATACATATCATATTAACAAAGTTTGTTAAGAATATATAATTATTCTTTAATCAAATATACTATCAAAACCAAATTAAGAGATAACTTTTTAAATCACTATTCATGAACGTTAGAAGATTTTGATCGGTTAATAAAGAGAAAAGAAAAGAGTTTGACCAATTATCTTTATTCATGTTTAACTTTTGGATTAATTTATTTTTCTTCATAAGTAAATTTTCACATATCTTATCCTTCTTTTAATTTTATTAAAATATATGTATTTTAAATTCAAAATATAATGTTTTGACGTATTTAATGTTATTAGTGTATGTTAAAAATCATATCGGGTTAAATATAATATATTTTTAATTCACCACAACATAATTTTTTTTTAATTTCTGAATAAACCGTTGCAATGTGAAAATTCTATATGTTTTGATGAAGTTTTTAAAGAAAGTCAAACCCGCAATGCACAGTCAAAACATGCGGGTGAGATAATATTTGTTTTTTCTGTTTTTGTTTTTAACAAAATAATGTTTTTTAATTACGAATAGACTGTTACGACATACTTATTTTTATTTATGTTTAGATATAAATTATATTCATAACTGTGTCGCCATAACACGCTTGGTAAAATATACAAGTTTTTTATTCAACTAACATAGTTTGTCTGTTTATACATACTAGGAGGGGTATCTTGTGACGGACTCAAATGGTCAAAAGAAACACAAAAACATATCATGACAGTTATCACTTTGAGGCATATTCCAATTTATCATGAAAATGTAACAAACGAAATAACATCAACAAAATAGAATAAAACAAATAGAATAAAACCCTAAAAGAATAGGAAAACACGTCTTTAATATAAATACTAAAATTGCTATTTAATACAAGGTTAATTCTTAATTATTGATTTTGTATCAAATCACATGCTCATAACTTAAAGAAATCCAATTATTGAATTAAACTAATAATTTATAACTGATATCCATAAAATTTGTTTTCCCTTTTTTTTATTTTATAGCAATTAAATAGACAATAACAATGTTTTGAGTTTACACTAAACACCAATTTACAATGATAATTATAACAACTAACACATTAAAGGGCAAAGGAATTGAAACGAGATTGAGCTCAATTAAACTCTTACTCGACTAAATGTGCAATCCCAATTTCTAGCTCAGTTCATTTCTAAGTTATGTATGATGTATTAAAGTTTTAGTATAGCTCGTAAATAATTTTACTAGCTGTAGCACTGAGTTATTTGTTAATCATTTAGTTATTTTTACACATTTATTTGATTATTTATATATAAGTTGTCCTAAATATTATATGGATTATTAGGAACACCCACTTGGACAAATTCAACACCCCCTATACGTTGCGTATGGGTTCATACGTAACGTACAAATATCCACTATCACATCCTGACCGACGGCGGAATATCGGGGCGGACGAATGTGAAGCAATTATTCAAAACTCTTAAATAAGTTGAAATAATATTAAAAGCCATTTTTCATTTAATAATACTAATCAAATAAATCATTACAATACAATCAAGATTCAAACAATAACATAAAATATTTAATTAAACTAAGTCCAAGTCTTATATGTACAAGAAGAATTTCTTAAGTAGAAATCCTAAAACATATTAAAATTAAATGATCAACTTTGAAAGTTTGTGAGTTTTCATAGGTTAAACATACACACACACACCACACACACACACACACATATATATATATATATATATTATATATATATATATGTTTACATGTATCAATTCATGTCAATGGTTACCAATAAAGCAAGTTTATAGATAACATATAACTACAATCAAACCTTGACCAAGAATAAGTTTACAAGTTTATAATGATTAGCTAAGTGTACTTAGTTCCCATAATGAATAAACATACGTCATCAGGAGCCGGCAATAACCTCGGTTTTAGCACCAAATAGGCTTGTCAGACCCATAGATCTACGACCTTGTCAGAGTAACAATAATTAATGATTGTCAACATATAATATCTATCATATAAGACTCACATTATTTCAAAACAATGACAAAAAGTAAAGATGAATTGTATATGCATTTACAAGTATCAAAATGTTTATAAGTGTAATTTTATAAGGTTAACATATTTCACCCCAAAATGTGTGAAATAAAGTAAAAAGGGACATGAAAAACTCACATGGGAAACTCACGTGCTATAAGATGCACTTAACATAACAATAAAAAGATAAGATCATTACAACGTTTTCTTCATGATTCAACTTAAGATTTGGTGACTTAGGATTAAAATAAAGATATGATTAATGACTAAATATGAATTATGGTTTCGATTGAAATTTGGGGATTTTAATAATTACATCAATTAAAATAACATAATACAGTCGATCATGTTTTGATTTAATAAAGATGTAATAAATCAATTAATATTGAGAACGATAATGATTGATTCAATAATTTAATTTATTGATTTTTAATTAATGTTAAATATAATGTGTGAAAAGAAATAATTAGTTTAATAATTAATTATTTAAAATTTGATAAAGATAATTAATTGAATACTTATTTAAATGACCTACAAAATAATATAAAATTATTTAAAATCATTTTGTAAAGTTTTTAAACGTTTTAAATGATTTTTATAAAAGTATTATAATATCAAAACCTTAAAAATAAGAATAAAGAATAATAGGTAATTATATTATTTTTTAAGTTTCAAGAATTTAAGTAAAAATTTAGGGAATAAATTTACTAACTATTCATGATTTAACACGGTTAAATGAATAGATGAATAATTAATTATTTAAATAATATTTAAATAACTATTTGAATAATTACTTGTTTAACATGTAAGTTGTATAATGTTTTAAAATAACCAAAATTTGAATCATAATAGTTTTATTGCATTTAAATTACATTAAAGAATTAATAATATTTTTATAACCTTTGTTATTCTATAAAGTAATAAATTTAACATCATAAGTTTTTAAAACCTTTATAATTAATCTAATTAATTAATTAATTAATGACTTGATCAAAATAATCAATTAAATAATCAGTTATTTAAATAATTTATAACATAACTTATTTGATTTATAGAAAACCATTATAAAGTAATAAAAGATAAACTTTTAAATAACTTTTGTCATAGCTTTTATAATTTTAAACTATAAAATTAAAATATTATTTTGTTTAAAAAATTTAGAAATTAAATTAATAACTTCTGGAATAAATTTAATTAACAACAATTATTTTATTTTGATTAAATAATATATTAAGAATTTATGAAATTTAAAATGATTAAAAACTAATAATCTAAAAATAACTTGAGGGTGCTCGGGTTTGAACCCGAGACCCCATGTGTATGATTCATGCATTTTACCGGTGGGCTATAAGCCAACTCTGTTAAAAGCTCAAATAAAGAGTTTGAATACAAAATCTCTCAATTTCATAAGAACCCCATAATCGAATTGAATCAAATTGACCATCGATTCGTGAATGTTAATGGAATCAAACTGAGGGCTTTTGTTCCCTAAGTAAAACCGAATGTTTGGGTGTGTGTAATTACCTCGTATAAGATAGAATTAATGGTGAGACACAGAAAGATATTAGCGACTGGAGAGGGGATTAGTTCACGAAGGTAATGCCGATTATAATCCAATTCGTGATGCTAGAATTACAATGCCTCGAGGACAGCTATCGACTAATTTGTAGGTCCGAAATGACGATGATGATCGATGGTGGGGTGTTGTTGTGTTGCATATGTAATTGAGAGTTCTATTAATTTAAGAGCATTGGTTTGCTGATTTACCTCGGTTACTAAGGCATTATTCAATCAGTTTCAAGTCGAATGAGTTCATGCTTTGAATGTAGATTTTGGTTTCAAGTTAGGATTGTTTAACATGTGTTTAATTCAAATTAATTTGGGTGCTTGATTTGAAACTAATGCGCAAAGGTTAAGAAGAGGTTTAATTGCATTTTAATCAGACGTTTTGGGGGGTTTTGGTGATCGCCGAAGTAATGGCTGAAGGTGGCCGGAATAGAGGTGGCCAACGTGGAGAGAGGGGGGTGGTTTGGGTTTTTTTTTTGCAATTTGGTCCCTGAACTTTAATTGTTTGTTATTTCATGTAACAACTTTTTAAATTAAGTTTCAAAATTACAAAGTAAAACCTAGACTTATAAAACTAATTTAAATAATAAATCAAATGAATTATTTATTAATTTTTATAACTTTTATAAAGCTTGTAAACTTTATAATTTGATAATTTACTTTCAATAATTAAGATTCATAATTACTAATAAACTTTATAAGTTTATTAGAATTCATTTTATAACTTATTAAATTTTAATAAAACTTTTCCGTTTAGTTCTTTATTGTTAAATGATTAATACAACTTTATATCTTTATGAAAAGAATTATTTATAAATCCATAAATTATTACAAGTTGTTTAGGTTATTAATAAATGAATCGTTAATAAATTGCACATTTAATGTATTTGATCCATTAAAATTTTTAAACAATTTAATAATGGAAGTTCAAAATGGGTTCGGGTTGGGGTTTTAACTTAGAAAATGATGGATGTTACATTCACAATTAATGTCTGACATTGGTTTGAGTTTTAATTTGGAAAATGATGAATGTTACATTCACAATAATGTCTGAAATTCTATGTCACATCAGTTGTTGTCGTGGTTCTTATACGCGTCGTATAATATCATACGATGCATATATCCTTTTCAGATGGCAAAACTAAACTAGTCAAATCAATCATTCTTCAAGGCTATACGCGTTGTATGGACCCACACGCTTTGTATAGCCTTGTGGCGTATAAGTTAAGGGTGTTGGTCCAGTGACACCTATATGTTGCGTATAGGGCCATACATGGACATCCACATCAGATGGAGAAGTACGACGAGCGTTTTGAGATTTCGTTTATGTAATGTAGATATCCACATCAAATGTTCATATAACAGTTTGACGTTCTCTCGGAACTTTACTATGAGTTGGATCATGTTACCCTTCTGTTCACCGAAGATATTACTGAAGACCAAGGGCAGGGTCATTAACATTATATATCCTATCATTTGTTACTTACATCAAATGATCGTCGCATCCATCACAAGACGTGGTAAAAGTTGGGAGTGGTAAAAGTTGGGAGTGGTGCATCATTCCCGATTTATTTTACTTGTATTGTTTGCTTACGAGCACTAGATGCAACCTGGTGAAATATTTGGCGTAGTATTTTGCTTCATATCATCGCAAGAAGTGAAAAGCGGTTTACGATGACGCTTAAATCATGTTGATTGCTCGAGTCTTTAGTTATCTTCCTTGACATCTTGGTAATGTATCTTCTCAGATCGAGCCGATGAGATTAGATCGTCGTAGATTATTTGGCATGCATATTATATGCCAGTTTCTGGGCGACATACGATATTCTATTCGACCCAGGGAGATCTTGCAGCTGGCACCTGTTTAGCAAGCCGACGTTGATGATCCGCAGCTGCAGGAGCATCCATCGCATGATTAATTGCCACACGAGCAGCCGCCGCATGACCAGCCGCCGCATGACCAGCCGCCACCTCAGCCACAATTTCCTCAAAACAATTGCACAGATGTGAGGCTGACTACACGGATGGAGACATTTATGAAGGAGGTTGTTGTGAGTTTACGGGAGCAGGGTCGTCGGCTCGATCGAGTTGAGCATCTTATGGATTGGAATGTTCAGCTTGAGATTGAGCGAGCACGTGCTGCTAGTATTGATCCTCCAGAGTTACCACCGTCTCGACATTACCCAGACTTGTCATGGTTTTTATATTATTATTAAAACTGTAAATTTTATTTTGTTATATATTTAATAACTTCATTATTTATATTATCATTTTATATTAATGTTTGTATTGTTATCTCGATTGTTTAGTTAAATTATAAATGTTTGTATTATATGTTTTGTCGGTTATTTAATTTACAAAAATAATAAAAAATATAAAAAAGACGTAAAAATAAAATAAAACTATTCGATGCAAAAAAAAATTATATATTCGCCAGTTAAGCAAATTACAAAAAAATAACATAACATAAAACTAGTCGACGTAAATTTATTTGTTTATTTATAACAAATAAATATGCAAAAATAATAAAAAATTAAAAAAATGAACTTAAATTATACGTCGCGTATGAACAGATACACGGCTTATAGGTTTCACATGTGTATACGCTGAGTTACGCCCTTGAACCTCTTGTGAATGAAAGTTCAGAAAACCATTATATAATTAACAAGATCGAATTCCATCTTTTACAAACAGAATGAAAGTCAAAATATCATAAAAGGCTGGACCTATGCTAATATCTCATTCAACAGATCTTCAAGTAACATAGCCGATATGTCATCTTCCATATGAATATCATGGGGAGGAGTTTTAACACATATAGCCATAATTTCTTCATCTAGACCCCTCGGTTTGGTCTTGATCATCTTCTGTTTACACGGGTTAATGTTCCTTGACCCGACCCCTCGACCTTTAGGGCTCATGTTTCTTGACCCACCCCCATCCTCACCCATCCTAGCCAACCAATTCCAATCCCCACCACCATTAAGCATTAGGGTAGATCAGCAATTGCTGAAACCTCAGTTAAGACTCAAATTTCTCAATTTGATCATCAATATTCTTCAAGAACCCTAGTTTGAAAACCAATTCCAATCCCAACCACCTTGAACCGCCACCGCCGTCGCTACACCCTTGAACCACCACCGCCGTCGATGTTACACCCTTGAATCACCGCCACTGCCACTGCTACACCCTTGAACCACAACCTCCGTCGTTGCTACACCCTTGACCCACCACCACACAATCGAAAGAGAAAGAGAAAGAGATATATACTTAAATGAAGTCCTGATGGTGGTGATGACGAAGTGGTGCTGGTGCTTAAATTCTCAAATGGTGGTGAAGAGGTGGTGGTTATGAAGATGAAGATGAAGATGAAGATGAAAATGGTAGAAGAAGATGGAGGGTTGGAAGGAGGTGAGACATAACAAGTAAACATGGAGGCGCGTAAACATGGAGGCGCGTAAACATGGAGAGGCACGTAAACAAACAAACAAACAAACATATTATCAAACGCAACCAAATGCAATTGAACAAACACAATTATTGTTTTTGTTTGTTCAGTTAATTAATCGAACAGAATTGGTTCTTCATATTCGTTCATTTATTAAACGTGAAATCATAAATGAACTTTCAGCCGAACGGTTCTTCAAATATTGGGATCATTTACGGCCCTAGGTACTATTGATTAAAGTTTGTAAATATTATTGAGGAGGACAAACTATAAGTGTTGTACTAACTTATAAGTGCGTGTGAAATATTTTATAGATTCTCACTGATATTATTTTGTCAACTTTACATAAATTATCTCGATCCAACCAAATATATAAGCGTGCATGCATTTTTTTGTTACACATTTCAAAAACTTCTTGTAACATAGAATTGAGTTGTTTACGAATTACGAGCATAACACTGAGTTGTTTTGTAAAATATAATGTATTTTAGAATATTCCTTACAAAATATTTCTTACGTACTTATTAAAAATGGAAAAAAGGATATAAGTTATCCATTCACACTTAAATATATTGTAGTTAACTATCTATACATAAGAACAAAAAATCATGAAAGTTGACAAAAATTAACTTCACGTTTTAGTTATATTACATAAAAGATAAAAGAGCTACAATTTTTTAGGAAACCTTTTTAAGAAAATAAAAATCAATAAATTGTTTTATTGATTTTATCAAAAAAAACTTAAAGCAAAAACATTATTATTAATATAATTTGGTTTATCTAATAACATTAGGAATGAGAAGGGAAAAAAGGTTAAAAACATATTTTGATAAATTTTTTTAAAGGATATATTATTGGTGCACCTAATTTATTTTTATAATATTTTTATCTCTTTTTACACATACATATAGATACATGAAGAGAAATAAAAACAATATGAGATCTTAATACATAAATGAATGTTTGTTTAATTGTATAACCACATTTTTTAAAGGGGTATGTTATTGATACACTTAATTTATTTTATCATCTATATATCTCTCTCTCTATACATACATATAGATACATAGAGAGATAAAAATAATAGTGTGTCTCAATAATAAAAAAATGTTTGTATAACACAATATTTTTTTATTAAAAACATCCATTAAAAAAATTCAAAACTTCGCATGCTATTATCAATTGCGAAATTATATAAAATTTTTAATTTAAGATTGTTCTGTTTACTAATGTTGAATCTTATCATAGAATATACAAGTTCTGTACTTCATAAAACTATTAATTAATTCATAAAACTCCAGATGCAGTGACGTTTTGCTCCAAAAGCATGACAGTAAATTACAACTCATTTCCGAAATAAAAGTTTAATGAATTTTAAGAGTGGGGTATTCAATAATAGTGCACAACACATTAGACTTTTGTTGCATACTTTAAATAGAAAATTTCGTGTATGCGCGTGTTTATGTATAGAAATATATTTAATCAAAGATTTAAATCCATATTTTACTATAATCAAATCAATCGTTCAGTGATGTTATAACAACTCTTTGTGATGATAATATTTGTGTAACTAAATTAAAAGACTAATGAAAGTAACTGAGACTTTACGGTAATATATGATTTTTTTAATCTATTTTATTTTAATCATCAATAAAATACGAAATAGTTGATTACCCCCGCCCCCATCAAATTAATTAATTTCACTATGTCTGTAAATGAATTAAACACATATAAACTGTTCGGCAGAAAGTTCGTTTATTTAAGAAATGACTGAACATGAAAAAATTTTGCATCGTTTGATTAAACCAACAAAAATAAACACATGTTTTGTTCGTTCGTTCACGTACATGAACGTTCTTTTATTTACGTTTCTTATGTTCGTTAATTTATATTCGTTTATTAATATATATATATATATATATATATATATATATATATATATATATATATATATATATATATATATATATTAATCTTTCTATTTTAATAAAAATATATCTTGAAATGACGCGTGTCAACACTACAAATATCTTTACCAAAATTTCCTCGTCTCTCTCGCCTATTAATGATTACCTTAATTACTATACTATTATTTAACATTTTTTAAATTTAATAAATTAGAAAAGAGATCTATTTATTAATTTTATTTCTAAATAAATAAAGTTTATAAATAATAAAGTTTTATAAAGCATAAAGCTTTTTTAAAAATACGAAATATTTTAAATTGATATTTTTAAAAAGTAATTTTTTTAAAACAAAAAATAATTAAATTTGGGAGTTATATAAGAAAATTATTAAAATGACATTTTATACAGTTTGTTATAGAACAAAATATTTATTTTTTGGAGAAAAAAATTAAAAATAAAATTTTAAAAGTTAATATAATTGTTTTATTACTTATAGTCATTTCTTATACATAATTTCAGTCATATTATATTTTAGAATATCATTTTATAATTAATAAATTTTATTATAATAATATTTTTATTCAACTTATGTAACATAGGGATTCACTAAAGCTAGTATATTAATAAAATGGTATTATGTTAATATTTGAAACATGAGTGTATTATGTTACTAGATTAGAGCCCATATATTACATGAGTGAAATAAATAAAATATATCAAAATCATTATTTTTATGAATTTATTATTTTCAAGATGTTATTATTCATTGGTGAAATAAAAATATAATGAATATTTAAAAGTTATAACACATAATGAATTAAAAATTATTACTCTATATTTAATATGGATTAAAAAATTATTAAATTAATTACATTTATATTTTAGATGTTTAATAATTTAGTTTACTTATTTACAATAATTGTCATTTAATATGAGATAGACAAGAAACACAAATGTAGATATATTTGTTTTAACATATTTTAATTAAAAAAAAATTTATATGTTATTATAATTTTCGTATTTATTATGAGAGAGAGACAAAAAAATTATTTTTTGATAGCTATAATTTGACACATGTCATTTAATATGTTAGAATAATGACACGTACATTAAGAAAACCTTATTTTATTATAGTTTATAGATTATAAATAGTAGAAACCTATAAGTTTAGTAAGATTTCAATTTCCATTAATACACCTTAAAGTTTCAAAATTGTCATTTAAGGTTTTTTTTTTTGTTAAGTTATGTTTGTTTATTATTGTTTATTTGTGTTGGTGAAGCGTTTATTTAGCTAAATGAACAAAAGATCTTGTTCAATTATGTGTTGGTATTTGTAAAAGTTAAATGAACAAACACGAACATGCTGATGTTCGTATTTGTTCGGTTCATTTACATGTCTAAATTTCACTTTAATCTTTACAATTTCTTTCTCCAAGTTTTGATTCTCAATCATCAGTTTACAAATTACCACTATTTGGACGTTTTTCTATACCTTTCAATTAAAAAGTAGCACATATTGTTATTACTTTGGACATAAGTTGTTACAGAATTGTTTATAACTTATCTTTCAATTTACGTATCATGTTTACCTAAGGATATATATGCACTTTGTTAACTTAATCATAGTTTAACTTTCTTTTAGGGCGAACAATCCATCGACCATGATGCTTAATGTTAAAGGTAGGGTACATTCAATTCATTGTAAGCAATATCTTTTTTATTTTCATATTATTTTCTTAACATGGCCAGAAAATGAAGAAGGAAGCTAGAAGTGCAAGAAGATAAAACTTAAACGACAAATCTGGTTAACGCGTAAAGCTGTAGTATACATGCAGTCCTTCACACACTTTCACGCTTTCTTCTTTATATCGTCTTCATCAACTCTAATCTATGATCATCGTCTCTTGATCGTGAGAGTTTGTTTTTTAGTATGCGATTGTGGCTCGTGGTAGCGGATGGCAAAGTTCCAAGAGTAAGTTACGTAGCCAACATACTTCGGCCACCATGTTAGCAACCCCACAATATTGCTTGATCGGGATATTGTTGGTTGACGTTTGGATGACCAAGAGATGAGATTGTCACCATAGTATACACAATAGCCGGAGGTGGGATCTGCGGGTATCGGACATCCGGCCCAATCTGCATCTGTATATGCAGTAAGAGAGGGAATTGTAGCTGGTGCAATTGTAAGGCCCATGTCAACAGTTCCTTTAATATATCTGATAATTCTTTTTAGGCATTCCAATGGTCAGTGTGTGGGGCATGCATATGGATACAAACTTGTTGAACAACATAACTTATGTCTGGTCTAGTAAATGTTAAGTATTGAAGGGCACCCGCCAAGCTTCGATATAGTGTGGGTTTGTCAAACTCGGTTCCAGAAGAAGCACTCAATTTTGTGTTTGTATCCACAGGTGTGGTTACGGGGTTGCATGATTCGAGACCGGCACGATGTATAATTTCATTGACATATGCTTGAGATAAAAACAATGTGTCTTTGCGCCGTGTTACAGAAATCCCCAAGAAGAAACTAAGTGGGCCAAGATCTTTCATTGCGAATTCGGTTGCAAGATTAGACATGAGTTTTTTTCCAAGGGCATCAGAGGATGTTGTCAGAACAATGTCATCAACATATAGAAGCATGTAGGCGGTATCGTTCCCGTGATGCAAAATGAATAAAGAATTATCACAACAACTCTGCTTAAACCCCAAAGTTAGAACATAGTCTGTGAATCGTTGATACCGCGCCCTCGGAGCTTGTTTAAGGCCATAAAGAGATTTCTCAAGGCGACAGACGTGGTCCGGAAAATCCCGATGACGAAAACCCATAGTTTGATTATGGAGATTGTGTTCACTTTTCATCTTTCTAGTGAATAGTTTAATAAAGAGTTTTGTGTTCTTGTGTATTTGTTTCTCCTTACATTTTTCTCATTATGGTATAACAAAATATAAATTGGTACAACTATGAAACTCTTTTGTCTTATTTTTTTTTAAATTCATGCAACTCTTGATATGGTCCATTGCTGTCGTTCAGTGGATCAACCATATGAATTGCGTTCTTAGGTCTTTTTTTCATTCATTTTTGGACCTTTGACATTATCCGATGTGAACACTGTTACACTAGCTTAATGAAGACCGTGTATCAACCATTGGTTAATTATTTTTGATATGTTTCACTAATTAAATCTTTTGACACATTCTTCCAATGAATTAAGTTTCTTTAACATAAGATAACAAACCCAAAATTTAATTAAGCCCAATTAAAATTTTAAAGCCCAAATTACTTAAAAATAACATAACCGACCCTTTCCCATAATTCCCAACCTTCAACCGACACATCCCACTGTCCGCCATCTGCTGCCTGCTGCTATTGTGGTCGAGCTGCTGCTGCTGCTATCGCCGGCCTGGTGGCCACTGCCCTCCACCCCTTCGACGTGCATTGCTTGCTACTGTGCGTTTGATCTTTCTGATTTCACTAACTCAAAACTTCAAGGTAAACTTTCTAGCCTTTTTTCTACATTACAAAATTAAGGATTTAGAGTTCATATTGTTCGATTTCTAATATTTAAGTGTTATTTGCAAGATTTCTAAAGTAGCGTATTAATTAATGGTTATTTGATTCAATTTTTAAGTCACTACTGTGGATGGAGTTATATTTAAGTTGTTGATGGTTATTTCTTTTATATGTTTTATGTTCCATTTGCGTAAATGTGGTGTTTAATGTTTTTATTTCTATTTTTCATTAAATTTTTTTTTTGTTTTATTGAATTTTTCAGTGTTGGTGGTCACTGACGGCGGTGTACCATTAGTGTTACTTGGTACGGTTTTACGCATTCTATTGCAACGCGAGATGGCTTAATACTAGTATTTGACACAAGAAGACCTTTCTTTCAATGGTGATACACATGTATTCATTCTTTTACACACAAAAAAGAAGAAAGCAAATGAAACAATTGATGTTTATGTTGTTTCCTATTTAAGATCTTGGCGATTTGTATCTTCAAAATCAGGAGCGGAGGATCATAATACGTGTACGAAACACTATAAAATGTAAGGTTTTTTATTTCTTATGGTATCTTATTTTTGTTAACAATTCAATGCAATTAAATTACGTCTATTCCGACCCGACTCGATCGAATGACCCAAATTTGTTATTGTTGTTTTGTTAAAAACTAATTATAGAAAAATGTAAGATGAATTTTTTTATGGTTACCACTTAACTTGTCTTCTAAATTCAGGATTGAATAATAACAAATATAGTATAATACAAAAACTGCAAACGTATTTTATGTAATACCATTGTTTAAAAAGCTAGTAAGAATTTATTTTAAATTAATAAAAATATAAGTCACTCTATTCAAAGAGCTATTTTACTTGCAAAAATCCAAATATATTATTCATGGGAGGTCATAATGGCGGGTAGGGTGGATGAATATCCAGGACCTAATTTTTTTAGGAGCCTGAAATTAAAAAAAAATTATATATGTATGTATATATAAAAATAACTATAAATTATTAACAAATCAATTAACAAACCCAATAGAAAAATAATTATCTTGATCAATTGAAACTTAGGATCCTTTAATATTTTAATTAGTTTAATCGATCCAATCTAAACTCAAATAAAAAAAAACGCTAGGAGAGTCTTACTATTCGGTGAAATATGTAAATTAGATTATTTTGCTACAATATTTTTATTTATTGGTAAAACAATAATTATGGTATTATAGATTTGTAACATACTGATTAATGAAACTATATTATAAGACCTATTTTTCTACTCGCCCAGGGCCTAAAGTTATTCAAAAAATATCGGAACCGACATGATAATATTAATTATGTTAGTACAAGCTAGTTCTCCAAATCTCCTCCAAATTCTTTTTATTTGATTTTCCTCGATAACTAATACGAAGTTAAACTCATTATACAATTTGATAAAACACATTACTATATTATTACTTTTAAGATTTAAGATTTAAGATAGAATACAAAGAGCCTATAGGATTTGGGCTTGGGCTCCAAACAAAAATACAAAAACGCCAATCATTAATAAGCCCAATGGTTTGTAACCCGGATGTGGATTTTGTATTCAACATCTTGAGTCTCTCTTTTACGATATAGGACATGTTTGGGAATACTTTAAAAAACCAACTTATTGACTTATTGATTTTTCCAATAAGTTAATAAGTTAGTATGGAGTGACTTATTACTTATTTACTAACAACAATCACATTGCCAAACACTATAAAATGACTTTTTAACTTTTCAAAAGTTAGAAAGTTAAAAGTTGATAAAAATAAGCACTCCAAAACACCTGCATAGGTGAAGAGAAACTTGTTTGGGACCAGAAGTCGCAACGGTTTGTAACCCGGAATTGCATTGTGTATTCGAAACTACATGAGTGAAACCAGTTTGGAACTGACCTTACCTATAGGGTTAGAAATCGGTTTGTAACTCTTCATTTTGAAATTTGTCGAATTGGAACCGAATTCAAACAAAATCTATCATTTCTCTGCCCTAATAGCAGTTCTAAATACAAACTGATTTGACCAAGAACATTTGTTTACCATCTTTGACATGAACCAAACTGGTTTGAACTCGAACAAAATTGGGACAAGACTTGATTTTTGCATGTCTGATTTTTTCTTAAACTCGAATAAGTTTTTTAACATAAAACTAAAAATTAAGCCCACGTGACGTGACCATATGCAAAATATTATACCTATGCTGCAATGTCATCAACGTGGTTAAGTATATAAAAGAAACTTATGAAATTATGGTATCTCAGATTTAAAGATCAAAACATAAATAAAATCATTATGCCTTACACTTTGTGGATTAATAATTTAAAAATAATTTAAACAAGCAAAATATAAGAAAAAAAAAATCACAAAAAAAAAGAATATAAGACGTTGGAATAACACCGAAGTCACTCGTCACAAAGCAAGACCTCTAACCAACTCCATCAACATCAAATCTGCTGATAATAATTAAAATATACATATTTAAATGATACGAAGTCACAGGTTTCCATTGACTACCAACATTAGTAATTACTAAACTATTCCTCCAAAGTCGGTTACAATTTTTTTTTGCTTACGTCTCAAACGAGAATATTTATTAATTTCGACACTCCAAAGTCACTTAAAGAAATTTTTAGTTTTATTTTAATCATCTGAAAACGTGGGATATTTGGTGATGAGTATTTTTTTCTTATATTCGAATGTCTTGCTCTATTTCTTAGTATCATTGTTCATTTGTTTGAGCAATTAATTACATCAAATAAATGTGGTCTTGCGAACCGTCAACCATTAGAAGCAATCATTCACCGGAATATATTGCATGTTGAAGGTAAAAACTGAATTAAAAAATTAGTTTAATTTTACGAGAGCAACTTGCTTGGTGAAAAAAATTGACTTTATTCGACGCGTCAACTTGTTTTTAAGCAGATCGTTAAACTTTAAGATTGGGAATTCATCCTCGTGCACTTCCTCAAACAAAGGAATAGTGCAAGACATTTGAAAATATATCTTTAGCGTCTTTATCTTTAAGTAGATGATTATGTGATTATTTAAATATGTATAAGATATTGAATCTTTAAAATTTAAAAAGTAAATTTTTTTTCATACAAGGATCTAGTTTTTGATTCAAAAGTCCATAACAAGTCAGCAGTTAACAATCGTAACCTAATGTATATCAACATCAACAAGGTAAAATATGTTGGGACCGTGTACGTACGGAGTACTAACGGATTCTGCGTGAAAGCAGATAAAATAGTGCGGAATCCTATTTGATTGACGATCCAATAAGTGAGAACGATAACCCGATCGATATAACAATGAGCTAAACGCTAAGAATGAGTAGGAATCGATCAGGATCGAACTTTGAAGTTGGATTGGCTGTTTAGGACGTTCTGGACGGCTAGGGTTTATGAATATTCGAAGTTTCTCTCAAAATGTTTTCCTGAGTGTTATATTTTCCCACGAATTAAGTGATATTTATAGGTTTGCAGTTTCCATTCGTACGACTGAACCATTAGCATGCTTCAGTCGTGTGACCGAATCATGCGGTTGATTCATACACACGACTGAAGGTTCAGTCGTGCGATTGAGTCAATCTTATGTCTTAATCATATGACTGATCCAATCTCCTGGTTCAGTCGTGCGACTGGTCCATAAGCATGGTATATTCATGCGTATAGTCCATAAGTATGATCCATTAGCATGAATAATCACCCGACTAAGTTGAACACATTTCTCAATCATATTGACTTAGAACTATGAACAACAACCTCAAACCTATATATGGAATTCATACATATGATTTATACTTAACACAATGATAATATGAAATAATCAAAGATAAATAAACATCAAACGTCCCCTTAGACCTAGTTTACCCCATTGTCTAACATTCTTCACATGTTCTTGAAACTTCTTGTATTTCTCTTCTCTTGTGACTCCTGCGTGTATCTTAAATGCAAAACAGAGTCGTATAACATGTTGAAACTGTAGAGCTTGTACAATATCTTGCGTGTCATAGAACAAGGGCAACTTGTATAGAGTGTAGACATCTTCTATAGACAAGTTGGTAAGCCACATTGGGTCAAATACCCTGATAGTCTCAATCTTTCCATCTTTGTTCAACACTATGACTGCTTCTCCCGTCCTCTAATCATAATACACCATTTGAAGTGTGGAGTGAAGTCCTAAGGCATCTCTCTTAGAGGAATCTTAGACATTATGCGTGGGGAACTCCACTTCAGTACTATCTTCGGTCTTCCAGAGATAGGATCAACATCAGTCTTATGAATAACATGTTTAGGTTGTTAAGGCTTAAAGTTGACTCATCTAGTGTGGTATTCTTTCTTTAGAGCTGTCTCAAACCATCCCGACATCTTCCTCGGGTTGGCATACAAAAGATCTAAATTAGCCAATCTATTAAGCTCAAAACCATGAAGAGTCTTCAAATCATGTGGATATCTGAAGTACTCAATCCCCTTCTCTCTTTTTACAGCATCAACATTTAAGTCTTCAAAATAAGCCCATGCTATGATTTTGCCAGACACTTTCTGATGTTTCTTGACTCTGTACAGTTTGGTATAGGCATTCTGCTTTGGAGGTGCGCGCTGGGTTTTCATTTCAGCAAAACACACGGCCCATTCAGCTTTCTTAAGATAAGCATCCGCATCAGAAGCTTGTGCTTGACCTTCATCTTTCTTCTTTTCTTTCTCCATCTCGTTCAGCTTATCAAAAGTAGCACTGCCAAAAGTTTCACCCAAGTTGAGGATAGCATTGCCCTCAGGGTCAGTGTACTCTGGATAGTGCTCAGCTGTCACATCTTCAATCTCTATTTCATCAACATCCTATAGCTCCTCATTACTTAGAGCATTGACTTCGGGAGCATCTTTGATCAGTTCATCTGGATTTAGTCGGGACATATTAACTAGCTGCTCGTCGGTGAGGTCGTGGATGATCTCTCCTTCCTCAGGAGTGTAGCTCATAGATCGTCTTACGGTCCCTTACAGATCAAGAATCATAGTGAGTTGAGTCTTGATTTTCTGAAGGGGGACAACATCATATTCATCTGGCTGTTGAGCTTCATCTGTTTGGTTAAACATTCAACACATCACACATAAATCATTAATCAAGACATTGAAACATAAATAATCATTAATTACATTAATGTAATACACAATTCAAGTACAAAAGTTTCAAATACATAAACATCTAATCATTACTTTTGCCTTGATCGGGTGTCTCTTCTGCTTGAGGAGCTGAGGACGAGGCTCTTTGATCCTGATTTCGCTTGGTGCGCCTCTCCTTTGCTGATGGATTTGAGGCTGATGCATATGCATCACCTTCTTGATCATCCTCATCATCATCATCACCTCCTTTTCTCTTTCCACTTCCTCCTGCTTCCTCCTTATCATCATCTTCTTCATCATTAGTAAGCCCATCATCATCATCCACATCATCACCATCATCATCACCCTCTTTGATCTTTAGGGGCTCAGCCTTAGATCCTTTAGCCTTAGCATAATCTTCTTGTTCTTTTTCTCTAGTCCCTCAATCCTTTTCACCGATGCCATCACCAACTCGTTTCGACTCTTTAGTACATGGTGAGCTCGGCCTAGAGCTCTCTCATAAAGTGCATTCTTCTCATTGAGCTGAGCTATTTGTTTGGCTTGAGTTGCATTTACCGCCATGAGCTGGTTTATCTGAGTAGCTCTCAGATCATCAGTTGCGATCAGCTTTAGCACAATGCGGTTTAGGTTTGTCAGTTGTTCCTCTAACCCGATAGTGGTTAGAGTGGAGCCATGTGTCATTTGGGATTGGGTGGATATACCGGCTTGTTTGAGTGGTGGTTGTGGTGGTGGATGTGGTGAAGATGGGAAGAGGAATGGGAGTGGATTGTGGTGGAATTGTGTTGGGTATTATGGGTGAGGTGGAGGTAGGTGTATGAGTGGTGGAGGGAGTATCAGTGGCTGTAGTGGTGGTAGTGGCTGTGGTTGTGGCAGTGGTGGTGGAAGATGTGATCAATGTGAACCTTGGTCTCTTACTTTCTTTGCCGAGGGTTTGGCCATCCTTTTCTTCCTTGAACCTTTGGTAATAGGAGCTCTCCTTGAGCTAATAGGCTGGTTAGGTGTGTAAGTGGGATTAGTTACATCAGGATCATCACCTGTAGTATCAGCTAGGCGTCCACCAACCGCCTCTTTCCCTTTCTCGGTAGCCACTACCCAGATACCGACATTCCTAACCAGAGGCTCATCATCTGACTCTTCTTCTTCCTCTAATAGAAAGTCAGGGTGGATAGCTGCCTGCTCAGATCCACCTTGAGTAGAAGAAGTACCAAGTGGAGATGGTGGAGACATAGTAGAAGTGTCAGTGGCCCTTGATTGAGTGGGACCAGTATCTCCACCACCTTGACTGTCACCACTATCGTCGTCGTCTTCATCGGTGGGTACCGCAATAGGCTCAACATCGGAATCACTATCATCATGACGCCATTTCTTGCGAGCAGGCGCCACGTAGTCTTCATTGGCCAGATGCCCAAACAATCTCCTGACCGAGGGCTTCACCTGCTTCCCCCAGTACACTTTCATCCTGCCTAAAGTAGTGTCATCCATCACCTCTAGGATAACAACATCATCTTTCTCTTTTGGCAGCATAGGTAGCTTCTCATCTAGAATCATTTGTAAGAACCGTGGATACATGCAGAAGCCTTCCTTGCCTTTGGCTTCAATGTTCTCGATCATGTAGGATAACAACATGCTGGAGAAACTGAACGGGTGGTTCAGTACCAGTACAACGTATGCATTCTGGATTTGGTTTGACATTTCATCAAATCCTCCCCGCCTTGAAGCGATGCACTTTAGGATAACATGTGCCAAGTATTTGGATTGCGGGCACATGTTGCTCTTGTTTAGTATGCCGACATTGATGTCTCTGGCATCCTCATAAAGCAACCACGCACAGTCAGTGGATGCAGCTTAGTTGGATGTGCTCCATTTTCCCCCAAGTCTAGGACTCGCCTCAGCTCTTCTTCATGGATCTCAATGTCCTGTCCGAAGATAGAGCTCCGGATACAGTGAGGCTCCACCGACCGATCAACTAAGGCACCAGCCCAGTAGGCCTGCTGTATAGACCTGTATGGTGTGCATGGAGCAGAGATGGCCTTGTATATCCTCGATCTACATAGGAAAGCGATAATCCTAGTGAATTCAGAGGCATTCCAAGAAGTAGTATCAAGATGTGCACAGATGTTGTGCTTGGTGCTCATTGTCCATCTATCAACCATATTGCTGTAACACAAGAAACATATACATTAGATTTGTGCATAAAATATGACAGTTGGAACTTAAATTGTTTTGATCAAACTGGTTCAGTCGTGTGATTGAACCATACGACTGAGTTTAGTCGTGCGATTGAGCCTGTGGCTGAGTTCAGTTGTGCGATTGAGCCTGCGACTGAACTTAGTCGTATGCTAAGTCATGCGGTTGAGTCAGTCGTGCGACAGAGTCACCAATTGATTCACTCGTGCGATTGAATCGTGCATCTGGCTCAATCGTGTGGCTGAGGTTCATATGGAGTGTCTATTCGCATCTTGCTCTATTCGAAACTCTAACTCTGAATCTTTGTCAAAAGTTTATATTAGACTTCGTGTTTAGACCCATTAGATTCGCAGGAACTAGAAGTAGCACTTAATGTCCTTTAAATAAACTTTTATGTCCATTTAAGTGGTCTATTTTTAGGGTATTGTCCCGGTTATTGATCTGAACAGTTTAGGTCATTTAGGGTTTGATTAATCCAATCATTTGGGCCGATTTTAGTAACAAATAACTTGTAGATGAGCATGAAATCAGTTAGTATCACAAATGGGAGTAATCGCAACAATCAACAATTTGGCAGAGTATGTGTGTATGGGCGGTTTCAGAGAGTTTTGAAGGGTGGTAAGGGTTACGACCGAATGACCCCTTTATTTATATGTAAGGCCCCGTTCCCGGGACGCTAACAACTGGACAATCATCACACATAAAACATATATTTACATTTATCTAAAATAAACATTGCAGCAGAAACATTTAAAACGACATTTCATTTCATTATAAAGGCTTTTGCAAAATAATACGTCGTTATCAGATTACAAAATACTTGTTGCATTACATCACAAAAGGATTATAAAATGTGTGAAGTCAGTTTTTCGGGATAGATAAAATCCGAGCATGTTCTTGACAGAAGGATGAACAACCAAAACCAAAAGTCAAATCAATAACACGAACTATCAAATATTGGTTTCATTGATAAAAACCTAACGATTACAAGCTCGTTACAACATAAGAATCAAGACTCTTGGCAAGGGGAAGATCGAGCATGATCTCCCCTCTCATCCGGCAGCCCTAGGCTCCGGGCAGACTTTCTCTCAATCCTCTATCTCTCTACACATTGAAACTGGTATGTATAGGCCTCGGCCCATATTAGATGCGACTGGGCCCATTCGTGCGATTGAACCATGCGTATGGTTCAATCGTACGACTAGACCATGCGTATGGTTCAATCGTACGACTGGACCATACTTATGGTTCAGTCTTACGAATGTACCAATCGCATCTCTCAGTCGCACGGCTGGTCCATTAGCATGGATCAGTGGTACGACTGAGTCTCATTCGCATATGCTCCTGCGAATGACCCAGTGCATGTGTTTACAACATATCAGATGTATAACATTAAGCCTAGACTATTCGACAAGCGACGGACACACTATATATGACTATATATGCTCCAACAAATTCCCCCTTGTACGTTGCTTGCGAATAGTAGATAACACCTCTTACAATCTTCAGTCAATCTTTGCTCTGGTTGCTAATAGAATCAAATGAAAACCATATTAGCCAACGTTGCTGATCCGTCAGGTTACTACCATATCCCTGAAAATGAATTTAGGCACAATAGCTTTCGTTTACTTTGTAGAACACTATCATAGCAGCAAGATTCCCCATATGACTGATTTTTCCAGATAATGACACGAACAGTTTTCCATTGCTTCAATCTTCACACAGGCTAACTTGATTAACATCACCACCTGCAAAATTCCCCCTCACATTCAACATATCCCAATATATAAGACATTGTGCTCTCCTTGCATCTTGACACGGTGTATTGGGCAAAAGGTTGAAGGTTCCAATCCACAGCTGACAATATCAACCAAATCAGCATGCACGAAGATTCATCATCGGAAACCGGTTCACATCATTACTTTCTGATTGCGTCTTCACTTTCTATATATAAGGATTCCCCCTAAGAAGCAGAATCCTTTCTGTGCGGATAAATATAACTTGATTGCCCCATAAGTAGTTAGATGCTCCTGACTACCCCACAAAATCAGCACCAACTGCTGACATCTTCTCTTCTCTCTTTCGTGTTCCAATTACATTCACCTATTCTAGAAATCCGATGAATAATGGGGTACACATCGAACTTATTTGACAAACGAACCTCTGGGTGAATATGCTTTGCTCATCTTCAAATCTATGCAAGAAGCTGTTCCAGACTCTTTTTTTTGGTCTGGAACAAATGTGGATGAGTCAATGCGGATGGCTCATTCGTGCGATTGAACATACGACTAGTCCAGTCGCACGACTGAACATACGACTGGTCCAGTCATACGAATGGCTCATTCGCATGGTCCAGTTGTACGAATGGTCCATTCGTATGGCCCAGTCGCATGAACGGGTCTGCACACAGATTTTCAGATCTGTAGCCGCTAGGGCTGCCCAAAACCCTAATCTGACAAATTCAACATGAACCGAAACAAAGTATACATCATCAGATTCGAAAGGGTGATAGGAACGTGGTTTCGAATTCGATTTCAACATAGAAGCAACACACGTAACAAGATCTGAGCAAAACACGAAGAACATGAAGTGGGTTTAACGTCAAGATCTGAAATTCAATCCAGAAATCAAGAGCTCGGGTTGCTAGAATGATTGTTAGATCATTCTAGCAGTAACCGACTCTCATACCAATTGTGAAGTCGGTTTTTCGGGATCGATAAACATCCGAGCATGTTCCTGACAGAAGGATGAACAACCAAAACCAAAAGTCAAATCAATAACACGAACTATCAAATATTGGTTTCATTGATAAAAACCTAACGATTACAAGCTCGTTACAACATAAGAATCAAGACTCTTGGCAAGGGGAAGATCGAGCATGATCTCCCCTCTCATCCGGCAGCCCTAGGCTCCGGGCAGACTTCCTCTCAATCCTCTATCTCTCTACACATTGAGACCGGTATATATAGGCCTCGGCCCATATTAGATGCGACTGGGCCCATTCGTGCGATTGGACCATGCGTATGGTTCAATCGTACGACTGGACCATGCGTATTGTTCAATCGTATGACTGGACCATACTTATGGTTCAGTCTTACGAATGTCCCAATCGCATCTCTCAGTCGCACGGCTGGTCCATTAGCATGGCTCAGTCGTACGACTGAGTCTCATTCGCATATGCTCCTGCGAATGACCCGGTTTCATGTGTTTACAACATATCAGATGTATAACATTAAGCCTAGACTATTCGACAAGTGACGGACACACTATATATGACTATATATGCTCCAACAAAATGGATTCCATCCAAAAAGAGCCAAGTAGCCGCCTTGTGCCATCCTCAGCAATGCTCACATGCCAACTGGAAAATGCATAATAAAATCAGCGTTGCTGAGTGGGTTCTAGTTTATAAAAACATTGCATTACCTTTCATTCGTTAAAGCATTATTATTACTATCGCACGTGATCACACATCATACATACATCAAGGTAATTGTTATTATCTTCATCACCGTTCGTTTCTTACATTTTGCACGTTTCGCACATTTCATACTTATCACACTTTTCATACTTTATTATCTTTCACTTTTATCTAGATCCTGTCATATGCTTAACCCCATCTTAAGCACAAGACCATATCATCTAGGGTTAAGCGACAAGGACCCCATATCGCACATATCGCACATATCGCACGTATGGAGTGGTCACTAGGATAGACTCCCCCTGTGTGTGTGAACTCATATGGGTCAGCCAAAATCGCACGCTGTATGTACACACAGTAATTAGGAAATCGCATGTATTGGAGCAGTCACCAAGACTGAACTCTTACTGTGTGTATGGACCCTTATGAGTTAGCCAAAATCGCATGCTGTAAATACACACACAGTTGAGCTAACAACTCTCAATGAGTTGTGAACCTTCTTTCATTTGCTTGCAAGCCTTTCATACTTTTATTCATTCATTAATGCATGCATTCATTATTTTGTTCCTGTTTTTATTATCTTTCACTTTACGTTACATAATACTTAATCATTTCTTTCATTAACATTCAACGCAAAGCCACGGGAGGATGAACATACACAAACAGGAACATCAACATGATCATGCAAATCTTCATACATATCAGCATGCATACATAGCATACATCACACATACCATCATGCATAATATCATACATAACATCATCATCATCATCATCATCTTATATAATTCATGCCCATCACAATATTTTGACTTCAAAAAGTCAACTTACATAACCCCGGGAACATCCTAAGTCAAAGCCTACTTTTACATTTTCCCCCAAAAAGTTAGAAAATATTCGAAGTCCTTAGACGCATGAGCACTATGTAAGCACATGAGCACTATGCAGGCGCTTGAACTTTCAGGCGCATGAGAAACACTTAGGCACTTGGGCAACTTTCAGGCGCATTGGCACTATTGGGGCGCATGAGCAACACTTAGTCTATTTTGGGCAAATTCTAGGCGCATGAGCACTATGTGGGCGCATGAGTGCCTAAGCGCATGAACTATCTGGGCGCATGAACACTTAGTCAAATTCAGCCTATTTCTAGGCACATGAGTACTATATAGACGCATGAGGTTTTGGGCGCATGAGGACACTTCGGCAGATGTCCATACTAGGCGCATGAACCCTATTTGGGCGCATGAGTAGTCTATTTCACACTTAAACATCACAATTCAGTCCCCAATCATGCTCAAACTTATTCTAAGCTTAAATCATGCATTATAAGCCTTAGAAACATATTCATAACATCATCAAACATAAACATAGCCCAAAAATCAAACCCCACCCGTAACATACACACATACATACATACAAGTACAATACCCACTTTTATAAAAACATTCATACATGCATTTTCAGCCCCAAAATCAGTTAAAACATATAAAAGAGGGGTTCTAGAACCCACCTTAGTGGCCTCTTCGGGTAAGACTTCTTCAAAACCCGATTGCTACAAGTTCTCACCTAGAAACCCACTAAAACACACATCGAACACACACAAACACAACTAATCATATAACCGAAGCTATGGCTAGTTAAGAACATCTAAACACATAAATTCTTACCTTGAATTCGAATCTTTCTTCTTGTTCTTCTTCAAAACCCGAAAACTCTGCACTTTCTCTCTCTAGAATCTGTAAGCAGAAAGGTGATGTGCAAGAGTGGGCGACCATCACCTTTATTCACCAACTTTTTCAAAGTTTTGTCCTTTTGACACCCTTAGTCCCTCTACTTGAGCTTTATTTCCTTTCTTTCCTTTTCCTTCACTTTATTCTTTCTTTACTAACTTTAAAAGAATATCCGGGCGTTACAAGTCCACCCCCTTATAGGTTTCGTCCCTGAAACCTGTTATTCCTCAAACAATTGTGGGTAATGCTGTCTCATTTCTTCTTTTGTCTCCCACGTAGACTCGGATCCCTTCATGTGCTTCCACTGTTCACGCACAAGAGGAACCACTTTATTCCTTAATCTCTTCTCTTTACGACCAATGATTGCCACTGGTTGCTCCACATAATTGAGCCATTTGTCTACCTCGAAATCCTACAGTGGAACAATCATATCTTCATCTGGTAAACACTTTCTCAGATGAGATACATGGAATGTCGGATGAATTCCACTTAACTCATCTGGTAGCTCCAATCTATAGGCCACCTCCCCTACTCGAGCAACGATTTGGAAAGGCCCTAGTACTTTGGACTCAACTTACCCCGCTTTCTGAACCGAATGATACCTTTCCAAGGTGAGACTTTCAACATGACCCTATCACCCACCTGAAACTCAATCGGTCTATGTCTCTTATCAGCATACGATTTTTGCCTATCTTTAGCTGCCTTCATAAAGGCTTTGATCCTTTCCAGCTTCTCAGTCGTAGCCTCGACCACTTCGACGCTCCCTAACTCTTTATGACCAATATCACCCCAACACACGGGTGTTCTACATCTCCTCCCGTATAGCATCTCATAGTGAGGCATACCAATACTGGCAACTATTGTTATATGAGAACTCAGCTAACGGTAGGTGGTCATCCCAACTTCCTCCAAATTCAATGATGCATGCCCGAAGCATATCTTCCAGCGTCTGAATCGTCCTTTCTGACTGACCATCCGTCTAAGGATGATAAGCCATGCTAATGTGTAACCTCGTCCCCATTGCGTCGTGGAATTTCGTCCTGAATTTAGATGTAAATCGGGTGTCACGATCAGACACAATTGACACTGGCACACCATGACGAGTTACAATCTCTTTGATGAACAGATCCGCCAACCTCTCGGATGAATATGTCTCACGGATCGGTAGGAAGTGAGCACTTTTCATCAAACGATCGACTATCACCCATATAGCATCATACCCTCGCGTGGTACGCGGTAGCTTCGTTATAAGTCCATGGGGATATGCTCCCACTTCCACTCCGGTATATCCAAAGGTTGGACCTTCCCATACGGCTTTTGGTGCTCGGCCTTCACTTGTAAGCAAGTAAGGCATTTACTCACATGCTCCACCACATCACGCTTCATGCCCGACCACCAATAATATTTCTTCATGTCTTGGTACATCTTCGTAGCACCGAGGTGAATAGAGTATCGAGTTTTATGAGCTTCATCCATAATCTTCACACATAGATCCCCAAAATGTGGAATCCACATCCATCCGAACGGGTCCTAACACCAAGTGTGTTTTCACCCAACTCCGCTACTAGACCTCTCATTCTTTCAGAGTTAAGATGATCTTCTTTTGACGCTTCATCTTGAAACTCCTTGACTTGCTTCATCACATCAGAGTTCATGATCAACTGGTAAGCTTTCACCCGAATCGGTTCAGGTCTCTCCTTTCGGCTAAGGGCATCCGCCACCACGTTGGCTTTGCCCAGATGATAATGGATCTTGCAATCATAATCTTTTATGAGCTCCAACCATCTCCTCTGCCTCATGTTCAGGTCCTTCTGCTCGAAGAAGTACTTCAAGCTTTTTTGGTCGGTAAATATGGTGCACTTCGTCCCGTATAGGTAGCGCCTCCATATCTTTAACACGAAGACCACAACCGCTAGCTCCAAGTCATGAGTAGGATAATTAACCTCATGAACTTTCAACTGTTGGGATGCATAGGCTATAACCTTTCCTTTCTGCATTAACACACATCCCAACCCCGAATAGGAAGCATCTGAATAAACCACCAAATCTTCGATTCCATCGAGTAATGACAAGACTGGAGCTCGAGTCAACCTCGTCTTTAACTCCTTGAACGCCTTCTCTTGAGCTTGACGCCATACAAACTTTACATCCTTCCGGGTCAGCTTGGTTAGTGGAGAAATCTTAGAGAAGTCCTGAATGAACCTCCTATAATAGCCTGCCAAACCCAAGAAACTACAAATCTCGGATGGAGTCTTTGGTGACTTCCATTGCATCACCGCCTCCACCTTTGCCGGGTCTACCATAATCCCCTCAGGATTCACTACATGACCGAAGAATTGAACTTCGCGCAACCAAAACACGCACTTAGAGAACTTGGCGTACAACTTCTACTTTCTCAACATCTCCAAAACCTCCCGAATGTGACAACATGCTCTATCTCGCTCTTTGAATAAATCAAGATATCATCAATAAACACAATCACTGATTTATCCAACATCGGCCGACACACTCGATTCATCAGATCCATAAAAGCTCGTGTTGGTCAACCCGAAAGACATAACGAGAAACTCGTAGTGTCCATAACGCATGCAAAAAGCTGTTTTAGGAATATCCTGCTCCTTCACTTTCAACTGGTGGTAGCCAGATTGAAGGTCTATCCTTGAAAACTAACTGGCACCCTGAAGCTAATCAAATAGGTCATCAGTTCTCAATAACAAATACCGATTCTTCACTGTCAACTTGTTCAACTCACGGTATTCTATACACATTCTCATGCTACCGTCCTTTTTCTTTACAAATAAGACCGGAGCACCCCAAGGAGAGATACTCAGTCTGATGAACCCTTTATCTAGCAACTCCTGCAATTGCTCCATCAACTCCTTCATCTCAGTCGGAGCCAACCGATACGATGTATTCTTGGATGTATGCCTACGGTCGGGCAACGATCATATGCCTACGGATATCTGCCGACAACCCTTGGATGTATTCTTGATCTTTCGTGACAGAGGTGTCACTTGATCCGGCACCAGATGTGCCATCTCGTTAAACTTGGTGGTGTATTGCTGATGTGTCATCGTTCCCGCCTCCAGCTCAGGAACTCCTTTCACTTTGTGTAACACCTGGTTGTTTTTTGAAGTCGACAAAAGTAGAAAAAAAGAAATAAAATCCACAGTCGAGGGACCAAACTTGCCAAAATGGGAGAAAGATTAGAAGAGTGGGGGATTAAGAGGGGAGGGCAGCCCACACCCTCCCCCACATTCACAATTTTCGGCCATAGAGAGAAAAGGGGAAGAAAAGTGGCCTAAAGCTTCGGGTTTTCTTGGATTCAAGCATGAAAGTTGAGGTGTACCGGGTTGGATTGAAGCTCTACTCGATGGTGTTGTTTGTGTGAGTTTTAGGACCCCTCTTTTACACGTTTTCAACTGATTTTGGGCTGGAACACATAGTAAAAACCATTTTTGATATGTGTGTGTTGAACCCGTGTGTATGTGTTTGTGTGTGATTCGAATGGCTTTTGATTTCGGGCTTGTGTGTGCTTGAATGGTGTTGTGGTATGTATTTCTAAGGTTTAGGATGGTTGATTTATGCTTAGAATGAGTTTGGGAGGGCTTGGAGGACAAAAAATCGCAGATTGGGTTTGGGATGAGCTGCATTCTGTATCAGCTAGGGCTACGCGACCGAATGGCATGCGACTGAGGTTCATTCGCATGTGAGTCGTGCGACTAGAGTCCATACGCTTGTGAGTCGTGCGACAGAGGTTCATTCGCATGGAGGTCATGCGACTGAGGTCCATACGCCTAGATTCATCCGCATTAGGTCCATTCGCATGGGATTCATCAGCATTAGGTCCATTCGAATAGGTGTCCATCTGCATTAGGTCCATTCGCATGGAGTTCATCCGCATTGTGTCCATCCGGATTGGGTCCATTCGCATAGGGCCCATTCGCCTGGTGTTCATCCGCATGGTGTCAATCATATGGGAGGTCGTGCGACTGAAGGATGCTCATACGCCCAAGTAGGGCTTGTGTACCTGAGGGAACATAGTTTATTTTGACGTGGAAGGTTCCCGGGAGTTCATGTAAGATGATTTTTGAGGCCATAGAGGTTTTGTTGGGCATGGATGATGATTTATGATGTTGTATGATTGTGCGTGATGTATGTATGTTTGCATGACGCCTGTATAATGATGTTGACTGTGCATATTGATGTTCCTTGTTATAATGTATGTTTATCTTTCTCGGTGGATTACGTGTTATAGTTGTGAAAGAAAGATAAAGTATTATGTAACATAAAATGAAGATAATGAAAGAGGAACATAATGATAGAATGCATGCATTAATTAAAAAGAAAGTAAAGAAAGGCTTGCAAGCAAAATGTACGGAGGTGCACGACTCTAAATGTCGTAAGCTCAATTGTGTGTGGTGTAGCTAACCCTTAAGGATACATGTAGGGGTCCAGTCTTTATGAGACCAGTGATATAGTCATGGTTGTAGTGGTTACTCACCACGGTGCTGGTGCTAGGCTTTGGGCATATGGAAGTCATTATGATCTTCGCAGTACCTGCTTTGTGCATCGTTTGAGGTGTAGTATACAGTTGGGATCTTTGTCGATTGCCGTGGGCTTGAGCAGGTATGTGCATATGGAAGTCACTTATGATTTCGGCCCAGTATCCGCGTGGGACATTACGTTTGGGAGTTATAGCTGATGACATGATCGGAAAAGAGTTAAAGAGAAAGAAAGGAAAGTGATGAACAGTTAAAAGGAAGATAATAATGATATTATCTATGTGTACGTCGATGGGTGATCATGTACGAAAGTATAGTATTGATGTGATATAGAGTAAAGAAACGGTTAAAGAAAGGAAAAGTCTGTGTATTGTTGGACCAAAAGAACCAATGAGCCAAGATCAGAAAACCTCTAAGTCCCACATGGTATCACAACAACTGCTGAAAGCCTCATCAGTAGTTTGACAAGTGCTGAAGACTTCAACAGCTGAAGATCAAGTGCTGAAGACTTCAACAGCTGAAGAACACACAAGTGTGTGAAGCTGAAAGACCAAAGTACTGAAGTACAACAGCTGAAGAGTTTACAAGTGCTGAAGATCAACAACTGATGTACAAGGTCTGAAGACAAGACTGAAGACATCAGCTGATGATATCTACTGAAGTCATCAGCTGATGAAACACCTGAAGGTCAAAGTCTGAAGATCAAGTACTGAAGCCTCAGTAGTTTGTCACAACTGCTGAAGAGTACTTCTTCAGTAGTTGTGATATCAGTAGTTTTATATTTTTATGTTTCAGTAGTTTTGTAAAACGACTGAAGAGCTTGTTCTTCAGTCGTTGTAGTTTCAGTAGTTTTATATTTTGTACTTAACATGCTGATATGTTCTCAGTAGTTGTGAACATTTCAGTAGTTTGTAAGAATTAGTTATTTTTGTATTAGATCTGCCAGTTGTCACTTTCCGTGATAACAGCAGTGATTGTTGCACTCTATATAAGGAGTGACAACCTATTGTAACGGTGGAATGAGGAATGAATGAATGATTGATTAGAAATATTCTACATCTATAAACATTCCTTGAAATCAGAAATATATATTCTCTCCCTATAACCGTATGCGCTCTTAATGCTTACAAGTATCGATTGCTTGCTACAATTTGTCTAATTCTAGTTTTATTCCGCTGCTTTGTATTCTAATACATCAAACTTGTGATCACTGATCCTGTCAAATGGTATCAGAGCAGGTTAATCATTGATCGATAATAATTGATCATTGAAACTGCTATTCAAGATCTAAGTTTGATTGAATTAGCTTTTTTTTTGCAAGAAACGGTTATAGAGATTGAATTTTCTGTATTTCTGCTCATTCATCCTGAGATTTTTCTTGGGTCTCATTAAAACCTTTTAAAACTTGAACTAAATTGTTTTTGAACTGAAAATGACCACTCCTTCCAATGATCCTCACAATACTGGTTCCTCAACCAAGCCACCTATGCTGGTTAGGAACGAGTATAACATATGGCAAAGACGTATGCTCCATCACCTGTCTGTTAACAGCGCAGGGTGTTGGACATCAGTGGTACATGGTCCACACAAGCCTATGGTGAATAACCCGGAAACCAATCAAATGGTTCCAAGAGGAGGGAGCAATACTCAGATGAGGATAAGAAGTTGCTTGAAATTGATGCAAAAGCCCATGGAATTCTGGCCATGGCATTGCCAATGAAATCTATTCTGGGCTAATGCATCATGAAACTGCCCATGACCTCTGGATTGCTTTGAAAGAACAATTTGGAGGAACAGATGAGGTCTTGGCAAATAATAGAGAAATTCTTGCCCAACAATATGAGACATTCTCTCATAGAAAGGGTGAGACACTGACTCAACAATATGAGCGGTTTCTTGTTTGATCTCTGAACTAAAAATGGTCAAACTTGAATACACCAATATTCAGATGAATAACAGATTTCTCAGATCACTGCCTGAGAGATGGGACACATATACTATTGTCCTACGCTCCAGTGCAAGTTTGGACAAACTATCTCTCACCCAACTCCATGGGAAACTGCTCACTTTTGAGAGAGAAGATAGAACAGAAGAGAAAGCTGTCTTCATCTGGAAAGCTCACTGAAGACTTTGTACAAGGCAACACTGCCTTGGTGGGTCATGAGTCAGAATATGCTTCATCTGAATGCCAGTATGATGAGCATATTAATTTCTCTTCAAGCACTTCTGATTCTGCATTTGTGAGTGTTGATGGTCAGTTTACTGGGTGTAATAATGACAATCTATGTTCATTATGGATGATCTCAAGGGGATTGCTGATGATGACTTAGAAGAGATGGATATTTTGAGCCAAATGGCCTTGATAAATATCAGATCTCAGAAGTTCTATAAAAGAACTGGAAGAAAATTCCCAGGACTCTCTGGCAAAACCAAAGTTGGTTTTGACAAGAGCAAGTTGAGGTGTCACAAATGCCAAAGGCTTGGACACTTTGCAAGAGAGTGTAGATCAACTGGATCTAACTCCACTGCACCCTTTGTGACTTTTCCTGGCAATAGTCAACAACACAGAGGGCAACATCCTGTCACCTCTAGTCATCATCCTCAACAACAATCTCCGGCATATTTTGTTCCTCAGGGTCAAATGCCATATCCGTACCCTTGTTATTACATGCCACAGTCAAATCAAGTTCAAGTTCCTATGGACACCACAACCTCATGCACTACCAGAACCTCAGCCTTCCCAATCTCATCAACAACCTCAATCTCAACAACACAGCTTCTTCACCCCAGGAGTTGTTGACTGGAGCAGTTTACCAGATGACTTGTCTGGTCATGATCAACTGTTCTCAGGTGCTGGTCAACATGGTGGTGACAGTCCTTTGGGAATCTAGCTCTTATGGCTTTGGAGTCTGCTGATACTTCATTTTCAATGCCTCTACACCTCAGGTATCACAGGTATCCTCTGAGGCAAAAGCCAAATATGTTCTGAACCATGCATAGCAGCATTTGCTTCCATTAGAGAAGCAAATGTAGCTCTAATTAATAAGAACATTGAGCTAGAACAAAAAATTTCCAAAAACAAAGCTGAGTTTGAGTTTGTGCTCAAAGATAAAAATGATGAGATTTATAAACTGAATTGCCAAATAATTGATGATAAGGCTAGAGAAGAAGTACTTCTAGAGAAGTACAAAGATCTCAAAGAAACCCTTGCAGTTACCCAGGTCGAGTGTGATAGATGGGTACAATCATGCAAAGGTTTTGAAATGCTTCTTAGTAAGCAATCTGCTTCAAATGTGAAGTTTGGAATTGGTTACAATCACACTGCTCCACCTACAGATTTTACCCCAAGAGCAGAGGTAGAATCTGATGGGAGAGTGATAACCAATCCATCACATCATGTGATCTACCTTCTGATACAGCACAATCAGAAGTAAGTAGCAGTCAGCATCAAGCCCTCTTTGAACCTATCAGCTGATGTTGATGGTTCAAATGCTGACATTCACATGATCAATGAGTTGATCAACTCAGGAGTTAATCCTGAAGGTCCTGAAAGGACTAGAGAGCAGGATTTAACACCTGAAGTTCAAACTTCAACTGCTGTCAGTACTGAAGAGAAGAAAACTGGCAGTAGAAAGAGTTTGAAGACTACTAAAGAGGTAGTCAAGAAAGCAACCAATGCTTCCAAAGCATTGAAGAACAAGTCTTCTGTTGCTTCACATCTTTAGTTGATGATCAACCTAAGATGAAGAAGAAACCATGTGAAGTATGTGGTTTGTTCAATCATCTTACAGATGATTGTTGGTACAAAAGAGGTTCCAAACTCAAACAAAAAGAAGAAATTAATGAGAAAATGGTAAAAATGAAAACTGAGTTTGAGACCACATTTGTATCAGCAACATCAAATCCTGTAACCCTTAAGTCCTTAAAGAAATCCAAAAAGGAAGGGGTTAAACAGGTGACAGCTGAGGGTGCTCAAAAGAAGAAGGTGCAACATAGGAACTTATCAAACTCCACTAGCAATGTGTCTGATGAGCTGAAAGCTTTATCACAAAATCAGACACAGCTGGTGATGATGGTACAACATCTGTTGGGTAGAGTTAACCAACTAGATTCTCCTATGTTGAAACCACAGAAAAGGAGGTCCAAGCCAAAGGACTCCTCTTCTACACCATCTTCTTCCTCTCAGGCTGTTGTTTCAAATAAACATGTTAGTTTACCATCTATTGATGAGACCAGGCCCAAAACCAAAAAGGTTTGGGTCTCTAAAACTAACTGATTGTTTATTTGCAGGGTTCTTCAACATGCCAAAGTAGCATCTGGTATGTAGACAGTGGGGGATCTATGCACATGACTGGGAACAGCTCTCTTCTTCATGACTACTCTCAAGGAAAGAAGGGATTTGTCTCTTTTGGCAATGATGCTAGGGGTTACATCATCGGTAAGGGCTTTGTCTCCAATGGAGAAATCAAATTTGATGATGTTAATCATGTGGAAAATCTCAAGTACAATCTCTTGAGTGTCAGTCAAATGTGTGATAAAGGCCATGTTGCCTTTTCACCAGTCAAAACTGTAGGATTCTGTCATCCAAAGTTTTGCACTTGATTGACAAGGTGTTGGATGATCACACTCTCTGAAAGCCAACAGGACAGGAAGAGTGTATGCCTTAGATCTCTCTAAGAAGATAGATCTCAAAGGCAACACCTTGCCTATTTTCCAAAGCCTCTTCTCAAGAATCTAAACTGTGGCACAGGAGGCTTGGTCATGTTAATCTCAAAAACATGAATCAGCTTAGCCACAATAGTTTAGTCAGAGGCTTACCAATAAAGGAGTTCCACTGTGATGAAACTGCACTGCTTGTTTAAAAGGAAAACAGCACAAAGTCTCATTCCCTCCTATTGAAGTGTCCAAGTCCACTGCCTGCTTGCAATTACTGCATATGGATCTATTTGGTCCTGTGAGAGTAATGAGCATGGCAAAGAAGAAATACTGTCTGGTAATTGTGGATGATTACTCCAGATTTGTATGGACTTTCTTTCTACATTCAAAGGATGAGGCTGCTCAGAAGATTATTCACTTTGTGCTGTACATTGAGAAGCAGTATTCCCTTCCAGTCAAGTGTATTAGGAGTGATAATGGAACTGAGTTCAGAAATCATACACTTGATGACTTCTATCTTTCAAAGGGAATCAAAAGGCAGTTCAGCATTCCAAGGACTCCAGAACAAAATGGAGTAGTGGAGAGAAAGAACAGGACCCTCATTGAAGCTGCAAGGTCCATGCTGGCTGACTCAGGTTTGCCATGACCTTTTGGGCTGAAGCTGTCAACACAGTGTTATGTGCAAAATAGAGTTTTAGTAAATCAGAGGTTGATGAAGACTCCATATGAAGTTCTCCATCATTTGGCTCCTCTGATTTCATTTTTCAAAGCATTTGGGTGTCCCTGTTTCATTCTCAACACAAAGGATCAACTCCATAAATTTGATCCTAAGGTGGATGCAGGGTACTTGTTGGTTATTCATCTACTTGCAAGGCATACAGAGTCTTCAACTGCAGAACAAAGATGGTTGAAGAAACTCTACATGTTAAGTTTAATGAATCTCCAAAGGACAAGATTCCACAAAGTCCTGTGGAGTTATTTGATTTGGACATACTGCAATATGTTCCTTATCAAACTCCTGCTGTTGCTCCTGTCAACAGTTCACCACCTGGTGGTACTGCTGATGATGATGATGATTGCAGTACTCACCTCTTCAGGTTTAGTGATCAGCTGCCTGACTCAGCTAGACCTGATGTTCCTGTAGCTCCAGTAGCACCATCCACAACAAATGCTGATGAGATTTCTTCGAATTCAACTTCCTTTGAATTACCATCCACTGATTGGTTTCAAGGAAATGATTCACCATCACCATCTGTTGCTGCTGAACCGGCTACAAACACTTGCACAGATCTCATTGTGTATCAAGATCTGAAGAATCACCCTATGTCTCAAATCATTGGTGATATCACTGCTGGAGTATCAACAAGAAGTCAATTGTCAAATTTCTGCTTCTATGCTCTCTTCATCAGTCAGCAAGAGCCAAAGAATTATCACATTGCTTAAAGGACAATGGATGGGTTGATGCCATGCAGCTTGAGCTTCTTCAGTTCAAGAAACAGCAAGTGTGGGAACTGGTTCCTCTACCTCCAGGTAAGTGTGCAATAGGCACTAAATGGGTGTTTAGGAACAAAACTGATGAAAATGGGCTTATTGTTAAGAACAAGGCCAGACTGGTTGTTCAGGGGTTTGCACAAGAAGAAGGTATTGATTATGATGAAACCTTTGCCCCTGTAGCCAGACTGGAAGCAATTCGATTGTTTTTAGCTTATGCTGCTTATCAAAACCTTAAAGTTTTTCAAATGGATGTCAAAAGTGCATTTTTGTATGGAAAAATTAAAGAAGAGGTTTATGTATGTCAACCTCCAGGCTTTGAGGACAATAAACATCCTAATTGGGTGTATAAGCTTGATAAAGCTCTTTATGGGTTAAAACAAGCTCCCAGAGCCTGGTATGAGACATTATCAAACTTTCTTCTGGAAAACAATTTCACTAGAGGCTCCATAGATAAGACTTTATTCATTAAGAAAGCTGGCAGCATAATCTACTTGTTCAAATTTTTGTAGATGATATCATTTTTGCATCCTCTGATCCAAAGTTGTGTGATGCCTTTACAAAGTTGATGCAACAGAAGTTTGAAATGAGTGCCATGGGAGAATTACAGTTCTTTCTGGGGTTGCAAATCAAACAAAAGGCTGATGGAATTTTTATTCATCAGTCCAAATATACAAAAGATCTTTTGCAAAAGTTTGATTTACAAAACTGTAAGCCTTGTTCTACTCCCATGAGCAGCACCACACAACTGGACACAGATCAGAAAGGTAAAGTGGTTGATGAAACACTTTACAGATGTATGATTGGGTCCTTGATGTATTTAACAGCTTCTAGACCAGATATTATGTTTGCTACATGTGTTTGTGCTAGATTTCAGGCTGCACCTAAAGAGTCTCATCTGATTGCAGTCAAGAGGATCTTTAGATATCTGCAAGGCACTCCATCTCTAGGTTTATGGTATTCTACCGGACATTCTGGTAAATTAGTTGCTTTTTCTGACAGTGACTATGCAGGGTGTAAGTTGACCAGGAAATCAACTTCTGGTGGATGTCAATTCCTAGGCAACTGCTTGATTTCTTGGCAGAGCAAGAAACAGACCTCAGTTGCTACATCCACTGCTGAAGCAGAGTACATTGCTGCTGCAAGTTGTACATCTCAGGTACTCTGGCTTCAAAACCAACTTTGGATTATGGCATTACAGAGACTAAGACTCCATTGTTAATGGATAGTGCTTCAGCTCTTTGCATTGTCAAAAATCCAGTCCAGCACTCTAGGACCAAACATATAGAGATCAGACATCATTTTATAAGGGATTGTTTTGAAAAAGGTCTGATTGATCCTAAGTTTGTGCCTAGTGCTGATGAGCTTGCAGACATTTTTACTAAGCCTTTGGATAGTTCAACTTTCCAAAACCTGGTGTTAAGGCTTGGTATGCTGCAACTAGAATAAGTGACAACTACTGATGATCTAGTAATTCATACTGATGATCATGAGTACCTATGTCACATATAAGTACTGATGAGCTCTTTTAACCTCAGTAGTTTTTATAACTACTGAAGGCTAAATGTCACAAGTACTGAAGTACTTCATCTGTTCTAAACTACTGATGTAGTTACACTACTGATGCAGTTACAACTACTGCAATCAGTAAAAACAGATAAGTACTGATGTCCTATGAAACAACTGAAATCAGCCAAAAAGACTGATGAATGTGTTGAGGACAGTTGAAACAGCTGAAAAGCTAAGAATTGACGAAAACAGCTGAAGAGAACTTTCTCTTCAGTCGTTTGTACAACTGCTGTTTCATTTTAAACAACTGAAGCAAAACCACGTCTTCAGTAGTTTTATAACTACTGATGACTAATACCAAGTCTTCAGTTGTTTACAACAGCTGATGACAAAACCACTGTCTTCAGTAGTTTCATAACTACTGATGACAAACACCAAGTCCTCAGTTGTTTCAATCATCTGAAGTCAAAACCACGGTCTTCAGTAGTTTTCTAAACTACTGATGCCTAACACCACGACTTCAGCTGTTTCAACGTCTGAAAGGATAATACCATGTCAACGGTCGTTTAAAACTACTGATGACTAACACCACATCCTTCAGTCGTTTCCTTACCCGTACCCTATATATACCCTAACCTTAGCTCTCAATGCTTCATCTTCTTCAAACCTAACGTTCCTCTCCAAAACTTCCCTCTTCTCAATGGCGTCTATGCAAATTAAACCGCGACACAACTGTGTTGCCTACCTCACTAAATCGCCGATCTGGACTAAGTTCGATACTGCTATCGATCTTATGGTTCAGTCCCAATACAACACGGCATTTCTTCTGACCCCATCTTACATGCCGAATCCTGCACCAATTTTGGATGAACGTACTGTTACCACTGGGGAGAACAACACACCATCCCTCCGGTCGGTCGTCAACAACAAAGAAGTAGTCATCACTCCTGCAATAATCCGCCAAATTCTTCAACTGAATGATGCTACTCTCTGCTGGATATCCGAAGGGCACCATAGATCTATCCTTTGCTCAACATGGATATCAAGGCGATCTCAGTGCCTCCACCATCATGAAGAAACACTTTAATGACGCTGAGCGCCTGATTTTTCACATGGTGAATGTATGTTTGGCCCCTAAGACGTCGTCTTGGATCAAATGTCCACCAAATGGCAGCAGGTAATGTATTCTATCCTTGAGCAACAACCACTAAACTTTTCAGAATAATATTTTCAGAGCTCAAAGGATATGGCTCAAAAACTAACTGCCAACCGTTGGATACTTTATCCACGGTTCATAATGGCCATTATTACAGACCAGCTTAATGCTGAGGGACTTGTTGGCTTGGGAGTCCCTGCTACGGCTGTTCTGCCGGAAGTATACTCCGGCACAACTCTGACCGGACACTCAAAATGGCTGCCAAGCTGCGAAAACCCACGCAGCTGGAACCCACAGCCACCACCTCCAAATCCAAAGTCCCCACCAAACCCACCAAAAGAAAACCCAAAACGGCTACTCAGGGAATTGAGTCCCCTGAGGATGCCCCTGCAACACAAACGCAGGATATATCCACTAGTCCAAACCCCCTAGTGGATACAATGACTCCTCCAGCCACAGCCGCTCAGGCTTCCTCTCAACAGGAGCCTGCAGCAACCACACAAGGGGTACCTACTTATCTGGGATCTTCCTCACTTGAGGAGATTGCCATTGAAGAGCACCAACCTCCCCAGGTGCACACTGCTTCTATCCCCTCACCCCAAACAACCGCCCCTCACAGCCCAACTTTAATAGTTGCACAAGTGCTGACTCAATTGCACTCCTCACCCCTCCCCAGAAACCACTTACTACTGGGAATACCTCTACAATTGAGGGGGAGGAACACAGTGCACTTGAGAACCCACAGCACAAGGGTTTCCCATTCTATCTCCTGGTGTAGACAAGGAGCTTAGAATATCTAGTGAGGCTGCCACCTCCTCTGACTCAGCACATGACCAGAGTGAGGCTGGTAACATTGCTAAGACCTCACTAGAGGCAACAGCTGATGATGGACATTGTCCTGAGGCTGGAAGTCCCCAGTACCAAGCACAAGGGGCACATGCACCAATGGTCTACACCCAGTGCATGTAAATCCTGCTCTAAGCAGGAGGTCAGCTGATTCAGCTTCGGCTGATGATGACCTGGGCTTTTTCTATGATGTTCTTGCCCAGAACACAATCCTTGAAGAGAAAGTCAGTAGGCTGCAAAACCTACTTGACCAACTCTCACAAGGAAAAGACCATCTGCCTCTATCCACCACAGATGGCACCTTCACTTGAAGGTTTCCCAAACACCGAGCCACTCCAAAATCAACCACCTGCCTCTGCTTCAGGCCTACTTCTCAGGAACAGAACCCTCCTGAGCAAATAGGTGCTGTACTCCAAAATTCCCTCCCTCTCATCACACCCATAATCACTGATATAGTGATCAAAGCCATTGATGAGAGGCTTTCCTCAAATTACAGCCCTTGGTTGATGCTGCTGTCCAAAAGACTCTTTCTGCGGTACAACCCCTTCCTCCAATGCAACCAAAAGGGGGAGAGTACTGCAGTGAAAGAAAAGAAGAGGAAAAGATCCGAGGAAAAGAAGGAAGTGAAGCAAGCCCAAAAGGAGGAGAAAGAACAGCAACCAATGCTCACCTACAAGCGAAAGAAAGGTGCTGATGAGCACATTGCTGAAGATAAAGCCTTGGAGCTACTGATAAAAGAGGCTGATGCTGAACACAGCAGATCAATGGACAACATCATTGATCAGCTGTTTAGGCAAGGCCATGACACCAACAAACTGACTCTGAGATTCGACGACTAGAGATTGAAGAAATCCAGAATAGATGGGCAAGTTATGAAGTGTTAGAAAAGAAAGGCTTAGAAATCATGATAAGATTTATTGCAAAATATCTTGGAAGATCAATGATGAAATCAAAGCTTGGTCCAGGGACAGTATCTTGGCAATCACCACCAAGATCTGTTGTCTGAAGCATACACAAGGGGCTTGTTATTGAAGCTTTGAATGAAGCGGGTGCTGGGAGCAGGACTGAGCTAGCCAAGCAATCAAAAGCCACACTCACCTCAAGGATGCTAGCACAGCCTGTCAACATTCCCACACCAAAACCACCCAAAACACAAACCCACCAAACCAACTCCTTACCCTCAAAACCCATAGCCGATGATATACCCTTGAAGAAGAAGAGAAGGATATTGAGGCTAGAAGAAGATGAAGAAGATGAAGAAGATGATGAAGACAGGCTGCCGCTCTCAGCTGTGATTCAGTTGCCTAAGGCCACAAGTCACTCCTCAGCAATTACTCCTGAAGTCCAGAGACAAATGGTTAAAGTGAAGCTAGAAGAAGAAGAGCTTCATAAACAGCATGATGAGGAATTGCTGAAGAGAGTTGACAAAGCTTATGCAGCCACATCTTCTATCATCAATATGAAGGAGCAAGCCCTCAGACTTTACACTCTCAGGCATACCTTTCAATATCAAAAGGAAAGAGTGAGGATTTGGCCTGATCCCAGGTCTCTCACCGAATTCATAAGAACAATATACTCGGAGATACATTGGCCAGGTGAAAAAGATCGTAGATGAAGTGATCTCTCTGGTCTTTGTAGTTTCACCCTGGGAAATAGAAGACTTCAAGAAGGCCTACAAAGCTAATCTAACCCCTCAGAAGATGCTGGAAAACAAAATAGTGAAAAAGGGGTTAGTTTACAAGAGGCTTGAGGAAGTCAGGAAAAATGAGCTCCAGTTGTTCCTAGAGGGTAATCACCCGGATGAGTTTGCTTACAGAATAATAACAACTGTGGAGCTAAAGAATGGGAAACAGGCCAAATACCTGTCTGAGTATTATGGGCCGGAATCATTGTTTGAAGGAGGTGCTGAAGAGCTAACCATGGAGGAACAAATCACCTTCCTTGAGGCCTACACAAGAGAGTCGTACAGACTCATTATGGGGAAGTGAATCTCATGAATGGGATAACAACTCTGTGTCCTGTTCCCCAAAACAGAGTTCCATTCATACTCTGCCAAACAAATATTTGAGGTTCTTCCCAGGCCGGAGCTTACATGGGTCATCTTCTCTACTGATCAAGAAGGAAAAAGACCAACATTTTGCCATCAATAAGTGGGAGATAAATAAGTTAGAGGTTTTGGCTGCATTGGTTCAGGGGGAGTTTGTTGGACCAAAAGAACCAATGAGCCAAGATCAGAAAACCTCTAAGTCCCACATGGTATCACAACAACTGCTGAAAGCCTCATCAGTAGTTTGACAAGTGCTGAAGACTTCAACAGCTGAAGATAAGTGCTGAAGACTGGAACAGCTGAAGAACACAAAGTGCTGAAGCTGAAAGACCAAAGTACTGAAGTACAACAGCTGAAGAGTTTACAAGTGCTGAAGATCAACAACTGATGTACAAAGTCTGAAGACAAAGACTGAAGACATCAGCTGATGATATCTACTGAAGTCATCAGCTGATGAAACACCTGAAGGTCAAAGTCTGAAGATCAAGTACTGAAGCCTCAGTAGTTTGTCACAACTGCTGAAGAGTACTTCTTCAGTAGTTGTGATATCAGTAGTTTTATATTTTTATGTTTCAGTAGTTTTGTAAAACGACTGAAGCTTGTTCTTCAGTCGTTGTAGTTTCAGTAGTTTTATATTTTGTACTTAACATGCTGATATATTCTCAGTAGTTGTGAACATTTCAGTAGTTTGTCAATAATAGTTATTTTGTATCAGATCTGCCAGTTGTCACTTTCCGTGATAACAGCAGTGATTGTTGCACTCTATATAAGGAGTGACAACGTATTGTAATCGGTGGAATGAATGAATGATGAATGAATGAATGATTTGATTAGAAATATTCTACCTCTAAAAACATTCTTCAAATCAGAAATATATATTCTCTCCCTATAACCGTATGCGCTCTCAATGCTTACAAGTATCGATTGCTTGCTAACATTTGTCTAATTCTAGTTTGTATTCCGCTGCTTTGTATTCTAATACATCAAACTTGTGATCACTGATCCTGTCATTTATTTATAAAAACTAGAACTCAATTAGCAACACTGACTTTTATGTGTATCCAGTTGGCAGGTGATGTTGCTGAGGATGGCACGGGACGGCTACTCAGCTCTTTTGGATGGCATCCTTTTATAATGCTTTTGTGATGTATGCAAAACATGTATTTTTAAACTGAAATGGGTATTGTTTTGCAAAAGCTTTATACTGAAATGAGATGTCTATTTTGATGATTCTGCTACGATATTTTATGAAAGTTAAATGTAATTATAGGTTACATGAGCAATGTGACCAGCTGTGAGCATCCCGGGACGGGGCCTTACAAGTTGGTATCAGAGCCAAAGTTAAGCGAAACGGGTAAATTTTCAAAATAACCTTAACTTAAACTGAGAATGGGACAGGAAGGGAAGGGATGCCAGTCTGAGTAGCTGCGTGCCATTAGGTATTTTCGTAATGTTAACGGTATTACATGCACATGTTATGTGGTTTATGTGTTGTTTGTAGATTTAGATACTGATGTAGTCAGGATAGGTAATGCTTGGGGTATGAAGAGTAAAGTAAATGGCTAATCACAATTGGCCACTGTAATAGGGACTTAATATACTTGACATAAACTAAGCTGTACCCTTGAATGACGTGTTGGTGTTTGAATCTTTCAGTGTGCGTGTGAATGGCCGGGGGTAGATCTTCAAAAGCTTCATGTGGTGGAGTTATGGTGCTGAACCATGACCAATAGGGGAAGACCTAGAGTGATGGAAAGGGGGTTCATGAAGAACCGAGACCCCTCATCCAGAGGGTGGTAATGAGAGTGCCAATCTGAGAGCCTCGGTAAAGGAGGCTGTTGTTGAAGAAGTCCATCAGGTCATGCAGACAATCTTACCGTCTATAGTGACTAGGTGATTAAAGCTGTACGGGAGGGGGAGAGGAAGGAAAGGGGTAGACCTACGGGCGAAAGAAGACAGCCCGAGACTGAAACGGTTCTCTCTGATAACGAAGAAGAGGAAGAAGAAGAGCCTGTGGCGGAGGCGGCACGAGGCTGTAATACCTGGCGTTTCAATAATGCAATCCCCTACTTTTGATGGTAACGACACTGTGCTGTGCTCACCGGTGTGAGAGAAATGGAAGCTGTTTGGAACATCAGCGACTGCTGAGAGGATCAGAAAGTGAAGTTTGCTGCCATTCTTTCGTGGACTTAGCTTTATGCTAGTGGGACAATATTGTCCAAGCTGAGGGTAGTCGGGCTATTGGGAGGATGAGATGGTCTGAGCTGAAGAAGTTGGTGATTGAGGAGTTTTGTCCTAATAGCGAGATGGACAAGGTTGAGAGGGTGTTCGTGCAGTTAGAGGCGGGGACGATGACATATCAGTAGTACACCACCAAGTTTAACGAGATGGCACAACTGGTGCCTGATCAGGTGACACCCTTGTCACGAAAGATTAAAAGGTATATTCAGGGCTTGCCAGCGGATATCCGCAGGCACATGATCGCCGCCTGGCCGAGCACGTTTAGGTCGACGGTTGATTTGGCGGGAAGGTTGTATGATGAAAGAACGGTGGTGGTGGCTGAAGGTGGTAAGAAGAATGGTGGAGATCGGAATTGGAACAGAAAGCGGTTTGGCGTGGTTGGGCCACTCCAAGTAACAAGGGTGCATGGGTGGATGACCAACATGTGGTCACCTCTGGTGCAGGGTCGAGAAGGTGTGTCAAGTGTGGACGAGAACATACCGGGGAATGTAGATTTGGGAGCAGTGTTTGTTTCTGTTGTGGAAGAACCAGACATGTGGTGAAGGACTGCGGTGTGTGGAAGTGTTATTCTTGTGGGGAGGAAGGTCACATGAGCAGGGATTGCAAGAAGCTGAGGGCTAAGGGTTTTGGGGTGAAGAAGACCGGAGGAGAAGGACCAAGGGCGAGCACCAGGGCATTCACTATGACACAGGAGGAGTCTAGGACGGACCCTGATGTTGTGTCCAGTACATTTCTAGTGAACAAAACTTTAGCTTCTATGTTATTCGATTCTGGTGCTAGTAAAAGTTTTATTTATGCTGCTTTTTGTGCTAAGCTGCCTCATAGTAGTAGATGTGTAGATGCGCCCTTTGATGTAGAAACTGCCATAGGCAAGTCTACCAGGATTTCTGAGGTGATAGAGGGTTATGACATGGAATTAGAAGGTCACAAATTCTCGGTTAGACCCTTCGTGATGACCTTAGGTGGTTTCGATTTGGTGCTTGGGATGGATTGGTTAGTAGACTATAAGGCAAACATTGTGTGTCGCAAGAAGATGATTCGTTTGCCAGTGCCTGACGGGAGTTCGGTAAATGTTTATGGGGATCGGGTCACGACGGTCCTGAAAGTAATTTCAATGGTGGTAGCGGAAAATGCATGAGGCGTGGGTGTAGCGCCTACTTGGCTTATGTAATGGATGTGGATACACCAACACCACAACTGTCTGAGGTATCGGTTGTGTGTGACTTTCCAGACGTGTTCCCAGAAGACTTACCAGAGTGCCACCTGACAAAGAGATCAAGTTTCAGATTGATCTGATACCGGGTGCCCAACCTGTCGCCAAGGCACCGTATTGATTGGCTCTGACTGAGATGAAGGAGTTGATGGAGCAATTGCAAGAGTTGCTTGATAAGGGGTTCATTAGACTGAGTATCTCTCCTTGGGGTGCTCCGGTCCTGTTTGTGACGAAGAAGACGATAGTATGAGGATGTATATTGACTACCGTGAGCTGAATAAGTTGACGATAAAGACCCGATACCCCTTACTGAGAATTGATGATTTGTTTGATCAGCTTCAAGGTGCCAGTTGGTTTTCAAGGATAGACCTTTGATCTGGTTACCATCAGTTGAAAGTGAAGGAGTAGGATATCCCTAAAACAACTTTTCACATACGTTATGGTCATTACGAGTTTCTTGTCATGTCTTTTGGCTTGACCAATGCGCCAACTGTTTTTATGGATCTGATGAATCGAGTGTGTCGGCCAATGTTGGATAAATCAGTGATTATGTTTATTGATAATATCTTGATTTATTCAAAGAGCGAGATTGAGCATGCCGGTCACATTCGGGAGGTTTTGGAGACGTTGAGAAAGGAGAAGTTGTACACTATGTTCTCCAAGTGCGCGTTCTGGTTGTACGAGGTTCAATTCTGGGGTCATGTGGTGAATCCTGACGGGATTATGGTGGACCCGGCAAAGGTGGAGGCGGTGATGCAATGGAAGTCTCCAAAGACGCCATCTGAGATTCGTAGCTTCTTGGGTTTGGCGGGCTACTACAGAAGATTCATCCAAGACTTTTCTAAGATCGCTTCTCCACTGACTATGTTGACCTGGAAAGATGTGAAGTTTGTATGGGGTTAAGCTCAAGAGAGTGCGTTCGAAGAATTGAAGGCGAGATTGACTCAAGCTCCTGTTCTGTCATTAACCGATGAAAGTGAAGACCTGGTGGTTTATTCTGATGCTTCCTACTCGGGGTTTGGGTGTGTTTTAATGCAGAGAGGGAAGGTTATAGCCTATGCATCCCGAAAGTTGAAGGTTCATGAGGTCAACTACCCTACTCATGACTTGGAGCTAGCAGGCGTGGTGTTTGCGCTAATGATTGAATGCACTATTTGTATGGGACGAATTGCACCATATTCACTAACCACAAGAGCTTGAAGTACTTCTTTGAGCAGAAAAATTTGAACATGAGGCAGAGGAGATGGTTGGAGCTTATAAAAGATTACGATTGCAAGATCCATTACCATCCGGGCAAAGCCAACGTGGTGGCAGATGCCCTTAGTCGAAAAGAGAGGCCCGAGCCGATTCGGGTGAAAGCTTACTAGATGATCATGACCTCCAATGTGATGAAGCAGTCAAGGAGCTCCAGGATGAAGCATTGAAAGAAGATCATCTTAACTCTGAAAGAATGAGAGGTCTGGTTGCGGAATTGGGTGAAAACACACTTGGTGTTACACCCGATTTGGACGAATGTGGATTTCTCGTTTTGGGGATCTACGCATGAAGATTATGGACGAAGCTCACAAGACTCGATACTCCATTCATCCCGGTGCCACAAAGATGTATCAAGACATGAAGAAAGATTATTGGTGGTCGGGTATGAAACGCGACGTGCTGGAGTATGTGAGTAAATGCTTACTTGTCTACAGGTAAAGGCCGAGCATCAGAAGCCGTATGGAAGGATCAAACCTTTGGATATACCGGAATGGAAATGGGAGCACATCACCATGGATTTCATTACCAAGCTGCCGCGTACCCCAAAGGGAATGATGCCATATGGGTGATAGTTGACCGTTTGACGAAGAGTGCTCACTTCCTACCGATCCGCGATACATATTCATCCGAAAGGTTGGCAGATCTATTCATCTAGGAAATTGTAACTCGTCATGGTGTGACGGTGTCTATTATGTCTGATCGTGACACCCGGTTTACATCCAAATTTTGGAAGAAATTCCACGATGCTATGGGGACGAGGTTACACATTAGCACGCTTATCATCCCCAGACTGATGGTCAGTCAGAGAGGACCATTCAGACATTGGAGGACATGCTTCGGGCATGTGTTATCGATTTTGGAGGGAGTTGGGATGACCACTTACCGTTAGCTGAGTTCTCATATAACAACAGTTATCATGCCAACATTGGTATGCCCCCTTATGAGATGCTATATGGTAGGAGATGCCGAAAACCTTTATGTTGGGGTGATATTGGTCAGAAAGAATTAGGAAGCGTCGAGGTAATTGAGGCTACAACTGAGAAGCTTGAAAGGATCAAGGCCTTCATGAAGGCAGCCAAGATAGACAGAAGTCGTATGCTGAAAACGACATGGACTGATTGAGTTCCAGTTGGGTGAAAGGGTTATGTTGAAAGTCTCACCTTGGAAGGTATCATTCGGTTCCGAAAGTAGGGAAAGTTGAACCCGAGATACATAGGGCCTTTCCGAATCATTGCTCGAGTAGGAGAGGTGTCCTATAGACTGGAGTTACCAGATGAGTTAAGTGGAATTCACCCGACATTCGATGTATCTCATCTGAGAAAGTGCTTAGCAGACGAAGATATGATTGTTCCACTGGAGGATATCGAAGTAGATGAACGACTCAATTATGTGGAGCAACTAGTGGCGATCATTGATTGAAAAGAGAAGAGGCTAAGGAATAAAGTGGTTCCTCTTGTGCGTGTACAGTGGAAGCACAAGAAGGGATCCGAGTCTACATAGGAGACTAAAGAAGAGATGAGACAACATTACCCACGTCTGTTCGAGGAATAACAAGTTTCAGGATGAAACCTATATAAGGGGGTAGGCTTGTAACACCCAGTTATTTTCTTTGAAGCCGACGAAAGTAGAAAAAAAAGAGATAAAATCCACAATCGAGGGACCAAACTTGCCAAAACATGAGAAAGATTGGAAGAGTGGGGGATTAAGAGGGGAGGTAGCCCACACCTTCCCCCACAGTCACAATTTTCGGCCATAGAGAGAGAAGGGGAAGAAAAGTGGCCTAAAGCTTCGGGTTTTCTTGGATTCGAGTGTGAAAGTTGAGGTGTAGCGGGGTGGATTGAAGCTCTAATCGATGGTGTTGTTTGTGTGAGTTCTAGGACCCCTCTTTTACACGTTTTCAACTGATTTAGGGGCTGGAACACATAGTAAAACCCGTTTTTTTAGGTATGTGTGTTGAACCCCTGTGTATGTGTTTTGTGTGTGATTCGAATGGGTTTTGATTTTGGGCTTGTATGTGCTTGAATGGTGTTATGGTATGTGTTTCTAAGGTTTAGGATGTTTGATTTTGGGCTTAGAACGAGTTTGGGAGGGCTTGGATCCGAAATCATAGACTGGGTTTAGGATGAACGGCAATCTGCATCAGCTAGGGCTACACGACCGTATGGCGTGCGACTAAGGTTCATTCGCATGCGAGTCGTGCGACTGGAGTCCATACGCTTGTGAGCCGTGCGACTGAGGTTCATTCGCATGGGGGTCATGCGACTGAGGTCCATACGCCTAGATTCATCCGCATTAGGTCCATTCGCATGGGATTCATCGGTATTAGGTCCATTCGCACAAGTGTCCATCCGCATTAGGTCCATTCACATGGGGTTTATCTACATTGTGTCCATCCGCATTAGGTCCATTCGCATAGGGCCCATTTGCCTGGTGTTCATCCACATGGTGTCCAGTCGCATGGGAAGTCATGCGACAGAAGGGTGCCCTCTATGCCCAAGTAGGGCTTGTGTACCCGAGGGAACATAGTTTATTTACTGATGATTGAGGTAAAGTGCAGATGTAAGTTTTGACGTGGAAGGTTCCCGGGAGTTCATGTAAGATGATTTTTGATGCCATAGAGGTTATGTTGGGCATGGATGATGATGTATGATGTTGTATGATTGTGGGTGATGTATGTTATGTTTGCATTATGCCCTATATGATGATGTTAACTGTGCATGTTGATGTTCCTTGTTATGATTTATGTTTATCTTTCCCGTGGCTTTACGTGTTATAGTTGTGAAAAAATGATTAAGTATTATGTAACGTAAAGTGAAAGATAATGAAAGAGGAACATAATGATAGAATGCATGCATTAATGAAAGAGAAAGTAAAGAAAGGCTTGCAAGCAAAATGTACGGAGGTGCACGACTCTAAAATGTCGTAAGCTCAACTGTGTGTGGTTCAGCTAACCCTTAAGGATACACGCAGGGGTCCAGTCTTTATGACTGACCAGTGATATAGTACATGGTTTATAGTGGTTACTCACCTTGGTGCTGGTGCCAGGCTTTGTGCGTTATGGAAGTCATTTATGATCTTCGGACTGGCATCCCTTCCCTTTCTGTCCTACATCAGTATCTAAATCTACTAACAACACATAAACCTCATAACATGCGCATGTAATACTGGTTAACATTAAGAAAATACCTGAATGCACGCATCTACTCGGACTGGCATCCCTTCCCTTTCTGTCCTATTTTCAGTTTAAGTTAAGGTTTATTTTGAAAATTTTGAAACCGTTTCCCGTTTCAAAATTTGACTCTGATTCCAACTGTAAGGCCCCGTTCCCGGGATGCTCACAACTGGATAATCATCACACATAAAACATATATTTATATTTATCTTAAATAAACATTACAGCGGAAACATTTAAAACGATATTTCATTTCATTATAAAGGCTTTTGCAAAATAATACGTCGTTATCAGATTACAAAATACTTGTTGTGTTACATCACAAAAGCATTATAAAAATGGATGCCATCCAAAAAGAGCCAAATAGCCGCCCCGTGCCATCCTCAACAATGCTCACCTACCAACTGAAAAATGCATAAAAAAGTCAACGTTGCAGAGTGAGTTCTAGTTTATAAAATTGCATTATACCTTTCATTCGTTAAAGCATTATTATTACTATCGCACATGATCACACATCGTACATACATCAAGGTAATAGTGATTATCTTCATCATCGTTCGTTTTGTACATTTTGCACGTTTCGCACATTTCGTACTTATCGCACTTTTCGTACTTTATTATCTTTTCATCTTTTATGTAGATCCGGTCATATGCTTAATAACCCCCCCCTCTAAGCACAAGGCCATATCATCTAGGGTTAAGCGACAAGGACCCCATATCGCACATATCACACATATCGCGCGTATGGAGTGGTCACTAGGACAGACTCCCCCTGTGTGTGTGAACTCTTATGGGTCAGCCAAAATCGCACGCTGTATGTACACACAGTAATTAGGAAATCGCACGTATTGGAGCAGTCACCAAGACTGAACTCTTACTGTGTGTATGGACCCTTATGAGTTAGCTAAAATCGCACACTGTAAATACACACATAGCTGAGCTAACAACTCTCAATGAGTTGTGAACCTCCTTTCATTTGCTTGAAAGCCTTTTATACTTTCATTCATTCAGTAATGCATGCATTTTCATTATTTCGTTCCCCTTTTCATTATCTTCCACTTTACGTTACATAATACTTATCATTTCTTTCATTAACATTCACGCAAAGCCACGAGAGGATGAACATACACAAACAGGAACATCAACATGATCATGCAAATCTTCATACATATCAGCATGCATACATAACATACATCACACATACTATCATGCATAATATCATACATAACATCATCATCGTCATACATCATCATCATCATCTTATATCATTCATGCCCATCACAACATTTTGACTTCAAAAAGTAAACTTACATAACCCCCGGGAACATCCCAAGTCAAAGCCTACTTTTACATTTTCCCCCAAAAAGTCAGGAAATATTCTAAGTCCTTAGGCGCATGAGCACTATGTAGGCGCATAAGCACTATGCAGCACATGACCTTTCAGGCGCATGAGGAACACTTAGGCACATGACCTTTCAGGCGCATGAGGAACACTTAGACGCATGAGCAACTTTCAGGTGCATTGGCACTATTGGGGCGCATGACAACACTTAGTCTATTCTGGGCAAATTCTAGGCGCATGAGTACTATGCAGGAGCATGAGTGCCTAGGCGCATGAACTATCTAGGCGCATGTACACTAAGTCAAATTCAGCCTATTTCTAGGCACATGAGTACTATACAGGCGCATGAGGTTTTGGGCGCATGAGGACACTTAGGCAGATTTCCATACTAGGCGCATGAACCCTATTTAGGCGCATGAGCAGTCTATTTCATATTTAAACATCATAATTTAGTCCCCATCATGCTCAAACTTATTCTAAGCTTAAATCATGCATTCTAAGCCTTAAGAAACATATTCATAACATCATCAAACATAACATAGCCCAAAAATCAAACCTCACCCGCAACATACACACATACATACATACTACATACGAGTACATACCCACTTTTATAAAAACGTCGTACATGCATTTCCAGCCCCAAAATCAGTTAAAACATGTAAAGAGGGTTCTAGAACTTACCTTAGCAGCCTCTCGGTAAGACTTCTTCAAAACCCGATTGCTACAAGTTCTCACCTAGAAACCCACTAAAACACACACCCTAACACACACAAACACACATAAGCATATAACCGAAGCTATGGCCAGTTAAGAACATCATAAACACATAAATTCTTACCTTGAATTCAAATCTTTCTTCTTTTTCTTCTTTAAAACCCAAAAACTCTGCACTTTCTCTCTCTAGAATTCGTAAGCAGAAAGGTGATGTGCAAGAGTGGGCGGCCATCACCTTTATTCACCAACTTTTTTAAAGTTTTGTCCTTTTGACACCCTTAGTCCGTCCACTTGAGCTTTATTTCCTTTCTTTTCTTTTCCTTCACTTTATTCTTTCTTTACTAACTTTAAAAGAATAACAGGGCGTTACATTATACTGTTTTAAATTTTAGTCGTGCGACTAGACCCATACGCATGCTTCATTCGTGAAATTGGGGTTCAGTCGTACGGCTGGCTTTACTCCTTCATCCATTCGTACGATTGGTTCAGTCTTGTGATCCATCGCATGGTTGTCACATACTCATGGTTCGATCGTTTGACTGGCTCATACTTATGGTTCAATCGTGATATTCGCTCATCCTTATGATTTAATTGTGTGATTGGCTTATACTTGTGATTCATCGAGCTATTGGCTCATACTTATGAGTTTGACCTCATACACTTTCAAACACTTAAATTTTACCTTTTGATATATAACATTATGACCTATGATCATCTCAGACATGATCCTTTTAATTGAACATCCTTTGATCTCCTCAGACGTGATCCTTTTAGTTTAGAACCGATGGTCACCTCAGACGTGATCACTTTTAGTGAGTGATTCACATATTTCATCTAGTTGTATAGTCCGACATCTACACAACAAAAGACTAGAAAACAGTAACAACTTGAAATTAAAAGGAAACAAGACATATTTTTATGGTTTAGGTTTGAGATGGATTGAAACCATTTAGAAAACATCTAACATATTTTTCTTTCTGAGCAGAACAACTTCAAGTTAATTTGATCATTTCTAGAAAGATTCATTATGGAATCATACATGCGTATCATAATCATTTGGGACCTTCTAATATGCACTTTGATGCTAGATTCTTGTTTTGTCCGAGAGTCAATAACACTTTCAGGAAATCATACTAGAGCTATAAGATGCGCACAATGATTTTGACTGTCAAGAGTTGCAGCCATGATAATTTTCAGTATATTTGTCCACTTAATCCATACACAAATTTTTGACTCACATTGGTGATTCGTTAGGTTATATATATTTCAAAAGGCATTTGTGGATCCCACACTTATATGGTAATTAACATTCCTCAGGAGATTTTTGAGTGGTCTACGGGTATTTGACAAGAAGAAACTATTCTACGAGCTTTCAAAGAGATGCCAAGCCTCAGGTCAGTACCATTGCACAACAGAGAGGCACACACAACAATGAATTCTAGAAATTTAGGTTATGCTTATCGTCAGGTTAGTACCATCGCAAACAAAGAGGCACACAACCCATCTTCTTGTTAGAGCATTTATTTTTCTTTTGCACATGACGCAACAACAATATTAGTCATTAGCTTGATTGCACTTAGCAGTTTTTCCATGTGGTTTGCTTATTTTATGGTCATCTGCACATATTTGTGACATTATTTTGCTCGTCACCCTTTATTGGAAATGTGTTGATTGTGTTAATTCACCAATGAAGTCGATCATCTATTGTGAACCCACAACAAGTTGAACAATTAGTTTGAGTTTAATTCATCAATGAAGTCTACTCATCTATTGTGTTGAATCGACCGACACATCATATAATGAATTAGCAACCTCTAAGTCTACTTTCTCTATGTTACCTCAGTAGCAGACTAGTTTTACCATCATTTTTATTTTATTGTGCTTAGACTACTCAGACTTGTACTTTGAATTTAGCATCTTGGTCATTTAAATTCTTTGGAAGTCCCAAACAATTTATTCCCTATGTACTATCATTTTCCATAAACTTTGAATCAAAATCACAGATTTGATTTCATTTCTTCCGGCTAATCTGCCCACCCCCTCGTTTTTTACGTAATAAATACTGCACTAAGTAAATACTAAACTAAACTATTCTCCCTTAAAATTCTAAAACCGAAAATATTTTAGTGCTTTTGGATTTTAATAGAAAGGAAATAAAATAAAAGAAAATAAATATAAACTAAGAAATGCTTGCCGGACTAAAAACTTTCTTCTTCTTGAATCACATCATTTTTCTTTTTCACGCCATTAACCTCTAAAATATATAAAAGGTTTGTCAAATTCTTTTGTGTAGAGGTCGGCGCGTTGAAAATCCGTATTAATCTTAACAACATCGATTAATTGCTTTTCAAAACAGTCACGTATAAAGTGATATTTAACACCGATGTGTTTTGTTTTCAGGTGTTGGACCAGATTTTTAGTGACAACAATTGCAATAGAATTATCAACAAAGATAGGGGTGTTAGAAAATTGCAAACCTTAGTCGCGCATTTGCTATTGAATCCAATGATTTGTGAACAGCAACTTGCAGCAGCAACATATTCAACTTCACACGTTGACAGAGCAACTGATGTCTGATTCATACACTGCCAAGTGACTAATCGTCTACCAAAAAACTGACATCCCGCTGATGTTAAATTGTAATTCATCTTGCAACCACCATAGTCTGAGTCACTATACGCTGTAAGCTCAAAGTCATCATCATGAGGATACGACAACCCGAGTGTTGGAGTACCCTTTAGATAACGAAAAATCCTTTTAACTCCTATGAGATGATTTACTTTTGGTTTTGCCTGATATCTAGAATAAAGACACATGGCATACATAATATCAGGACGAGTGGCTGTGAGGTACATTAGAGATCCGATCATTCCTCTATACATAGTGGCATCAACCAGATCACCATTTTCGTCGGGTGCCACGTCATGGCTCGTGGCAAGTGGAGTTCCAACCGCCGTAGCATTCTCCATGTCGAATCGACTGAGGATATCTCCTACATATTTGGACTTTTGCAGGAAGATTACTTTTGGTGTCTGATTCACCTGTAATCCAAGAAAGAACTTCATCTCCCACATGGCACTCATCTCAAACTCTGCTTTCATTACAGATTCGAATTATTTACATAATTCTTTATTTTTGGAACCGAAGATTATGTCATCCACATATATCTATACTAGTAGTAAATCACCATCCTTTTCTTTGATGAATAAAGTGCAGTCAATAACCCCTCTGCGAAAACCATGTTTCACTAGATGAGTTGAGAGTTTCTCATACCAGGCTCTAGGGGCTTGATGGAGCCCGTAAAGAGCCTTGTCTAGTTTATAAACTCTATTCCGATGATAAGGATCCTCAAATCCTTCAGGTTGACTAATGTAGACTGTTTCATGGATTTCACCATGAAGGAATGCACTTTTTACATCTAATTGATAAACTTTTATCTTCATGTAGGATGCATAGGCTAGAAAGATATGAATTGCTTCCATCCGTGCCATAGGTGCAAACACTTCATTGTAGTCAATGCCTTTGACTTGTCTAAACCCTTGAACCACAAGCCGAGCCTTATTTCTAATTATAACCCCTTGATCATCTTACACTTCAGCACCCATTTAATGCCAATCACTTTAGCACCTTTTGGTTTGTCCATAAGGGTTCATATTCCTAACTTCTTGAACTATAAGAGTTCTTCTTGCATAGCACTAACCCATGCCTCATCGTTTAAGGCTTCACTTACATATTTTGGCTCAATTGAGATACAAAACATCGATAAGCACCATCCTGAAGATATCCTTTTTCCATGACTGAGGCATAATCAGCTGAGTATTGTTGATTTCGTGTCTGCACTCCCGATAGAACATCCCCAATGATGTTTTCTAGGGGATGATGCATATTTATTTGAGATCCGAGAGTGATGGGAACAACTACTTCAGGATCCAGATTTTGAATCCCAGGTTCATTATCTGTAGCTGTTGGAGTATGTGGTTCAAAAGTGTCAGAGGCATCAAGATCTGATGCTTGTGTACTTTCATTAGTGGGAACCTGGTCCTTTTGGTCCATATTTACAGTCTTAACTGCTTCATCATCAGAGGAGGAGTCACTTACTTTAAGCTCTCCCCCTGAAGGACTAGAAGAAACATCTAATGGAACCGATGGTGTCAAACATCGTACATCATTGTAGCAAATAACTCATCATCCGGATGAGAGGGAGGTAGATTGAAGGACTTAAAAAATCCATCATAGTCAAAGAAGAAGGAAGGTCCTTTTCTAGCAAGGGGGTGGTGTATCTTTGAACATCAACATTGCCCCACACTTCTACCTGACCAGTTGAGTTGTTATAAACTCTCTTGTCTAGTATACTATATCCGAGAAAGATACCTTCTTCAGCCTTCTCACTAAACTTCCCAGTCTGAGTTTTCTTTAACAACATGCACGGTGCACCAAATGGTTCGAGATACTCCAAGTTTGGTTTGCATCGCTGGAGTAGTTCATAACGTGTTTTACCATGACCTTTGACCACCAAGACTCGATTGAGAGTGTAGCATGCATTTGCCACTGCCTCGTTCCAAAATTGAATAGGCAGTTTAAAGTTGGCTAACATTTTCTTGCTGTCTCTATCAAGCTATGATTCTTTCTTTCGGAAACCCCATTCATCTGTGGAGTGTAGGCAAACGTAAATTGATATACAATTCCTTTCTCTCTACAGAATGCCTCTATCCACTGATTCTTGAACTATGCTACGTTGTCTGATCGAATTCGCCTTACTTTCAGCTTGTAGAGTGATTCCAAAGTAGTTACTAGATGTTTGAATGATTCAAAAATCTTTGATTTGGATTTCAGAAACATCACCCAAGAAAATCTTGAGTAATCATCAGTTACTACGAGGCAATATAGATCTCCAGCAATACTCTTTGTGCTTACCGGGCCAAACAGATCCATGTGTAGAAGCTCGAGAGGAACATCGATAGAATTAACTTTCTTTGCCTTGTGAGACTTCTTGGTCTGTTTCCCTTTCTTACATGCTACGCAAAAATCCAAAAGCTGGAAATTCTTGAAAGTTACTCCATTCACTCAATCATTTTGTACCAGATGATTCATCTTCCTAGGATTAATGTGTCCCATTCTCCTATGCTAGGAAACTGAATCCCTTTCTGTTGCCTTTGACAAGAAGCATTGCCCAGTGGTCTCAGATATGGAGGCTTTTGATAGATCCAAGACATACAAATCATTATATCTTAAAGCTGACATTAGAACTTTATCCTCCTGGATAACATAATCCTTCTTCAACATGTAGCACTTCTTGTTGTCAAACACAACTTTGAATCCTTTATCACAGATCTGGGAGACTGAAAACAAGTTGCTCTGTAGTTGTTGAACGTAGTTGACCTTGTCAAACTTCACTTTCTCGTTTCCCACTTCGCCTTGAGCAGTGATGTAACCTCCTTTATTTCCAGAAAATGATACATGTCCCCCTTTAATTTGTTTGACGTTAAAAAGGAGAGACTAATTCCCGGTCATGTGCCTGGACGCCCCACTATCAATAATCCAGGTATTTGTGATAGTGCTGTAGCAGACACCCTGTACATTCAAAGGATTTGATTAGTTTAGGTTTGGGACCCAAGCCTTAACTAGCTTGGGTGACCCAGAGGAATCACACATCATGAACTCAACCCACTGTCCTTTAGAGGATGAGGGCACATTGTTCTTCTTCTTGTTCTCATTATAAGACAAATTATTTGATTTTATCTTTCATGAGCGTTTTTGTCACACCCCGACTGACGGCGGAATCATCGGGTTAGAACCTGGTATTTGACCGAAATACCTGGTGATTAACGTGTAAACCAGATCAAATAGTGCGGAATCCTATTTGATTGGCGATCCAATCAGTGAGAACACACGAAGAATCAATCAAGGATTGAAACTAACATTAGAATTGATTGGGAATCGATCTAATGTGTTCTATGAACTTGGAGAACGAATTGGAAGGTTTCTGGACGGCTAGGGTTCGTCTGGAATCGTAATTGATTGAGAGTTTTTGTTTTTCACGAATTGAGTTGTATTTATAGGTTGGTATTATTCAATCGTGCGACTGAACCATTAGTCTGGTTCAGTCGTGCGATTGAACCATGCGATTGATTCATTCGTACGACTGAGTGTTAGTCGTGCGACTGAGCCAATCTTATATTACAATCGTGCGACTGATCCAGTCTCCTGGTTCAGTCGTGCGACTGAGTCAATCGTGTGAAGTTATTCATGCGTATGATTCATTCGCATGAGCCATTCGCATGAGAACTTCATTAAGTTAAGTTTGAATGTTTTAATTAATAACTTAATGTGCAACCATTCAAATAATCATAAACCCAATCAATTCAGTCACGACTCATTAATGAACTATTAAACATTATAACTAACAGACTATCAATATCATTTCATTAATCATACCAAACAAGATCTATTACATCACATATCATGATCTAGGGACAACATGTATCAACAAACTCCCCCTTGGACCTAGATCTCTCTAATGTCTTGTTTTCTTCATTACCTCCTCATATTTCTTGTACTTGTCCTCTTGTGTGACTCCTGCGTGAATATCAAACGCGAAGCAAAGTCGTATAACGTTTGGAACTGGAGGGCTTGTACAATGTCTTGTGTGTCATAGAACAGTGGCCACTTGTATAATGTATAGACATCATTAGCAGACAAGTTGGTTAGCCACATTGGGTCGAATACCCTGATGGTATCCATTTTTCCCTCTTTATCCAGGACTATGACCGCTTCTGCTGTTCTCCAATCATAGTACCACCATTTGAAGTGTGGTGTGAAATCCTTTGTCATTTCCCGAAGTGGGATTCTTGACATTGTGCGTGGAGGATTCCACTTCAACACAATCTTTGGTTTTCCAGTAATGGCATCCATCTCAGACCTTCTAATATACCTTGTAGGTTGTTGAGGTCTGAAGTTAATCCACCTGGTGTGGTACTCTTTCTTTAGGGCAGCCTCAAACCAGCCTGACATCTTTCTCGGGTCAGCATACAACAGCTTCAATTTGGCCAGCTGGTTGAGCTCAAAACCTGGTAGAGTCTTTAGATCATGTGGAAATCTAAAGTACTCTATGCCCTTCTCCCTCTTAACGGCATAAACGTTAAGATCATCAAAATATGCCCATGCTATAATCTGCCTGACACCGTAAGATGTTTCTTGACGCTGTAGAACTTGGTATAGGCATCCCTCTTCGGTGTAGCACGTTGGGCTCTAACTTCTTTAAAACATTCAGCCCACTCAGCCTTTCGAATGTCTACGTCATCATTTGAGGCTTGGGCTATTCCTTCGGTCTTTCCTGTTTCCTGCTCCATCTTGTCTAGTACCTCAAACATATCACTGACTAGGGACTCACCCAGATTGGGACCACATTACCCTCGTTGTCAGCGTACTGAGGGTACTCTTCTGCAGCAATATCTTCAACCTCAACTTCATCAACGTCATTTAGTTCTTCGTCACTGGTTGAATCAACTGTTGGAGCATCCTTGACAATTTCATCAGGATTGAGTCTGAACATCTCTGCCAGTTGCTCGTTAGATAGGTCATGAATTATTTCACCTTCTTCAGGGGTATAACTCACTGACCTTCTCACAATCCCTTGCAGATCAAGAATCATTGTGAGTTGAGACTTGACCTGTTGAAGGGAGCAATATCAAACTCATCTCTGTTGTACTTTGGATCTGTTTGATTTACACATTTCACACTCAACATTAGTAATTTATCAAACAAAATGCATTAACTTAATATAAACATTTAGTACATGGTTTTTTTTCAATACAGAATACAAAAGTAAATACATACATAAACATCTACTATTTACTTTTATCCTGAATACTCGGTTCTTCACGTGAAGGTGCAGAAGCAGAAGCTGACTGATCTTGTCTGTTCTTTGTCTCTTCTCTTGCCCTGGAGCTGAGACAGATTCAGCTGCTTCTCCTCCGTCAGTGTCTTCATCTTCACACCATTCTTCGTTTTCTCTTCATCAGTATCACTCTCATTATCATCATCGTCTTCATCATCTTCATTATCTCTGTTTCATCCCTTATCTTTAAAGGTTCCTCCTTTGATCCTTTCAATTTTAGCAAAATGGTCCTCTTAGCTTTTTCCAACTCCTCTATTTGCTTACTTGCTGCGACACTTTGAGCTTGGAGTTGGTTCATCTGGGTGCTCTGAGCAGCCAATTGCTGGGCCTGCTCCTCAATTACTCGATCCTGCTCTGCAATTTTATGCGATTGTGCAGCAGTCAGGTCAGTAAGCTGGCGGATCTGAGTTGTCTTTTCCTCATCAGCCGCCAGCAATCGCAACACCATTCTGTTTAACGCCGACAACTGTTCCTCTACCCCGATTGGAGGTAGAGGAGATCTATAGGTGTGTGAGGGATAGGCTGAGGGCTCGGTTTGGTGGCTAGTGGTGGTGGTGGTGGTGGTGAATATCGGGTCAGGTCGGGATGATAGTGTGGTGAGTGTGGGGGAATGATGTAGTGGTGGCTGGGGTTGTCTTGTGGTGGTCGTCTGGTGGTGTCTGCGTTGGTGGGTGAAGGTATGGTGGTGGATGGTTGTCTGAAGAGGTGGTAGTGGTGGAAGGTATGGTGGATGTGGTGGAAGGTATGTGGGTGGTGTGATAGAGGTGGTGGATGGTGGATGTGGTAGTGATAAAGGTTACCCTACGCTTCTTCTTTTTCTGGCCATGGGGTTTTGCCATTCTCTTCCTCCTTGATCCCTTTGAGGAGGAAGCTCCCCCTCCAATCCCGCCTGAGGACCCCGGAGCATAAGTTGGGTCAGTTTCTGTATCTCCGGAGCCTCTCGGTTGTTCACCAACAACCCTTAACCCATGTTCTGTGGGAACAACTTTCCTTCCCACAGTTCGGGTAAGTGGCTCCTCATCGATTCATCCTCATCCTCCTCGTTAAGAACAAAATCTTGATGAAATCCCGCTGACTCAGTTACTTCAGCAGATGAGACAGACACAGGGGGACAAAATCAGACACAGTGCCTCTGGGTGGAATAGCATCATCCCCACTGTCATCCTCATCTGAGTCAAGAGTGGGTAGGGCTATCTGTTCCACCTCAGAGTCACTGTCCTCGTGACGCCACTTTCTCTTTCCGGTGCAACATAGTCCTCTCTGGCAAGATGACCGAACAACCTCCTGACCGGAGGCTTCACTTGCTTTCCCCGGTATACTTTCATCCTTCCCAGGGTGGTGTCATCCATTACCTCCAATACCACCGAATCCTCCTGTTCTTTTGGCAGGGAAGGAAGCTTCTGATCTATTATCATTTGCATAAATTGTGGGTACATACAGAAGGCTTCCTTTCCTTTCCCCTCGATGTTCTCCACCAGATAGGTGAAGATCATCTTAGAGAAGCTGAACGGATGGTTCAACACCAACGCAACGTATGCGTTTTGCATCAGATCCGACAGCTCATCAAACCCACCTTTTCTTGAAGCCATGCACTTGAGCAGCACGTGTGCAAGGTATTTAAACTGAGGACAGAGGTTACTCTTGTTGAGTACCCCTGAATTGATGTCCCCAGAGTATTGGCTCTGAGAAAACATCCTCTGACAGTGAGGGGGTGTAAACGGGTTGGGCAGTAACCGTCATCCCCAATTGAAGTACATCCTTAGATCTTCCTCAGAAACGGTAATATCCTCGCCAATATGGAACTTCTTATGCAGTGAGGTCCGATGATCTATCAACTGTAGTGCCTTCCCAGAAGGCTTGTTGATGGATCGGTATGGGATGCAAGGGGTAGAGATGGCATGCGCAATCCGTGATCTCAATAGAAACGTGATAATGCCAGAGAATCAGCAGCATTTCTGGATGTTAAGTCCAGATGGGCACATATATTATGCTTTGTGCTCATAGTCCATCTACTCGCCATCTGTTACACAAAGATAGTAAACATTAGTACCCATTACTAAGAAGTCATGAACTCATTAAGCTTGAAGAACATCTTTCTGTCATGCGATTGAAGTTGTGCGACTGAGTTCAACAGTGCGATTGAACCGTGCGAAAGGGGTTCAGTCGTACGATTGAATGGTCCGAATGGGGTTCAGTCGTGCGATTGACCCATACGTATCTCAGTGTGTGCGATTGGGCTCCTACGCATATACCTTCATGCGGTTACCTCAGTCATGCAACTGAACTTCATACGCATGGTTCAGCCATGCGTATGGGCAGTTCATGCGGTTACCTCAGTCATGCGACTGAACTTCATACGCATGGTTCAGCCATGCGTATGGGCAGTTTGAGCCCTTCAGTCGTGCCACTGAAGTTCATCATGCTGTCCATTCGCATGAAGACCAACTGTGCGATTCACATTTTCAGTTTCACCAATTTTTGTTTTAAACCTCTATATCTAGTTCATTGGACTCGCCATCTCGTCACTAATGACCTAGTAAACTTAATTTTAACATTTAGCTTAGTTTATGTAGGTTATTAGGCATTTTTCAGTCCGATCAAAGTTTCATTCGAATAACCCAAATTGGACTTAAAATCTTCTGATTTCTACAAGATTGAACTGCAATGTACCTTTATTCTTGTCAATCGAAGTCAGAAGATGAATTTCAATGTGAACAACTATCTCTAGAGATTTTGGCAGAGTAACGGGAAAGAAAGCGATTTGGGTGCGATTGGGAGTGATGAGTGAGATGCGATCGACTGAGGCCCTTTAAATACTAACCCTAAGTTCAATCGGCCGACTGGCCTCATTCGCTCAGTTCAATCGGGCGACTGAGTCTCAGTCGTACGATTGGCCTAGTCAATCGCATTCAGTCGGCCGACTGAGTCTCAGTCGGTCGACTGCCTCATTCGGTCTCCTTCATTCGCATCTTTAGTTGACGACTGAGCCTCAGTCGGTCTACTGTTTCATTCTCCCCTTCTATTCGGTCGTATGGATCATTTCATGTCCATTCGGCCGATTGGAAGCCATTCGCATAGTGGTCGATAACCATGATCCACTAGTGCGAATGGGTCACACTTTGTGAGTTACAGTCATTTTGAACATTACTATTAAGACCCTTTTCACTTTTGATAATAACATTGTAAGCTCTTAACCAATTCAGTCACTTCAGACGTGACCTTTTAAACTTTGAAAAACATGTGGCCATCTCAGACATGACCCTTTTTTTTGGTAAGTAATTCCCTTCTGATTTCCTGATGTAGTCCGACAGACACACAAATTAAAAAATAAACATAGAAACTTAAACTAACTACACAACTAAAGTTTTTTGGACTTTTTGTGATAGATAAAAACCTAAGATGGAAATCTAAGGGATTTGGTTAGGGAGTAGACAGCTTCAACTTAGATTGATCATATCTGGACCAATTCAATTTTGGAATCATACATGAACATCAAATCATTTGGGACTTGTTATTAAACTTTTTGATGCTTAATCTCGGTGTTCATCCAAAGTCGTTAGCAACTTAAGGAAATCATACTGAAACTCTTAGATTTCACATTGATTTGAACTCTTGAGAATGTAGCACTCAGATTGTCAGTATGTTCATCCACTTAAATCCATACACAGACTTTTGACGCAGACTGGTGACTGTCTTAGGTTTAATTATTCAGCTAACATTTGTGGATCCACACTTATATGGTAATCAACATTCCTCAGAGGTTTTTGAGCGGTCTACGGGTATTATTACAAGAAGAGACTATTCTTAGAGCTTTCAAAGAGAAGCCTGTCCTCAGGTCAGTGCCATCGCACAGCAGAGAGGCGGCAAACAACAATGAATTCTAGAATATCTAGGTTATCCTTATCCTCAGGTCAGCGCACAGCAGAGAGGCACACAACCTATCTCCTTGTTAGAGCAGCTTATTTTATTTGACACAATATGCACCAACAACATACGTCATTAGCTTTATTGCATTTGTCTTTCATTTTTTCTTGCTTTGCTCTAATTATGGTCATCCGCACACTTTGTGGCATTTAAATGCTCATTACCCCTTATTGGAATATATTTGATTGTGTTAACCAGTGATAAGATGGAAGCCCACAGTCAGTTGAACAACTTAGTTTGATCTTGAGATCACCAATCAGGTCTAATTGTCTATTGTGTTGAATCTACCAACATATCATTTGTGGTCTAGCAGCCTCTAAGTCTACTTTCTTTGTGTCACCTTAGGAGTTGCCAGTTTTCTATCATCTTCCCTTTTATATTGCTTAGACTACACAGACTTATACTTTGAACCTTTTCATCTTTTCAAACCTTAAATTTTAAAGTCCCTCTTGATTTGTTCCTGTGTACTATCATTTTCCAAAGGTATTGAATCGGTATCACAGACACAATCTACCTTATTTCAGCTAGTTCCCCTTCTCCCTCATTTTTTTAATGCTAACTTGCTGACATATTCTCCACCTAAAATACTAAAATCATTTCGGATTTAATTATTTTTGGATTTTAATAAACAGCAAAATAACATGAGTTTAAATATAACGGAAAAAAGAAAAAAAACAGATAACATAAAATAAAATAAACGTTAATGAAACTACATCGGACTACACATTATTCTCATAAGGAATTACCTCACTTTTCTTTTTAACGCTGTTGACCTCTAGCAAATATTGAAAACGTGGTTTATCAAAGGCTTTAGTATAGAGGTCAGCACGTTGAAAATCAGTATTAATTTTAACCACATCAATTAAGTTCTTTTCAAAACAGTCTCTTATGAAGTGGTATTTAATACCGATGTGTTTGGTCTTAGGATGTTGAACCGGATTTTTGGTTACTGCAATTGCAGCAGAGTTATCAACAAAAATAGGAGTAGATGAGAATTTTAAACCGTAATCCCGCATTTGCTGTTGAATCCAAATGATTTGTGAACAACAACTTGCAGCAGCAACATATTCGGCTTCACAGGTTGACAATGCAACCGATGTCTGCTTCTTACACTGCCATGTAACTAATCTTCTCCAAAGAATTGACACCCGCTGATGTAGACTTGTAGTTCATTTTGCAGCCTCCATAGTCCGAGTCACTATACGCCGTGAGCTCAAAATCATCATCATGAGGATACCACAACCCCAGTGTGGGTGTACCCTTTAGATAGCGAAAAATCCTTTTGACCCCGATGAGATGATTGACCTTAGGTTTAGCCTGATATCTGGAACATAAACATGTAGCATACATGATATAGGTCTTGAGGCAGTGAGATACATGAGGGATCCAATCATTCCTCTGTACATAGTGGCATCTACAAGATCTCCATTCTCATCAGGTGCTATATCATGATTCGTAGCAAGTGGAGTCCCAGCAGCAGAAGCATTCTCCATGTCAAAGCGACTGAGAATGTCTCCTACATACTTGGTCTGATGTAGAAAGATCCCATTAGGTGTTTGATCCACCTGTAATCCGAGAAAAAACTTCATCTCCCCCATAGCACTCATCTCAAACTCTTTCTTCATCACTGCTTCAAACTCTTTGCATAACTCTTCGTTCTTTGACCCAAGATTATGTCATCAACATATATCTGTACAAGCAGTAGGTCGCCATCCTTTTCTTTAATAAACAGTGTACAGTCAATGACCCCTGCAAAAGCCGTGTTTCACAAGATGAGTCGAGAGTTTCTCATACCAAGCTCGAGGAGCTTGATGAAGCCCATATAAAGCTTTGTCGAGCTTGTAAACTCTATCCCGATGATAAGGGTCTTCAAATCCCTCGGTTGACTTACATAGACTGTTTCCCTGATTTCCCATGAAGGAATGCACTCTTCACATCTAATTGGTAGACTTTAATCTTCATGTACGATGCATAGGCAAGGAAGATACGAATAGCTTCCATCCTTGCCACGGGTGCAAACACCTCATTATAGTCAATCCCCTCGACTTGGCGAAAACCTTGAACCACCAGTCGAGCTTTGTTCCTGATAATGACTCCTTGGTCATCCTTCTTGCATTTTAGTACCCATTTGGTGCCAATGACTTTAGCCCCTTTAGGTCTATCAACCAGAGTCCATACACCTAACTTCTTAAACTGCAGAAGTTCTTCTTGCATGGCACTCACCCACGCCTCATCATTTAGTGCTTCACTGACATATTTTGGCTCAACCTGCGACACAAAACATCGATAAGCACCATCATGAATGTAACCTTTCTCCATAACTGAGGCGTAATCAGCTGAGTATAGCTGATTTCGGGTTTGTACTCCTGATCGGACATCTCCAATAACATTGTCAAGGGGATGATAGAAGTTTAGTCGTGATCCTGGAGTAGTCGGCACAGTCACCTCCGAACCAAGATTGTGAACATTTTGTTCTGCATCTGAGGAAGGTGGAGTTTGAGGTTCCGTAGTCGAGGGTGCATCACTTATGGATGCTTGTGGACTTTCAGGAACTGAAAACTGTTCCTCTGACTGTTCTGGTCATCTGCTTCAGTTTCATCTTCAGAGGAGTCACTGTCATCGACTACCCTTTCTGACTGAGTAGATGATTCTCCCTGTGTGTAGATGGTGGTGTATTAGAATATCATACATCATCCTAGTAGCTAACTCATCATCCGAGGAGAGAGGAGGGATGTTGAAGGATTTGAAGAATCCATCATAATCGAAGAAGTATGCAGGTCCTTTGCCTGTAGGTGGTGTGGTATATCTCTGAACATCGACATTACACCACACTTCTACAAGACCCGTTGAGTTATTGTAAACTCGCTTGTTCGGTATGTTGTATCCTAGAAAAATTCCTTCAACTGCCTTCTCGCTGAATTTCTTCTTGTGTCTTCTTCAGAAGTGTACACGGTGCGCCAAAAGGTTCAAGATACTCCAATTTCGGTTTGCGTCTTTGTAGTAGCTCATAACATGTCTTCCGTGGCGCTTGACTATTAGGACTCGATTCAGTGTATAACACGCATTTGCCACTGCCTCATTCCAGAATTGGATAGGCAGTTTCGAGTCTGCCAGCATAGTCCGTGCTGTCTCTATCAACTCCTGTTCTTTCTCTCAGCAACGCCATTCATCTGAGGTGTGTAAGCAGAAGTGAATTGATGCACAATTCCTTTTCCTTGCAGTATGCCTCCATCCCTTGATTCTTGAATTCTGTCCCGTTGTCTGAGCGTATTTGTCGAACTTTTAGCTTGTAGAGGGATTCAGTGTGGTTACTAATTCCTTGAATGTCTCCAAAGTTTCTGATTTGGATTTCAGAAACATTACCCAAGTGAACCTTGAGTAGTCATCAGTGACCACAAAACAGTACACGTCGCCTGCAATGCTCCTTGTACTAACTGGACCAAACAGATCCATGTGAAGAAGCTCAAGAGGAAGTTCTATTGAATGAACTTTCTTTTCCTTATGAGACTTCTTTGTCTGTTTGCCTTTCTTGCAAGCTACACAAAAGTCAGGAAGTTGGAAGTTCTTGACATTCACTCCTCTCACTAAATCCTTCTGAATCAAATGATTCATCTTCCTTTGACTAATGTGTCCCATTCTCCGATGCCAGGAGATTGAATCCTTCTCAGTAGCTTTAGATAAGAAACACTGAACCTCATGATCCGTTGTAGCAGCTGTTGACAGATCCAAGACATAAAGGTCTTTATATTGAAGCAGTCATCAGAACTTGGTCCTCTGGGATCATATATTCTTTCTTCAGCACGTAACACTTCTGGTTATCGAAGATGACTTTAAATCCTTTATCACAGATTTGGGAAACAGAAAGTAAGTTGTTCTGAAGTTGTTGAACATAGTTCACCTTATCAAACTTAACTTTCTGATTTCCCACTTCTCCCTGAGAGTGATATAGCCTCCTTTGTTTCCTACAAAGGAAACATGCCCTCCTTTTATTTGTTTGACGTTAGATAAAAGGGCTCTATTTACTGTCATGTGCCTGGATGCTCCGCTGTATAATCCACGTGTTAGTCTCAGCACTGTATCAAACACCCTGCACATACAAAGTAAATGAATTAGTTTAGGTTAGGAACCCAAGCTTTGACTGTCTTGGGTTTCCCAGAGGCATCACACATCATAAACTCCACCCATTGACCCTTAGAGGGTGAGGGTAGCTCAGGTTCCTTCTTGTCATCAGTATTAGACACGTAGGTGGACTTTTCTTTCCATAAGCCAGATTTGTGCAATGCCTGTTTATGATAAACAGTCGTCTGGCTTACAGGTTGGACTTCAGGGTCACTAGCTCTTCTAGGTGGAGTTAGAGAACTCCGCTTAGAAGACCTAGGTCTAGAGTCCTGAAGATCAATCTTCTTCCTAGGTGTCTGATAGAAATGATAATAGGAAGCAATGTGTCCACATTCTCCACAGTTGTAGCATGACCTTCTATCAACTTTATGAGTAGACTTTCTTTGTGGAGAAGTGCGTGACACTCTAGTAACATCAATCACTCTAGTTTTTGACTCTTGTATGTTTGATGTTTTCTTGATTTAACAAAATTTACTGTTTTAACCTGATTCTTTTTGGTTAACTGGTTTTTGACTTGAAGCATGTGAAAAAGTAGCATTTGAAGTCCTTTTAGGTTCTGATTTGACTCTGTTTGACCCTGACTTTAAGTTAACTTTTTCAAATTCATTTTCCAGTTAACACAAGGCAATTTACCCTTTGCCTTTGAAGTGGCCTCCTTTTGTTTCTGACCAGATTCAGTAGATGAACATGAGGTGTCTGGATCAGTAACAAGAGGAGTAGACACTACATGATCCTTGATGGGGTTATCATTTACTGGTCTAGACTTAGTGTTCATCAAGGTCTCAGGTGGTGGTGGAACCACTTTGTAGCCTAATCCCTCCCCGTTATTCCTTTCTCTCACTAAGTGTTGAACAATGTGTGAAGAACTAGTCCAACTATGCAGTTTCTGTTTTAATGAATTAACTTTACTTCTAGAACTGCCTTTTGTTTCTTAGTGTCTTCTAGGGAGTTTAGATAGTACCTAATGTCATTTGCTTGGTTAAAATCCACTACTTCGGTTTCCCTAAGTTGTTTAGTCAATAGGTCTATTTTTTCTTTATAACTATGCTCATTTTGTTTTAGTACTCTATTAGCCTCAGTGCACAGACGTAAATCTTTTACTAAGTTATCATTATGATCTAATAACCTAGCAAATTTTTCATCTATGCTATTCCTGAAAGTATCACAAACAGAACAAGCATGATTATTAAAAATTTGGTCAGTGGTACTTACCTGAGTTGGTTCAGAAGAATTAGCCATCAGTGCAGCATCAGATGTTTCTGGTTCTGGTGATTCTGACTTTTCTGTTTCTGACGTGGAAACTTCCTCTTTTGGCTTGTAACTGACCTCGGTTGCAGTTGTTTCTTCACTATGTGACATTGCTATCTCAACTGCTATATCACCTTCACTCGCAGAATCATCATCAATATCCTCAACACTGGCAATGTTAGATTCTCCTGGTGAGACAAACCTAAAACTCCAATCCTGTCCTTCATCATCATGAGCAGTTAAGGCTTTTGGATCCTTGTTTGATGAAGTAGAACTAGAGGCTTGCTTGTCTTGGCGAGTAAAGGATGAGAACGGGTTCCCATTCCCCGTCTTCTTTGGCTTGACACATTCTCTTTTGAAGTGCCCCTTCTCACCACAGTTAAAGCAGGTCACTTTACTCTCGAAGCCAAAGGTGGTATCCTTAGTAGCAACCAAGTTCTGTCCAGTCTTTTTCACAAACTTCTTCGCCCTCCGGACAGCACTTGCTAAGGCCCACATTATATCCATTCTCTCAAGCTCCATCTCATCCACCTGCTCGTAGTCCTCATCTGCCAGATGGCAGTTTCCAATCTTCCGGCAACAAGTCCATCATATGAATGACCATTGCTGCTAAAAGATCCATATGCTCTCGAGCTACTTCCACGGTCACATTACCGAGGTTCTCGATCTTCAGTTTGGTAGCGCTTGCTTCTGATCCAATATAATGGGTACATGATGACCCAGACGTGTCTGATCCAGAAGGAGAAGCATGTGAAGGACCTGACGAGCTAGACACAAAAGCAGTCTGGAGGGTGCTCCAGATGTCTTAGCTTGAGGCGTGGCGTTGTATAAAGCTGGATTTTGTGTGTACGAAGACTTCTGAGCTCTATACTTCATCCTTAGTGCTTCTTCTCGCAACTTAAGAATGAAGTCATTATATCCAGCTTTACAAGTATTCCATTCTGTCTCAGGTTAGACACGAATGTAGCCCACTTATCGGGCAATCCGTCTGCGAAGTTGCTTACTTTCTCTTCCATGGTAGTAGCCACTCCATGTGTATGCAATTCGCTCATCAAGTGGTAGAATCTGTCTATGACTTCGTCCAAACTTCATTACCAATTGATGAGAAGTTATCGAATTCCTTCTTTAACTCCTTTGCCTTGATTGCCTTCAATGATGCATTCCATCATATCTCTTCTCTAGCTCATCCCACAGTTTCTTGGACTGCTTGTTCTCTAAATACTGGTGGAATATGTCTTTGGGGATAGACTGAGTGATCAATGCATAAACTCTTTTCTCTGCATTGTACTTTACTTTCTGTGCGTCTGTCATCCCGCTTAGTGTCAGCTTAACTCCATCAGCTCCCACCGGTGTACTATAACCAATCTCAATGGCTTCCCACAGATTAGGATCTACTCCATTAAGGTAGATCTCAAAACGTTGTTTCCAGTGGGGAAACTCATCTAAAGTCAAAAGCTTTGGTGGTTATTGTGATTCCCCACCTCACTCTCAAGCAACAACAGGTTCTGTATCCTTGAGTCCTTCCCAACAGTAAAGGCTGACATCTGATCTTCCATGACTAATAAACTTATAATCTAATCAAACAAACTTTCACTGATGCGACTGAAGGATGCGAATGAGCTAATCGTGCGTATAAACTCTGCGATTGGTTCAATCGTGCGAATGAACTGGGCGATTGGTTCAGTCGTGCGAATGAATCTGGTGCGTATGAGCTATGCGCGAACGAACGGTTCAGTCGGTGAATGAGGGTGCGACTATGTCCAATCGTGCGTATGAGCAATGCGAATGGAGTCCAGTCGTGCGAATGAGTCACTCGTGCGACTGAAGCTGCTGTTTTGCGAAAATTTCTAGGTTTGACGGGTTCAGCCGTATAAAAATTCGAAATTTCACAAGTTCTAATCGCCTAAGTCTGTAGAAACCAAACTTCGATGAGCAGGGAACTTCCAAGATCACTTTTGATGCCAAAGATTGCGTTTTTAGTGCAAAAACACAAACTTTTATGCAATCTTGATTGAATCAACACGTAATCAAGAGCCAATAGCTCTGATACCACTTGTTAGGACCTGGTATTTGACCGAAATACCTGGTGATTAACGTGTAAACCAGATCAAATAGTGCGGAATCCTATTTGATTGTCGATCCAATCAGTGAGAACACACGAAGAATCAATCAAGGATTGAAACTAACATTAGAAATCGATTAAGAATCGATCTAATGTGTTCTATGAACTTGGAGAACGAATTGGAAGGTTTCTGGACGGCTAGGGTTCGTCTGGAATCGTAATTGATCGAGAGTTTTTGTTTTTCACGAATTGAGTTGTATTTATAGGTTGGTATTATTCAATCGTGCGACTGAACCATTAGTCTGGTTCAGTCGTGCGATTGAACCATGCGGTTGATTCATTCGTACGACTGAGTGTGTTCAGTCGTGCGACTGAGCCAATCTTATATTACAATCGTGCGACTGATCCAGTCTCCTGGTTCAGTCGTGCGACTGAGTCAATCGTGTGAAGTTATTCATGCGTATGATTCATTCGCATGAGCCATTCGCATGAGAACTTCATTAAGTTAAGTTTGAATGTTTTAATTAATATAACTTAATGTGCAACCATTCAAATAATCATAAACCCAATCAATTCAGTCACGACTCATTAATGAACTATTAAACATTATAACTAACAGACTATCAATATCATTTCATTAATCATACCAAACAAGATCTATTACATCACATATCATGATCTAGGGACATACATGTATCAACAGGGGCGGACGAATGGGAGACGATTGCTCATAGCACATGGAACTAATTAAGTTGAAAAATATTAAATGTCATTATTCATTAAACATTACAAGGCAAATAAGTAATTACAAAACAATCAAAATACATTCAATAACATAAGACTTATAATTTAAACTAGGTCCAAGTCCTATATGAGCATGAAGAGAAATCCACAAGAAGTAAACCTGAAACATGATAAAAATAAAAGGTTAACTAAAAAGTTGGTGAGTTTCCAAGGTTTTCATACATAATATAACAAGGTTACAAGTAGCAATTCATGTCATAAGTTATAAGTTAGTAAGGTCATAAAACACATATCGTTATAACCAAACCTCGACTTGATTACAAGTATATAAGATTGGCTAAGTGTATTTGGTTCCCCTGATGAACAAGCATACGTCATCAGGAGTCGGCAATACATCGACTTTAGCACCAAATAGGCTTGTCAGGCCCAAAGATCTAAGACGTCGCCAGGCTAGCAATAGTTAATGATTGTAAACAAAATATGTATCTCATATAAGACTTACAATAATACAAATAACCATGAAAAAAGGTAAAGATGAATTGCATGTGCATTTACAAGTATCAAGATGTTACAAGTGTAAGTTTATAAGTTAACATGTTTCACCCCAAAAGGTGTGAAATAAAGTAAAAAGGGGCAAGGAAAACTCACTGATATAAATAAAGTGATGATAAGAAATTAAACGAGGCTCCAAGGATTTCTTTTATAAGTTACCTAAATGTATTGATTCCAATATTAAGTTCAATAATAAGATTAATGAATAAACGTGAACTAGGGTTTCAATTGAAAATTTGGGGGTTTAAATAATTAAATGAAATAGTGACTCGCGTATGTTTTGTTTTAATAAAGATGATATAAATCATTTAAGACCAAGTATAATTAAGAATATTAAAAATTGAGGTTATTGATTAATAGAAATTAAGTGAAACGGGATAATTAACTTAATAGTTAATTATTTAAAGCTTGTTAATGAGAATTAATTAAGTACTTTTTAAATAACGTTAAAATTATTTCAAATGATGTTATAAGTTTTGGGCTTTTAAAATGATTTAACACCAAGGTTTTATAATACAAAACCCTAAAACATAAGAATAAAGTAAATAAAAGTTGACGAGTAAATTTATTAACTATTTTTTATTTAACATGGTTAAATAAATCATTAAATAATTAATTATTTAAATAATCATCTAAATGATCATTTGCATAAATAATTATTTAAATAATCATTGAACTATAATATATTTATAATATAAATGACCTAGTAATATATTTTTATAACTTTTATTCTTAAAAAAATATTAATTAAATCTAAAAATTATAAGTGTTAAAACTTTTAAGAATGAACTTGATATTTTCTGTAATAATTTAATTAACAAATTAATTTTTATTGTAATTTATTGATATAATATTAATATTCTGAATAAAAAATGCAAGAAACCAATTAAAAAAATATTGGCAGAGGCTGGTTCGAACCCGGGACCTCCTGCCCAAGGAAGCATTGTTGAAACCGCTGGGCCAAAGCCCATCACTGTTTTAATTTACAACTTAACTAATAAGAATCATACTTCAGAAAATCTCCCGAATTAACATGAACCCTAACTTGGTTTGATCCAAATTGAACACGAATTCGAAGTTGTTAATGGAATTAAAGTTAGGGCTTTGATTCTCCAAGTAAAACTAAGCATATAGATGTTCTTAGTTACCTGAATTGGTTTCGTTTGGTTAGCAAACAAGAACAGGAACGAGCGCGATCGTGGAATTACCAAACAGAGCTGATTCTTGATGATTTAATTCGATTGACACTTGAAAAGCTTCGTTTGTTGATGATTAAGAAAAGCCCTATATCAATTGCGATAATAACGCTTAAAAATGGATCACGATTAAGTTGTAGATCGTGGCTTCAGAGAATCGGATATGAACTTTATGTGGGTTTAAGGTGGAATTGGGAACATAGATACATTAGGGATAGTTTAAAGATTGTCCATGCTCGATTAATTGAGTTATATTGCGTCTTCAATGTTGAACGACTCAATCGATTTGAATCATTGGTTACACGATTGTTCAAGTAGTAACCGGTGCTTTAAATGAAATTAAATCATACATTCACGTTCAAAACATGCATACGAAAGAAGTTGGAACTGTTTGGGATCGATCCCGAAAGGTTTTGATGGCTTTCGGACCTTGCCGGCGCTGCGCTGGAGCTTCGCCGGCCGGTGGCCGGAAGATCGGGGAGAGAGAAATGGGTTGGGGTTGGGTTTTAGTTAATTACACATTTGGTCCCTGTTGTTTGAAGTTTGTTATTTTATGCTGGAAACTTTTGTTTAAGTTTTAAAAACTAAAAATTAAACCCTAGACTTATAAGACATAATATAAACAATCTATCAAATTAGTTATTAATTAATCTTCATAACTTTTGTAAAACTTATAACTTGTAATTTTTTTATTTTTCATTTCCAATATTTAAAATTTATAGTTATTAGTAATACTTTATAACTTTATATGAAGAAAATATATATATATAAATCATATTATTACAAGTTATTTAAATGATTAATAAATGAATATTTCATAATATAAAATGCACATTAACTACATTTGATCCATTATAAATATTATACTAATTTTAATAACGGAAGTTCAAAATGGATTTAGGTTTAGGTTTAAGTCTTGAAAATGGGAGGATGTTACAGTTTTGTATAAGGCCTGTTTGTGATAAACATACAACTGGTTTATAGTTTGAACTTTAGGTTCACTAATACTCATAGGTGGAGTAGTAGATCTCATTTTAGAAAAACTTGGTTTTGCACAATTTTCTTCTTGGGCATCTAATAATAAGGACAATTAGGAGAAATACATCATTGTTTTCCACAACTATAGCATGATCTCCCTTCTACAGATTGAAGAAAATTTTTATGTGGGGTTGAGTTTGGTAAGGGTGTGAGATGTGTCTGGTTGGGTTTTATCACTTCTCTTTTAGATTTTTAGTTTCTTTAACAAAATTAATTGTTTTAATATTTTTAACATCTTTAACTTTTAGTTTATTTGGACTTTGATGAGTAACATGTTTTTGGTTAACCGAATTAGTCATTTTGGGTTCAGATGTAGACGTGTGTGAACCTGACCTTAAATTAACCTTTTCAATTTGATCATCTAATTTTCAATAGGCAATGTTTCTTTTGATTTCAAAGTAGACTCCTTCTGTTTTTGTGCTATTCTTAATAAATTTGCCTGTAGAATCGGGTTCACTAACAAGAGGAGTGGACACAACATGATCCTCATCTGCAAGATGACCAGTTCCAATCTTACCGGAAACTAAACCATCACAAGATTGTATAACGGCCGCTAGAAGATCCATGTGCTCTTTGGCAACTTCCCCTGTGACATTACCGAGATTCTCGGTCTTCAACTTTGTAGTAGTTGTTTCAGGAACTATATATTGGGTTCCAGATGACCCTGACGTTTCGGTTCCTGATGCACTGTTTTGGGAAGGAGCAGAAGAACTAGACACGAATGTGTTTGTAACGGAGCTCCTGAAACAGCTGGAGTGGAACTGAGTTGTAAAGTGAAGGATTCTGAACATAGAATCCTTTCTTCGACTTGTATTTCATTCGCAATTCTTCCTCGCTTAACTTCAAGATGAAATCATTTATGTCTAACATCACAAGAATGTCGTTTTGTCTCAGATTAGACACAAATGAATCCCATTTATTAGGCAAAACCATCAGCAAAGCTTGAAACTTTATCTTCCATAGATGTTGTCACACATGATGAGTGCGCAACTCACTTATCAGATGATAGAATCTGTCAATAATATCATCCATGCTCTCATTCTCTATCGAAGAGAAATTATCAAATTCCTTTTTGAGAGCTTTAGCCTTCAGTGCTTTGAGAGTTGCGTTTCCATCATATCTCTTCTCCAATGCCTCACATAACTTTTTAGCCTGCTTGTTGTCAGAGAACTGATGAAAGAAGTCCTTAGGTATCGACTGAGTTAACAAGGCATATACTTTCTTTTCAGCATTAAACAGAATCTTCTAAGCTTCACTCATTCCTCCCAACATCAACTTGACTCCATTAGCACTGACTGGTACCGTATAACAGTCTCAATGGATGTCCAAAGGTTTGGGTCAACTCCATTTAAATAGATTTCGAACCACTGTTTCCATTGTGGATATTCATCTAATTTTAACAGCTTTGGCGGTTTATTATGATTCCAATCTCATTCTCCAGAAGTAGAAGGTTCTGGACGTGAGAGTCCTTTCCGGCAGCAAATGCAGCAAATTGATCCTCCATTGCTTTAAACTTGATACTTTTAGAATAGGACAGTTTTACTCGTGCGAATGGGCTATGAGTATGGTGTCGGGTTTTGTCACATGTAAGACAAGCTAGTTTAACCATTTATATTTGAAAAATTGCAGCGAAATATAGGTTTAACATATGGTTAGTAATCTGAAATTTTCACCATTTAAAAACATAAACAAAACCCAAGAATAAGGATCATATAAATTTATGTGAAATAGTGTGCTATCAAACCATAAAACAACCATAGGGTGTTCATAGATACAACCTTTCTTGCACAAGATGTTGTAGATGTATAAGATGAAGAAGATGATGTTCTTGAGTGGCTAGCCTTCAAAGGAGAAGACCTCAAGCTTGTATACCCACAAGCACTTCCAAACACCAAGCTAGTTAGGGAGCTTAACACCAAAATCTCTACAAGGTTACCTTCAAGAAACCGAATTTTCAGCCTATTTGAGCTTCTAATCCGAAAATCCAGCCTGTTTTGAGAGAGTTCTTGCTTAAGTTTTCTAAGTGAGAAAGTGTGAATTGATGGAAGAGTGTTGGAGGAAGAGAAAGTCTTGCAAATACCAAGACATAAAATGGTCCCAATGCACAAGGGGCAGCCGAAATTGGCCTTTAAAATGGGTTTCCCCCCATTTTAGTTTTATAAAAAAGTTACACTCTTAGCCTTTTATTTTTATAAAATTAAAACCTCTTTTAATTTTATAACAATAACACACTTTTATTTGTTATTATTTAACCAACTTAAATAATGAAAAAATAATTCTCATGAGCAAATTATCCACATAATGTATTCTTTTACAAAAGCAACGTTTTAAAAACCCATTTCTAAATTGGTGTTGGTATTTATTTGTTTGATCTTATCAATAAATAAATATTAATGGTTTGTATAGCTTGTTATTGGTTATGACCTGATTTGGATCATAACGCTAACCACATCAATCTTGTATGTGTCTTGGGCATATAAGGTCCAACAATCTCCCACTTGCACAAGATTCATAGAAGATTGATGCAAGCAGTAAATACCGCCTAACAACGGTTTACTACCCTTAATACGTATGACTAAGTGCCATTCAATAACATCATCTCCTTCAAGTACCATACTTGAAATGTTTTAGGTGAATCAATCATCTATCCTTTTGTCACAGATGTCATGTTAAATCCTAGAGACACAGAGTGATCATTCTCCATTGATTTAACTTTATCAGGCCTTAGACATCTTACTCTCAATGAATAAGAGGGACAAATCCCATCTTGACAACATATGTCTCTCACAATTACCTTATATCATACCTGAACTCAGACTTATGTACTGTCATGTTTCAGAACAGCAAAGAGCTAAGTCAAAGTATAATATTCGGTAAATATCAAGACCCAATATGTGTCTCAGGACAGATGATACTAAATGACATTCGCCTTTACTCAAAATTACTTATGATCAATCAGGAAGATTCCATGTAGTAATATTGAGATGCAAGTCAGTCTAATATTTGCATCCCACAAATATCTATGAACTTTGGCAGCAACCTTTTGCTCTATATTCATCCATATGAATATCTACCAATCCAAGTTCATGATAGTATTACCTCATACTTGTTCCCACAAGCATGAACAACTACGGACGTTCTGAGTAAACAATTTACTCATGGATTTTAAACATGCAAAATAGAAATATTCATTGAATGATTATAACCAAATAATCATTCAAGTAATAAAGGGTTACAAATCTCATTACAGAAATTAAAGATCAAATCTAGTCACTAGAATAATGAAGCCCCATGGCACAAGCATGACTTTCATGCTTCGCCTTTTCAAGAAGCTTCATGAGTGGATCCGCAATGTTTTGATCCGTGTGAACTTTGTGAATACATATCTTTCCCTTTTCAACTTCATCCCTTATGTAGTTGAATCTTCGTTTAATGTGCCTAGTCTTTTGATGTGCACGAGGTTCCTTGATTTGAGCAATCGCACCCTCGTTATCACAAAGAATTTCTAGGGGGTCCTAAATGGAAGGGACCACCCCTAGATCGGCAATGAACTACTTTAACCATGCAGCTTCCTGAGCTGCTAATGAAGCGACAATGTATTCTGACTCTGTAGTTGATAATGCCACCACATCTTGCTTAGAGCTCTTCCAAGAGATTGCTCCTCCATTCAAGATGAAAATGTACCCCGATTGTGATCGTGAATCATCCCGATCAATTTGGAAACTCGCATCCATGTAGCCCTTTACTACGAGTTCCTCCTCACCAGATCCATAGATTAGGAACATATCTTTGGTCCTCCTTAGGTACTTAAGTATGTTCTTAACAGCCATCCAATGACTGCTTCCAGGATTTTGTTGGCATCGGCTTGTCATGCTCAAAGCGCATGACACGTCCGGTCTAGTGCATATCATTGCATACATGATGGATCCTATAGCAGACGCATACAGAATTCCCTTCATTTTGTCTTGCTCATCCTTTGAGCTTGTACATTGAGTCTTACTCAATATTGTTCCTCTTTGAATAGGTATGGTACCTTTCTTAGAGTTTTCCATCTTGAACCTTTTCAAGATCTTATCAATGTATGCACTTTGATTCAAACCTATCAACCGCCTTGATTTATCCCTATAGATCTTTATTCCTAAAATATAAGCGGCTTCACTAAGTTCCTTAATGGAGAAACAGCTTCCAAGCTAGGCTTTTACACCCTCCATGGTTGGAATGTCATTCCCAAATAGTAGGATGTCATGACATACAATACTAGGAAAGTGGTGATGCTCCCACTAGCCTTCTTATATACACATGTTTCATCAGCGTTTTTATGAATCCAAATTTGATTATATCTTCATCAAAATGGTGATTCCAACTCCTTGATGCTTGCTTCAATCCATAGATTGATTTCTTTAACTTGCATACTTTGTTAGGATGTTTTGAGTTGACAAAACCTTCAAGCTGAACCATATAGACATCTTCCTCAAGATATCCATTTAGAAAATCGGTTTTGACATCCATTTGCCAAATCTCATAATCATATGAGCAGCTATGGCAAATAATATCCTAATAGACTTTAGCATTGCAACTGGTGAGAAGGTCTCATCATAATCAACCCCTTGAGTTTGAGTGAAACCTTTTACTACAAGTCTAGCTTTATAAGTATCCAAGTTTCCATGCATATCGGTTTTCTTCTTGAAAACCTACTTACTTCCAACTATCATGGAGTTAAGAGGTGGTTCAACCAAGTCCCATACTTGGTTGTCATAAATGGATTGCATTTCTACGTTCATGGCTTCAAGCCATTTGTCACAATCCAAATTGGACATTGCATCATGACAGGTGGTTGGTTCATCGGAATCTACCACATAGTATCCATCTATGAAAAATCCATATCTTTCAGGTGGATTACTAATTCTACCAGATCTGCGAACGTTCTGTGTAGTTTGATCAACCACTTGATCATTCTCAACATCCTCGTGTTGAGTGCTAGTATCAACCAAAGTGTATCATTTTGTGGTTCTTGATCCTCCTCAAGATCCACAGTTCTACTGGTAGTTTCTTCCGTAAGGAACTTAGCTTCTAAGAACTCAGCCTCTTGGCAACAAACTCCTTTTGTTCCAATGGATCATAGAAATAATATCCTATAGAATCTCTAGGATATCCAATGAAGATACACTTAGTGGAACGGCTTTCTAGCTTGTTTGAGGTGGGAGTCTTCACATAAGCCTCACAACCCCATACCTTTAAATATGACAGTGATGAAACCCTTCCATGCCATATTTCAAAAGGTGCCGTTTCCACCTTCTTGGTTGGGGCCATATTCAAAATACGGGCCGCAGAGAGCAAAACGAAACCCCAAAAGGATAGAGGCAATGAGCTTCTAGCCATCATAGATCGAACCATCTAATAGAGTTCGATTTCTCCACTCGAACACACCATTATGTTGTGGTGTTCGAGGTGGAGATAGTTTTGAGACAATACCACAACTTCTAAGATGATCTCTAAAAGCATCACTTAGGTATTCACCTCCTCTATTGGTGCGGAGAATTTTTATTTTCTTGTTGAGTTTATTTTCTACTTCATTTTGGAAGATTTTGAACATTTCAAAAGCTTCATCTTTGTGTCTTAACAAGTACACATAACCATATCGACTATAGTCATCGGTAAAGGTAATGAAGTATCTTTCATGGTACCTAGTCATTGTCTTAAAAGGACCACATACATCCGAATGTATGATGCCTAATAAATCTTTTGGCCGTTCGAACTTGCCACTAAAAGGTGCCTTAGTCATTTTATCTTGTAAACAAGATTCACATACATCGAATGAATCATATTCATTTGCTTTTAAAAGACCGTTCTTTTGAAGTGTTTGTATGCGCTTCTTGTTTGTATGACCAAGACGACAATGCCAAAGATAGGTATCACTCAAATCCAATTTGAGTTTCTTAGTGGTGGTTTGGTACAATGAGCTATCATATAATGTGTTTTTATGAACCAATTCATAAATACCATTAACAGGAATAGCTTTAAAATAAAACGTGATATTTAAAGAAACATGAATTTCATTCTCAATAAATGACAAAACATAACCATATTGTCTTAATTGGGCAACATAAATAATGTTCCTAGTCAAACTAGGAGCATACAAAATATTGTTCAAAATTGCTTCCAAACCATTTGGAAGCTTCAAGATGTAGTCCCCTCGGCCTTCAACTTGAACCTTTGCCCCATTCCCCATGTAGAGGCTTACATCCCCTTTCTTGAAGCCCTTACTTCTTTTGAACCCCTACAATAAGTTGCAAATGTGAGTTCCACATCTGGTATCCAATACCCATGTGTTAAAGGATATTAAATTAAGATCAATATGAATCATGAAAATTGTACCTGAGGTTTGCCCGACATCCCTCTTTGCTTGCAAATCTTTGAGATGGACCGGGCAATTTCTTGCCCAATGTCCAATCTCCCCACACTTAAAGAATGGGTCATTCGAAGCAACCTCTTGCTTCTTCTCGCTGGTTTTGGTGGTGGCGCTCTTACCACTCCCTTTCCCTTTCCCTAACGTGCCCTTTACCCTTGGCAACATTTGCCTTGGGTGCTGGGTGAGGCCTCTTCTTGTTCCCACCTTCATTAATGGTGAGAACGGGTAAAATCCTTTTACCCATAGCCGCCTCGGTAGTTTTGAGCATAGAGTGAAGCTCACTTATGTTCTTGTCCCACCTATTCATGTTATAGTTCATGACAAAGTTGTCAAACCTTTTTGACAAAGAGTTGAGGATCAAAACCGTAGCCAACTCTTTCGAGACGGGACAATTTAGCCTTTCGAGGCGGTCGATATGGCTTTTCATCTTAAGTACATAAGATGAAACAGATTAGGTGTCGTCCATACGACACGCATGGAGTGCTCGAACCGTTTTGAAGCGCTCAACCCATGCTTGTTGTTGGAACATTTCCTTCAACTGGGTTATCATGTCGTATGCTCCATGATGTTCATACTCCTTTTGGAGATCTAGAGTCATACTTGCCAACATGAGGCAAGATACTTGGACTGAGTCCTCAATGTATTTTACCCAATTATTGTAGGCCTCTTCATCATCCTCACTAGGTTGATCGGGAATCAGATCGTCTAATATGTATGATCGTTTCTCTTGCTTGAGAACAATTCTCAAGTTTCAAAACCAATCAATAAAGTTATTATGGTTTAGACGTTCCTTTTGGAGAATGGTCCTTCGTGATAGTGAGTGAGCAGACAAGATTTCATTGTTTTCATTATTGTTGGTGGCCATCTACAAAATATAACAAAGGTCAATTTTAGTAATTTCGATATTGTTCATATTTTAATAATTAAAACCCCTTTTAAGTGTCTTAAACAATTTTAAAATCTAGAATCCAACGTTACATTTAAATAGTGGTTAGGTGACCTTTATCCCATTATTTAAATTAACAAGGTAGTCAACGTTTTGACAATTGCAACGCTTTGCAACTTCTAGGGTATGGGATCGACTTTAAAACATCATATGTATAGTCGGCATGTTTATCCCATCAACACCTTTGTAAACCATATTGTAGGTGATCCATTTAACATGGTTTGCAAATCAAGTTACCCTACTTGCACACACATATGAGTTTTCCAACATAAGTGGTTAGATGACCTTTATCCCACAAATATGGTATCCCCACCTCAAGTCACAAGTTCCCTCTAAACGGTTAGGTGACCTTTATCCCATTAAGAGTTTCCAAATGACTCAAGTGTTGTGCAAAAGGATGGTGTTAAACTTGTTTATAAAAGAAATTTAAAGTTTTCATAATCTTAGTTTAGAAAACTCTATGTACCTTATATTTGCATGCTTTCAAATACAAGGTACTCTATGGTTCACTTTTAATAAAACCTCTTTTATTAAAACCATTAATTCTTTTAATAACCTTTTATTAACCACTTAATGATAAAGAACCATAAAATTTTTAGCTTGTTAAGTTGTTAATGAGTTGTAATGCATATCCAAATATCAACCAAACAATCAAACAATAATCATCCAAACAAGCATAAACATACAAACATGAGTGCATAACCATAGCCACTAAGTTGACCACACTTGTTTGCCATCACAAGTGTTGTCATAAGGTCTTTCCTAAGGGTTGAGATGACACATCAAAATGTGTCCATGAACTCCCACTTGAATCCATATCCAAATGCTTCAAGTGCCCATGTCATTTGTGCCTTCTTTGAGTCTTCATCTTGTGCATCTTCTTTTACAAAATCATATCCTAATACAATTTTTCTAAAAAAATAAATGCACCTAATCTATTTATTACATCATAACTAAATGAATAAATAAATTACAACCCATAATACAAAACACAAAATTACAACCTTTTCAAGAATCAAAAACAACATGACAAATCACAATCAACCAAAACCAAACACATAAGGCCAAGGCTATGTTATGCACCAAAATATGAAATATATTCAACAACCAAGAACAACAATGAATCCCTTATTTCAGCCCTAAAATTTCAGCCAACATGATGTAAGGCCCCGTTTGCGGGACCTTACAGTTGGATCCTCATCACACATAAAACATATAATTACATTTGTATCTTATACAGCATCGCAGTGGAAACATTTAAAAATGACATTTCATTTCAATATAGTAGCTTTTGTAAAACAATACATCATTAATCAGTTACAAAATACATTGTTGCATTACATCACAAAAGCGTTATATAAATGGATGCCATCCCAAAAGAGCTGAGTAGCCACCTCGTGCCATCCACAGCAATTATTACCTGCCAACTGGAAACACATCAAAGTCAGTGTTGTTGAGTGAGTTCTAGTTTTATAAAATAAAACAAACTTTTCTTTCTTTAAAACCGTTCTTTTTCTTTCATGCGATCATACATCATACATACACATAGATAATAATTATTTTCTTCATCGTTCGTTAACTTCCGTTCATTCATTCATTCCTTCTTTCATTTGTTCGTTCATCATTACATCTTTTCCTTTCGTCATCACCATGAACTTTACTCTTCATTCTCGTGGTACTGGACATAAGCCTATAAAAGACCTTCATTAGTGGTGCTCGACACCAAATGGTCACGGTACCTAAGGTAAAGTTCAAGTACACCATTGTCAAATTCTATGCCCTTCATTCTCGTGGTACTAGATCTAAGCCTATAAAAGACCTTCATCGGTGGTGCTCGGCACCAAATGGTCACAGTACCTGGGGCACACAACAATGGTTCATACGTATGGTCAATCACAAAGAAAGACTCCGATGTGCATCCTCCCGGGGTAGCGAACCCGCACACCGTTGGGCTAACACCTTAATGGCGTGTCCCGACATACAGTGCTTGCAAGACTTTCATTATTTCATCGTTCATTAATGCATGCATTCTTACTCCATGTTTCTCTTTCATTTTCTTTCACTTTACGTGACATAATACTTCATTTCATTCATTCACATTCAATATAAAGCCATAGGAAAGATAAACATACATCATAATAAGGAACATAACATACACATGCATCATACAGGGCAACATCACACATACACAACATGCATAATCATGCAACATCATACATACATAACATGCATAATCATGCAACATCAAAATCATGCCCAACATGCTCTCTAACACCTCAACCGTTATCTTACATGCTCTTACGGGAACCTTTACGTCAAAACTTACATCTGCACTTTCCCCCGAAAGTCAGAAGTTAAACTACACTTTTCCTCGAGTGCAACAGCCCTATTCAGGCGTACGGACACCCTTCAGTCGCATGTCCTCCATGCGAATGAACATCATGCGGATGAACACTCATGCGAATGAACACCCAATCGTGCGAATCGACTTAATGCGGATGGACGTCATGCGAATGGAACTAATACGGATGGGCACTTATGCGACTGGACCCTCAATCGCATGACTCCCCATGCGACTGGCCCCAATCATGCGAATGAACTCTCAATCATGCGAGTGGACCCCAATGTCACCTCATTCGGCCGTATGGCCTTCATTCGGTCGCCTAGCCCTAGCTGATGCAAAATTCAGTTCATCCCGAACCTAATCTGCCATTTTCGACCTCCAAGCTCATCCAAACTCATTCTAAGCACAAATCAACCATCCTAAACCTTAGGGATGCATACCACAACACCATTCAAGCACACACAAGCTCACAAATAAGGCCCAAACACATCATACCCACACATACACATACGCATACGGGTCACACACCTACATACTCAAAAACCTGATTTTCAGATGTGTTCCAGCCCCAAATCATTCAAAAACATTTAAAGGAGGGGTCCTAGAACTCACAAAAATGACCACAATGAGGAGAGCTTCGATTTGACCCGCTTCTCAATGATTTTGGCTCACTCAAACCAACTTTTCTCTCCTTTTCTCTTCTTTCTCTCTTCTCCTCTTTCTTTGGTTGAAAATATGGGTGTGGGGAGAGGATAATGGATGCCCTCTCCCTTTATATACCCCCACTTACCCAACTTATGGATGCGCTCTCCCTTTATATACCCCCACTTACCCAACTTTCTCTCGTTGGCGAGGTTTGTCCCTCGACTTTGGACTTTATTTCTTTTTCTTCCTTCGTTGGCTTCAAAATAAATAAATAACCAGGTGTTACAAGTCCACCCCCCTTAAATAGGTTTCGTCCCCGAAACCTGTTATTCCTTGAACAAACTTGGATAATGTTGTCTCATTTCTTTCTCAATCTCCAACATTGACTCGGATCCCTTCCTGTGCTTCCACTGTACACGCACAAGAGGAACCACTTTATTTCTCAGCCTCTTCTCTTTTCTATCGGTGATTGCCACTGGTTGATCCACTTAATTGAGCCTTTCATCTACATCGATATCCTCCAGTGGAACAATCATGTCTTCATCCGCCAAGCACTTCCTTAGATGAGATACGTGGAATGTCGGGTGAATTCCACTTAACTCATCTGGTAACTTCAATCTATAGGCCACCTCTCCTACTCGAGCAATGATTCGGAAAGGGCCTATGTATCTCAAGCTCAACTTGCCCTGCTTTCGGAAACGAATGATACCCTTCCAAGGTGAGACCTTCAACATAACCCGGTCACCCACCTAGAACTCAATCGGTCTGCGTCGTTTATCAGCATACGACTTCTGTCTATCTTTGGCTGCCTTCATGAAGGCTTTGATCTTCTCAAGCTTCTCAATCGTAGCCTCGATCACCTCGACGCTCCCCAACTCCTTCTGACCAATATCACCCCAATAAACGGGTGTTCTGCATCTCCTACCGTATATCATCTCATATGGTGGCATACCAATGCTGTCATGATAACTGTTGTTGTATGAGAATTCAGCTAACGGTAAGTGGTCATCCTAACTTCCCCCAAAATCAATCACACATGCTCGAAGCATGTCTTCCAATGTAAGAATGGTCCTTTCTGTCTGACCATCAGTTTGGGGATGATAAGCCGTGCTAATATGTAACCTCGTCCCCATGGCGTCGTGGAATTTCTTCCAGAATTTAGAGGTAAACCGGTGTTGCAATCAGATACAATGGACACCGGTACAACATGACGAGTTACAATCTCCTTAATGAAAAGATCCGCCAACCTCTCAGATGAATATGTCTCGCGGATCGGTAGGAAGTGAGCACTCTTCGTCAAGCGGTCAACAATCACCCATATGGCATCGTACCCTTTCGGGGTACGTGGCAGCTTCGTGATGAAATCCATGGTGATGTGCTCCCACTTCCATTCCGGTATATCCAAAGGTTGGATCCTTCCATACGGCTTTTGATGCTCGGCCTTCACCTGTAGACAAGTAAGGCATTTACTCATGTACTCCACCACGTCATGTTTCATACCCGGCCCAGTAATCTTTCTTCATATCTCGGTACATTTTTGTGGCACCTGGATGAATGGATTATCGATTCTTGTGAGCTTCATCTAAAATCTTCACCCGTAGATCCCCAAAACGAGGAATCCACTTCTCCCGAATCGAGTTTTAACACCAAGCGTGTTTTCACCCAATTCTGCGACCATACCTCTCATTCTCTCAGAGTTAAGATGATCCTCTTTCAGTGCCTCATCTTGAAACTCTTTGACTTGATTCATCACATCAGAGGTCATGATCAGCTGATATGCTTTCACCCGAATCGGCTCAGGCTTCTCTTTCAAACTAAGGGCATCAGCCACCACGTTGGCCTTGCCCGGATGGTAATGGATCTCACAATCATAGTCTTTTATGAGCTCCAATCATCTTCTCTGCCTCATGTTCAAATCCTTCTGCTCAAAGAAGTACTTCAAGCTTTTGTGGTCAGTGAATATGGTGCACTTCATCCCGTAGAGGTAGTGCCTCCAAATCTTTAACGCAAAGACCACGGTTGCTAGCTCCAAGTCATGAGTAGGATAATTGACCTTATGAACCGTCAACCATCGAGATGCATAAGCTATAACCTTCCCTCTTTGCATTAATACACAACCCAACCCCGAATAGGAAGCATCAGAATAACCACTAGGTCTTCGCTTCCATCGGGTAATGACAGTTAAGGAGCTTGAGTCAATCTTGCCTTCAATTCTTCGAATGCCTTCTTTTGAGCTTGACCCCATACAAACTTCACATCTTTCCGGGTCAACTTGGTTAGTGGAGAAGCGATCTTGGAAAAGTCTTGGATGAATCTTCTGTAATAGCCCGCCAAACCCAAGAAACTACGGATCTCGGACGACGTCTTTGGAGACTTCCATTGCATCACTGCTTCCACCTTAGCCGGGTCCACCATAATCCCGTCATGATTCACCACATGACCCAAGAACTGAACTTTGCGCAACCAAAATGCACACTTGGAAAACTTGGCGTACAACTTCTCCTTTCTTAACGTCTCCAGAACCTCCCGAATGTGACCGACGTGCTCAATCTCGCTCTTCGAATAAATCAGGATATCATCAATAAACACAATCACTGATTTATCAAACATCGGCCGACACACACGGTTCATCAGATCCATAAAATCAGCTAGCGCATTGGTCAAACCAAAAGACACGACAAGAAACTCGTAGTGACCATAACGTGTGCGGAACGCTGTTTTAGGAACATCCTGCTCCTTCACCTTCAACAGATGGTAGCCGGATCGAAGGTTGGTCCTTGAAAACCAACTGGCGCCTTGAAGCTGATCGAACAAATCATCTATTCTTGGTAAGGGGTATCGGTTCTTCACCGCCAACTTGTTTAGCTCGCGGTAGTCGAAGCACATCCTCATACTACCGTCTTTCTTCTTCACAAATAAGACCGGAGCACCCCAAGGAGAGATACTTGGTCGAATGAACCCCTTATCAAGCAGCTCTTGCAACTGCTCCATCAACTCTTTCATCTCCATTGGAACCAACCGATACGGTGCCTTGGCAACAGGTTGGGCACCCGATATCAGATCAATCTGAAACTCGATCTCTCAGTCGGGTGGCACTCCTGATAAATCTTCTGGGAACACGTCCGGAAAGTCACACACAACCGGTACATCAGACAGTTGTGGTGTTGGCGTATCCACATCCTTTACATAGGCCAAATAGGCACTACATCCACGCCTCATACACTTTCCCACCACCGTCATTGAGATCACTTTTGGGATCGTTATGACCCGATCTCCATAAACAGTTACCAAACTCCCGTTAGGTGCTGTCAAACGAATCATCTTCTTGCGACACACAATGTTCACCTTGAAGTCCACCAACCAATCCATCCCAAGAACCAAATCAAAACCACCTAAGGTCATCACGAACGGTCTAACAGGAAACTTATGACCCTCAAGTTCCACATCACAGTTCTCTATCATATCAGAAATCCTGGTAGACTTACCTATGGCAGTTTCTACATCAAAGGGCGCATCAACATGTCTACTACTAACAGGCAGCTTAGCACAAAAAGTAGCAGAAATAAAAATTTTACTCGCACCCGAATCAAATAACAAAGAAGCTAAAGTTTGGTTCACTAGAAACGTACCGGACACGACATCAGGGTCCGTCCTAGCTCCTCCTATGTCATAATGAATGCCCTGGCACTCACCCTCGGCCCTTCACCGCCCGTTTTCTTCGCCCCGGAACTCTCAGCCCTAGGCTTCTTCCAATCCTTGCTCATGTGACCTCTTCACCATAGTTATAGCACTGGACCGTACAACAGTCCTTTGCCATGTGCCCTGCCTTCCACATTTGAAGCATAAGTTTGACCCAACCTACACTCCCCACTATGCTCCCTTCCACACTTGCCACACCTCTTCGACCCCGCACTTGATGTGACCACACGGCGGTCATCCACTCGTGCCTTCTTATTACCCGTCGAAGCATCACCCCGATCAAACCTCTTCCCCTGGTAGTTTCGATCACCACCGCTCTTCTTGCCACCTTCAATCACCACCACCGCAGCCCTTTCGTCATATAACCTCCCTACCAAATCCACCGCCGACCTAAACGTGCTCGGTCGGGCAACAATCATGTGCCTGCGAATATCCGCTGGCAAACCCTGAATATACCTCTTGATCTTTCGAGACAGAGGTGCCACCTGATAGGCACCAGACGTGCCATCTCGTTGAATTTGGTGGTATACTATTGGTGCGTCATCGTTCCCGCCTCTAGCTACAGGAACTCTCTCTCAACCTTATCTATTTCTCTGTGAGGACAAAACTCCTCAATCACCAACTTTTTCAGTTCAGACCATCTCATTCTCCCAATGGTCCTACTACCCTCGGCTTGGATTATATTGTCCCACCAGCACAGAGCCGAGTCTACAAATGAATGGGTAGCGAACTTCACCTTCTGGTCCTCCCGACACTCGCTGATATCAAGAACAGCCTCCATTTACCTCACCCACCGGTGAGCTGCAGCAGCAGTGCCATTTCCATCAAAAGTTGGGGGCTTGCATCTCATAAACGCCCCCTAGTTACAGCCTCATGCCACCTCCTGCACAGGCTCTTCTTCTTCCTCCTCTTCTTCATCATCCGAGAGAACCGTTTCTGGCTCCGGTTGTTCCCGTCCTCCCGAGGACCTATTTCTCTCCTTTCTTTCCCTTTCTCGTACAACCTTGATAACTTCAGTCACTACAGACGGTAAGATCGTCTGTATGACTTGATGAACTTCTTCAACAACAGCCTCCTCCACTGAGGCTCTCAGATTGGCGCTCTCGTCGCCACCCTCCAGATGAGGGGTCTCTGGTTCTTCATGAATCACCTTCTCAACTCTGGGTCTCCCTCTCTTAGGTCGCGGTTCAGCACCATGACCTCCACCACAAGAGGCTTTCGAAGATCTACCACCGGCCATTCACACGCACACTGAAAGATTCAAACACCATCACGGTCATTCAAGGGAACAACTCAGTTTATGTCAAGTATAGTAAGTCCCTAATTACAGTGGCCAGTTGTGATTAGCCACTTACTTTACTCTTCACACCCAAGCATTACCTATCCTGACTACATCAGTATTTAAATCCACAAACAACACATAACACATCACATGCGCACATAATACCGGCTAACTTAACGAAAATACCTGATGGCACGCAACTACTCAGATTGGCATCCCTTCCCTTTCCGTCCCATTCTTAGTTTAAGTTAAGGTTTATTTTAAAATTTTACCCGTTTCACTTAAACTTTGGCTCTGATACCAACTTGTAAGGCCCCATTCGCGGGACACTTATAGTTGGATCCTCATCACACATAAAACATATAATTACATTTGTATCTCATAAAGCATCGCAGCGGAAACATTTAAAAACGACATTTCATTTCAATATAGTAGCTTCTGCAAAATAATACATCGTTAATCAGTTACAAAATACATTGTTGCATTACATTACAAAAGCGTTATATAAATGGATGCCATCCCAAAAGAGCTGAGTATCCACCTCGTGCCATCCTCAGCAATCATTACCTGCCAACTGGAAACACATCAAAGTCAGCGTTGCTGAGTGGGTTCTAGTTTTATAAAATAAAACATACTTTTCTTTTGTTAAAACCATTCTTTTTGTTTCATGCGATCATACATCATACGTACACATAGATAATAATTATTTTCTTCATCGTTCGTTAACTTCTGTTCATTCATTCATTCCTTTTTCATTCGTTCGTTCATCATTACATCTTTTCCTTTCGTCATCACCATGAACTTTACTTTTCATTCTCGTGGTACTGGACCTAAGCCTATAAAAGACCTTCATCGGTGGTGCTCGACACCAAATGGTCACGGTACCTAAGGTAAAGTTCAGGTACACCATTGTCATATGATATGCCTTTCATTCTCGTGGTACTGGACCTAAGCCTATAAAAGACCTTCATCGGTGGTGCTCAGCACCAAATGGTCACAGTACCTAGGGCACACAACAATGGTTCATACGTATTGTCAATCACAAAGAAAGACCCCGATGTACATCCTCCCGGGGTAGCGAACCTGCACACCGTTGGGCTAACACCTTAATGGCGTGTCCCGACATACAGTGCTTGCAAGACTTTCATTACTTCATCGTTCATTAATGCATGCATTCTTACTTCATGTTCCTTTTTCATTATATTTCACTTTACGTTACATAATACTTCATTTCATTCATTCACATTCAACGTAAAGCCATAATATAGATAAACATACATCATAATAAGGAACATAACATACACATATATCATACAGGGCAACATCATACATACATAACATGCATAATCATGCAACATCATCATCATGCCCAACATGCTCTCTAAGGCCTCAACCGTCATCTTACATGCTCTTACGGGAACCTTTACGTCAAAACTTACATCTGCACTTTCCCCCGAAAGTCAGAAGTTAAACTACACTTCTCCTCGGTGCAAGAGCCCTATTCAAGCATATGGACACCCTTTAGTCGCATGGCCTCCATGCGACTGAACATCATGCGATTGGACCAATGCGGATGAACACTCATGCGGATGAACACTCATGCGATTGAACACCCAATCGTGCGAATGTACTTAATGCGGATGGACCTCATGCGAATGGAACTAATGCGGATGAGCGCTTATGCGACTGGAGCCTCAATCGCATGACTCCCTATGCGACTGGCCCTAATCATGCGAATGAACTCTCAGTCATGCGAATGGACCCTAATCGCACCTCATTCGGCCATATGGCTTTCATTCGGTCGCCTAGCCCTAGCTGATGTAGAATTCAGTTCATCCCAAACCAAATCTGCCATTTTCGACCTCCAAGCTCATCCAAACTCATTCTAAGCCCAAATCAACGATCCTAAACCTTAGGGATGCATACCACAACACCATTCAAGCACACACAAGCTGACAAAGAAGGCTCAAACGCATCATACCCACACATACACATACACATACGGGTCACACACATACACACTCAAAAACCTGATTTTCAGATGTGTTCGAGCCCCAAATCATTCAAAAACATTTAAAGGAGGGGTCCTAGAACTCACACAAACGACCACAACTAGGAGAGCTTCGATTTGGCTCGCATCTCAACAATTTTGGCTCACTCGAACCAACACGAACCAACTTTTCTCCCTTTTTCTCTTCTTTCTCTCTTCTCCTCTTTTATTTGGCTGAAAATGTGGGTGTGGGGAGAGGGTAATGGCTGCCCTCTCCCTTTATATACCCCCACTTACCCAACTTTCTCTCGTTGGCGAGTTTGGTCCCTCGACTTTGGAATTTATTTCTTTTTCTTCCTTCGTCGGCTTCAAAATAAATAAATAACCGGGTGATACACATAAACTCAAATTTTAAGGTTTGTCCAAACAATACAATCAACCATTTGATGTAAATCTTTCAAGGTTTACACTAAAGCATGCAAGATTAAACCTTGTAACATAAGGGATTCATACATCCACAAAAAAACAGCCCCTAATGGTTGAAAAAGTCCATGAAAACTAACTTTCAAGACCTTTTGAAGCACATATTCCACATAACCGGCTCTAGATGCCATTGTTGGTTTTTGTCACATGTAAAACAAGCTAGTTTAACCATTTAAACTTGAAAAATCGTAGCGGAATATAGGTTTAACATATGGTTAGTAATCTGAAATTTTCACCATTTAAAAACATAAACAAAACCCAAGAATAAGGACCATATAAATATATGTGAAATAGTGTGCTATCAAACCATAAAACAACCATAGGGTGTTCATAGATACAACCTTTCTTGCACAAGATGTTGTAGATGTATAAGATGAAGAAGATGATGTTCTTGAGTGGCTAGCCTTCAAAGGAGAAGACTTCAAGCTTGTATACCCACAAGCACTTCCAAACACCAAGCTAGTTAGGGAGCTTAACACCAAAATCTCTACAAGGTTACCTTCAAGAAACCGAATTTTCAGCCTTATTTTAAGCTTCTAATCCGAAAATCCAGCCCTGTTTTGAGAGAGTTCTTGCTTAAGTTTTCTAAGTGAGAAAGTGTGAATTGATGGAAGAGTGTTGGAGGAGAGAAAGTCTTGCAGAGACCAAGACATAAAATGGTCCCAATGCACCAAGGGGCGGCCGAAATTGGCCTTTAAAATGGGTTTCCCCCCATTTTAGTTTTATAAAAAAGTTACACTCTTAGCCCTTTATTTTTATAAAATTAAAACCTCTTTTAATTTTATAACAATAACACACTTTTATTTGTTATTATTTAACCAACTTAAATAATGAAACAAATAATTTCTCATGAGCAAATTATCCACATAATGTTGTTCTTTTACAAAAGTAACGTTTAAAAAACCCATTTTCTAAATTGGTGTTGGTATTTATTTGTTTGATCTTATCAACAAATAAATATTAATTGGTGTTTGTATAGCTTGTTATTGGGTATGACCCGACTTGGATCATAACGTACTAACCACATCAATCTTGTATGTGTCTTGGGCATATAAAGTCCAACATATGGATCATTCGTGCGAATGAAGGATGTGAATGAATTCAATCGTGCAATTGGATTCAGTCGTGCGTACGAACAAGACGATTGGAATCAAAAGACTGGAGTTGTTCAGTCATGCGAATGAGGGATACGACTGAGTTCAGTTGTGCGGATGGAGTATACGATTGAGTTCAGTGGTACGAATGGACCAATCGTGCGACTGAAGGCTGCTGTGTTTGTAAAATCGAATATTTTGACACTTTGACACAAAATACGAGTTTCCCAGGAACCCTAATCTGTCGTATAATGAAAACTGAGACTTTAATGCATGCAAATGTCGAAAACACCTTTTGAAGCAAAGTGGTGACTCTTTTGATTTAAAACGTTGGTTTTAACACCAAAACTAATCGAATCCATGCAAAATCAAGAGCCAAAGCTTTGATACCACTTGTTAGGACCGTATACGTACGGAGTACTAACGGATTCTGCGTGAAACCAGATCAAATGGTGCGGAATTCTATTTGATTGGCGATCCAATCAGTGAGAACGATAACCCAATCGATATAACAATGAACTAAACGTTAAGAATGAGTAGGAATTGATCAAGAACGAACTTTAAAGTTGGATTGACTGTTTAGGACGCTCTAGACGGCTAGGGTTTATGGATATTCGAAGTTTCTCTCAAAGTGTTTTTCCTGAGTGTTATATTTTTCCATGAATTAAGTGGTATTTATAGGTTTGCAGTTTCCATTCGTACGACATAACCATTAGCATGCTTCAGTCGCGCGACCGGATCATGCGGTTGATTCATACACACGATTGAAGGTTTAGTTGTGCGACTGAGTCAATCTTATGTCTCAATCATACAACTGATCCAGTCTCCTGGTTCGGTCATGTGGCCGGTCCATAAGCATGATATATTCATGCGTATGGTCCATAAGTATGGTCCATTAGCGTGAATAATCACCCAACTAAGTTGAACACATTTTTCAATCATTATTGACTTAGAACTATGAACAACCTTAAACCTATATATGAAGTTCATACATATGATTTATACTTAACACAATAATAATATGAAATAATCAAAGATAAATAAACATCAAATGCATATCATATTTCATTGAGTAATTACATTACATATGTGTAAGAAATGAAAGACTTTTACATTTAAACACATAAACTAGGAACATCATGTATCTACATCAACAAGGTAAAATATGTTAAAGAACACCAACAAAACTCTCACACACACAATCAAAGATATCAATGGTATTGAACACCAGATGATTTGATCTTGAACATTTTCTACTACCAGGTTGGTTTACCAGTTAAGAACAAGAATACAATTGACAAAAGCTTATTCAAATCTTTCTAGGATTAGACCTAGTCTCCTCTTTATATTGAATTGAGAAGTTGTTAAATTCCCCAAATTAGCCCTAATAAACTTATTAATGACTAATAACAGAAAAGAAACAAAACTAACAACTTCAACCCCTATATTATATTCAAAGTTCACAATGGTCCCTAAACTATCTAATAAAACAACTAGTACACATAAAATCAACTCCATGCTCTATCGATCTCCACCTTGGAGCTGTATTTGACATTAGAAACAAGTTAACTAGAGTTAGTTAACATTTATTATCTTTAAACACTTTTTAAATTTCCCACTTGGGAGAGCTTTCAAAGCATTAGCAGCATTGTCCTCTGTATGAACATACTTGACAGTAACTTTTGGATTAACTATATCTCTTATAAAATAAAATTTAACCCTAATGTGCTTTTTCCTTTCATGAAAAACACTATGCTTAGCAAGTGGAATTGCACCAGTGTTGTCAAAGAAAATACAAGCTCCATTAGAAACAACTCCCAATTCATTAACAAGACCCTTCAACCACATAGCTTCTTTAACTGCTTTGGTTGAAGCTATATATTCTGCTTCTTTACTGGCTAAATCGACTACAACTTGAAGAGTTGCTTTTCAGCCAACCAAACTCCATATTACCTTTAACATATAACCGGTAAGGGACCTTCCTCTATCTAAGTCTTCAGCAAAATCAATAGCAAAATCAACATCTACATATCCCATTACCATGTTTGACCCCATAGAACTCACTCCAAAGTTCAAGCTCACATCAGTAGTGCCACTAACATATCTAAGTAAGCACTTAACTACCTTTGAATGTCTTTTGCTTGAATTACTTATATATCTACTAACCACACTTAAACCATAACCAATGTCATGCACACCATAAGATACATCAAACTTCCCACCAAACTAGAGTAGGGAACTTGAATCATATAGCATACCTCATCATCAATTTGAGGATAATCTAGGGTAGACAATTTAAAATAATAAGCTATACGTGTACCAACTGATTTATATTCAATCATATTAAACCTTTCCAAAATCTTCTTAACATAAGCAAACTGAGTTAACTTGATCTGAGCAACATCTCTTGACATGGTTTTTTCTATCCCTAAAATTTTCTTTGTTGGACCTAGCTCTGTTATCTCAAGCACATTCATCAACAACTGTTTTACTTCTTTTATGTCATCAAGGTCTTTGCTTGCTAGTAACATATCATCCACGTATAACAAGAGATACAAGAACAAACTAGTCTTTCTCCTTCTAATATAAACCAAGACATCATAATTCCTTTTATAGATACCTTTTGAGAACATATAGTCATCAAACCTTTTATACCATTATGTGGGTGATTGTTTCAGCCTATACAATGATATCTGTAGTAAGCACACCTTATTTCTAGGTGTAACATCCACTCATTTTCAAATTATAAATCCAAACCCGAACTCATTTTGAACTTTCATACGATGTAAATTTCATTATTAAACTTATTTTATTTATTCTAATGAATAATATGGATTAGAAGTGTAGTTAATCAATATTAAAAATTGTTTTATTTATTTTTCATTTATTGAATTATTTGAATAATTTATAATAATCTTATATTTATAAAGTAAAGGTTTATAAATTTATGAAGTTGTAACTTTTATTTATGATTTTTAATTATTATATAAAAAGAATAATTGTATTTTAGAGTTTCTACAAAACTTATAAAGTTATATAAGTTTAATTGTCATTTTCGAGATTTAATTAAAATTAATAATTAATAAAGAAAGTCTTTTTTTTTAATTTATGAACTCTATAAAGTTTTAATAAACAATAATTTGATTATATCAAATTAGCATTTTTAAAACTTAATTTAAAAGTTTCTTAGATAAAATAATAAACTCTTAAAACTACAGGGACCAAATCTATAATTTGTTATAAACCCAACCCATCCTCGTCGCCCTTATTCCGGTCGCCACCTCCGGCCGATCTCCGGCGACCTTCTCACACCCAAAACACTCAACTTTTAAGCAATTAAGTCGCCCCTCAACCATCACGACCTAGTTTCGAACATGTAACCCCATTAATTCGAATTCAAATAACTGTTTCAATGTAAATATGCAAAACCAAAACTAGCATTAAAAAATCAAATTGTTTCAATTCAATTTGGACTGAGACAATTGAATTCATTGTTTGAAAACGTTCCTGTGATCATTTAGATCATAATTATCATACTAATTACGTGTATAACCGTAAAACCACCTTCAATTCGAATCAAAATCATCAAACCAACATTCTTGACTCGTCGATATAAAACTGATAAAAATGGTGTTATATAATAGAGGGCTAAAGAATTAATTAGTCCTCCAAATCTTTCTGAATCATGAATTGCACAAATAACACAGTCACATATTGAAACCTTTGCATCTCAACCATTACAACATGCAACTCTACTGAAATACCTATTCCTTGCAACTTTGGGTGCAATTAATAGAAGGATTTTGATTATCAATATGATTAGAAGCTTTTGGTGCCATGAATTTGATTATAGTCATCGTTACCTTCGTGAATGAATTCCCTCATCCGTCGCAAGACTCATTCTGTTGATCATCATCGATTCGAGTCTGTATGAGGTAATTCGACACATCCTCACACTCGATTTCATGTGGGAAAGAAAACCCCTATGATTAATTGGGTTAACAACTTTGAATTCATGTTCAATTGGGATCCAATCGAGAACTAGGGTTCATGTGATATTGGGGTTTTCGTTTATAAATTTTTTAAAATTTATTTTACGAATGAAATCAGATCTGGGCTTGTAGGCCATTGGCAACACGCACCATTCATATACATGAGGTCCCGGGTTCGAACCCAAGCACCCTCAAACCCTTTTTGAATTATTATTTTTTTATCATTTAAATTCCATAAATTTTAATATATTATTATATTAAAATAAAAATATCATGTCTGTTAATTAAAACTATTTCAGAAACTTTTATTTAATTTCTTAAAATTCTAAACCATATAAGTTTCTATTTTTATCTCTATATTTCAATGGTTTGATATTATAAAAACCTTACAAAAATATTTGAAGGTTTAGTTTTAATACTTTATAAAAATGGTTTTAAAACAAACAAATTATTGTACAATTTATTTCAATAATTAATTATTCAATTAATTATTTACAAAAATCTAAATAATTAATTATTACATTAATTATTACTATTTCACACTTTATAACTCAACACTTATTTAATCAAATTATTATGGATTACATATTTGAGTGATACTGAATTATCTAATTTCATAAATATTTCATTGTCATTTTTTGAATCTTATTTATTTGCTCAAATTATTATATCTTATTTAAACAAATTATCAAGATTAAACTACACTCTTTTATTTAATTTATATGTCAAACCCAAATCACTATAACTAACCCTAGATCTCCTCAAATAGTCTCTTGAACTTAATCATTTATAACTTAACCTTGAAACAAACACGATTAGGTAATACGTGAAGAAATCGTTGGAGAAATCTAGTTCTTATATTTTTGTTAGCTAAAGATCATCTTATATCAAGTGAGTTTTTCATAACTTGTTTTCATTTTTATTTCACATCTTTGGATGAAGCATGTTAACTGTATATCTTAATACTTGTAATGCACGTGCAATTCATCTTATATATTTTTTCATGGTTATTTGAGATAATGGTGAGCATTATATGATAGTAATCTTGTAAAAGCAATCACTAACTATTGCTAGCCTAGCGACGTCATAGATCTATAGGTTTGACAAGCCTATTTGGTGCTAAAGTCGAGTTTATTGTCAACTCCTGATGCCGTCTTCTTGTTCATCATGGGAACCAAGTATACTTAGTTAATCATATATTTTATTATGACCAATCTTTTGTCAAGGTTTAATTGTATTATTATGCTATCTATATTCTTACTTTTTGCCTTTTAAACATTTATTTATATGTATGTACAAATTCATGGGAACTCACCAACATCATATGTTGGCTGTATTTTTTAACATGTTTCAGGATGCAATTTGAAGGATTTCTTCATGCTCATATAGGACTTGGACCTAGTTTAATAAAAAACTTTATTATGTTGTTTGAATCTTTATTGTATTATAATGAATTATTTGATTGGTATTATTCAATAAAAATGACATCTATTATTATTACAACTTAATAAATTTCATGAGCTATGAACAATCGTTTCACATTCATCCGCCCTGATGATTTTGCTGTCGGTCGGGGTGTGACAGATTGGTACCTCAAATCCAGGTGGTTAAGATATATATATGTATATTCTTTCATCTAAATTTCCATGTAAGAATGTTGTTTCACATCAAATTATTCTAACTCCATATCCATAAACGCTACTAAGGAGAGCAATACTCTTATTGAGTATGCCTCATAATAGGGGAATAGATCTCATGATAATCTATACCTTCTATTTGAGTGAACCCTTTAGCAACTAACCCTACCTTATACCTTGGTTTCTCAATCCCTGGAATGCCCTCTTAAAACTTGAAAAGCCACTTACATTGAACTATCTTCTGATTAACTGACTTATCTACCAAGGTCCAGGTTTGGTTCTTGTGTAAAGATTTAATGTCCTCTTGCATTGCCTTGAACCACCTATCTTTGATAGACCTCAATGCATTATAGTAAGTAATGGTTCATTTGGGTCTTCTTCTTTTGCAGCAACAAATAAAAAAGCTGATATATTATCATATTCATTCATATGGTCAGACTCCCTATACCTCACATGTGGCTTATTATTTCTTTAAGGCCTATTCTTAGCAAGGCTATAGGAAATAGACCTTAAAGAATCTTACTATACAGTCCCTTCAGCATTGCCATCAGGACTAAAACCTAAATGGTCACTATCAGGCTCAATAGTTTAGAGTCCTTGTAAGACTCCTCAAGCTCCACCTCAATCTGAACACCATGACTGTCCTCAGTCATAACCCTTTTTCCATCAACTTGACCTATTACATCTTTGTAATAAACATCTTCTTGAAAGGTTACATCCCTGTAGCTACTACGTTTGGACTCACATAATCAAATCTCCATATCCTATACCCTTTTTGTCCTTTAGGTTATCCAATAACAACCCCTTTGTATGCCTTTGCATCTGATTTTCCTAATTTAACATGCCTATAATAAGCAACTACGTTAAACACCTTGAGATTTGAGTAGTCAGTCTTCTTACCTAACCAGGCTTTCGTAAGGGTTTTCACTTTTCATATTCAAGGCACTAGAAGGTGACCCATATATCAAATAAACAGCTATTGTTATAGCCTAAGCCTAGAACACTTTGGGTAAATCCAGAACATATTAGCATACACCTTACTTTGTTTAATAAAGTTCTATTCATCCTCTCCGCAAATCTATTTTGCTGATGGGTTCAAGGGATGGTAAGGTGCCTAGCTATACCATGTACCTTACAGAACTGCTCAAATTGATTATTATAAAATTTAAACCATTATATGTCCTAAGCTTCTTAACTTTCCTCTCAGTTTGTGTTTCAATCATAGATTTCCACTCTTTGAACTTGTTAAAGGCTTCATCTTTGGTTTTCAGTATGTAGACCCATACTATTCTTGAACAATCATCAATTAAGGATAGAAATACCTTGACCTTCCTAAAGATTGGGATTTAGTTGATTCCCATAGATGAAAGTGTATATAATCTAGTATGCCTTGAAATAAGTGTGAACTCCTTGAAAACTTAACTCTATGAGTTTTAACCATTACACAATGATCTATAAATCTTATATTAGTATCAAACAAGTTATCAATCAACTTCTATTTCTTCAGTTTTAACAGCCCTTGATTGCTTATATGGCCTAGTCTTTAATGTCATTACTCAGTTACACCAGCTTGCTTAGATTTCACAACTACACTTACACTCCTTGACACTTTTCCATCTAACTATAAATGTTTTTGTCCCCTCTAGTGTCTAATATCATTACCATGGACCCTTTAACGACTTTAGCCTTTCCATTCTTCAAGCTCACTCCAAATTTGAATATATCAAATGTGCTTAGGGAGATTAATTTACTAGTTAACTTGGGAATGTATCTCACATTCTCAAGCATAATCTCAGTCCTATTATTAAGCTTTAATGACACTGCCCCTTGACCCATAATGTCACATGACCTATCATCCCCAATTGTAGTACACCATGTGTTTATATCAATTTCATGGAAATACTCTTTATGAGGTGTCATATGATATAAACATCCAGAATCCAATCATCTTTTCTATTAGATCTAGACACTACCAGCGCTTCTGTACTTTCATATTCATCATTTGACTCATCTTGAGATACATTACCCTAATCTTTAAAATAATAGGATTCACCATTCTTTTTCTTTTATTAGGGAAATCTTTCTTTAAATGTTTGTCTGAGTTACATATATAACACCTTCTTTTAGTTCTAGATTCTTATCTATAGTTCATTTTCCATTTAAAGGTTCTTTGATCAAACCTACCTATAACCATTAAGCCTTCAACAGAGTCATCTTTTTCATCGGTAATTTTTTGAAGTTCTTTTAAGTTCAAGGAAACTAATACCTCTTTCATAGTTAGAGTCTCCCTTTCATATATTAATGTACCCATAAGTGCTCAAAAGATTATGGGAGGGAGTTTAATAATATGACAACCTGATCCTTTTAATCTAATTTTACATTAATGTTTTCTAAATCTAGGACCAATTTGTTAAAAATAATCTACATGATGGAATGTTCTAATTAAAATAAGAATGATAATCCAACAATAGAAATAGGAACAGATTGTAATTGATAAGATAGATGAGCAATTGTTACAGAAATGGGGATGAGAGGATGAACAGAGAGAGATGAGAGAATAAGAGTAACAAACTTGACATCACCTCCCTCTGCTCTACCCCTCCCACTACTATATAACCAAATTACATAATTAATTAATTAAATCCGCTGAGGCGGCATTCATAGCTGGAATTCTGTTAGCCTCGATGGTATTTTCCTTTCCCTTATGCTTTTCCTTATTTGACCCCCTTCAGTTGACTGGCCCAAATTCATCACAACATTTCCCCCGTCTTTAGAAAGCACCTTGTCCTCAAGGTGTAAAGAAGGAAAAGTTTTTAATAAGGAATGTTTATCCTCCCATGTGGCAGCATCAGCCGGTAACCCGGTCCATTGAACAAGATATTGATCTACTAATTGGTTAGCACGAACAACGGTGCGTTGCTCCAGTATAGCAGCTGGGTGCAAAACCAAATTAGATGTGGAGTCAACTAAGTCAAGAGGTGTAACCTGCTGATCTGGTTGTCCAATACACTTTCTAAGCAAAGAAACATGAAACACGTTGTGAATTTGAGTGCCTGGTGGAAGTTCCAATTTGTAAGCGACCATCCCAATACGAGCCAAAACTTATAGGGACCAAAATACCTTCTTCCCAGCTTATGATGACGTTGTAATCGCATGAACCTTGCCGGTAGGGCTGAATCTTAACATAGACCCAGTCACCAATGTCGAATTGAACGTCCCGACGATGAGCATCGGCATAAAGCTTCATCCGTGCCTGGGCTTGAGCAAGATTATGTTGGAGCGCAGCTAAAACTTGATCTCGTTCCAGAAATTGGGCCTCAACCAAACTGTTACCTGTTGAATCACGAATGTACCGGGCAATAGTAGGCGGTTTCCGACCATATAAAACCTCGAATGGAGTCATTTTTGCTGCTGTTTGATAGGAGGTGTTATACCAATATTCGGCCCACGGTAATAGACGAAGCCACTCCTTTGGACAGTCAGCAATAAAGCAACGCAAGTATTGCTCGAGACATTTATTAAGAGATTCAGATTGTCCATCGGATTGTGGGTGATAGGCAGTGCTAAAGGATAAGGTAGTGCCATGTAAACGATGGATTTCTTTCCACAAGTCCGACATAAACCGAGGGTCTCGATCAGAAACGATGTCAAGTGGTATACCATGCAATCTTACAATTTCAGAAATAAAAACAGAGGCCACAGTGGAACTTGTAAAGGAGGAAGGCAACCCGACAAAGTGAGCATACTTAGAAAGGCGATCAACAACCACCATTATAACTGTTTTACCTTGCGAGGGCGGAAGACCCGTGATAAAGTCCATGGCAATATTTTCAAAAACAAATCCAGGAATTGGAAGCGGTTGAAGCAAACCCCCTGGGGGCAATACAGAAGGTTTCATTTGTTGACACACTTGACAATTGTTAATGAAGGTTTGCACACTTTTTCGCATGTTCTGCCAATAAAAATTGGATGCTAAGCGGTGAAAGGTACGGGTAATCCCGGCATGACCCCCGGCAAGTGATGAGTGAAACTCAGTGAGTAACTGATGACATAATGAAGAGTCACTTGGTAATACAAGTCGACCTTTAAACAAAAGAATCCCATCCTTATATGATGATTAGGAAACTTAGAAGGATCAATATTCATGGCTGTGAGTAAGGACTGTAATGCTGGGCTATTCCGAGTGGCGTTACGTAAATCATCCAAAAATTTAAACGCTGGCTCGAAAGGGCTTGAAATTGACCTGCGTGCACTCGGGATAAAGCATCAGCCGCTCCATTTTGTTTTCCCGGCCGGTATATAATTTCAAAATCATAACCAAGAAACTTGCCAAGCCACTTATGTTGGTCGGGTGTTTGAATAACTTGATCCTGTAGATTGCGTAACGATTGTTGATCGGTTATAATTTGAAAACGACGACCAAGCAAATATTGTCTCCATTTAGCCAACGCTTGCGTAAGGGCAAACATCTCGCGTTGATAGGCCGACGCTTGTTGCATACGGGGGCTGAGTTTATAACTATAATAAGCAATAGGGTGTTTATTTTGTGACAACACAGCTCCCACTCCAGTCCCGGAAGCATCAGTTTCGACTGTAAACGGTTTAGAAAAATCCGGTAATTGGAGCATCGGTGTGGAGCTTAGCCGATCCTTCAACTGCTGAAAAGCGTCGACGGCTTGTGGTGTCCAACAGAAAGCATCCTTCCGTAATAAATCAGTAAGGGGTCCGCTATTGATGCGTAATTATGAATGAAGCGGCGGTAATAACCCGTCAAGCCAAGAAAACTCCGAATATCTTTCACAGAACGTGGCACGGGCCACTGTTGGATACTTGCTATCTTAGCCGGGTCAACAGCGACACCTTGTGAGGAAATTAAATGTCCCAAATAGCCCACCATAGTTTGGCCAAAAACACACTTTGATAACTTGGCAACCAACTGATTTTCTAATAAAACTTGGAATATATTGCGAAGATGAACCAAGTGATCGGCCCATGTGGCACTATAAATCAAAATGTCGTCGAAAAAAACGAGAACAAACTTACGGAGGAACGGGCGGAATACATCATTCATCAAACTTTGGAACTTTGAAGGAGCATTTGTCAACCCGAAGGGCATGACAAGGATTCGTAATGACCGTCATGCATTCGGAAAGCCGTTTTAGCAATTGCACCCTCTTGCAACCGAATCTGATGATAACCGGCGAATAAGTCTAATTTAGAAAAGAAACGAGCACCATACAGTTCATCGAAAAGCTCATCAATGGTAGGAATAGGAAAACGATCTCGAACCGTAATAGTGTTTAGTGCTCGATAATCCACACAAAATCGCCATGTTCCATCCTTCTTTCGGACAAGTAACACCGGTGAAGAAAACGGACTGGTACTCGGACGGATGATACCTTAAGTTAACATTTCGTTGACTAATTTATCGATTTCCTGTTTCTGAAAATGTGGGTAGCGATAGGGTCGGACTGCCACTGGAGCAGAATTCGGTAATAACTCAATTGGATGGTCTTGGGAGCGAACAGGAGGTAAACCGGTGGAAGGTGTAAAAATAGCTGCAAATTCGGTAAGGAGGGGTTTAATGTCATTGGGACAGTCCACCTCAGAGGACTCATCAGAAGATAATAAGGTCAAATGATAAAATTCAGCGATGGCATTGGTTTGAGCTAACCGGCATAATCCATTGAACTGAATGGGTTGGACAACTGGTGTAGGGTCTCCTTGCCAAATGACCCGAGAATTACCATACTGAAATTCAAAAGTAGCCGAGGCATAATTGGTGACCACAGGTCCAAGAGTAGATAGCCAGGATACTCCTAGAACCATGTCCCATCCTTGCAAGGGTAATACATAAAAATCAACAAAAATAGTGGAGTTTGGATGAGTAATTCTACCCGCTTAGCGATACTCGAGCAAGGAAGTCGTTCCCCACTACCGACAAGGACCGAAAATGGTGTGATGGACTCCACTGGTAACTTTAGAAATGTAGCAATCCGAGATTGTACAAAACAATGGGTGCTACCCCCATCTAGTAACACTTGCACTGATTGACCCTTAACCGTCCCTGTAAATCGAAGAGTAGAAGCCGAATTACCCCCAGACAGTGCATTATATGAGATAGAAGAGTGATTCTGAACTTCAGCCACTTGTAAGTCTTCGGCCATGACCGAATCAGGTACAAAAACAGAAGAGGAGGTCACTGGTGACTCAACCAAGGGTTCTTCATCAAAAAATAGAAGTTGGGGAACGGTTTTACACTTATGATCAGATGAATATTTCTCATCGCATTTATAACATAATCCCTGAGCTCGTTTGAGAGCTAATTCAGTAGGAGTAAGGCGTCGAAATCCAATTGAATTAGGCGGTGGTTTAGGATTCGGAACTGGTAAGGAAGAACTACCGATAGAAGGTAACGGCGGAACCCTAAGAGTCGGTAAAATGGGCTTAGAAGCCTGGTTAGAGACACACGACTCAATCCTCGTTCCAATTGGATCCTACTCTCATGTACTGGGGTCAATTTCATTGCCTCGTTCATGGTGGTCGGTTGGTGGACGATGACAGAATGTTTAATATCGGCCCTAAGGCCAGAGATAAAGCAGCTTACCAAAAATGCATGCGGCAATTCAATGGTACGGTTGGAGATCTCCTCAAATCTAGTAGAATAATCGGCAACAGTGGACGTTTGTTGCAATTTGGCGAGAAGACCTTCAGGAGTCTCCAAATCCTTTGAACGAAACCTATCGATTACCGCAGCGGTGAACGGAACCCAACCGTTCAGATGAGAATGACGACACATCCAATCGTACCAATCTGCTGCCTGATCATCGAGATAGAAGGACGCGATAGTTAGTCGTTCAGGATCCGGAATCGCATAGAAATCGAAGTAGCGATTAGCCTGAGCGACCCACCGTTCGGGATTCATTCCAGAAAAACGTGCCAAATATATTGGTGTAGGTTTATGGCGTCCCAAAATGGACAGACCATCACCATCAGATCCATTTGATCGTCCCACATTAGGCGTCGGAGACTGTTTTGATAAGACCCCCAATTGAACGAGGACTTTGTTTAAAACCTTCTTAGTATCCTCCATGGACGTGGCAATATGAGAAACTTCAGATTCGAGATTGCTTTGTGAAGTTTGCATCTGTTGTTGTGCTTCCTGTAATTGAAGTTGGGAAGCTTGCAAAGCCTTGAATCCATCATCGAGTCCCTTCAATCTAGTACCCTCTACCATGTGCGCAAAGGGAGAATGAAAGCACCAATGGAATGTTCTAATAATCCAACAATAGAAATAGGAACAGATTGTAATTGATAAGATAGATGAGCAATTGGTTACAGAAATGGGGATGAGAGGATGAACAGAGAGAGATGAGAGAATAAGAGTAACAAACTTGACATCACCTCCCTCTGCTCTACCCACTCCCACTACTATATAACCAAATTACATAATTAATTAATTAAATCCGCTGAGGCGGCATTCATAGCTGGAATTCTGTTAGCCTCAATGGTATTTTCCTTTCCCTTATGCTTTTCCTTATTTGATCCCCTTCAGTTGACTGGCCCAAATTCGTCACAACACATGATCTTCAAGAGTCTTACCTAATGACATTTGAAAGGTGTAGAGCCTTTCTTTCAAGTAAAGCCTATTTGCCTAGGATTTGCTCATGTAAAGGCATTTTAGTTTGAACCAAATGCTGGCTGCAGTTGTCTCTTTTGAGACTTTCCACAAAATACGATCACCTAGACTCAATATCACTGCACTATGAGGCTTATCCTTCGTGTCTTGCCACTTTGCAGCCAAGTGAGCTTTATCTTATCAGTCACATCCGGTGCTGGTTGTGGTGCAACTTCTGTAAGAGCACTCACAGTGGATTCCTTAAAAGTATGTGAGTATGTTTGGTATATTATATGAAATGGTTTTGGGTGGTTGTGAGTGAAGGAGAGAGAAAATATTATTGTGGATTGGTATATTTGAAGAATCACTGTTCAATCCTTATAAAAAATTTTATTTTTCTAAAGTGCTTGTGAGTGGAGGAGAGTGAAAAAAGTAATAATAAAGGTATAAAAAGTATTATTTAATTGAAAATGGGAGAGAAAATATAGTATTTTTTAGTGTAATTATATGGATAAAAATAAGGAAGCTACTGTGAATGCTCTAAGTACATACACCACCCCTTGATGCACCAACAATAATTTCATCTTGACCCTTCATAGTCCAAAGTCATTCTTTCTATCAAACTTCTCAATTTCAAACTTGGTAGACACTATCGTAATAGGAATTGAACTCTAATTATACGACAACTGTATGGATCTTTCCCTCGATTGTCTTCCACCACCTTCGATTGCAGACATTGTTTTGATTCACCGAATCGAGCCTTTAACCGGGCTCTAATACCAATTGTTGAAGAACACCATCAAATCTCTCACACACAATCAAAGATATCAATGGAACTGAACACTTTCTACTACCGGGTTGGTTTACCGGTTAAGGACAAGAATACAATTGACAAAAGCTTATTCAAATCTAGATATCTAGGATCAGAACTAGCCTCCTTTCTATACTGAATTGAGAAGTTGTTAAATCCCCCTAATTATCCCTAACAAACTTATCAACGGCTAATAATAGAAAAGGAACAAAAATGATAAGTTCAGCCCCTATACTATATACAAAGTTCACAATGGTCCCTGAACTATCTAACAGAACAACTCGTACACATAAAATCAGCTCCATACTCTATCAAAATATAATAAAAAGGAACCACAAAGATCATGGTATTATCAAATTAGAAATATAAATGATAGACGTACAAAAGACATTATGATTTTCTTGTGAGAACAAAAATAAAGAATATAACTTGAACGGATATATCTTGATTAATGTTCAATTTCCAGTAGCGAAGCAAATGATATTGGCATAAAATTTATGAAAGGTCAACAAGACTAAAGAGAAAAATATTCATAAAAAGTTTCACTAACTACATAATCATACAACTGAGCAACAACATGAATAAGTGTTAAAATGATCTTTACTTGATGTAGGATCTTGAATCATTTGATTGTTTGTAGACGACTAGCAGCTTTGGTGTAAACTTCAACATAACAAAGAGAAAATTTGTTCTTCAACACGTTCGTCTATTTCCAAATGTTTAATATTTTTTTCCTATACGTAACCCTCTTCTCCAATATGTAAACTAATGATTTCAGGTGAGTTGTGAAACACACAACCGTACAACAGCGTTCATTCATGAACAAATTTAAAAAAAAACTTGAAGTCACAAGCTCACAATCTGTCGACCAGAAAGATTAAAATTCAATCTTTAAAAGTAATTTTGAATATGACCACCCACGTGTTAAGATTTCAAATTTCATATCTAATGTTACTTTACTCAATGAAATATCTTTTCAAGGTCATCAACAAATCATGGACACTCAAGAGTTATCAATGCAGTTAAACGTTTTTTTGGTATATATTGAAATATATATAGAGATATTACTGGATTGTAAGTCCTCCATTATTAATGTAAACTTAGAAATAGGTATCAAATAAATATTATTCTATGAATTGAAATGTAGAGACATTTCCAAACAAAATCTACATGAAACATGATAGGTTCAAATGGATTGATCTGTAATTGATATCAAGCAATTGACAATAATATGAACAATGTAATTAAAACAAACAAATATCAAAAAAATTCATAGAGTTTTTGTTGATATTAGATGGATTATAAAGTGCAAATTGAAAGAAAAATATCTAAAGTCTTAACCTGCACATACATAAGCAAGCTTATTTATACTAATAATCAAGAAACAAAAAGGAACATATATTTACACAATAAGTCACTAAATTATGACAAAATTTATCTAAAGACTAAAATGCTAATCTTTCTAGGTTTCTAACAATACTCCCACCAAGATTCGCATTTGTCTTTAGCAAAAGTAGTCTTCAGGTTCTTCTTTAATCTTGAACATTTTCTTCTCTTTGTATAGAGCTCAAGTTCTCTAAATGCTTTCTTTATTGAAGACTTGAACTTTCCAGTTAGAATTCCTTGCTCTGGCTTGGAGTCATTAGTCTTAATCTCCATTGCTTCCATCACCAACTATGTTCTTTTAATAAGCCTGCAATATCAACATTAGCATACATCTCTATTGGTTTTGGATTCATTTTTGTATATATCTCTAATACTCCCTTGCTTGAAATTCTCATAAACTCAATATCTTTTATATCTTTCTTCACAATATTTGCATATGCCATTGCCTTCCTCAATGAGATTCTTTCCATAATAGCATTCATTACTTTAATAATGGTCAAAAAGTATCTTTGTCATTATCTGCTTCTGCTGATGATACTGCTTCAAAAGTTTGATTGGACAAAAATGAGATATAACTAGGATGAAGGAGTTTGAGTTCAAATACTCCAAAAAAACTAATCATATCATTATCCCAATCAGTTAAATTCCTTACAAGCTTCATATGAAAAGTAGATGAATCATAAAACCATCTCAAAATTGGTTTTGATGATTGAGTGCCATCTATAACTTTTAATCCAGGATTTGTTACTTTTTCAAAATACTTACCACTGAATGTCTCTAAGTAACAATCATCCATAGCCTCACTGGATTCAACTTTCTTTGATTTCTTCTTCATCTTAGCAAAATAGCTTTTGTCTTCTTGGTCAAAATGAGTTTGAAGAAATGCTGGCATTCTAGATATACCTCTATCAAGCAACTTCACAAAAAATTCTCCCCTTTCAGCCTTTGTAGGATTAATAAGTAATAACTTATGTAATTCTTTCAAAGCTCGCACCGGTAAGGCAATGATGCTTGAGTAGAAATGATATACATCACAAATAGCATTAACTCTTTTGATAAGAAAGGCATAAAAAATCTCATCATATTTCCATACAATTATTCTTACTTCTTTGGTTTTATTAGTCACAATCATTGCATTTAGCATTTAGAAATTGATTGTCCTATTTGAAGCACATTTCTCACAAGATCTCCAACTGATCTAGCTTTATTTCAAAGTTGTTTTTGATCTATAGAAACTTTGTAACCTTTTTTTTCAACATTAGGAAACATATGCATAAGCTCCTTCCTATGTTCATGAGTTTTCCTTACCAACTCCATTGACTTAATCTCCTAAGGCTTTAGCATTTTTGTTCTTTTAGTGATTTCAAGATACTGATGGTTATCCATATCCACAATAATCATCTTGTTGTACATCTTCTCAGTTTCTTGGAAACTCCTCACCAACCTTCTTAAGGACTCACCTTAAAGCTTATTCAATCTTTTCCTTGGATAATTCCTTGACTGCAACCATATTCTCAGAGCAGGTATGCTCATATCATCAGGGTTTGGGTGGTGCAATTCTGTCATAGGAACATCATCAATATTTATGCTTTCATTCAAAGGTTTCTATTCTCCATGCTCAAGCCTTATCTCATTTGGATCTGCTGGAGCTGACGACTCTACAAACATGCATTTCTCATACTCTTCAATAATCTGAGTCACTGTCAGTCCATCCAAATAAACTCTGTTATATTTCTTCCTGATCAGATAATTGTATCTGTCTTCAAAGTCCATAGGAATATCATCTTGAGTCTTTTCAATTGGATAATCAGCAATGTCAAATACATCTTCATCTTCAAGCACTTCATCATACCATTCATTAGGTAAATCTGACTCTATATCATCTAGTGCTTCAATCCTTTGTTGCATTTCTGTTTCTTCTATATTCTCAATTGGATCAACAGTCTTTTGAACTTTAGAAGGAATAGAAGAGGTTTCAACTTTATCCATTTTCCTTTTTCTACTTCAGTATACTTTCCGGTTGTAGTTTCTTGAGATTCTTGAACAATTTCTTCTTCAACAACAATCACTTCACTTTCCTTCACGGGATCTTTCAAACTTTCTTTTAACATCTCAATTTTCTCAAACATTTTCTTAACTTTTTCTTCAAGTTTTGACATCATAAAATTCTTCTTTTGATCACTTTTTTTAACATTTCATTTTTTTCTAGAACCTTTCAATTTCTTCATTCTGAGATACAATCTTTGACTTTAACTCGTAAAGTTCATCAGAATCATCATCCAGTTCAGTTTGAATACAAACATATCTTAATTGTTTAATCTCTTGTTCTTTTTCTTCAATAATCATAACTTCAGGACTTTGAGATTGTACAGCAGAAATAACATTATCTGTAATTGGCTCAGACCATAAAGTATCAAAATCAAATGCTTGATCAAAATCAACAGTCTCAATATCTACATTTTCAACTTGATCATCATCTTGTTGATCATTCATTTCAGTATCAACACCATCATCGACATTTCTTTCCTCTTCATTATCATCTCTATGATCAGAGATTGTTTGTTCACTATCCATATCTTGAATAGTTTCTTCATTACCACCTTCTATTTCATCTCCTTGATCATTACCTTGATCATCATCATCATCATCATCATTGTGATCATCGTTATCATCATCATTGTTATCATCCTCAACATGATCTTCTTCATCATTATCATCCTCTTCAAATTCTTCAACAACTTCTTCCATAACATCTTCACTAAGATCATTAGGATTCACATGCTCATCCTCTGTCAAATGAAAGTGTTGTTGATTAATATCAACAATGTGATCAACTACATTCCTCATTTACTCAAATAAAGGAACATTTTCAGCACCAGTGATCACTACTAGCCTCTCGTACACCACCTCAGACATATGCTCTAAATAAAGTCTTTCACCTTATACTACATAGACATGTATGTCTGGGTATTCTTCACCTGGAGAAATCTTGGATACATCAAGTACTTATTCCTTTTTCCCTTCTCCAAGTTTAATATGAATCCATTCATGATCCATTTAGCCATGTTAAATCTTTTGTTAGTGGCTATGGCTACTATAGGAGATGCTATATCAACTGGAAATAAGTTCCATCCTGCACTTCTTTTTGACATGCAGTGTTGAAATATATAACATAGCAGCTTCTAGTGATTGTGAACTCGTGCTCTAAAGAATTGCTTCTTTGGGAATTGATTGGGTGACCCATCTGCATAAATATCTCTCTACACTCATTGAAAGTGTACCTAGATAAATCTTGATCTTCATTTTCACCCAATCTTAATGCAGATATGATAGGATCTTCAGATACTTCAATCATTCTGTCATTAGAATAAATCATCTTACAACTTTTCTTCTATGATCATCTAACTCAATTTCTGCAGTTCTCTAGAACTTTTAATCAGTCTCTCATATATAGCAGGTCTAGCCCACATAGCATAGACATATTTGGTTCTTAGCAGAAATCTGATCATATCTTCATATCCATTAGCTTCCCTATCATCCTCATTAAGAAATGCAACAACATTGTGCTTTGGCTCAAACTTTAGAATCTTCATCTGTCAATCAAAAGAAACATGATTTAGTATGAAGGTTTTCAACTCATTTAAGTTTTTATCAAATGTTTAGAAATGAATAAATCCTTCACTAACTTTTAAGTTTTCTTAATAAAATTTTATATTTTAAAATTTGATTAATTTTAATAAAATTCAATGATTTGAAATTATTATTTAATGATTTAACCAAATTTTAAGATATATAATCAACTAAGAGATTTGTTTCTATTTGATTTGGATATACATTTGAATTTGATAAATAACAGTTAATTTTTTATTTGAAAAGCAATATGTCGATTCATTTCAAGTTTATTATTTTATTATTATTTTAACTCTAAAGCTCATTGAATCATTAAAATTTTTTTGTGATGAAAATCTTGTTTTGATGATGTTAACATGTTCGCAATTCATTATCATTAACAATTTCAAGTTCCATTTGTAACAAACAATCACAAGTAATCAACTATTTCAGATTTATTCAAGATATTAGGGTTCGAACGCCCAAATAGGGTTCAAATGCTCGATTGATTTTGATGTTTTACACACTGATTTGATGATATAAACTCATGATGCTAATCGTAATCACTGATATTACCTTATACGATCAGACAATCTTGGTAGAACTAAGTAATCAATGTGTATTTTAGTGAGTCGGAACTTTAAGAACAAGAACAGAGAGAATGAGAGTAAAATTTTCGAATGAAATAAACTTCTGTGTAAGTGTTGAATTTATACAAGTATAAAAACCATTAGACGCATTACAACTATTTAGGCGCATGACCGCTATTTGGACGCATGAGGTTTAGGCGCATTGGCACTGTTCAGGCATATTACCCCTGTTCAAGCGTATGAACCTTAGACACATGAGTTACACTTGGTTAGATTTTGATCAAAAACATATAGGCGCATTTGCACTATACAGGCGCATGAGCATTGTACACGCGCATGAGCACTGCTTAGGCGCATGAGCACTGTTCAGGCGCATGAGCACTGTTCAGGCGCATGAGCACTGTTCAGGCGCATGAGCACTGTTCAGGCGCATGAGCACTGTTCAGGTGCATGACCTATAATGAAACGCCTAACACTTAGAATTCTAAATTTGAGATGTTTGGTACTGTTTAGGTGCATGAGATTTTGCAAAACGCTCAACACTTAACCAGGAATTTTAGACTTATGGTCACTGTTTAGACGCATGAGGATTACTCAAAACATCTAACACTTATCATAAAATTAAAATTTCATCATGCAACTGAACATAGACTAATAGACATTGTTTAGGCGCATGAGACATTCATACGTCTAACACTTATATAAATTTCTGATACTTTATTCAAATCACAATTTTGATCAATTTCAATGTTCTTCAAAAATATTCAAACTTTGGTCAAATTTTGAACAATTTACTAAGGCTTTGACTATTTGACCAAAACTTTGACTTTTTGACCAAAATTTTGACTTTTTGCCCAAAATTTTGACTTTTGACCTTTTTATTTTTAATTCATTTCCTGTCATTTTAGTCTAAAAAATTTCATAAAATAACAAACATTCTTAATTCTTTGCAAGAAGCTTTTCAACATTTTTAAAAATCTTTTTAGGTTCATTTTTAAACATTTCAAACACACATAAGCTTTGAATATTTTTCATCATCCTTTTTTTTATCCAAACATTTATTTTGATAAACACTTTTTCAACTTTACTCCCCCTAAACTTTCAAGTTTTCAAACTTAGAAGTTTATAAAAGTTGAGAGTTAAAGTAAAATCATTCATTATTAATAGCTTGCACACAAAAAAATCATTCAAAAATCAAAATGAAGCAGAATAAAATTCTACACATTGAATTATATGCCTGCAGTAAGATCATATCAGATAATAATCAGCACATTGAAATAAAAAAATTATGAATAGTCATAGACAATGATTAAATCCTGATCAAGTGTGTTCCAGGTCAGTGTTACCACAACAAAAGAGACACGAGACCTAAGGACAGACAATGACTGCTTTGGCAAAATAATCAGTACACTTACTTTTTCAATTCCTGGATTTATTAAGGTTGGATTAGATATGACATTATGTAATCCACACTTAGACATAGAGAGTTCAACCCTCGTCAAGGTATGCAAGTAAACACTTTTACATAACTTAAAAACCTGTCATATATGTATACCAGATCTCATGTTTAGGTCAATGAGAGAATCATCATGGTTAAACCAGTTTATAATCTCCAAGAAAACCACCATGGATAAGCTATTAGGTAGTCCCCGAATCCATTTCATAAAGAAAAAGACAGAGATGATTCATAAGAATCATAGGGCATCCATTTTGGACTTTAGAAAGGATTGTGCACATTGGCATCTTTTGTATTTGGTGAGAATATCCAGGTCTGTAATGACTTACAACAGAGGATACCTCGTCACTTCAGGTCTATCATGACTCATAACAAAGAAGTGAACAGATGCAGTAAACAGATCTCATGGTTACACATATTGTGTCAAGATGTGAGATTATGACTTGACAAGCAATCAATCAGAAAAGTCAATACAACTATTTAGTACTAAGATGTACACACACAAATGCATAGATGATTTAGTTCAATCACAAGAATCTACTTTTTTAGTATAATTACATGATCTTGCCTGCAAATCATAGCTGATCATGTCAGACTTTATTAACGAGTGAAGTATGCCACTGATTAAACTGATGTACTATCATTTCCCACAAATTGCAAAAGCATATTCAATCCTAACACTTATAACTACTAAACTATATTTTTATATTTTCATTTTATAATTTTCTTTTTGTTTTTTCATTTTCTGATGTTGTATTTTCTTTTTCATTTATAACACACACACAATATACATAATCAGGCAGTTAACTTTGACAGTTTAACTTTTAATTTGTTTAAGAAAATGAGGGAGGGTTATTATCATTTTGAAAAAGATGAATCAATTTTCAACATGATTAATAAGACCAATTGACTCAACTAAATACTCAAACCTTCCTGGTAAGAAAGCTTTGGTAAACAAATCAGCCAATTGTTTTTCTGTTGATATCTGAATCAAAATGATTACACCTTTTTCAGAGTTGTCTTTGAGAAAATGATATCGAATCTCCATATGTTTTGTTTTAGAATGTTGGATAGGATTAGCAGTAATAAACATAGCAGCAGTGTTATCAATGTAAATAGGGGTTTTAAGAAAATTGAACCTGTAATCCAGTAGTTGATTTTGCAACCAGAGGATTTGAGAACATCCAGGCGGTAATGTACTCAGCTTCTGCAGTTGAGACTGAGACATTGTATGTTTCTTACATTGTCATGAGACTAATCGAGGACCTAAAAACTGACAACCACCCGTGGTAGATTTTCTATCTTGACAACATCCCTCATAATCACTATTAGTATGTCCATGTAAATCAAAGTTTCCTTCATAAGGATACCATAGCCCTAGGGATGGTTTTCCTTTGAGATATTTGAATATGCGTTTGATAGCGATAAGGTGAGATTCCTTCGGGTCTGATTGATGCCTTGCACAGACACAAACAACATACATTATGTTAGGTCTAGATGTAGTTAAATACATCAAAGATCCAATCAAAGATCTGTATAATGTTTGGTCTATTGATTTTCCTTTGGGATCAAGATCAATCTTGGTGTTTATGTCAGTTGAAGTTCTAATGGATTGACAATCTTGTAGCTTAAATTTCTTCAATAGCTTATCGACAAACTTCACTTGATTAATGAAGATGCCATCTGATTGTGTAACTTTCAATCCAAGAAAGAATTGATTTCTCCCATAGAACTCATCTGGAAACGAGATTTCATGATTTCTTCAAATTCTGAACAGAGTTTCTGACCGGTTGATCCAAAGATGATATCATCCACATACACTTGTACACAGAGAAGATCAGATGCATCCTTCTTGATGATAAAGTAGGATCAGTCTTCCCTCGTGTATATTCATGTTAGAGCAAGTGCTGGGACAATGTTTGATACCAGATTGTTGGGGCTTGATGTAGACCATATAGAGCTTTGCTGAGCTTGTACACATGATGAGGAAATTCAGCATCTTCAAAACCTTGAGGTTGCTTAACATACACATCATCGGTGATTGGTCCATGCAAAAATGTACCCTTAACATCCATTTGATAGACTTTGAATTTCATATAAGAAGCATATGCCAGGAAGACCCGAATTGCTTCTAGTCTTGCAACTGCAGCAAACACTTCTTCATAATCTATTCCTTCTTCCTGAGTGTATCCTTGAGCTACTAATCGAGCTTTGTTTCGAATGATTATTCCTCAGTCATCTGATTTGTTTCTGAATAACCATTTTGTGCCAATGACATTCTCTCCTTCAGGTAAATCCACCAGATTCCACACTTCTTGTCTTCTAAAATGTAATAATTCCTCTTGTATTGCTTCAATCCAACTATTGTCCTTCAAAGCTTTAGTAATGTTTTTAGGGATCATTTGAGAAAGAAAACATGAGTACAAGCAAACATTTGCTCGTTTAGAGTGACATCATGTTGTTCTTTCATTTAAAGGACCAATACTCTAAGAGATGGGATGTCTCTTGTGAATGCGAGTAGTTGGAATCTCTTCTTGTTAAACATTCACATCCAGAGTAGATTGGTTCAGGTTGGAGATTTGTTGTAAAAAGTTGAGGAATATGAAATACAATTTGGAACTTGAGTTGGAGAATTGACAAAGTAATCAAATTGTCATTCATATCTATATCTCCGGATACATATGAAATTCTAGACTCAGGATGGTGAATTTCTGGACCATAATTAGGAATAGGTTGAGAATCATCAGAATCTTCAGGAACTAGTTGATGCTCAAGATTTTATTGCTCAAGATTCTCTGTAGAGAATAGAGGGTCTCTTGCAAAAGAGAAAAATGGATAATCTGGGCTTGAATCATCCATATCGTCTGAATCAGAATCTTCACTGAAGGTTTGAAGATCTCCTGCTAGTTTCCTGTTGACATATGAAGATTCAAATAGATTAGAATTAAATGAGTTTGCTAATGAATTTAAATCAAATAACCACTTTGGACCATTTGCAACTAATGGAAAGGAGTTTTCAGGGAACTTAACATTGTATGTTTCAATGATAACATTCGTCTTAGAGTTATAAACTCTATACGCTTTCCAAGCGGACGAATATCCAAGAAAGAATCCATCATCAGACTTTGAATCAAATTTGCCAAGATGGTCATTTGAATTTAAAATCAATACAGGACATCCAAAATATTAAGAAAATAAATATTGGGTTTCCTGCCAAACATTAACTCATATGGAGTTTGTTGTTTGTCCTTAACCAACAGAGTATGATTTTGAATAAAACAGGCTGTTGATATTGTTTTATCCCAGAATGTGATAGGAATCATTGCATCAGCTAAAATTGCTCGAGCAGCTTTAATCAACGTTCTGTTCTTCCTTTCTGCAACTTTATTTCGTTGTGGAGTTCGAGGAGCATTGAACTGATGAGCTATTCCTTTTGCTGCACAAAAACTGTCAATATTAGCATTTTTAAATTCGGTTCCATTATCACTTCTGATTATTTTAACTTTTTGATCTAATTAATTTTCCATTTAATGATAAACACTTTTAAAAGATCAGTTGTTTTAGATTTTGTACGAAGAAAAAAAACCAAGAAAATCATGTATAATCATCAATGATGACTAAACAATACGATTTCTTCCTGATACTCAATATGTTTACAGGATCAAATAGATCCATGTGTAACATTTGTAATGGTTTTGAATTTGAGTTTATTTGTTTGGTCTTATAAGACGCTCCATGATGTTTTCCTTTCAAAAATGCTTTGCAGAGGTCATAAGTTGAGAACTTCTTTGAAGAAATTCTAATAACATGGTTTTCTGCTGTAAGTTTATTCATGTTCTTGAAGTTTGAGTGACCGATACATCTATGCCAAAGCTGGCTTTCATCATTAGATGCTCGAGCAATAAGATAGTTGTTTTTGTAGACGGATCAACTTGTGACATGTCTAGTTTGTAAACATCTATGTCATGAACAGCTTGGACAACAACCCACTCTTTGTTGATCTGAAACCCTGGCTTTAAAATATAACAAAAAGAATCATCAAATAAGGTAGAGTAAAATTTATCGCATATTTGTGAAACACTCAAAAGTTTACAATTCAATTGTTCACAGAAGTTGACTTTGTCAAACTTATTATTCCATTACATATCGTTCCTTCACCGGTTATCTTTCCTCCTGAATCTCCATCAAACGCCACATGAGTACCATATTTTTGCTTAAAATCTTGAAGCAAGGCTTGATTTCCTGTCATGTGCGGCCACACCCACTGTCAATATACCATGTGTTTACTGGTCTCCGTGGGTGTACCTGCATGCAAGAATATTTAAGATGAGTTAGTAACCCAAGCCGAAATGGTCTTGGGCTTTCCAAATTTAGCAACTATGGTAAACTATTTGAAATGGAGTTTGTTTATGTTAGGTTTATTTTGAAATTTGTGATTTTCAAATCCTCTTTTGAAAACAGTTTGATTATCTTTTCTTTGTTTTATTTTCAAAACATTAAATCTATTTTCAAGATCATCATCAACAAATTTTGAACCATTGTTTGAAACATTATAAAAGTTTTTCTTGTTGTATGTTTCATTGTTCATTTTCACTGAACGTGGAACAAATTGTCCTTGATTATACTGTTGTGATTTGACATTATATTGATTATCATAATTTGAATTGATTCTTCTAAATGATCTCAAACCTAGAGAATGTGTTTTTGTTGGATTTTGAAATCCATTATAGTGATTTCTTTAAAACTTTGGATTAGCATATCCTTGGTTGTCAAAATTCTTTCTAGGTGAGTTCTTTCTGAAGAAACAATCCTCTGTATTATGATTTCTTTCATCACACAATGCATAGTATTTGTTAAAATAACAATCAACTGTGTTGTGATTCGTCATATCACATATGTGATAGTATTGTTGAAATAACACTAAGAAGTGTTATGATTATACATGTCATATATATCACAGTATTTTTGTGGCTTTTGAAACAACATTTTCTTAACCATAGATATAGATGCAACATTAGATCCTTGTTTAGATTTAGGAGTAGTCTGGTTATGCTTTTGTTTTTGCTATGTAAGTTTGGTCTTTTGAATTTTTGGATTTTGCTTTTGAACAATCTCACAATTCTTTATCTCCTTAGATACAAATCTATGTTGAAAAGCGGAAGACTTAGTACCTGAACCTGTTTTCATATCAGAGTTGGATTTGTTCTTTGGTTTTGATATTATTTCTGATATTGTGTTCATGCCAAAAGTTTCTGCTGACACAAACTTCACAGGTTCGATTTACTTGAGTTGTTGTTTGTTCAGACTGTTTAGCTTTTGAAGTTGGTTTTCTTCTTCTTTGATTTCTTGATGACTTCTTAGTATTTTATGGCTTAATTGAATCTTGAGAAGATTCTTTATCACATCTTTTGTTTTGATTTAGTTCATTTGAACTTGAATCATCAGAAGATAGAATGTCTGATTCTCTTCTTGAAAATTTCCTTTCATTTTAAGATTGATCTTATTTGCTTTTTCAATATTGATTAATTTGGCACTTCTCTATGACACATTCACCTTTTGGAACAAAATACTTTTTATTCTTCAGCCGAGGTTCATAAGATTTTACTTTAGTTGGATGACCATTTTAATCTTTTCTATGTCATTCTCCTCGAATATTTGGATGTTTACTTTTTCAATTTCACTTTCAGCATTTTCTTGATCAATCTTCTTTTCTCTTAAAATTCTTTTAGTTTAGCCTTGTTTTCTGGTGAATGATCATGAGTGATGAAATCTTATGTTAAAGTGTTAGAGATTGACTCAAGCATAGGCTCATGTGTAAAACTAATCCTGATTTATCTTTATCCTTCCTTCCATTTATCAGTTGCTCAACTATAATCTTTGAGCTTTTTTAGTTTTGCCAAATCAACTTGATTTGTAGCATGTGCCACTTTTTCTTGTTCAAGTTTCTTTGTCATTTCTTCAAGTTGTTTCTTAACTATTTCAAGTTCTTTTAGAGTTTTATTCCAACTTGCTTGAAGTGATATTATTTTTTCATCAGCAACTTTATGATCATCTTTTAGTTTTCTATGCATTGATTCTTCTTGCTTTAATTTGTCACATATTTTGAATGAGTATTTCTATAATGTTCAACCTATTCAAAACATGCTTTTGTGCATGGTTTTTCTCTTACTTCAGTTGGAATTTCAGGATATTGATTTGAAGACTTAGTGTCAAAAGCATATTTTACAACCTTTGGTTGTTCAAACTTTGCCATGAGAGCAACTTCTTCCTCCTTTGGATCTGACTTGCCACTCCAGTCATAGTCTGTCTCGTTTTTTGATTCACCTGTTTTTAGATCCTTGTCTTCAGACCAGTCTTTATTTATTTTTGAGATCAATGCTAAACCTGAAGTAAGATCATAAGTAAATTGTTCAGCATATGCACTCCAGTCATAACCATCTTTTATGCTTACAACCAGTGCTTTCTTTGGTTCTTTAGCTGACTTTTGTTCATCTTTTAATTCTGGCATAAGCAAACTTTGATATGGTTTCTAGAATGTCTTTTGAGTCTATGATGATGTCTCTGATTATTTGAACTGCTTTGACCATTTCCATTTTGAGTTTTTAGAGCTTTACATTCTCTGGAAAAATGGCCATAATTATTGTAATTGAAACATCTTGATTTTGACTTGTGAAAACCAACTATTTTGTTGGCACTAGGCTTGAAGTTCCTGTTGACATATGAGTGCTTTTGTGTTCTGTAAGCAATCATCACCATTTGCCAATTCAAGTCCATTTCTTCTAAGTTATCCGGATCCACCTCGAACAAATCCTGCAAAATCAAATCAAGTTGAGTTAGATGACTACCCTGGTAGGCTTGGAAGCTTACCGTAAAAGCTGTAAAAGCAGTTTTGGACTCTTCATCCTGCGATAGGATATTATAACATCTTTAACTTTGCTAGGATTAGCAGAGTTAGAAGATGGAATCTCATTATGAGTTTTAGGCATAGTAGATTTTGGAGGAGATAGTTGTTGTTATGGCTGAGTTGAATAGACTGGGGTACTTATGAAAAATCCAACTCCCACAAACAGATCACCCTCATCTTCAGGAGTAGCATCCTTCTTGGCAAGAAAGGCATTTTCAACAGTATTGCTGGAGAAGCAACATACTTATATTGTGATGTTGAAGCAGATTTGTCATTATTTCTTGAACTCTTATCAATTTCTCAGATTCAATCTTTGCAATAAGAAGATCAAGATCCATAGGAAACCTTTTAGTGTGCTTTAGCAGGGTTACAGTTTGTTTCCATGAAGATGGAAGTGCATTCAGGAGTTTGTCATTTAGATCTTTAAGATCATTTTTGATTCCTAAAGTTGACATTTCAGATATGAGTTGAACATATCCATTCATCATCTAATTTATAGTTTCTCTTGATATGTGCACAAAAAGTTCAAGTTGTCTCTTTAACTTTTGACTTTTGAGATCTTGGATTTCTTTACCTCCTTCACAAATAACTTTCAAAGCTTTATATATTGTATAACCAGTTTGATAGTTCTCTAATCTTGAAAGTACCTCTAGGGGTAACCCTTTGCACATGAGAGAGTAAGCTTTAACATCGTTCTTCACTTTCTTTAAGTCATTACCATGTAAGCCATCTTCAGGATATGGCTCTTGAGTATCTTTAGTATATACAAATCCTCTATCAGGACCATCTGAAGTGATTCCATTATCAGTATCAATTGAGTTCAAATGATGTTTTAATCTGAGTGACCAATTTTTAAACTCGGCTCGATTCTTTAGCTTTGGTACTCTGTTCTCTGAGTCTTCAGACTTAGCCATAATTAAGTTATTGATTCAAGAAAATATACTATTTTTGATGTTTTTAGTTTTGAAATGAAATAAAGAAATGAAAATATTTTTGGATTTTTGAAAATTTTAAGTGTTAAGTGATAAGTCTGAATTAGAAGCGTCTGAACAGTAATGATGCGCCCGCACACTGGTAAACCACCTAAACAATAAAGAAACTCCCTAACTTGTCTTAGAATTGCCTAAAGGATTGCCTTAGAACACTTCAAAAGTTTCCAAGTGTAGAAACACCTGAACAGTGTCAAAGCGCCCAAACAGTTCCAAAACACCCAAACAGTTCCAAAACACCCAAACAGTTCCAAAACGCCCAAACAGTGTTGATGCGCTTGAAAATAGTTTCAAAGCGCCTGAACAGTCAAAAACGCCTCGGACTTGACTTCTGAAAAACGTCTGCACAGTGTTGAAACGCCCACACAGTGTCAAAACTACCACTTCTGAAACACCTAAACAGTGTCAAAACTACCACTTCTGAAACACCTAAACAGTGTTAAAGCGTCTGACAGTGTTCATGCGCCTAAACACTTAGGTGATTTCAACACCTCAAGCGCCTAATTCATGTTCTTCGTAACGACCTGATTCTTAACAATTTTTCCAAAACTTGATAAAATGATCCAAAATTCTTCAATCAAGTCACAATTACACCGATAATCAATCCTTTAGCTTCATATATTTCAATTAACAACAATTTAAGACTTAATTTTGCAAAATCAGTGTTCGAGTTTGAAGAACCTGTTCGAACATAAATTTGACAAAATCTCAGATTTATGATGTGAATTTACTCAATTGAGATTCAACTCATGTTTCTAATGATGAAACATAACTAAATCATCAATTAATTGCACAATTGCGATCAAATCACAGATTCAAGTTATCAAAAATGTTCAAAAAGTCGTTTTTGAACTTTAATCACTGAACCGAAAGCTCTGATACCATTTGATAAGTTCAAATGGATCGATTTGTAATTGATATCAAGCAATTGACAATAATATGAACAATTTAATCAAAACAAACAAATATCAGAAAAATTCATAGAGTTTTCATTGATATTAGATGGATTACAAAGTGCAAATTGATAGAAAAATATCTAAAGTCTTAACCTGCACATACATAAGCAATTCTATTTATACTAATAATCAAGAAACAAAAAGGAACATATATTTACACAATAAGTCCCTAAACTATAACAAAACTTATCATAGATGGTTTTCCAGTGATACGAACACTCTAAATCAAACCCTATCCTTAAAGTTTAAGAGCCCTACAAAATTAGAAGCAAATAAAGGGCTTCACCTTAAATATAGAAGAGCCGGCCCTACATATGACACCATTCATCATTTATAATAACATATGTGATGTATTAATACATTACTTGCAGATTGCAAGCTCTTTATGGACCTTGTACAATGACCCATCAAGCATAGACGAAACTAAAGGATCTTATAACGTAGCGATACCACTAACGTATGACACATTTTGCATAAACATCTAGAAACCAAAATATTCGTAATGCTAGTAACATTAATACCTTTGAGTACAACCTTTTACTAGAAGTGAAATTTATTCTAGGGAAACTCATGCAAAAGACTTTGAAGTATGATTTTATCGTCCATCATTACTTTATGTCCGTGTAATTTTTTGTAATCTTTGAATAGATTTTAGTTGTTACAAAAATGTGAAGTGGCAGAATTTTCGAAACATGCAATTCTTGTATCATGGATATATAAATTCAATTCCAAATAGCTGTGATTTCAGCAGTATGGTCTTTTTCTTCAACCATATTTGCATCTCCACTTCATTCTTCTTCTTGTTTCTAAAATCCATTTTCTTCTTTAATTAGATCCTTGAAGAGTTTCTTGACATTACCATTTTCGCTACACTCATAACCAGTGATTCGGCACAAAGGTCTTTTGTCTTTCTTTTAGTTATTGGCTAAGGATGAAGATTAGTCTTTCGAATGAAGGCCATAGGCCTCTATATATAGATCTAAAGTCCGTACACATGCAACCCTTTATGATGAGTTGCAAACAAAACCGTCATATTCACAAACTTATGGTTCCGGAGTATAATTTTACGGTTCATATTTATGCAAGTATCTAAAAGTAATTTTTGTTTGTTTAAACCATTATGTAATTATAAATATTTTCTTGATAGAGTTAGTTTTTAACTTTTAACTATGTCTACAAGGTTCGAATTCAGCTAGTCTAGCACATATACTCGAACCATGAAAGCTATTCTTTACAAGAATTTTGTATGACCCACAACATATAATAATAACATCAATATGATTAAAGTTGAATATTCTGCTTAAAGCACGAATACATATATGTTTGGCCCACTAGCATAGCCTTAATGCAAATTGTACATATTGATCAACACCAAAAATCAATATCACACATCAAACAATAGCAACCTCAATTTTTATTTTATTAGACCATTTGGACAACTTTTACAATATTACTTGACGTTCTTTCCTCTAACAAAACCAAGAAACTTAAAATTAAGTTGATCGTTAATCAATTATCTTGTTGGCGAAAAACAGATAATTCAGACGTCTTCAACACGCGAAGCCTCTTTGCCGAAGATATAAACATGCTACACAAAATGTAATATAGGTCACATGAGTAACTCATTAATTGTGTATTCACTTGAAACAAAATATATCAATAAAGATGCTTACTCCCAAGGGACATCACCAACAAGAATTCTATCTCCTTCATTGTCCTCATACACTAAGGTATACTCTCCTTTACCGTCCAACAATCCAGTTGTCGTATCAGTTTGCTTATTTGATATCCCAGATGAAGAGTCTCCTTGAGCTAAAAGGAAATTAAAACGTAAGAATACCATTCTCTCAATTATCTATGCATGTGAAAATTTCTGATAAGATAGGCATACTACACAAAAATAATTAGTCTTTATATTATATGTTTTATCAAATTTATAAAATGTGTTGTGTTTGTGTTGACTTGACATCTACGTAGTGAGTAGTGTTTTGGTTTACATGTATAACCGTTTTATTAAATATGTTGAGACATCAATCCATATGATATCGAAATACGTCAACTCGAATTAAGTTAAAATAAAATATTTCATTTTATAAGGTTTACTTTTTCTGAACAATATTATTTTCATTGAAGAAAAAAAAAAGAAAAGGGAAGCAACTAAACCCAACCAAAAACACAAAGTCCAATTACAAAATAAAATTTAAATTACATTATTTCGACCATTTTAAATCACTAACCCGTTTATCACAACCCAACAACTCGTTTATGAATTATGGCCAGGTTAACCCAATTTACAACATGTTTGCAAACATTCAACCCCTTTGAATCGTTCAAAAAATGGGCTATACACATCATGTTCAAATTTTTTATTAAGTTATTAACCGTGTCCGAGTTTGAGTGATGTTTATATGAACTGTGTTCAGATTCATCAATTCAACATACTAACATAACATGATTACCACCCTATACATGTGTGTATATATATTTTTATTTGAGTTGATCTATAGTTAAAAATGATGACAATCCATATGTAAATATATTAAACATCATTTGTTTTCAATGCAAAAACTCGTTACATTAATGCTTTTATAACATTATCATACATATATTACCTGCCAACAATCCTCTGAAAAGTTCATTGACAGCTGAAGACAGTTTTTCATAAGTATCAAAAGCTTTGAGATCAACCTTCCTTCCAATCGCAACTCCCTCCATATTAATCTTCACATACAAACTCTCTTCTTGATGAGAGTTGATCATGTTCTTATCACCACCACCATCCGCCGGAGCTTTCACCACCTTGGTGGAGTTGCTAGATGTCCTAATGTTCTTTCTTGATGCCCTCACTGGCGGCCACCCCACCACCGCGGGCGGTTGTGCAACTCTACAACATTCATAAGTATTACAGATTAAACGTATGTTCATACACTCAAGAAATCATTAAATGTTGTTGACCTTATGGTCCTATATATGATATAGGGACGATGGTTTGGGCTTGCGATCTTTAAGGTCTTATGTTTAAACCTGACTCATATGATTTTTCCCATAGTGATAGGCCTAAAATCAATACGGACAATTGACAACTTGTCCTAAAAACCCACTTGGGTATTGAAGGTAGTTCCAAACCGTGGTTAAAAAACAAAAGAAATCATCAATGTATTACAACGATGAAGGGATACCTTTTGTGTGAGCTTTTTGACAAGGAGTAAACACCCTCATCTCCCGGAGGACATAACCTTAGTTCTAGCCTTGTATCATCACAATCTTCTTGTTTGATCATCATCTTTATATGTTTCAAGAAATCGACTTCGGCGAAAACGAAAGCTTTACCAAAGGATACCTTAAACTTTGCAAAGGATCATGAGCTTAAAAAGAGTAGTGAAACATACCAAAAGTAGTTGAAGTGAATTAAAAAGTAATTAGTGAGAAGAATAAAGAGTACCGGCCATCACATGAGATTTTTATTTGTTTTTGTGGAAAAGCAAGATGATGCATATCATGCTTTTAAAGGAACCATAAAAGAGACTTTCATATGGTAGTGTTTAGAGAGATAAAATATACTATCAATCACTTGTCTATATTGTTGTCATAATTATATTTCTGAATCTTCTTTTTGCTCAATTTCTGGGAAGAATGTCAGTGGTTTTAATATTATTGACTATTTCTGTTAGGTAATAATTTGTTTAGAAACCAAATATCTAACTAAGTGTGCAATTATTATTTTTTTTTTTGGAAAAGTTTTCCATGATAAAATTTTAGAGAAAAATCATCAACATGTTCATCTTTATACGTGAAAACGCTTTATATATATATTTCTTTTGTAGCAATCTCAGAAGGATTTCATAACTACAATCATAAGATACGTCGTGAAACCTTGAACATGTATATGAATTTGCTCGTGAGGTATTATAGTTCCTTCCCGTAAATACCAACTTAAATGCATGTGTGGATAGAATGTTGATCAATGATTACTATGATAAACTCTTTCTATATATTACTAGATTTTTGTAAACTTATGTATTACATGGGTTCATCAGCATTGCCCGTCAATTTATCGGTGGGTCCAATTTCTTTATGCTCAGCCTGCTAAGTTGTATGTTGGTAATGATTGTATTGGGGCTACTACCGGAGTACCACAAGGAGATCCCATAGGGCCCCTCCTCTTTGCCCTTGCCTTACACCCCCTTATTCTTCGGGTCCAGGACCGTTGTAACCTTTTGTTTCATGCTTGGTATTTGGATGATGGAACGATTATCGGCAACGCGTCTGAGGTTGCTAAGGCCTTAGACATCATCAACGTGGAAGGGCCATCTCTGGGGCTTTATCTCAACATTAAGAAAACAGAGGTTTTTTGGCCGACATGCGATGGGCGTAAAGTTCAGGACGGACTTTTCCCGAGAGGGATTGGTAGACCAGAGAGGGGGGTTAAGCTCCTTGGTGGAGCTGTTAGCCGTGATCCTAGCTTTATTGAGGAGTTGGCTGGGCGGCGGGCCTCGGGAGCGGTTGACCTCATGAAACTCTTGCCATGCCTTAGGAATCCCCAATGTGAACTACTTTTGCTAAGGTCGTGCATGGGAGTTGCTAAGTTACTTTTTGGGTTGCACACTTGTCAACCCCATTTGATGGAGGATGCGGTATCTCGGTTCGATGATGGCCTCAGGGAGGCTATAGAAGACATAGTCGTGGGTGGTGGCCCTTTTTTTGGTGATCTCCAATGGCGTTTGGCATCTTTGTCAATGCGTCTCGATGGTTTGGGACTCCTTTCAGCTCGAGATGTTGGGGCTTATGCTTTTGTGGCCTCTAGAGCTCAGTCTTGGGAACTACAAGACCATATCCATCGAAACAGTGGGGTATTCGGGCTTGACCCGGACTATCAACAGCCGCTCGAACGCTTATATGTCATTCTCCCAGACTTGGATATTGGCGGTTTCTCTAATAAGGACACCGCTCCCTCGAAGCCACAAACAACTTTGGCGAATGCTCTGTTTAGCAAAATCGCTCAAAGCCTAGGAGAAGTTTTTTCTTTGTCATCCCGTCAAAAGGCGGTGTTTGAGTGCCTGAAGGGCCCCCATGCTCAGGACTTTTTGACCGTTATCCCGATTGAAGGGTTGGGACAGTGCATGTCTCCAGTAGAATATAGAGTAATTCTCAAATACCGGTTGATGATCCCTATGTACCCGGAAGATAAAACATGTCCGATATGTCGTAAAGATTGTATGGATAAATATGGGGAGCACGCCCTTCACTGTAAAGAGCTACCTGGGTTCAAATATCGGCATGACTGGGTACGAGATGTTTTGGGGGACATCCTAAGAAGAGTTGGGATTTCTGCTAAGAAAGAAGCCCCTGTGAATTTCCTCATGGATCCTATGGAGGGGAGGTCTACTTTGAGACCAGCGGATCTACTCGTCTTTGGCTGGGCTTGGGGCAAACATGCTTGTGTGGACCTCACAGGGGTTTCCCCTTTGGTTGGTTTACGGGAAAACGGTTTTGTAGCTGTCAAGCAGCAAGAAAGGCAGAATCAAAGAAAGTGGATAAACATGCTAAAGCTTGCGCAGAGAACCAGCACGCTTTTGTTCCCTTTGCCTTTGATACATTTGGCTCCCTAGCGCCAGAAGCTATCAACTTTTTGACCAGGGTCCAACGGGTCATAGACAACCATTGCTCAACCCCGGGGAGGCAAGGATTTGTTTTTGGAAGGTTAGGATTTGCTATTCAGAAAGGGGTGACGGCGCAACTTGTTACCCGTCTACCTTCTATTTTGATGTAACTTGAAGTAGATCACTTTCAAAGATATTAAAAAAAATGTTTAATTATAAAACAATATTTTAAGGTAAGTTATTATTGAAATCTTTGTTTCATTATTATAACAATATTATAAGATATTATTGAATCTTACCAACTTAAATGCATGTGTGGATAGAATGTTGATCAATGATTACTATGATAAACTCTTTCTATATATTACTAGATTTTTGTAAACTTATGTATTACATGGGTTTAATAAAAAATAAAAAACAAAAATAAAATTATTAATTATAAAACAATATTTTAAGGTAAGATATTATTGAAATCTTTGTTTTATTATCATAACAATATCATAAGATATTATTGAAATCTTTCTTATTATAAATATAATAAAATTTTTGTTTCAAAGCAAACATTTTAAAATATTTCATATTGTAACTTCAAGTTTTAATTATTTTTTGTCTATAGAAATTTTACTTTTTAAAACCACTAATTTTAAAATATTTTGAATTTCTAAATTTTTTTGATGTAATATACAATTTTCCTATTTAAATAAATATTGTTTCTTCAAAAATAACATTAATAAAAGACCTATTTCTTAATTTATTAAATAATTATTTCAATCCAAAAAAAATAAATAATATTATTAGTAATTGATGTGATTATTTAATAGGATAGAGATGTGGTTAAATTTTGTTGAGAAAAATATGATATTACCACATGTCCCTTCTAGTTATTATTTTATTAGAGTAATAAGATAAGATGAGAATGTGAATTAATGATTTATGCGTTTGTAAATAACAATTAACTAGTCAATGAGTCATAAATTAATTGGCCTAGAAGAAGACATCCCATGGATTTCAAAAATGGAGGTTGTGTATTTAAGTTTCACTTGGTGCAATATGCTTCAAGTGAGCATAGAGGTTTTATCATAGTGAGCATTGGTGATGAATTTCCCATGGAATGGTGGGCGGGATGGGTCACAACGCTGTCTGTGTTCGCGGGTGTGTGTGGCCTTTCGCCGATGGGTTTACCCGGGTGACCATGCTTAAAGTATTTGTTTTCCATTCAAAAGTAAAAAACAATTGACCATTGCATATCGTCTTCTTTCAACCACGAACAATCATACTATGTGAGTTCTGAATGTGTCCCGATTACCCTGATAAAGCTCCAATCTACTAGGTCAATCTTCATTGCTCCAATCCTACCCATAATTAAACACACAAATTAAGATGCCACAAGGGTTAGTCTTTCAGTAACAACTATCTGACATAAGAATAAGTAATGGTTATCAGAAAAGAGATTTAGGGAAAAAAGAGAGAGTTCAAGGAGTATTTGTGCATGAAATCAATTTCCTTACCTTGTATTATAGAGTTCTATGATACATGTAAAAACATCATGTATAATGATAAGAGTAGTCCTAAGGAGTTTGTTACACAATTGGGTCATACCCCTCATGCAATCAGGATTGTGACGCATCAACGGTTATGATTGGTGATAATCGTAATTCCTTAGATGCATGACCCGTGTTCATGCCTTATTACGTGTTGAGTATCACTTTCAAGTGACATGTGTTTATCCTCTCATTTCTTCTTAAGTTAAAAGATTGCATAACATCATTCATTTGAGTAGATGGTCCAAACATTACGATCTAAGCATGAGTAACCATTGATTTTATGATTATAAAGATCTTTAATATGTTTGAATTACCGTTAAACAATACACTTGGATATAGCTAGTACATGCTTATTTTATGTCATAAAACTATAATGTATAATTGCCTATTGGTATATATATTAAACATTACTTTGGGGATCTCTTTAATCATAATAATGATAATCGACATATTATTGAGTAGTAAATGTGAAAATGTGTTATGATTTTATTTCATTAAAATATTTTATTTTAGTATAATTAGGTTACGTAAAACTAGAGTGAAAATAATGTATAAATTGGAAACTAAGTTAAGATGTGTAGAGTATATGTGAGTTTAAGACAATCATAATATGTGAAACCATATTAAAATGTTACTCAAAGTTGATTTAGATTTACATTGATAAAAAATTACATGAAAACAATTACCAGTCATAATCATCACTAGTAACTTTTTTTTAATAATAAATGGCAAGTCAGTAGTAAATTATTGTCGATTCAATAGAAACCGATCAGTGGCAACTATAAGGCCAGTAAGAAGCTTTGTTAGCCACACAAATGCCTAAATTTTATTAATTATTAAATAATATATGATTTAAATTTTGTATGAGTAAATACTCTAAGTAATAAAACAATAATATCAACTTTTTAAAAATTTATTTATATACTTCCGTTGTTTATTCTAAACAATAAATCAAACATTTTGTTTCAAAACAAAACTTATTAAAAAAAGTATGATGTACTTTTTAGAAAATTTTCTTTTTATAAAAATTGGCTTCTCTAAAAATAAACATTAATAAAAAGATCTATTTTTTAGTCTTTTTAAAAAATAGCTTATAATAAAGAAATAAAATAAAATACTATAATTAATAATTAATTGAGTCATTTAATAGGAGAAAGCAATGAGAAAACTTTGTTAAGAAAAATATGATGTTGCCATGTGTCATCTCTATTACCATTTTATGTCACGTGATATTTTTATTTACCCTTTTATTATAATAATAAGATTCGAATTTGTTGGTAATTTTGTATACAATGTAAGACACCTAAAAAATTTTAAGCATGAAGTACAAATGTTTAATGCAATAATTCCTAATTAACCCCTCATTTAATAAACTTCTCTTCATTAATACATTATTTAATATACATTATATTATTTAATTTAATTCATTGAGCATTATTTTATTTATTATATTTTAAATTAATATTTAAATTTACATTTACTTTTTATATACTTATAACTAAATACAGTTTTAATCAAATATTATTATATTGAAATACTTAACTTTATAACCATTATATACTCTATAACTTATACTATCAAGTTTAATCAAATTTACATTTAATCTCTTGAACTTTAAAAAAATTATTTTATTTTCTTTAACAATTTATAATATAGCACATTAACTTTAATAAGATTACCATTTACATGTTCGTTATTCTTTTCTTTTGTTTCGAGAATTCATTTTCAACAATATTTCTTTTTGTTATATTTTTTATCAGCATTTCACAAGTGAATTTTTTATAACCGATTAATACTAACGTATGGTAATCAAAATTAGCATTTTTAAATTTTACAATCTCATGTATAGCAATAGCATGGTTCACTCTACTAGTATATTCATGTTAACAAAAGAATGTTTGTTTGATTATTTATTGATCGTGCGCTTATTTACATTGTTATCTCTCTTACATAAAATTGATCTTTTGTTTAGAATAATAGTGCATTGATTGTCCTCTTTGTGTCATTTAGTTATTCTCTTTTTTTAGTCTTTCATGTTTCGACATTTGTTAAAATTCTTAAAAGTAAGATATGAATATTTACATTTAGCATTTGTCTTCATATTCTTATTGTCACTAAAATGATCATAGGTAGCCACTAATATTAGTAATAAGTGAGTCTGAGTAGCAACTCTAGTAACTACAAACAATGGCAACTACGAGCATTATTAACAATTCATAAGTGGTAACTTGGTCATTAGCATGTTGAAGTTTTTTAAATAGTATAACTGAATAATTGTTAGTAGTTACATCGTCAACTGAAATGTTACGATGGCTCACCAATTTTAAATAGATCTTTGGTCTAGTTCAAGTATATGTTTTCCATAATAGAAAGACATGCGAAATTGTTTTTTTTTGTGAAATATCTGATAAGACTTTTATAAATACCTTTGCAATATTTCAATGTGATAGTGAATTATACATTATACATGATACATAATTCATAAGAGAGATCCCGGCGCTACAAACTCTAAAACTTACAAAATATTCTTTTAGACATTAAATTTGAAATCGAGCATTTGTAAATCATTAGTGATTCTGTGTGTGTTTGTGAGATTATTTATTCCTTTAAGATGATTTTGTGAAGGAACCGCATTCTTGTATGAGATGACAAGAATATATAGGTTTGTTGGCCACAAAAATGTATTTATCTCAATTATTTTTGGCATCAAATCGTTAGTCATTGTCTATTTTCTCTTTTCAGCGTCAATGAAGAATTATTCATGTTGAGAGACGAATGGGGGTGGCATTCTTTCCTCATCATGCGTTTGTTGTTTAAGTGTAACGTTTCTTCATAATAGTGCATTCATTGTCATATTTGTATGCGTCAATTATTCTCTTCTTAGATTGTTCCATGTTAGAACATAGAATAAGAAAATATGAGTATCTATAATTACTACTTGTGTTACATCTTCATATTCTTATCATCACTAACAGTACATTTTTCAATACGTCACTATATATAGCAACAATCTCTTTCATTTTTTAGATTTCTTATACATAATCTATAATACTATATAATACATATTAAAAGATAAGATGATAATTTCATTGAAAGTGTAAGATAAATATATAATATTATAAGCATAGAGTATAGTACAAGTATTTTATGTAATTGTTTTATTTTTAACCCATTTAATTAACTTTTTCTAATTATTGTATTATTTAATACACATTATTAATACATTATTTAATAATATGATATTATTTAATTCACTTTATTAACTTTTTTTATTTATAATAATATAAAATAACATTTAAATTTATAATTGCTAATCATATTTTTATAAGTAATTACCATCTAAATTAAGTATTATTTTATTTAAGTAATTATATCTATACTATTAATTAATACATTTCTTTAGATAAATATTTAATTTTGCTAAGCATACAAGTTTTGAAACAACATGTATAAAGTAGTACGAGTCATTTAAGTGGAGCAAAATAGAAAATTAATTAAGATTTTAAGACACTTTAAGGGCAATATTGTACATCTATCCATTAAATTTTAAATACCTTGATGTTTTTGCACGTATCACTTTTATATATTTAACAAGCATTATTAATACATTATTTAATAATATTATATTATTTAATTTATTTTTATTAAATTTTATTTTATTTATGATACTATAAATTTATATTTAAATTTATATTTACTAATTATATTTTATAATTAAATACTATTTAAATTAAGTATTATTTTATTTAAATATTTAATTATACACACCACACACACACACACACACACACATATATATATATATATATTATATATATATATATATATATATATATATATATATATATATATATATATATTATAGAGTTAATTATATAAATGATCCCTGTGGTTTATTGAAAATAACATATTTGGGTACTAAGAGTTTTTTTAAACAGGTTAGGGTATTATGTTTTCAATTTTGTAACAACAATGGGTATTAATACTAACAGACATTTGACTATTCCGTTAAATTTTAATAAAATTACTAATATACCCTTTGAGAGACTAGTTTTGTAAATTTATGTCTTGTAACACCTGGTTATTTTTAGCCAAGGAAAGAAATAATAATAAAGAAAGAAAAAGGGAGAAAAAGGTATTTTACTCGAGTCAAGGGGTAAAAAGTATCAAAAGGACAAAAAGTTGGTATTAAGGGCATGGCAACCCACTCCCTTCTCCCATACTCATTCCAGTCGGCTGAGAGAGGGAGAGAAAGGGAGAAAGGGCAGAAACTTTCGGTTTTCTTTGAAGATCAAGTGCAAGAGTTGATTTCTAGCGGGTTTGTGGAAAGCTCTATCCGAAGAGGCTGCTAAGGCGAGTTCTAGGACCCCTATTTTACATGATTTTAATTGATTTTGGAGCTGGAATGCATATGAAACTGTTTTTGTTGTGTTGGGTGTGTACCCGTATGTATGTGTTATGTGGTTAGAGAGGGTTTATGGACTGAAATCTGATGTTCAGGTTCGAAAGAGGATGCTTTTGTGCCAGCTAGGGCTCATGCACCTGGAGATTTCCCCGTATGACTGAAGGTCATGCGACTGGAGGTCATGCAACTGAAGGTCATACGACTGAGAGTCCATACGCCCTATAGTGCCCATGCGCCTAGAAGTTGTCCACGCACCAAAGTCTTCCTCATGAGATTGAAGGTTATGCGACTGGAGGCCATACAGCCGAAGGTCATGTGACTGAAGGTCATGCGACTGAAGGTCATGCGACTGAAGGTCACACGACTAGAAGTCATGCGATTGAAGGTCATGCGATTGAGGGTCCATATGCCCTATAGTGTTCATTCGTCTGGAAGCCCTCCATATGCCTAAGTGTTCATACGCCCCAATAAAGCTCATACGCCTAAAGGACTTGGTTTATTTTCTGATTTTTGGAAAAGTGATATGTAGGCTTTGACTTGGGATGTTCCGGGGGCTAAGTAAGTTGACTTTTGAGGTCATAGATGATATGATGGGTGATGTATAATTGATGCATGATGGTGTGTATGATGTATGTTATGTATGATTGATGGTGCCTTGTATGGCGATGTTTTATATGTTTATGTTCCTGATTATGTTTGTTATTTTTCCTGTGGCTTTACGTTGAATGTTAATGAATGAAATGAAAATTATTATGTAACATAAAGTGGAAGATAATGAAAAGAGGAACGTAATGAAAGAATGCATGCATTAATGAATGAATGAAAGTAAGAAAGGCTTGCAAGCAAATGTATGGAGGTTCACACCCAATGAAGGGTGTTAGCTTAACTGTGTGTGGGTTAGCTACCCCGGAAGGATGCACACTGGGGTCTAATCCGTGTGACTGACCATACGTATAGGATCCTTGCCACTTACGCCGGTACTGTGGTCAGGCCACCGGGCACAATGTATGGGGTCTATTTATAAACTTTGACCCAGTACCCGCTTTATGCATGACGGGGCGTAGCACATGGCATTGGTCCGAATAAAAGTAAAGATTAATGATGTATGTACGGAATGAACGATACGGAAGAAAAGGAATGAATGATGATAATGAATGATAATGAGTAACGTGCGATGAATGAATGAATAATGAAGATAATAATGATATTATCTATGTGTATGTATGGTGCATGATCACGTACGATTGTAAAGAACGGTTTTAAACGAAAGATAAAGTATGTTTTATTTTAAAACTAGAACTCACTCAGTAACACCGACTTTTATGTGTTTCCAGTTAGCAGGTAACGGTTGCTGAGGATGGCACGGGGCGGTTACTTGGCTCATTTTGGATGGCATTCTTTTGTATAATGTTTTTGCATTATAATGTGAACAAACGATATTTTGTAATGAATGTTGTATTATTTTGCAAAAGCGTTTACATTAATGAAATGTTTATTTTAATGATTCCGCTACAACGCCTTATTGAGGTTAATGTAATTATATGTTTTAAGTGCAATGATTGACCAGCTGTAAGCGTCCCAGGAACGGGACCTTACAAGTTGGTATCAGAGCCAAAGTTTAAGTGAAACGGGTAAAATTTTAAAATAAACCTAAACTTAAATTGAAAATGGGATGGAAAGGGAAGGGATGCCAGCCCGAGTAGCTACGTGCCATTAGGTATTTTCTTTAATGTTAACTGGTATTATATGCGCAGGTTATGTGGTTTATGTGTTGTTTGTAGATTTAGATACTGACGTAGTTAGGATAGGAAATGCTTGGGGTATGAAGAGTAAAGTAAGTGGCTAATCACAATTGGCCACTGTAGTTAGGGACTTACTATACTTGACATAAACTGAGCTATTTCCTTGAATGACCGTGTTGGTGTTTGAATCTTTCTGTGTGTTAGAGGATGGCCGGTGGTAGATCATCTAAAGCTTTGCGGGGTAGAGGTCGTGGTGGACGTGGTGCTGAACCGCGGCCCAAAAGAGGAAGGCCTAGAGTCGAAAAGGTGGTTCATGAAGAACCCGAGACCCCTCATCCAGAGAGCAGAGACAAGAGTGCTAATTTGAGAGCCTCAGTAAAGGAGGCTATTGTGGAAGAAGTTCATCAGGTCATGCAGACGATCTTACCGTCTGTGGTGACTAAAGTGATTAATGTTGTAAGAGAAGGAGAAAGAAGGGAGAGGAATAGGTCCTCGGGAGGACGGGAGTGACCGGAGACTGAGACGGGTCTCTCCGATGATGAGGAGGAGGAAGAAGAGCCTGCACCAAAGACAGCACGAGGCTGCAACTATGGGGATTTCAAAGATGCAAGCCCCCTAATTTTGATGGTAATGGTACTGTTGTTGCTGCTCACCGGTGGGTGAGAGAGATGGAAGTTGTTCTCGACATTAGCGAGTGTCGGGAAGATCAGAAAGTGAAGTTCGCTACCCACTCATTTATGGACTCCGCTTTGTGCTTGTGGGACAATACTGTCCAAGCTGAGGGTAGTCGGGCAATTGGAAGGATGAAGTGAGCAGAGCTGAAAAAGTTGGTGATCGAGGAGTTCTGTCCTCATAGGGGAATGAATAAGGTGGAAAGGGAGTTTCTGCAGTTGGAGGCGGGAACCATAACACATCAGCAATACACCACCAATTTCAATGAGATGGGGCGACTGGTGCCAGATCAAGTGACACCCTTGTCATGAAAGATCAAGAGGTATATTCAGGGCTTGCCAACGGATATTCGCAAGCACATGATCGTTGCCTGACTGAGCACATTTAGGTCGGCAGTTGACTTGGCTGGGAGGTTGTATGACGAGCTAGAGGTGGTGGTGGTTGAGGTGAGCAAGATGGTGGTGGTGACCAGAATTGGAAAGGGAAGAGGTTGGTTGGGGTGGTGCCCCGACGAGTAACAAGAGTGCACAGATGGATGACTGTCGTGTGGTCACATCTAGTGCGGGGTCGAAGAGGTGTGGCAAATGTGGAAAGGAGCATATTGGAGAATGTATGTTAGGATCGAACTTATGCTTCAAGTATGGGAGGATGGGGCATATAGCAAAGGATTGTCATGTGGCCAGATGTTTTAACTGTGGAGGGGAGGGCCACATGAGTAGGGATTGCAAGAAGCCAAGGGTTGAAGGTTCGGGAGTGAAGAAGACTGGAGGAGAAGGACATAGGGTGAGCGCCAGAGCGTTTATGATGACGCAGGAGGAGCTAGGACGAACCCTGATGTTGTGTCAGGTACGTTTCTAGTAAACCAAACTTTAGCCTCTATGTTATTTGATTCTGATGCTAGTAAAAGTATTATTTCTGCTGTTTTCTGTGCTAAACTGCCTGTTAGTAGTAGGAGTGTAGATGCGCCCTTTGGTGTAGAAACTACCATAGGTAACTCTACCCAGATTTCTGTGATGATAGAAAGTTGTGACGTTAGAAGGTCACAAGTTTCCTGTTAACTCATTCGTGATGACCTTAAGTGGGTTTGATGTAGTCCTAGGAATGGATTGGTTGGCGGACTACGAGGGAAACATTATGTCATAAGAAGATGGTTCGATTGACAGCGCCTGATGGGAGTACGGTGACGGTTTATGGTGATCGAGTCACTACGATTCCGAAAGTGATTTTGATGGGGGTGGCGGGAAAGTGCATAAGGCATGGATGTAGAGCCTACTTGGCCTATGTAAAGGATGTGAATACACCAACACCACAACTATCCGATTTACCGGTTGTGTGTGACTTTCCAGATGTATTTCCCGAAGACTTACCAGGAGTGCCACCGGACGGGAGATCGAGTTTCAGAATGATTTGATACCAGGTGCCCAACCTGTTGCTAAGGCACCATATCAGTTGGCTCCGACTGAGATGAAGGAGCTGATGGAACAATTACAGGAGCTAGTTGATAATGGGTTCATTCGACCGAGTATCTCTCTATGGGGTGCTCCGGTCTTATTTGTGAAGAAGAAAGACAGTAGCATAAGGATGTGTATCGACTACAGTGAGCTGAATAAGTTGACGGTAAAGAATCGATACCCGTTACCGAGAATTGATGATTTGTTTGATCAGCTTCATGGTGCCAGTTGGTTCTCGAGGATAGATCCTCGATTTGGCTACCATAAGTTAAAGGTGAAAGAGCAGGATATCCTTAAGACAACTTTTCGCACGTGCTATGGACACTACGAGTTTCTCGTTATGTCTTTTGATTTGACCAACGCGCCAGCTGTTTTTATGGACTTGATGAACTGAGTGTGTCGGCCGATGTTGGAACAATCAGTGATTGTGTTTATTGATGATATCTTGATTTATTCAAAGAACGAGAATGAGCATGCCAATCATATTTGAGAGGTGTTGGAGACGTTGAGAAGGGAGAAGTTGTATGCTAAATTCTCCAAGTGCACGTTCTGGTTGCGTGAGGTACAGTTCTTGGGTCACGTGGTGAATCCTGAGGGGATTATGGTGGATCCGGAAAATGTGGAGGCGGTGATGCAATGGAAGTCTCCAAAGATGCTCTGAGATTCGTAGTTTCTTGGGTTTGGCGAGCTATTACAGAAGGTTTATTCAAGACTTCTCTAAGATCGCTTCTCCACTAACCAACTTGACTCGTAAGGATGTAAAGTTTGTATGGGGTCAAGCTCAAGAGAAGGCGTTTGAGGAGTTAAAGGCGAGAATAACTTAAGCCCATATTTTGTCATTACCCAATGGAAGTGAAGATCCGGTGGTTTATTCTGATGCTTCCTACTTGGGGTTGGGATGTGTGTTAATGCAGAGAGGAAAGGTTATAGCCTATGCATCCCGACAGTTGAAGGTTCATGAGGTTAGCTATCCTACTCATGACTTGGAGCTAGCAGCTATGGTCTTTGCATTGAAGATTTAAAGGCACTACATGTATGGGACGAAGTGCACCATATTCACCGACCACAAGAGCTAGTATTTCTTTGAGAAGAAAGATTTGAACATGAGGCAAAGGAGATGGTGGAGCTCATAAAGGACTATGATTGCGAGATCCATTATCATCCCGGCAAAGCCAACGTGGTGGTGGATGCCCTTAGCCGCAAGGAGAGACCCGAACCGATTTGAGTGAAAGCTTACTAGTTGATCATGACCTCTGATGTGATGAAGCAAGTCAAGAAGTTTCAAGATGAGGCGTTGAAAGAAGATCATCTTAACTCTGAAAGGATGAGAGGTCTAGTTGCAGAATTGGGTGAAAACACACTCGGTGTTAGAACCCGATTCGGACGAATGTGGATTCCTCGTTTTGGGAATCTACGTCTGAAGATTATGGATGAAGCTCATAAAACTCGATACTCCAGTCATCCCGGTGCTACAAAGATGTACCAAGACATGAAGAAAAATTATTGGTGGTCGGGTAATAAGCGTGATGTGGTGGAGTATATGTGTAAATGCCTTACTTGTTTACAAGTGAAGGTCGAGCACCAAAAGTTGTATGGGAAGATCCCACCTTTGGATATACCAGAGTGGAAGTGGGAGCACATCACCATAGATTTTATTACAAAGCCGCCGCGTACTGCGCGAGGTTATGATGCCATATGGGTGATAGTTGACCATTTGACGAAGAGTGCTCACTTCCTACCAATTCGCGAGACTTATTCATCTGAGAGGTTGGCGGATCTGTTCGATAAAGAGATTGTAAATTGTCATGGTATGCAGGTGTCTATTGTGTCTGATCGTGACACCTGGTTTACTTCTAAATTTTGGAAGAAATTCCATGACACAATGGGAACGAGGTTACATATTAGCACGGCTTATCATCCTCAGGCGGATGGTCAGTCGGAAAGGACCATTCAGACGCTAGAGGATATGCTTCGGGCATGTGTCATTGACTTTGGAGGAAGTTGGGATGACCACTTACCATTAGTTGAGTTCTCATATAACAACAGTTATCATGCAAGTATAGGTATGCCTCCTTATGAGATGCTATACGGTAGGAGATGTAGAACATCCGTTTGTTGGGGTGATATCGGCTAAAAAGAATTAGGGAGGGTCGAGGTGGTCGAGGCTATGACTGAGAAGCTGGGAAGGATCAAGGCCTTCATGAAGGCAGCTAAAGATAGGCAAAAGTCATATTTGATAAACGACATAGACCGATTGAGTTCCAGGTGGGTGATAGAGCTATGTTGAAAGTCTCATCTTGGAAAGGTATCATTTGGTTCAGAAAGAGGGGCAAGTTGAGTCCAAGGTACATAGGGCCTTTTCAAATCATTGCTCGAGTAGGAGAGGTGACCTATAGACTGGAGTTACCGGAGGAGTTAAGTGGAATTCATCCGACATTCCATGTATCTCATCTGAGAAAATGTTTAGCAGACGAGGATATGGTTGTAGCACTAGAAGATATCGAGGTAGACGAACGGCTCAACTATGTGGAGCAACGAGTGGCGATCATCGATCGTAAAGAGAAGAGATTGAGGAATAAAGTGGTTCCTCTTGTGCGCGTACAGTGGAAGCACATAAAGGGATTTGAGTTTACGTGGGAGACGGAGGAGGCGATGAGATTGCATTACCCACGGTTGTTTGAGGAATAACAAGTTTCGGGGATGAAACCTATATAAGGGGGTGGACTTGTAACACCCGGTTATTTTTAGCCAAGAAAAGAAAGAAGAATAAAGAAAGAAAAAGGGAGAAAAAGGTATTTTACCCAAGTCAAGTGGTAAAAAGTGTCAAAAGGATAAAAAGTTACAAAAAGTTGGTATTAAGGGCATGGGAGCCCACTCCCTTCTCGCATACTCATTCCAATCGGCTGATAGAGGGAGAGAAAGGGAGAAAGGGAAGAAGCTTTCGGTTTTCTTTGAAGATCAAGTGCAAGAGTCGATTTATAGCTGGTTTGTGGGAAGCTCTACCCGAAGAGGCTACTAAGGTGAGTTCTAGGACCCCTATTTTATATGATTTTAACTAATTTTGGGGCTGGAATGCATATGAAACTATTTTTGTTGTGTTAGGTGTGTACCCGTATGTATGTGTTGTGTGCGATCGAGTGGAGTTCAAGTTTGGGCATGTTATGTTTGAAGGATGATGCGACTTGGTTTCTAAGGCTTAGGAAGGGTGGTTTAAGCTTAGAACATGTTAGAGAGGTGGTTTAAGCTTAGAACATGTTAGAGAGGGTTTGGGGACTGAAATCTGCGGTTAAGGTTTGAAAGAGGATACTTCTGCGTCCAGCTAGGGCTCATGCGCCTGGAGATTTCCCCATGCGACTGAAGGTCATGCGACAGGAGGTCATGCGACTGAGAGTCCATACGCCCCATAGTGCCCATGCGCCTAGAAGTTGTCCATGCACCTAAGCGTTCCTCATGCGATTGAAGGTTATGCGACTGGAGTCCATACTGCCGAAGGTCATGCGACTGAAGGTCACATGACTGGAAGTCATACGACTGAAGGTCATGCAACTAAGGGTCCATACGCCCTATAGTGTTCATGCATTTGGAAGCCCTCCATACGCCTAAGTATTCGTACACCCCAATAGAGCTCATATGCCTAAAGGACTTGGTTTTTTCTAATTTTTGGAAAAGTGATATGTAGGCTTTGACTTGGGATGTTCCCGAGGGCTAAGTAAATTGAATTTTGAGATCATAGATGATATGATGGGTGATGTATGATTGATGCATGATGGTGTGTATGATGTATTTTATGTATGATTGATGGTGCCTTGTATGGCGATGTTTTATATGTTTATGATCCTGATTATGTATGTTATTTTCCCCGTGGCTTTACGTTAAATGTTAATGAATAAAATGAAAAGTATTATGTAACATAAAGAACAAGATAATGAAAAGAGGAACGAAATGAAAGAATGCATGCATTAATAAATGAATGAAAGTAAGAAAGGCTTGCAAGCAAATGTACGAAGGTTCATACCAAATAAAGGGTGTTAGCTCAACTGTGTATGGGTTAGCTACCCTGGAAGGATGCACACTGGGGTCTAATCTGTGAGATTGACCATACGTATGGGATCCTTGCCGCTTACCCCGGTACTGTGGTCAGGCCACCGGGTACAATGTATGGGGGTCTATTTATAGACTTCGGCCCAGTACTTGCTTTATGCATGATGCTGGGGTGAAGCACATGTCATTGGTCTGAATGAAAGTAAAAATTTATGATATATGTACGGAATGAACGATACAGAAGAAAAGGAATGAATGATGATAATGAATGATTGTAACACCCGGTAATTCCTTAAAAAGAAAGACAAGAGATGAAGAATAAAAGAAAGAAAAAACAATAAAGCCCAAGTGAAGGGACTAAAAGTCTCCAAAAGGACAAAATCTTTGGAAGGTGGTGATAAAGGTGGCATGGTCGCCCATCACCTTTTCCACACCCAAATCTTCGGTCATTTTAGAGAGAGAAAGGAAGAGAGCAGAAACACTCTCGGTTTTTGAAGAAGAATAAAAGAAGAGGCTGAATTCAAGGTAAGAATTCGGGGTTTTTATGTGTTTGTGTTGGGTTTTGTCTCGGGTATGTGCTTATGTGCTTGTGAGTGTTCGTGTGTGTGTGTTTTGTGGGTTTCTAGGTGTTTGAACTCATTTGCAAACGGGTTAGAAGGAAGATACACCCAAAGTTGCACCAGGTGAGTTTCTAGACCCCGGTTTACATGTTTCAAACTCATCTTGGGGCTGAAAATATATTAAAATGATTTTACAATGTTTATCTATGTATACCCGTATGTACTATGCATGTTTGATGATGTTCCTTAGGTGTTATTAAATTTTTTATGCTTAGAATAGCCTTGGTAAGCTTAGAACAGTTAGGCTTGATGTTGGGTTTAAAAATATCCTAGAACCATACTGAACAGAAGGTTCATGCGCCTAAATAAGACCCATGCGCCTAAATAAGGCCCATGCGCCTAGAAATGCCTTAGAAAATGTTAAGTGTAGTTCATGCGCCTGAACGATGGTCCAAGCGCCTAGAATTTGTAATCGGACGACTAAGTGTAGGGCCATGCGCCCCAATAGTGCCCAACCGCCCGAATAGCCCATGCGCCTAAGTATGCCCAACCGCCCGAATAGCCCATGCGTCTAAGTGTCCATGCGTCCGAATGGACCATACGCCCGAATAGTGTCCATGCGTCGAATGGTTCATGCGCCTAAGTGTTAAAGCAGTTAAGTGTTGGCTGATGTGCCTGCATAGTGATGAAGCGCCCAAACAGGGCTCATGCGCCCAAATAGTGTCAAAACGCCTAAACACTTAGAATTTATTACAGAATGTTTAGGAGTCTGTGCTGTTAGGGTTTGACCGAGGTTTGACTAGGGCTTATTAATGTTGGGTTTCATGCATTATTATTTTTGCCTTGTGATTGTTCTCTATTATTAATAATAATATTATTACTATTAGTATGTGGCTTTACGTGGTGTGTTTATTATCGTAACGTAAAGTATTAGTAATAATAAAGTGAAAGAGCAATGAAGAAGAGAAGTGAAACCTAATTTAAAACGTTAACAAGTCTTGCAAGCTTATAGGAGGTGCACGACCATGAGGTCGTTAGCTCAACTGTGATGCGGGTTAGCTACCCTATGATGCACACGGGGCCAGTCAATTGAGATTGGCGGACCTTTGCAGCGTACCTAGGTGTCTGGGCCAGCCTGTATACAGTATTTAGAGCTCTTTGTGGGAACAGAGGGCCCAGAACCATTTCCCCCGCACACATAGTTTAGGGTATGTTCATGGTTCACATAGACAGTGAAAGATAAAGATAAAAGAGTATAGAGTAAACAAGGCATACAGTAAAGAGAAAAGCATTATCTGATTGTATATTTAATGCGTGCTCACGTATAAAGAGATGAAGTTTTCATAAAAAGTGTATTTTCATATGTATACCTACAAAAAGTATTTTATTACTTTTAAAACTAGAACTCACTCTGCAACGCTGACTTTTATACATTTTCAGTTGGCAGGTAAATATTGCCGAGAATGGCATGAGGGTGAAGCTACTTGGCAGGAAAAGACTGACATCCATTCATGCTTATTATTGTTGTTGTTTTGTAATGCAATTAAACAATTCTTTTGTATTCGGTTAACCAATAGTGTATTGCTCAACAACAGTGTTTTAATGAAATGAATGGTTTTTGTTAAAATAATTCCGCTGCTTAAGATTGTAGATTTTTAATGTTTAATGTATTTAATGCTGTGAATGACCAACTGTGAGGTCTCCGAGAACAGGGCCTTACAAGTTGGTATCAGAGCCAAAGTTGAAGAGAATTGGGTTAAATAAAATTTTAAAACCTAAACTTAAACTGAAAATGGGACAATTGGAGGGATGTCAGCCCGAGTAGCTACGTGCCATCAGGTATGTCTTTTCTTAATGTTAATCGGTATTATGTGCGCATGCTATGTGATTTATGTGCTCTTAGTAGATTTAGATACTGATTAGGTCAGGATAGGAAATGCTTGGGATATGAAGAATAAAGTAAGTGGCTAATCACAACTGGCCACTGTAATTAGGGACTTAATATACTTGACATTAACTGAGTTATTACCTTGAATGACCGTGTTAGTGTTTGAATCTTATAGTGTGTTAAAGGATGGCTGGTCGGAAATCTTCCAAGACTCCTAGAGGCAGAGGTCGTCCACATGTGACTAGGAGTAGTGCTAAGGCTCCTGAGACGACCCATGAGAACCCTGAGGTTCATTGCCGGAGCGAAGAGAATGAGAATGCTAGCTTGAATGCCTCAGCTAGGGAGGCGATTGCTGATGAAGTACACCAGGTCATGCAGACAGTCTTACCTTCTGTGGTGACTGAAGTCATCAGGGCTGTGAGAAGTGAGGAGAGGAAGGAGAAGGAGACTAGAAAGGGATCAACGGGCAAGGAAAGCAGAAGAGAGGAGGAACAACCAGAGCCTGAGACTGTGTTGTCCGATGAGGAGGAGGATGATGCAGTGGGGGTAGCGACCGGAGGGTGCAGTTATAGGGCGTTCCAAAGGTGTAAGCCCCCGACTTTCGATGGCAATGGCAATGTTGTTGCCGCACATTGCTGGGTGAGAGAGATGGAGACAGTCTTGGAGATCAGTGAGTGCCACGAGAACCAAAAGGTGAAGTTCACGACTCACTCTTTCGTTGATTCAGCGTTGTGTTGGTGGGACAATATTGTCCAAGCTGAGGGTACCAAGACAATCAGAAGAATGAGGTGGAGTGAACTGAAGAAGTGGTGGTCAAGGAATTCTGTCCTCACAGGGAACTCGATAAAATCGAGAGGGAGTTCTTGCAACTTGAAGCGGGAACCATGACCCACCAGTAGTACACCACTAAATTTAACGAGATGGTGAGGCTGGTACCGGATCAGGTGACGCCGGTGTCAAGGAAGATCAAGAGGTACATCCAGGGACTACCGGTTGACATTCGCAAGCACCTGATTGCTGCTCAGCCAGGTACCTTTTGATCGGTGGTGGATTTGGCAGGTAGATTGTATGATGAGCGAGAGGAAACTGTGGCGGAGGTGAAGAAGATGAGTGGGGATGGTAAGAACTGGAATGGGAAGAGGTTTGGACATGGTGGTTTCACTCCAAACAACAAGAAGATGAAGGTGGACGACCGTGGGGTGTCATCACGATCAGGGCCACAAAAGTGTGGTAGATGTGGAAGGGAGCATACCGGTGACTGCAGGATGGGAATGAATGTATGCTTCAGGTGTGGCAAGCCTGGCCACATCGCTAGAGACTGTAGGGTGCTGAAGTGTTATAATTGTGGCGGGGAGAGCCACGCGACCAATGACTGTAAGAAGCCGAGGGCGGAGAGCTCTAGGGCGAAGAAGAAGCCGGAGGAAGGAGGGCAGAGGGCAAGTGCTAGAGCTTACACCATGACCCGGGAGGAAGCCAGAGCTGATCCTAATATCGTGTCAGGTATGTTTCTAGTAAACCAAACTTGTGCCTCTGTATTGTTTGATTCCGGTGCTAGTAGGAGTTTTATTTCCACTACTTTTTGTGCTAAGTTGCCTATTAGTAGTAGAAATGTCAGTGAATCATTCGATGTAGAAACCGCTATTGGCAAGTCCACTAGAATTACTGATGTGATAGAGGACTGTGCTATAGAACTAGAAAGTCATAGGTTTATTGCTAGGTTGCACGTGATGCCCCTAGGTGGATTTGATGTAGTACTAGGGATGGAATGGTTAGCAACCTATGAAGCAAACATCGTATGTCACAAGAAGATGATCCGATTAGTTGCGCCCGATGGGAGTTTGGTTACGATTTATGGAGATCGTGTTACTACAATCCTGAAGGTGATTTCGATGGCAGTGGCGGGGAAGTGCATGAAATGTGGATGTAGTGCCTACTTGGCCTACGTAAAAGATGTGGATGTGACGGTACCGCAATTATCTAAGGTGCCAGTGGTGTGCGACTTTCCGGACGTATTCCCGGAAGACTTACTCGACGTGCCACCGGATCGCGAGATTGAGTTCTAAATTGATTTGATACCCGGTGCTCAACCCGTTTCCAAAGCACCATATCGATTAGCTCCGACTGAGATGAAGGAACTCATGAGCCAATTGTAGGAATTAATGGATAAGGGATTCATTCGACCGACTATCTCTCCGTGGGGTGCTCCGGTATTGTTTCTAAAGAAAAAGGATGGAAGTATGCGAATGTGCATTGACTATCCAGAGCTGAACAAGTTGATGGTGAAGAATCGGTACCCGTTACTGAGGATTGATGACTTGTTCGACCAGCTACAAGGTGCCAGTTGGTTCTCGAGAATAGATCTACGATCTGGCTACCATCAATTGAAGTGAAGGAACAAGACATTCCTAAGACAGCTTTCCGTACGCGTTATGGACAATATGAGTTCCTCGTTATGTCTTTTGTTCTAACTAACGCGCCTGCTGCTTTATGGATTTGATGAGTCGAGTGTGTCGGCTGATGTTGGATAGATCAGTGATTGTGTTCATTGATGATATCCTGATCTACTCGAAGAGCGAAGAAGAGCATGCCGGTCACATTCGGGAGGTGTTGGAGACATTAAGAAGGGAGAAGTTGTATGCCAAATTCTCCAAGTGCGCATTCTGGTTGCGCGAAGTTCAGTTCTTGGGTCATGTGGTGAATCCTGAAAGAATCATGGTGGACCCGACAAAGGTGGAGGCGGTTATGCAATGGAAGTTACCAAAGACGCCATCTAAGATTCGTAGCTGCTTGGGTTTGGCGGGCTACTATAGAAGATTCATCCAAGACTTTTCTCAAGATCGCTTTTCCACTAACCAAGTTGACCCGAAAGGATGTTGATTTTATATGGGGTCAAGCTCAAGAGAAAGTATTCGAGGAGTTAAAGGCAAGGTTGACTCAAGCTCCTATCCTATCATTACCCGAAGGAAGCGAGGATTTGGTGGTCTATTTAGATGCTTCCTACTCGGGGTTAGGGTGCATGTTAATGCAGAGAGGGAAGGCTATAGCCTATGCATCTCGACAGTTGAAGGTTCATGAGGTCAATTATCCCACTCATGAATTGGAGCTAGCAGCCGTGATCTTTGCACTAAAGATTTGGAGGCACTATCTGTATGGGATGAAGTGCATAATTTTCACTAACCACAAAAGCTTGAAGTACTTCTTTGAGCAGAAGGATCTGAACATGAGACAAAGAAGATGGTTGGAGCTCATAAAGGACTATGATTGTGAGATCCACTACCATCCGGGCAAAGCCAATGTGGTGTAGATGCCCTAGCCGAAAGGAGAGACCCGAGCCAATTCGGGTGAAAGCATATCAACTGATCATGACCTCCGATGTAATAAAGCAAGTCAAAGAGTTTCAAGATGAGGCACTGAAAGAAGACCATCTTAACTCTGAAAGGATGAGAGGTCTGGTTGGGGAATTGGGTGAAAACACACTTGGTGTTAAAGCCCGATACGGACGGGTGTGGATTCCTCGTTTTGGGGATCTACGTGCGAAGATTATGGATGAAGCCCACAAGACTTGATACTTCATTCATCCTGGTGCCACGAAAATGTATCAAGACATAAAGAAGGATTACTGGTGGTCGGGTATGAAGCATAACGTAGTGGAGTTTGTGAGTAAGTGTCTTACTTGCTTGCAAGTGAAGGCCGAGCATCAAAAGCCGTATGGGAAGATTCAACCTATGGATATACCGGAATGGAAGTGGGAGCACATCACCATGTATTTCATTACAAAGTTGTCGCGTACTCCGAAAGGGTATGATGCCATATGGGTGATAGTCGACTGTTTGATGAAGAGTGCTCACTTCCTACCGATCCGCGAGACATATTCATCTGAGAGGTTGGCGAATCTATTCATCAAGGAAATTGTAACTCGTCATGGTGTGCTGGTGTCTATGGTATCCGATCGTGACACCCGGTTTACATCCAAATTCTGGAAGAAATTCTACGACGCCATGGGGATGAGGTTACATATTAGCACGGCTTATCATCCCCAAACTGATGGTCAGTCAGAAAGGACCATTCAAACACTGGAAGACATGCTTCGGGCATGTGTGATTGATTTTGGGGGAAGTTGGGATGACCACTTACCGTTAGCCGAATTCTCATACAACAATAGCTATCATGCCAGCATTGGCATGCCACCATATGAGATGCTATACGGTACGAGATGCAGAACACCCATTTGTTGGGGTGATATTGGTCAGAAGGAATTGGAGAGCGTTGAGGTAATCGAGGCTATGACTGAGAAGCTTGAGAAGATTAAAGCCTTCATGAAGGCAGCCAAAGATAGACAGAAGTCGTATGCTGATAAACGACACAGACCGATTGAGTTCCAGGTAGGTGATCGGGTTATATTGAAGGTCTCACCTTGGAAGGGTATTATCCGATTCAGGAAGCGGGCAAGTTGAGCCCAAGATATATAGACCCTTTTCGAATCATTGCTCGAGTAGGAGAGGTGGCCTATAGATTGAAATTACCAGAGGGGTTAAGTGGAATTCACCTAACATTCCACGTATCTCATCTAAGAAAGTGCTTAGCTGATGAAGACATGATTGTTCCACTGGAAGACATCGAAGTAGATGAAAGGCTCAATTATGTGGAGCAACCAGTGGCAATTATCGATAGAAAAGAGAAGAGACTAAGGAATAAAGTGGTTCCTCTTGTGCGTGTACAGTGGAGGCACAAAAAGGGATCCGAGTCTACGTGGGAGACCGAAGAAGAAATGAGACAGCATTACCCACAACTATTCGAGGAATAACAGGTTTCGGGGACGAAACCAATATAAGGGGGTGGACTTGTAACACCTGTTTATTCCTTTAAAAGAAAGACAATAAATGAAGAATAAAAGAAAGAAAAAACAATAAAGCCCAAGTGGAGGGACTAAAAGTGTCCAAAAGGACAAAATCTTTGGAAGGTTGGTGATAAAGGTGGCATGGCCGCCCATCACCTTTTCTACACCCAAATCTTCGGTCATTTTAGAGAGAGAAAGGAAGAGAGCAGAAACACTCTCAGTTTTTGAAGAAGAAGAAAAGAAGACGCTGAATTCAATGTAAGAATTCGGGGTTTTTATGTGTTTGTGTTGGGTTTTGTCTCGGGTATGTGCTTATGTGTGTTCGTGTGTGTGTGTTTTGTGGGTTTCTAGGTATTTTAACTCATTTGCAAATGGGTTAGAAGCAAGATACACCAAAAGTTGCATCAGGTGAGTTTCTAGACCCCGGTTTATTTGTTTTAAACTCTTCTTGGGGATGAAAATGTATTAAAATGATTTTACAATGTTTATGTATGTATACCTGTATGTACTATGCATGTTTGATGATGTTCCTTAGGTGTTATTAAGTTGTTCATGCTTAGAATAGCCTTGGTAAGCTTAGAACAGTTAGGCTTGATGTTTGGGTTCGAAAATATCCTAGAACCATGCTGAACAGAAGGTTCATGCGCCTAAATAAGGCCCATGCGCCTGGAAATGCCTTAGAAAATGTTAAGTGTAGTTCATGCGCCTGAACGATGGTCCATGCGCCTAGAATTTGTAATCGGACGACTAAGTGTAGGGCCCTGCGCCCCAATAGTGCCCAACCGCCCGAATAGCCCATGCGCCTAAGTATGCCCAACCGCCCGAATAGCCCATGCGTTTAAGTGTCCATGTGTCCGAATGGACCATACGCCCGAATAGTGTCCATGCGTCTGAATGGTTCATGCGCCTAAGTGTTACAGTTAAGTGTTGGCTGATGCGCCTGCATAGTGATGAAGCGCCCAAACAGGGCTCATGCGCCTAAATAGTGTCAAAACGCCTAAACACTTAGAATTTATTACAAAATGTTTGGGAGTCTGTGCTATTAGGGTTTGACCGCGGTTTGACTAGGGCTTATTAATGCTGGGTTTCATGCATTATTATGATTGCCTTGTGATTGTTCTCTATTATTAATATTATTATTATTACTATTAGTATGTGACTTTACGTGGTGTGCTTATTATCGTAACGTAAAGTATTAGTAATAATAAAGTGAAAGAGCAATGAAGAAGAGAAGTGAAACCTAATTTAAAACGTTAACAAGTCTTGCAAGCTTATAGGAGGTGCACGACCATGAGGTCGTTAGCTCAACTATGATGCGGGTTAGCACCCTATGATGCACACGGGGCCAGTCAATTGAGATTGTCGGACCTTTGCAGCGTACCCTAGGTGTCTGGGCCAGCCTTGTATACAGTATTTAGAGCCTTTGTGGGAACAGAGGGCCCAACACCATTTCCCCCGTGCATATAGTTTAGGGTATTGCTTATTGGTCCATATAGACAGTGAAAGATAAAGATAAAAGAGTACAAAGTAAACAAGGCATACAGTAAAGAGAAAAGCATAGTTGATTGTATAGTTAATGCGTGCTCATGTATAAAGATATGATTTTTCATAAAAAGAGTATTTTCATATGTATACCTACAGAAAGTATTTTATTACTTTTAAAACTAGAACTCACTTAGCAACGCTAACTTTTATACATTTTCAGTTGGCAGGTAAATATTGATGAGGATGGCACGAGGGTGAAGGTACTCGGCAGGGAAAGACTAACATCCATTCATGCTTATTATTGCTGTGTTTTGTAATGCAATTAAACAATTCTTTTGTATTCGGTAACAATAGTGTATTGCTCAACAACATTGTTTTAATGAAATGAATGATTTTTGTAAAATAATTCCACTGCTTAAGATTGTAGATTTTTAATGTTTAATGTATTTAATGCTGTGAATGACCAACTGTGAGGTCTCCGGGAACGGGGCCTTACAATGATAACGAGTAATGTGCGATGAATGAACGAATAATGAAGATATAATGATATTATCTATGTGTATGTATGGTGCATGATCACGTATGATTGTAAAGAACAGTTTTAAACGAAAGATAAAGTATGTTTTATTTTAAAACTAGAACTCACTCAACAACGCAGACTTTTATGTATTTCCAGGTGGTAGGTAATGGTTGCTGAGGATGTCACGGGGCAGCTACTTGGCTCATTTTGGATGGCATTCTTTTATATAATGTTTTTGCGTTATAATGCGAACAAACAATATTTTGTAATGAATGTTGTATTATTTTGCAAAAGCATTTATTTTAATGAAATGAAATGTTTGTTTTAATGATTACGCTGCAACGCCTTTTTGAGGTCAATATATTATATGTTTTATGTGCAATGTTTGACTAGCTGTAAGCGTCTCGGAATGGGGCCTTACATGTCTCTCTATGATTCAGGGACCATTTGTGTAATACCTATAACTTATATAAGCCAACCCACCCGCGTCCCGTCTCTTTCATAATCAACCACCAGTCCACCACCATAAAATTGAATCCACCGCTATTGTTAGCCACCATCATTGCGATCACCACCACTAAATCCACCGCCGCCCATAACAAAAACTCCTAACCCGCCCACTAGCATCTCCCTACCACTCTCATTTCAACCACCACCACTAAAGTCGCAATCGCCGCTCATATCACCATCACCATCGGCAACCAACACAAACCATTATGTCCTACCATACTCATACGACGACACCACCACACTCAATACCAAACACACCATCGGTCCCTTTGGATTTTTCTCAAACCCATAAAACCTAAATCAAGCTTTACCTAATTAGGGATTTTTTATTTTATGGCTTGTATGCAGCAGCGAATGATGATGGAGTTTATGATCCTTATGCTTCAATGGGGCATATTGTGAGTTTAATAATTTTAATATTTATCTATATCTTTTCTAATAAAAATAAAGGAATTATACAATGATAATTTTACATATGAATTATGACACCCATATGAAAAGTCATGCTTAAATTTCAAAATATTAATCAATTTATTTCATGTATGCTCTTAGAATAAAATATAACGTATAATGCTTATAATACAAATACCAAATCATATACACATGGCCAAATAAAATCATCATTTACTTTTAATGCCATTCATTCTTAGCGATTGACCACTAATCCCTCTTTTTATTTCCTTATCGGTTGTTAACAACTCAATAACAATCAAAATGATAATTTATGTTGACAAATTCTACATTAAATTTCTCCGCTCTATGCAAATCACCACCGAAATAGAAGAAATAGAAGAACAAAAATATGAAAAGTTGAGGATCGTGTTAGACATGGGCCCTTAAAACAAATTCCGAGCCTCCTAGAAGAACTCGTTTTGTTTTGCGGAGTACAAAAGCCGAAGCAGTTGGTACTGTCGGGATTGATTTATAACATGAATTTGATTGTAGAAGAGAAACAAGAGATGGATAATGTTTGGAGAATATGTTTGTTGTAAGTTTTCGAGTTGTGTTGGTGTGTCCTTTTTACTAAGGTATCATTAGTATATAAAGAGAACACAAACTGTACAACTCAATCAACATGTAATTCGAAACTAAAACTACTCATTAAAGCCTTCAATACTAATTATTTTGGATTTATAATTTGATAAGTCATAGCATTTAATGAGTCTAAGATGTAAATGAAACCATTACAAATCACACCATTAATACCAATCCCAACTTATGAGCATTGATATAACATTCAACATATTAAATTTATTGAATAATAGCCATATTAATATTAATGAATTTTCAACATTTATTCAGATTTACAAGGTGAGAAAGTTGAAATTTTAACTTTTTCATAGTTTATTTTTACTTTTGAAAAATTTACATATGTATGTTTAGGAGTAAAGGAGCTCCCTATATGAGTATGTAGTTTAGACGCATCAATTGAGCTTAGACTTGACTAGTAAAAGACCCCAAGGCTAGTAAAATATAATGTTAGGATAAAAATAAATGAGTATGTTAAAGATGTTTATATTATTCATATATTCAAATGAATAGCAAAAATTCTTAAAGACACTTTAATATTCAAACTTTTAAGGTATGTAATATGCTATTTTCATGACATTTTCATTTATGTAGTGAGTTGGTTTTCTATGATTATTAAATTAAGTATATCAATGATTACATTAAAATTGGAGAGGAATGTAGGTGATTTTAGTGTTATCTAGTACAGTTTAGTATAATTGAATTTGTTTAAGATCACATGAGAAATTATAAGATACATTGGATGTCCATAAGGGTGTTTTGAAACCGTTACAAATTCCGCACTTATTTGATTGATTATGGAATTAATCACTAAGGAAGATTCTTACTTTTAAATCCAATCATAGTTTTAGTTTGCTCTAATTAATTTCAGAAGGGTTCAACCAGAATTAAACCAAAAATACACTATTACTTTATCATCTTAAAAATATTCTCAAAATAAATCTTATATCATATTTATAAGTCTAACATGACATAAAATTAACCATTAACAATTTATTGGTCCTTGTCAATATTTGTTTTCAAGAAGCATGCCATGAAAGATCCTCTTGTGAGTGGGTGGGAAGGATGGCTACTTTTTGTAACTTGATACATATCTAGTCTCCTTTTGGTTTCAATTTATAGTGTCAAGGGGAGCAATGAAGAGGTTCATTGAACAACGTTTTTGGATTTCAAATCACTCAAGTCCTCATCACACTACACCATACTTTGCACTTTTATCTTTTGGCACTCAAGTACCCACGACATGTGTGTGTGTATATATATATATATATATATATATATATAATTTCCCAATCAGCTTAATTTCTCTAATTGATTTATTTGAGTTATAATTAAATTTTAGGCCTACCATATACATAACTAAATATTGATTTAGTTGTAAGGGTTACTCTCAACACAGATATGTATATCCAAAACATAAAATAAAATCTAATTGTATTTATTTTCGTAAATAATAATTAATTAAATAATGTAGAACAAAATCATTTTTTAATGGCGGACCCTATAACCAATCTTTTCATCCCTCTACTATGATTAAACTCTCATGCATTCCGAATTTAAAGACGTTATGTTCTTTCTTTTTCTTTTTTCTTTATTTTAATTGCTATTTGATCACAACAAACAAGGATTATCCGATGATTACGTTAGAGGTGTTTTTTAACCCGACCCGATTAAAGACTAACCTGAACAATTTAACTCGATTGTTACATTAAACCAAACCCAAATTTATAAATGTTCAGTATTTAAGTTGCTTATATGAGAATCGGTTCAACCCGATTTACCTAAATTCTTAGTTTTTAATAAATTCCAAGATTTTTATATGTGTGTGTGTTATGTGATTGTTTACAAGATTTGAAAATCTTGTTTTTTTGAACTTTATATTTTAATATTATGGTTTAATTTATTTAAGAATAATCACAATATAATATATTTGAACATTTGAATATGCATAATAAAGTGATTGTAAATATGTAGAAGATCTTAGATTAAGATAGTAAAATTATTACATATTGATAACACATCAAAATTTTCATATATGCATTTTGATCGCACACATACTACTTACACAAACATTTGAGGTAAAACAAATAATTTAAAACTTAATGGTAGCCTAAACTTGATTAACGATTAACCTAACCCAAATCAACCCGAACACCGATTAAGTACTACTTATTGGTTTAGTCTTAGGGTTGATTTCTTGCACCTAAAAAACCAAAAAACTTGAACCTGAACCCGGTTAAAAAAAACCCATGACACCCCTAGATAGATGTATATTCTTTTAAACTTGTAATATTGTCATAAAAAGATTTTAAAATTTTTAGATGCTAGTATCATGATTCAAATATTTTCAGTGGTCGTCAAACTATTTATTTTATTTTATTTATTTTAATACTCGTAAGAATTAAGCTGAATAATGAACATGACATCAAAATTCTAAGAAACCACAAGATACTTCTAGCTCTTTTAATAAAATAAAAGGTATTCAAGTAGTGAAAAGGTTGAAAGAAGTTTAACCATTCACAATGTTTTTATATAATATATATTATATAAAGAGTTCCATATGTAATTGATCAAAATGATTAGATTATCTTTTCTGAAATAAATTTCGTGAAGGATACTTGCAAAAAAAAATACTATTTTCACTTATTTTAATTTTTGGATAGTGTGGTGGTGTGTTGTACTTTGCCACCGGTAACATGCATATATTTTTCATATGATCTCAAAGGACAAGCATGAACTTTAGCATAGAGTTTCTTATATGATGATTCAACCCTACCTCCCTCTTAAAGGCTAAAGGGCAATCATACTTCAAAAGAATTTGTGCACCTTTTCACACATCAACTCTACATTTAATTTTGAAATCACACATCACATGCAACTACTCCCATTGTCTCATCAAGTTCAAATGTTCGAGAAATTGTTTTTGGTTTTGATTAGATCATCGAAATATTAAGAGCAGCACTTGAAATGGTTCGATAAAAAACCATTCCGGATAAAAAAAATTGGTTTGAGCCAAACCGGTTTCAAGTTCGATTTTAATCAATTGTTTGTATACCGGTTTGGTAGCCTAGCGCTCAAAACCAGATTTAAAACCGCTTAAAAGATAAGAAACCAATTAAGCCGGTAAAAAAGTGGTAAATTGGTTTCAAAACCAGTGTAAATCAGTTTGAGGGTTCGAGTATTCGGTGAGCACCATACACATGCCACCACTACTAACTCTTGTCATATCCACCCACAACCACACCTCAGCCACTCCTCACCCTATACCATCAACCACGACCATCATCGTTGCCATCATCAATGCCAGATAGGCCCCCGCCTCTGCCACCATTTCTAATACCAATACCCAGTAAAGAGCCCTAGAGAAAAGATGATAAATAGATTTGAGGTGATGTTGCCCCCAAAATCCAATCCACCGACATCATTGACAGCCACCATCATCATCAATTTCAAATAACGAGGTTCTTCATTTTCAATGAAAACAATGGTGGTGTGGGTGGATGATGGTGGTCGATGGCGATAATGTATAATTGGTTGATATGATGTAGATGGGGGAGGGGTAGAGTTAGGGTGCAGATGGTGGTCGAAGGTTATGATGATGAACTGATCGACACATATAGGAGGAGTTGTGGTGGGGGGTAATATAACGGTGATCGCTGGGAGTTGAGGATGGTATTCGATGATTTTAAAGAAGTATGATTAAAGAAGGAAGAGAGATGATGGAGGGAAGAGAGAGACGGTAGAGGGGAGGGGGAGAGAGTTTTTATAACTTTATATTTTTTATTTTATTTTTATATCTTTTAGGTGCATATATAAATGATTGAATTACCTGCAAAACACATGATTATACTTGACATACAAAATTAATGTATATTAGATAAAAGGACGAAACATACAATTTTTTTTTTAAATTTAACATTAACATATAGAAATTAACGTTGGTAAAAAAATAGAAACTACTTAAATGAAAATATAAAGAATTATGAAAATACTATACGTTTCATTAAATGACAAGGTTTTAACTCCTTTCTTTCTCACACAGCAACATCACAAATCGTGCACTATAGTAATACATAAAAAAAATTTGGTTTTATATATGTTTAGCTTTCATATGTTCATTTATGTTATAATATCATAATAATTAACACAAGTTTAGTGTTATAACCTTAAAAACTTTAAAAAAATTACAAAAGTAAGAAAAAGAGAAATGTATAACTTATGAAAGTGTATACAAGAGACGCATATTCTCCTCTAAATTGAGATGATATTTATACTACAAAGATCAATCATTTTGGTAGACAAAGTAAACTATTTTGGTAGATAAATAGCATAGTAAACTTATCTACAAGTTTGACAAAGAGTTCATCCACTTGTCATGATAATAATTCTAAGAAAAAAAGAGTGCAGCTTATAACTCCCCCCTCAAATTGTCTTTTGGATCATCACATTGCATGTACGTGTCGCATGCCAATATCATAAACTTGTTTTCTAAAAGTTGTTTTAGGAAGTGCCTATGTGAAAAGATTAACTGAATTATTACTAGATTGAATGTATCTCATTTCAACTTGTTTATCTTTAATAAGATCTTAAGTGTATGAAAAGTATCTTGGTGGTATATGTTTTGTTCTGTCACTTTTGATATACCCTTTTTCATTTGTGAGACACAAGCTGCATTATCTTCATAGATTGGTGTTGCATTTTCATCTTTCTCCAATCCACAAGAAGTTGATATAAGTTGTATCATAGATCTTAACCATACACATTTTCTTGAAGCTTCATGTATTGCAATGACTTCAGCATAATTTGAGGATGTCGCAACGAGTGTTTGTTTTTTAGAACGCCATGAAATCGCATTTCCTCCATTTTTAAACACGTATCCAGTTTGAGATTTTGCTTTATGGGGATCTGATAAATAACCTGCAACTGTATAACCAGCCAATCTTTCTTTTGAATTATTAGGATAAAACAAGCCTAAATCAATAGTATCTCGAAGATATCAAAAAATATGTTTAATCTCGTTCCAGTGCCTTTTAGTAGGAGCTGAACTAAATCTTGCTAACAAATTAACTGTAAAAGAAATGACAGGTCTCGTACAGTTAGTAAGATACATAAGAGCTCCAATTTCATTGAGATATGGTATCTCTAGACCAAGGACCTCTTCATTATCTTCACAAGGACGGAATGGATCATTATCAACATTGAGTGATCTAACAAACATTGGTATGCTTAAAGGATTTGTGTTGTTCATATTGAAACTGTAACACCCTATTATTTATTTATTTTGAAGCCGACGAAGGAAGAAAAATAAATAAAGTCCAAAGTCGAGGGACCAAACTCGCCAACGAGAGAAAGTTGGGTAAGTGGGGGTATATAAAGGGAGAAGGAAGCCATTACCCTCTCCCCACACCCATATTTTCAGCCAAAGAAAGAGGAGAAGAGAGAAAGAAGAGAAAAATGAAGAAAAGTTGGTTCGAGTGAGCCAAAATCATTGAGAAGCGGGTCAAATCGAAGCTCTCCTCGTTGTGGTCGTTGTGTGAGTTCTAGGACCACTCCTTTAAACATTTTTGAATGATTTGGGGCTGGAACACATCTAAAATTGGGTTTTTGAGTGTGTAGTGTGTGACCCGTATGCGTATGTGTATGTGTGGGTATGATGCGTTTGAGCCTTGTTTGTGAGCTTGTGTGTGCTTGAATGGTGTTGTGCTATGCATCCCTAAGGTTTAGGATGGTTGATTTGGGCTTAGAATGAGTTTGGATGAGCTTGGAGGTCGAAAATGGCAGATTAGGTTTGGGATGAACTGCATTCTGCATCAGCTAGGGCTAGGCGACCGAATGAAGGCCATACGGCCGAATGAGGTGCGATTGGGGTCCATTCGCACAATTGGGAGTTCATTCGCACAATTGGGGCCACTCGTATGGGGAGTCATGCGATTGAGGGTCCAGTCGCATAAGTGCTTATCCGCATTAGTTCCATTCGCATGAGGTCCATCTGCATTAAGTCCATTCGCACGATTGGTGTTCATTCGCATGAGTGTTCATACGCATTGGTCCAATCGCATGATGTTCAGTCGCATGGAGGCCATGCGACTGAAAGGTGTCCATATGCCCCAATAGGGTTGTTGCACCCGAGGAGAAGCGTAGTTTAACTTCTGACTTTCCGGGGAAAATGCAGATGTAAGTTTTGACGTAAAGGTTCCCGTAAGAGCATGTAAGATGACGGTTGAGGCCTTAGAGAGCATGTTGGGCATGATGATTATGTTGCATGATTATGCATGTTATGTATGTATGATGTTGCATGATTATGCATGTTATGTATGTATGATGTTGCACTGTATGATGCTTGTGTATGTTATGTCCTTATTATGATGTATGTTTATCTTTCAAATTGGGCTAACACCATAATGGCGTGGATTCCTGTTATGTATGTATGCATGTATGATGTATGTTTATCTTTCCTGTTATGTATATATGATGTTGCCCCGAGGTAGCAAACCCGCACACTGTTGGGCTAAGACCATAATGGTGTGTCCCGATATATAGTGCTTGGAAGACTTTCATTACTTTCATCATTTATTAATGCATGCATTCATCATGTTCCTCTTTTCATTATCTTTCGCTTTACGTTCCTAATACTTTCATTTCGTTCATTAACATTCAACATAAAACCACAGGAAAGATAAACATACATCATAACAAGGAACATAACATACACAGTCATCATCATCATACAGGGCAACATCATACATACATAACATACATCATACATACATGCAACATCATCATGCCCAACATAACCTCTATGATCTCAAAAGTCATCTTACATGAACTAACAGGACGTTCCACGTCAAAGCTTACATTTGCACTTTCCTCCGAAAGTCAGTAATTACACTACGCTTTCCTCGAGTACACCAACCCTATTTGGACGTATGGGCACCCTTCAGTCGCATGACCTCCAGGCGACTGAACATCATGCGATTTGACCAATGCGGATGAACACCTATGCGAATGAACACCCATGCGAATGGACCTAATGCGGATGGACCTAATGCGGATGGACTCAATGCGGATGAGTCCATGCGAATAGAACTAATGCGGATGAGAACTTATGCGAATGGGCCCTTAGTCGCATGACTCCCCATGTGACTGGCCCCCAATCGTACGAATGAATCCTCAATCATGCGAATGAACCCTCAATCATGCGAATGAACCCTCAATCATGCGAATGAACCTCAATCATGCGAATGAACATCAATCGCACCTCAATCGGCCGTATGGCCTCCATTCGGTTGCCTAGCCCTAGCTGATGCAAAATGCAGTTCATCCTGAACCCAATATGCCATTTTCAACCTCCAAGCTCATCCAAACCCATTCTAAGCCCAAATCAACCATCCTAAACCTTAGGAATGTATACCACAACACCATTCAAGCACACACAAGCCCGGAAACACACTCTAAACGCATCACACGCAAACACATACAAATGGGTCAAACACAGACACATACAAAACGGGTTTTCAGATGTGTTCCAGCCCTAAAACCGACCAAAAACGTTTAAAAAGGGGTCCTAGAACTCACACAAACCACACCGACAAGTAGAGCTTCGTTTGGACCCGCTACACGACGATTTTGCACTCTTGAATCCACCCGAACCACCTTTTTCTTCTTTTCTCCCTTTTCTCTCTTCTTTTCTCCCTATGTTGCAGAATTTTGGAGATGTGGGAGGGTGTGGGCTGCCCCCCCTCTTATTCTCTCCTCTTCCGAACTTTCTTGCATTGGCGAGTTTGGTCCCTCGACTTTGGTCTTTGTTTTTTTTTCTTCCTTCGTCGGCTTCAAAATAAGTAAATAACCAGGTGTTACAAGTCCACCCCCCTTAAATAGGTTTCGTCCCCGAAACCTGTTATTCTTCGAATAAACGTGGGTAATGCCGCCTCATTTCTTCTTCAGTCTCCCACGTAGACTCAGATCCCTTCCTGTGCTTCACTGTACACGCACAAGAGGAACCACTTTATTTCTCAGCCTCTTCTCTTTTCGATCGATGATTGCCACTGGTTGCTGCACATAATTGAGCCGTTTGTCTACTTTGATATCCTCCAGTGGAACAATCATACCTTCATCTGCCAAACACTTTCTCAGATGAGATACATAGAATCTCGGGTGAATTCCACTTAACTCATCTAGTAACTCCAATCTATAGGCTACCTCTCCTACTTGAGCAATGATTCAGAAAGGCCCTATATACCTTGGGCTCAACTTTCCCCGCTTCCTGAATCGGATAATGCCCTTCAAAGGTGAGACCTTCAACATAACCTGGTCACCCACCTGGAACTCAATCGGTCTGTGTCGTTTATCAGCATACGACTTTTGTCTATCTTTGGCTGCCTTCATGAAGGCCTTGATCTTTTTAAGCTTCTCAGTCGTAGCCTCGATTACCTCAACACTTCCTAACTCTTTCTGATCAATATCACCCCAATAGACTGGTGTTCTGCATCTCCTACCGTATAACATCTCATAAGGTGGCATACCAATACTGGCATGATAACTGTTGTTATATGAGAACTCAGCTAACGGTAAGTGGTCATCCTAACTTCCCCAAAATCAATAACACATGCCCGAAGCATGTCCTCCAATATCTGAATGGTCCTCTCTGATTGACCATCAGTCTGGGGATGATGAGCCATGCTAATATGTAATCTCGTCCCCATGGCGTCGTGGAATTTCTTCCAGAATTTAGAGGTAATCCGGGTGTCACGATCAGACACAATAGACACCGGCACACCATGACGAGTTACAATTACCTTGATAAACAGATCAGCCAACCTCTCAGACGAATATGTCTCGCCGATCGGTAGGAAGTGAGCACTCTTCGTCAAGCGGACAACAATCACCCATATAGCATCATACCCTTTCGTAGTACGCGACAGCTTCGTAATGAAATCCATGGTGATGTGCTCTCACTTCCATTCTGGTATATCCAAAGGTTGGATCTTCCCATACGGCTTCTGATGCTCGGCCTTCACCTGTAGACAAGTAAGGCATTTACTCACATACTCCACTACGTCGCGTTTCATACCCGGCCACCAATAATCCTTCTTCATGTTTTGATACATCTTTGTGGCACCTGGATGAATAGAGTATCGAGTCTTGTGAGCTTCATCTAAAATCTTCACCCGTAGATTCCCAAAACGAGGAATCCACACCCGTCCAAATCGGATTTTAACACCAAGTGTGTTTTCACCCAATTCCTCAACCAAACCTCTCATTCTTTCCGAGTTAAGATGATCTTCGTTCAATGCCTCATCTTGAAAATCTTTAACTTTCTTCATCACGTCAGAGGTCATGATTAGCTGATACGTCTTCACCCGAATCGGCTCGGCCCTCTCCTTTCGGGTAAGGGCATCAGCCACCATGTTGGCTTTGCCCGGATGGTAACGGATCTCGCAATCATAGTCCTTTATAAGCTCCAGCCATCGTCTCTGCCTCATGTTCAGATCTTTCTGCTCAAAGATGTACTTCAAGCTCTTGTGGTCAGTGAAAATGATGCACTTCGTCCCATAAAGATAGTGCCTCCAAATCTTTATTGCAAAGACCACGGCTGCTAGCTCCAAGTCATGAGTTGGATAATTGGCATCATGAACGTTTAGCTGTCGGGATGCATAGGCTATAACTTTTCCTCTCTGCATTAGCACACATCCCAACCCCGAGTAGGAAGCATCAGAATAAACCACCAGATCTTCGCTTCCATCGGATAATGACAGAACAGGGGCTTGAGTCAACATCGCCTTCATTTCTTCGAACGCCTTCTCTTGAGCTTGACCCCATACAAACTTCACATCCTTCCGGGTCAACTTAGTTAGTGGAGAAGAAATCTTAGAGAAGTCTTGGATAAATCTTCTATAGTAGCCTGCCAAACCCAAGAAGCTATGAATCTCGGAGGGCGTCTTTGGAGACTTCCATTGCATCACTGCCTCCACCTTTGTCGGGTCCACCATAATTCCATCAGAGTTCACCACATGACCCAAGAATTGAACCTCGCGCAACCAGAACGCACACTTGGAGAACTTAGCGTACAACTTCTCCTTTCTCAACGTCTCCAAAACCTCACGAATGTGACCGACATGCTCAATCTCGCTCTTCGAATAAATCAGGATATCATCAATAAACACAATCACTGATTTATCCAACATCGGCCAACACACCCGATTCATGAAATCCATAAAAGCAACTGGCGCATTGGTCAATCCAAAAGACATGACAAGAAACTCGTAGTGACCGCAGCACATGCGGAAAGCTGTTTTAGGGATATCCTGCTCCTTCACCTTTAACTGATGGTAGCCCGATCGAAGGTCTATCCTTGAAAACCAACTGGCACCTTAAAGCTGATCGAACAAATCATCGATTCTCGGTAAGGGGTATCGGTTCTTCACCGTCAACTTGTTTAGCTCACGGTAGTCGATACACATCCTCATACTACCATCTTTCTTCTTCACAAATAGGACCGGAGCACCCCAAGGAGAGATACTCGGTCTAATGAACCCCTTATCAAGCAGCTCTTGCAACTGCTCCATCAACTGTTTCATCTCTGTTGGAGCCAACCGATATGGTGCCTTGGCAACAGGTTGGGCACCCGGTATCAGATCAATCTGAAACTAAACCTATCTGTCAGGTTGCACTCCTGGTAAATCTTCTGGGAACACGTCCAGAAAGTCACACACAACCGGTACATCGAATAGTTGTGGTGTTGGCGTATCCATATCCTTTACATAAGCCAAGTAGGCGCTACATCCATGCCTCATACACTTTCCCGCCACCGCCATTGAGATTACTTTCAGGATCGTCGTGACCCGATCCCCATAAACAGTTACCGAACTCCCGTCAGGCGCTGCCAAATGAATCATCTTCTTGTGACACACAATGTTTGCCTCGAACCACCAACCAATCCATCCCAAGAACCAAATCGAAACCACCTAAGGTCATCACGAACGGTCTAATAGGAAACTTATGACCTTCTAGTTCCACATCATAGTTCTCTATCATCTTAGAAATCCTAGTAGACTTACCTATGGCAGTTTCTACATCAAAGGGCACATCAACACGTTTACTACTAACAGGCAGCTTAGCACAGAAAGCAGCAGAAATAAAACTTTTACTAGCACCTGAATCAAATAACACAGAAGCTAAAGTTTGGTTCACCAGAAACGTACCGGACACGACATCAGGGTCCGTCCTAGCTTCCTCCTGTGTCATAGAGAATGCCCTAGCACTCGCCCTCGGCCCTTCACTCCCCATCTTCTTTGCCCCAGAACCCTCAACCCTCGCTAGTTATAGTCCCTACTCATGTGACCCTCTTCACCACAATTAAAGCACCGGACCATACGACAGTCCCTTGCTATATACCCCATCTTCCCGAATTTATAGCACAAGTTCGACCCCAGCCTGCACTCCCCACTATGCTCTTTTCCACACCTACCGCACTTCCTCAAGCCCGCACCCAAGGTTACCACCTGGGGGTCGTCCACCCGGGCCTTCTTGTTACCCATCGAGGCATCACCTCAACCAAGCCTCTTCCCATTCTAGTTTTGATCACCACCACCCTTCCTGCCACTTTCAGCCACCACTGCCACGATCCTCTCATCGTACAGTCTCCCCGCCAAATCCACTGCTGAGCTAAACGTGCATGGTCGGGCAGCGATCATGTGCCTGCAGATATCCGCTGGCAAGCCCTAAATGTATCTTTTAATCTTTCATGACAAAGGCGTCACTTGGTCCGGCACCAGACATGCCATCTCATTGAATTTGGTGGTGTACTGTTGGTGTGTCATCGTTCCCGCCTCCAGCTGCAGGAATTCTCTCTCAACCTTATCCATTTCTCTATGAGGACAAAACTTCTCAATCACCAAATTCTTCAGTTCAGACCATCTCATCCTCCCGATTGCCCAACTACCTCGGCTTAGACTATGTTGTCCCACCAGCACAGAGCCGAGTCCACAAAAGAGTGGGTAGCAAACTTTACTTTTTGGTCCTCCCGGCACTCGCTGATATTCAATACAGCTTCCATTTCTCTCACCCACCGATGAGCAGCAGAAGTGCTGTTCCATCAAAAGTAGGGGGCTTGCATCGTTGAAATGCCCCATAGTTACAGCCCCGTACCGCCTCCGGTACAGGCTCCTCTTTTTCCACTTCATCATCAGATAGAACTGTTTCAGGTTCTTGTTGCTCCCATCCTGCCAAGGACCTATTCCTCTCTTTCCTTTCCCCTTCCCATACCGCCTTGATAACTTCGGTCACTACAGATGGTAAGATTGTCTGCATGACCTGGTGAACTTCCTCAACAACAGCCTCTTTTACTGAGGCTCTCAAGTTAGTGCCCTCATCGCCACCCTCTCGATAAGGGGTCTCGGGTTCTTCATGAACCACCTTTTCCATTCTGGGTCTTTCTCTCTTGGGTCGCGGCTCATCACAAGCCCATCAGACCACCACCACGAGAGGCTTTCGAAGATCTACCACTGGCCATTCACACGCACACTAAAAGATTCAAACACCAACATGGTCATTTAAGGGAACTGCTCAGTTTATGTCAAGTATAGTAAGTCCCTAATTATAGTGGCTAGTTGTGATTAGCCACTTACTTTACTCTTTATACTCCAAGCATTACCTGTCCTGCCTACATTAGTATTTAAATCCACGAGCAACACATAAACCACATAACATGCGCACATAATACCGGTTAACATTACGAAATACCTGATGGCACGTAGCTACTCAGATTGGCATCCATTCCCTTTCCGTCCCATTCTCAGTTTAAGTTAAGGTTTATTTTGAAAATTTACCCATTTCACTTAAACTTTGGCTCTGATACCAACTTGTAAGGCCCCGTTCCTTGACGCTCACAGCTGGTCGATCATCGCACTTAAAACATATAAATACATTTGTCTTTCATAAAACATCGCAGCGGAATTACTAAAATATACATTTCATTTCATTATAAAAACTTTTGCAAAATAATACATTGTTGACAAGTTACAAAATACATGTTGCATTACATCACCAAAGCATTATAAAAATGGATGTCACCCAAAAGAGCTGAGTAGCCGCCCCGTGCCATCCTTAGCAATCATTACTTGCCAACTGGAAACACATAAAAGTCAGCGTTGTTGAGTGAGTTCTAGTTTTATAATAAAACATACTTTTCTTTCATTAAAATCGTTCTTTACTTTCATGCGATCATACATCATATGTACACATAAATAATGTTATTATTATCTTCGTCATTCATTCGTTCTTCATTACATCTTTTCTTTCCATCAACCATGAACTTTACCCTTCATCCTCCTGGTACTGGGCCGAAGCCTATCATAGGCTTTCCATTACGGTGCACAACACCTTCTGCCCACAGTACCTAAGATAAAGTTCATGCGTACCATTGTCATATGCTATGCCCTTCCGTCCGTTGGTATTGGGCCGAAGCCTATCATAGACCTTCCATTACGATGCACAGCACCTCATGGCCACAGTATCGAAGGAAAGCAACAATGGTTCCATACAAATGGTCAATCACAAAGAAAGACCCCGATGTGCATCCTTTCTGGGGTAGCGAACCCGCACACCGTTGGGCTAACACCTTACAAAGGGGCGTGTCCCGACATACAAGGCTTGCAAGACTTTCATTACTTTCATCATTCATTAATGCATGCATTCATCATGTTCCTCTTTTCATTATCTTTCACTTTACGTTACATAATACTTTCATTTCGTTCATTGAACAGATACAATCGGTTGAGTATGTTGGTGTCATTGTTAGCTCTAGGGATCCAAAAACATATGCGAAATTGATAAATCTTGAGACGTCGCTACTTTAAGCATTGTCTTTAGTTGCTTCTAATCACCCCTCATCATGTATTGTCCTTGTGCATTTGGTTGGACAATTCTTTTAATGTAGTGCGTACAATCTATGCTCCCAAACGTCCTTGAAAAGTAACCATGGCATTGCTCATGTGCGACACGTAAAAGTTGAACACCATTGTAAGCATGTTTACGAAGATAATCTTGTATATACAAACAAATAACACCATCACAAAAGTGTTGCTAGCATTGTTATGATGTTTTCTTAAACATATTCAATTATTCATCATGTGCATTAGTAACTTCCCCATATTCTAGATTTCATACAACGGAATATCACTTTTATAGCAAAGTAAAACTCCTATCAAAATTACCAATGATCCGTAAAAATATGTGTTTGTCCATTCGTAATAGCTCGGAGAAAAAAGTTGGATGGTTATCTATACAATATTAAGCCACTAGTCGATTGTAAGCCTTTTCACGGTTGTCTTTATGCACGTACCCTTAAAACTTAAACATAAATGTAATAAAAGACAATATTTTGTTATGAACAAACATACGATAATTAAACATAAGACATAAATAAACAACCTTTTTGATGATGAGATGGTGTCTTAAACTTTGTCCAATAATAAAAAACCACAATAGTCAAAAACTCAAAGTTGCACTTGTCTCAAAATTTTCATCCTCAAAACTTAGACGAGTCGTAAATTCAAGTTTTCAACATACCATTTTTATTTTGTTTATAAAACGAGAGAGTATAGAATTTGGATAGACTATAAAAGTATGGGATTTAGAAAGTAGTGGTGTTTATTAAATAAGATAATGGATTATTTAGATTTGAAAATTTTACAAACTTATTCAAAATCCGATCTGATCTGAATAAGGGATATAGACATTCGATCTGAATCTATCTGAATTTAATTCGGATAAATTCGAATAACCCGAATATATTTGAATCAGCTTTTTACTATAATCTAGGACTACATATGCACCTTATTAAAGGAACCAAAGATTTCACAAAAACACCAAATACGTCACATGAATACTCTGATTCTAGTTTTGATTTTTATTTTAACCCAAATACAAGTCATAAAAAACCCAATAATGTTACAGATTTCAACCTAAATTTTTATTTTAATGGGTTGTAACTATATTATTAAAATTGGGTTTTTTTGTTCCAATGGGCCAATGGATAATAATACAATGGTCTTCTTATTCAGTTCAATTGAATATCCGATTAATCCGGAAAATCTGAACTAAAAATTTTTGTAATCCAAAATCCAAATAAAGAATTAGGATTCAGATGAAATCCGAACAAATTATGAAATTATTTTGATTTTGGATTTTTTGAACACCCTTACTAGAGAATATAGTTTAATTTTGTTGTATTCACTTGGTTGAAAATATAAAAATAATACTAATAATGGTATTATGACCATTGGGTAACCGTCAAAATTAGGAGAAATGGTTTGGTGATTACCGATGGAAATTCAAGTGGAATGGGACAATTTTTGCTATTGGATTTGAGGGGTGGAATTTCCATCGAGGACTAGGCATTCCCCACCCCTCTCTGGTTCCCACTCTAAGTACCCTGAGAAAATTTGCATACTATTTTATAGGGAACCCTCGTCGAGCCATGTTGTCGCTGCCACCCTGCACGACAAGTGGTTTTTATGTTCCCTAGTGTAACAATGTCAAATCACCATATACCACCTGCATGATGAAATAGCAGCAATCCCCTTAAACACTTTGTTTCTTTCTCTTCTATCCATCACATTCACCCCTATAGATCTCTCTTAGGGTGCTTAGAGTGGGCTTGAGAGTTTTAATACCCCGATCAAAATGGTTAACTCTAGATGAAGATATTATTTTCATCGAATCTTTAGCTTTCAAAAGTAACGAGTGTACCACTGACGGAACTACCATTTGCATAGTATAATATTTGATGCGAAAAACACATGACCCAACCAAAAACGCTAAACAACAAATGTGGAATTAACTTCGATTGGCCAAACATTCTTCCAACTTGAATGAACGCGTAAGGATGCAAACAAATATGCCATACTAAAACAATAAAGAGACCAAATTTTAGCATAGAAAACCTCTTAAAATAAGGAAAAAACATAGGTTATTATGTTTTATTTTACATTTATTTTGGTTTGTTAGGTTTATTATTATCAACAACTAGTAAAAATGGGCCTTCCAAAACTAACCATATATAAACTAAAAACATAATTCGTACAATGATATTTGTGATGTAGATGCTCACAGGTTTCGTACAATAAATATCTTCCTATCTAAAAGAAGAATCATTAAGCAACAAGTAAAAATGTGTTGCTTCAATAGTTTTATTAATGAAAGTGTATAAATGTGAAGTAGATGCTCACAGGTTTCGGATTTCTGGAAAAAAATTTATCTTGCAATTATATAATAATAAATTATAAGAAGTAAATACCACCATCAAGTTCAATTCAAACGCCAACTAAACCTTCACATATAAATATACTATAATGAGACACTACCACCCAAGCTTCAAGAATTTTGATCCTTATCATCATGAACATAACAAAAAGATACGTGGAGTTTCATGAATAAACAATTAACAACCATACAATTTAGATTTAATGTAATAAACAATAAACAACCATACAAATCAGATCTATACATTAAATTACAACATAACAGTGAAAACTTACTAACGAAATTAATATACTATAAAATAATTAACCTTAACATTGAAATTCAAAGAGTTGTCGTCATGGAACCATGTATCAGGTGAGAGTTGTTTTCGATCTATCGAAGACAATCTTGATGATAGTTGCACATCTTTAACCAATTTATGTAACTTATCAAAAACCAAAAGGTACAGTTTGAGTTTCAAGTTTGGCCACAAATTCATTTTTGTGTTTATTTTATTAGGTTTAAAGTATTATTTAGGTTTAGGTTTTGATAGACTAAAATTATAAAGTTTATTGGGTTATATCTTTTACTAGTTTTATTAAACCTATATGTTACATGGGTTGAATAAATAAAATATTAATATAATAAAATTTATTAATTATAAAATCATATTCTAAGATATAATATTACTGAAATTATGTTTCATTTTTTTAGAAAATTATTAGAAAATTTTATTATTTTAAAAAAATTATTTATTTAAAAATAATATTAATAAATAGATCTCTTTCTTAATTATTAAATTTTAATAAATAGTAAATAATATTTTTAATAATTAAAGTAATTATTTAATGAGAGAAAGACATGATAATTTTGATGAGGATGATAGTGGTGTTGACATGTACCATCTCAAGATATTTTTTATTAGAGTAGGGAGATTGATAATTTTATTTTTAGATTATTTTTAAATAAATTATATATACACACACTACACATGTCATTATATGGTGTCTTTTCACTTTTATTTTTCTTTCCAAACACATTACCCAATTCTAGGCAATTAAATTAATATTTTCACTATCTTTTGCTTCATATTAGACAATTAGATTAAGTTTTTATTTTATCAACTTCATAATTTTAGGCATCGAAATTAATACTTTTGTTTTGATTTTTATCTAATAGTTTTAATTTAAAATTTTGTTTATCATCTATTAGATTATTGAATGATATAATTTTTGAATTCTACATATATTGAAAGTGAGTTTGTAAGCAGAAAGGATCCAATTATAAAAAACCTTAATCATATATTTACATATTTTAAGATCTAATATATATTATGATTTGTTGAATCATGTGGTATTTTTGTCATGTTGGCCGAAGTATTCAAATAAATAATTTCGTTACGCTCCCAATTGAATAGATTAATTTAATTCAGTTTTAAGGAAAAAAATGAAAATTTTAATTAACTTGTGGTCCTGGTTCTATAAACATTTATTATATTAAAGATGATGGGTGTTTTATAATTACTTTTTGCTTCTAAATATTTAATTTAATATTTTAATTTAGATCGTGTAATATACGGATTTCTAACCTAATATATATACATAACTGTTTATAATTTTGAGCCTCTTGAAAAAACATGTCATATATATGTATGGGTCACATGCTCAAAACTCCCTTGCGGCCACACCAACCCTAAGATAAAAATGAACTCAACTCCGTTTATACAATCTATTGTCCATGAATCCATGAACTATAAATATACAAGTAAACTCGAGAACCCATAAGGGTCAAACCAATTATCATAACACCGTATCCAATTATCATATAACTAGTTATGTAATATATCTCCTTGATATAGTTGTATCTCGTTAGTTCAAGAATCATCTATATAATCTAATAGTTAAATGCATAAGTATAGTTCTTGATGAATCGGATCCTTATCACAAATTGGACTGTGAAGCATATCATATCACCTATTGATGCAATAAAATGATCTTAGTCATAAATTAATTGACTTGGATGTTACATTCAAGACATGATGAAAAAGAAATTTGAGAATTACG